>OW387144.1:22600854-23800854 GCA_936440205.1 Lepidonotus clava | reverse complement strand
GGCACCCTTGTGTGATAAGTCGTCGGGCGACCAAACCGCCGAAAATGACGTTGGTCGCCGTCGATCTTTTTTTGAATATGTGATGAACGGCTATTCAGCCAAAATACATAGAGGTTAAAATAATAGAAATAAGGTAATAAACGAAATATATGTAAGAGAACGAAATAGATGTAAAGGAACGAATATGTAATAATGAACGAAAGTATAGAAAGCCTGAAAAAGAGGCACGAATATGTAAAGAACGAATATGTAAAGAACGAATAACGAATATGTAAGGAACGAAAACGTAAAGGAACGAAACCCGGAAATATGTAAACCGGAAGTGAAATGTAAACCGGAAACGGAATATATAAACCGGAAGTGACGTCAGTTGTAGGTCACGTGACCGAAGGCAGCCAATCAGGGCTGACCTCTCTAGTATATAAAGGGGCGGTGAGGCCCGAATAAACAGAGTTCTTTAACAGTTCTCCTGGTGTCCAGACGTGTCCTCTTTCCTGAAACAACCGCTAAAGATGAGCCGATCAGAGTAATTAAGCCGAAGTTAGGACAAAACAGTCGAAGTTCGAGATAGGTAGTAGAAACATAGGGTAAGGGGCCCGACGGCCCGAAGAACGAGGAACGAGGGAACGGAGTAAGGCACGAAGGCCCGAAGTAGTACCGGAAACCGAGGCGTAGTATGGTACGAAGACATGGGGAGCGGAACGAAGGAGCGAAGTCCGCGGGGACGAGGGCGCGGCATGCTCGGCCCCACGCTACCAAACAATAGGCGACCGTCGGCCCGTCGCCCCCGCGGACCGGAACTCAGGGGTGGACCGCCCCCCGGCCGACCCGTACCCCTACCATAATTTCCCTCCCCCGCAGTCCTCCGTCGACATCGAGTGCCGATTCCCGATCGATTCGCTCAGCCCCCCCTCGTGCGCGAGGCACGACTCTAGAAACACATCTCGGTTCTTGGCCCGGATTCCCCGTCCGCCCCGAGACCCGAACAACCCCCACGTTCCTCTGTTGTAAGAATCGGCAACCCCGACTTACCAGAGAACGTCACACTGGTGGCAGCGGTGGTGCTGAAATAGGCACATACGGACTTGTGGATCTTGGGTGTTTCGTCGGTATTGGATACTCATGGCGACTGCGGCAGTCTTCGAGCAGATGGATTCTGACGTCGCCTTCAAGGAAGGTGGGGAGGAGAAAGGAGGTGCGAAAACCGAGACCAAAGGGGAGGACACGACCATCATGGGTAGGCAGTTTAATTTTATGGGAACGTCCACCCCGACGGATGAGCAGAATGTGCGGGCTCAACAACAACAGACCGGTCAGGAAGGAGCGAGTTTGAAGAAGTTCAGTTTACGACCAGAGAAGTATGACGGTAAACCGGATTTCGAGGGATGGATCAACCAGTTTGAGGAGTACGCAACATTGGGACGCTGGACGGCCGAGGAAAAAGCGGCGATGCTTTTTCTCTCGCTGACGGGAACGGCACGAATGTACTTCGTCGGACTCCCGGACAGGGAGCGACTCCGTTACTCAGCGAGGGTGGATGCGTTGCGCCGGAGGTTCGGTCAGGAGAAGGACACGTGTAATGCCCTGCAAGAGTTGGCGGGATTGAAACGTGTAAAGAACCAGACAGCGAAGGAGTTGGCTGATAATGCCCGGCGACTGGCATCGAGAGCCTACTTCTCCAACGACTACGCTAGCCAGGAAAAAGCAGCATTACATGCGTTCCAGGCTGCAGTTGGGGAAGACCTTCAGCTGAAGTGTACAGAGAAAGGATGCAAGACACTAGAGGAGGCGGTAGAGGTGGTAGAAATACAGGAACGATACTCACGCCGCCTCCTGCGGGCAGTGAAGCCCGAGGAGGACGCCAATACACAGATCATGGCCTTAAACGGTAAGTTGGAGGAGATGATGAAAGAATTGGCAGAAGAACGGGAAGCTAGAAGACAAGCAACGGCCCGGAGGGAGGCGTTTAAGAAGCGAAAAGAAGATTTAGAGTGTCATCAATGTCACCAGAAGGGCCATTTCGCAAGAGAGTGTTCTCAGCGTCAGGGAAACGGACAGTCGCCGTCGCAGTAAGCGCGGGGCCCCCTTCGGGCGCGGCGAGAGAAGTAGTAGGCATGGGAGAATGTGGACTTTATGTGGCCGGGATGGTGGGAGAGAGTGTCGTCCGTTTTTTGGTTGATACCGGATCTATGATCAGTCTGCTGTCGGAACGCCTCTGGAGAGAGTGGGGACGAAAATGGGAAGAACTGGATGGATATGAAGGACGTCTCTGCTCGGTGGATGGTAGTCCGTTGCGGTGCTACGGATGCACGAACTTGCCAGTAAAATTGGGAACGCGCGTGTTGAAGTGGACGTTCATGGTGGCAGACATCGGTAGAGATGAAGGGATCCTGGGAAACGACTTCGCGGTGAAATACCGGCTAACAGTTAAGCCCCACGCGAGTGCTATCTTCCTGGCTGCCGAGGGGGAGGGAGAGGGGGAACGAATCCCGGGAGTAGAACAAAGAACGGATGGGATTCGGGCAGTTACCGTCGGAGGACAGGTCGTGCGAATCGAGGAAACGACGGAAATACCCCCACTCCAAGTGACCCGAGTAACAGTAGTAGCGAGAATAGACATAGGACAGAGTGGACAGCTGGCTGTCATCACCGGCGCTGGATTACCTATGGGACTGGAGGTGATCCCAGGAACGGTGACATTGGGAGAAGAAAATGAAGTTTGGGTGGCCAACCGAGGGACCGAGAGCGCGAAATTGGAAACCGGCGGGGTACTCGGAGAAGCCACCTTCGTACAAGAGGTACGAGGAATAGGAAGTGAAGCAAAAGAACCCCCTGGAGCGCTCGTTGAAATGATAGGGGAGCCTAAGAAAGACCTGACCACGAAGGAAGGCGAAGAGCTGGAGAAAGCCATCATGGCCCGGGAACAAATGTTTGCGACCTCGAAACATGAGTTAGGACGGACAGATTTAGTACAACATCGAATTAAAACGGGGGATCAGATGCCGATCAAGCAGAGGGTCAGACGGTATCCGGCCACCAGGAGAGAGGAAGAACGAGCACTGGTGGAGGATATGTTAAATCTAGGGATTATCCAGGAGAGCGGGAGTGCGTGGAGTAGCCCGACCGTTCTAGTCAAAAAGAAGGACGGAGGAACGAGGTTCTGTATCGACTACCGAAAACTGAACCAGGCTACGAAAGTGGACGCCTATCCGCTCCCACGGATAGAGGACAGCCTCAACACCTTGGGAGGAAGCCTATTCTTCTGCAGTCTGGATCTCGCAAGCGGATATTGGCAGGTGGAGATGGCACCGGAGGACCAAGAAAAGACGGCCTTCATGACTCAAGGAGGATTGTATGAGTTCAAAGTGATGCCATTCGGGCTAGTGAACGTCCCAGCCACCTTCGAGAGACTGATGGAAAGAATCCTCAGAGGAATCGTGTGGGAGGAGTGTCTGGTATACTTGGATGACATACTGGTCTTTGGACCAACGTTTAAAGTGACTCTGGAAAGATTGGTACGGGTTCTGGACCGATTGAACGCTGCAGGACTGAAGTTAAAGGCGCGAAAATGCAAGCTGTTCCAGAAGAAGATTCCATTCTTGGGGCACGTTGTCTCATTCAACGGGATCGAACCCGACCCCGAAAAGTGTCGGCAAGTAACCGAGTGGCCGGTCCCGCGGGATCTCCACGAGGTGCGAGCCTTCGTGGGATTATGTTCATACTATAGAAGGCATATGAACGGCTTCACGGAATTGGCTGCCCCCTTGTATGAATTGGCAACGAAGGAGGAACCATTCTTGTGGAGCGCGAGACGACAAGAGGCATTTGATGCGATGAAGAAGGCGCTAACGGAGGCCCCGGTGTTGGGATTCCCGGAGGAAGATGGACAATGGTGGCTTGACACAGACGCCAGTGACGTGGGAACGGGAGCCGTGCTATCACAGGAGCAGAGAGGGGAGGAACGGGTGATAGCTTACACGAGCAAAACCCTGGAGTCAAACGAACGAAAGTATTGCACCACGCGGAAAGAACTGTTGGCGGTGGTGCGAGCTTTGAAGCATTTTCGGTGCTACATCTATGGTCAACGCGTGATAGTCCGGACGGATAATAGCGCGGTCAGTTGGCTGCAGAGAAGTAAGGAACCGATGGGGCAGGCTGCTCGGTGGATTGAGATTATCGACTCGCATGATGTGTCGTTCCAACACCGACCGGGCAGGAAGCATGGGAACGCTGACGCGTTGTCCCGGTATCCGTGCAAACAATGTGGAGAGGAGCACGAGAATACCGAAAAAAAGTGAGAGTAGTGACGCGGGCCCGGGGGTACGAGCCCGGATGGTCCCCGCAGGAGATGAGAGCAGCGCAGAGGAGGGATCGAGATATAGGGCCGATTGTCGCACGGATGGAAGAGGATGCGGACCGGCCAGGTTGGGAGGCCATATCTCCGGAATCCCGGGAAACAAAGATCCTATGGAGGCAATGGGAACGATTAAGCCTCAGGGATGGCGTGCTGCATCGGAAGTACTGGGAACTAGAAGGACATGGTTGGAGGAACCAGTTGGTCGTTCCCCGAGGGGAACGGGCCAAGTTGGTAAGGGAATACCATGGAGGCGCGGCAGGAGCGCATTTAGGAGTCGCCAGGACGACGGCCCTGTTGGAACAAGGGTTTTACTGGCCGGGACTCCGGGAAGACGTGCGGAAGGAATGTCGAGAATGTGATTGCGCGTTGCTGAAAAAAGGACGAGGAAGACGGGAGCCGCTACATCAGTACATAGTGGGGGAGCCGATGGAACGGCTGGCCATGGATGTTTCGGGCCCGTACCCAGTCACCAAACGAGGAAATAAGTATTGCCTGATGGTGGGATGCTATTTCACCAAATGGTTGGAGTGTTTCCCGATCCCGGATCAAAAGGCAACGACAGTGGCGAACAAACTGGTTGAAGAAGTAGTAGCACGGTACGGCGCGTTTCGGGAACTACACTCGGATCAAGGCACGAATTTCGAATCCGAGGTGGTGGCTCAGGTCTGTGCACTATTCGGAATACACAAAACAAGAACGACGCCGTACCACCCCAGGAGTGACGGGTACATAGAACGAAGTTTCCGTACTTTGGGGTGTTGTTTGAAAGCCAGCTGCCGAGCAACAGGCCGGGAATGGGACGAGATGGTCCCGCTCGTGATGATGAGTTATAGAGCAACGCCGCAAGCCAGCACGGGAGTGACACCGAATATGATGATGCTGGGCCGACAGACCATGATGCCGCGACAGGCGATTTATGGGAGACCTCTAGGACCAGAGGAGGAACCCCGACGGGTAGGCGACTATGTGGAAAGCCTGGAGGAAGGGCTAGTCGCGGCCTATCGGGAGGCCCGGACGGGGCTGAAACGAGCCGCCATCCATCAGAAACACGATGGGAAGGTGACTCGGCAGGAATACCACGCCGGAGAACTGGTCTGGGTGCACGATACGGTAGTGGATAGGGACAAGGGAACGAAGTTGCGATTTCCATGGATGGGCCCTGCACTGATCGTCAAGGTGCTTGACCGAGGACGGGTGGTAGTACGGAAGAAACGAGGGAAACCGGGGGGGGGTAGTCCATGTGGACCGCCTGGAACCCTACCGAGGACACGCTGCGCCAGCCTGGATGGTAGCTGACCAGCAAGGATACGAGGCTGCACAGTAAATGCTTGGGGTGGGGCGCGCTAGGGCACGTAAGGAAACGGGGCACCCCTTTTTGTGATGAAGTCGTTTTCGTGTCTCGATTCCGCAGGTGGAAGAGGACCAAGGGAACGACCAAATCGGCGCTACACAAAAAGGCTTTGGCCAAAAAGGACTGATCAACCTGGGGCCATTGAGTCGGGGCGGTGCGTTGACCACTACAGTAGGAGTGCAGGTCGTTAGGCTGTAGAGATTTGCTACCTAGCTGAAGATTGGTTCTCTTGCGGATGTAATATAGGTGGGAAATGCGGGGTTGGAACGAAAAACGGCGTTCGGGAGCCACGACGGCCCGAATGTCTAAAGTAGTCCCACGGAGCCGCTTTCCGGTCAGTTCGGAGGAACCACAGCGTGGAAAAGATGGTTGGATTACAACAGAAGACAGACCCGGTGGCAAGCTGGTGAAGACTTCTGAAGTAATGCCGACTTGGTAATACCGCTTTACAGCGTCCAGGAGACCGGAGGAGAGTAGATGCGGCACTCTCGGGAACGCCGGAGGAACGAACGGACGGCTGTAAAAGGCGAGGCCTGAAACGAGGACGGGCTTTAAAGTAGGTCGTAAAAGGAGTAAAAGAGGACAAAGAGAACGGGGCGGCGGCGAGGAGATGATAACGTCGAGCCCCTGTGTTCTCCGGGAAGTGTGCGGAAGCACTGTGAGGGCCGAGATGAAAAAGGCAAGAGAAGGCGACGGAGGATGAAAAGACCGAGGGCGTCCGGTGGGGCAATAAAAGGCCTAGGAAAAAACGCGTGGACGGGCGAAGGGCCGCGAGGTAAAAAGCAGGCGGGGAAAATAGTAGGGGGGCGCCACCGTAGAAGTGGATGGTGAGTCTGACGCTAGGGGTCACTAGTGCAGGCCACGCCCACTTCCGCCTGCGGCGGCTATAAAAGGCAGAGCGCTCGCCGGAGCAGGTCATTCTGGTCAGCCGATCAGGATTCATCAAATCGCAGACGAGCAGACTGAGCTAAGGAGAAGAAAACAAGAGGAAAAGCAGAGAAGCGAGACGAGCAGCATCACCACGAGACAAAAACGGAAACGGCTGACGGGACGAGCTTCAGGATTGGAACGAGCCCCGAAAGCCCGGAAAACGGACACGATGAGCGGACAGTGCTGGGAAGGACATTGTCACGGAAAGGAGTTTAAGCACTTGGCCAAGCATATTAAAGGCCAGCACGATGGATTACGGAAGCAGTACTACATGTGCCCGGTGTGTTCGAATCGAGCCTATTCGACACACCAGGACTGGAAGAAGCACATGACGGACTCACACGAAGGGAACCTGCAGAGGGGGATGCCGAAGCAAGACCCCCTTCTGAGGCTGGAGTATGCTGCGGCGTTCGCCTTGGACCCGAAAGGACGACCGCCGTACACCAGTTTCGCTGCTGGGGATGAAACGGCGGCCCGGGTAGCCAACATGGAACGGGACTACGCGGTACGCCATCCGGAGGGGTTTCAACCCCCTGAGAGGGCGGTGGATAAGGAGGCACCGGAGAGGCCGCGACGGCATATCCGCATACCTTACTACCCGAGGGCGTCGAGAGGATCCGAGGACAGCGACGCCGAGCAGCTGGAGCAGGTAGCAACCGAAGAAGGATCAGAGGCCGACGAGGCCGGCGAGGGAGCCCAAGCAGCCAAAGCAGCAGGGAAGGGACCCCTGGCCGAGGTAGCGGAACGATCGACACCCACGCGTCGTTCCCCTCGGAGGGCCGCGAAAGGAGTGCGGAAGGAAGCCACCGAGTCGCCGCGAAGCGCGAGCCGAGCCGTGGTCAACCCGAAACCACTCCTGACACCAGACCAAATATCAGGGTTAGTACAGAGCCGAATTAAGAAGTTAAACGCCCAGGGAGAACCACGGGAACCGAGAGGACGAGGATTCCCGGGCAGAGGAAAAGGACGGACATCCACACCCACCCCGAAGCCGGGTTGCTCAGGAATACCACCGGGGGCTGAGGTGGTGGAATTGGTGAGCTCGTCCGATGACCAACGACCGAAAGTAAAAGAGGAAGAGGAGCCGCTCGCTTTCAAGAGGCCCCCGACGCAGGGATGCCCGGCGGAGGAGCCGTCGCGAAAGAAGAAGTGGAAAAAGGTCAAGAAAGTCCCGAGAGAATTGGAGGAGGGAACGAGTTCGGACCAGTCGGAGTCAGGCAGGAGCATGTCGGTCCGAAGCGATCGGTCCTTGATTATTGCTGAGTCTAGTAGCACGGGAGAGCTGGGACCATCACAGCCTGAGACCTCGACAGGAGTCAAACGGACCACGGGACTAGAACCACCTTGTAGCGACGCACAATTTACTATGATGACAGTTCATAAGAAATCAGTGATATACGAATCACGACACCCGAGGTACCCCGGATATTTAAAAGGAACAATGAACCGGGAGGGATCGTTCAGGGGTTACCACGAGGCGAGATCCGACCGGGAGCTGGAGGACAGCATTCGGGAAGCACAGGGAGGCCGGCTGGTGGAAAGAGAAGCATTGTACCTAGGGAGGTTTCTACGCGAGATGGCAGAAAGGCAGGGACTCAAACCGTCGGGGCGAGTGGAGAAAGTAAAGTATGTTCGGCATGCGGCCAGACCAGAGGACACGGCGTCGATGGCCTCGACACAGCCGCTGTTCTCTACCCCTACCCGGACGAAAGCGGATTCACCCCTGGAGAAGATGGTATGTAAGCAGCCGATAGTGCCGCCCCCGGGATTAAAACGAATGAGAGACATTATGGTAGCACCAGACACGCCAGAGACACGGGCGGCGGTTGACAACCTGACTCGAGCCAGTTTGGGGAGCTCGTTTTTCGGGTCGCAGGGATCGGAAGAGACCCCGGGACCACCGTCGCCCGAACGTATGGGATCGCCGCCAGGACCAGATACCCCACTCAAGGACGAGGATAAACACGGGCGGGCGCTACAACCGCGGGTTGTGATACACAGATTACAAATACCGGCTGCCCAGTCCATGGACGCGGAGGTGGAAGACTCAGAGGACATGGAGTTGGGGCAGGCCGAGACCAGAGGATACGAGCCGGAGAAGCAAGAATTGGACGAGTCGGGAGCGGATTCAGTGTTCGGGTCCATAGGAACGGAGATACCGACGGCAGGACCATCTAAAGAAACACCGAGACTCAAGTTATTACGGACACAGGCCATTCACCAGGTCTTACAGGGACACTTTCCGGTGACGGCGCGAGCGGTACGAGACTGGGACGCGGAAGAGGCCATTCGGGTGCAACTGGTGTGGCCCCCGAGGGAGGTGCGAGGAATGACGGCCAAGACAAGAGCAATGGCTTCGGCGTCTATGGCGTTCCTGATGGCACTAGAAACGGGCAAGCCAGAGACATTTGAAGAAGCGATGGCACAGTTCCCGACGGCGGCACTGGGGCCGTTGACCAGGGAGTTCCCGGGGGTCGACCGGCTAGTTAACGAACACAACCGGACCGTCCAATTGGCTCAGACCCTAGTGATGTACAAAAACGAGGATCAACTGGATGACTTGTTGAAGGCGACAAGAGAGGCAGAAAAACAGAGCGGAATGGTGGATCAGCTTCTCGAGCTCCCCGCTAGGGAGGAGAGACTGTTGCTACCGATCCGGCGCCAAGAAGAAGGGTGAAGTAGATGCTGCTCGAGGTCTTGCATGGAAGAAAAACAGCGCGACGGAACCAGAGGCGGAAGATGGCGCGTCGCGAGTCGGGTGGGGAGGGATTACGGGGCGTTGGCTCCTCACCCATAGTGTCAAACCCCCAGGGAGAGAACCGGGCCGAGGCGGAGGTACCTGAGCCGCACAGGAGGCCGAAGCCTGGATAAAAGACTCTCCTGGAGACCGCTGGACGGGCCCGAAACTTTACTTAAACTCATCGGGAACGGACTGGCGGGCTCGAACATTTTTATCTTAATTTATTCCTATTAGTTTCTTTATGGGAATCTTCTTGCGGAAGTGAACGAAACCACATGTGTTAGGAGGTGTTGAGCGTAATCAGCGAGCTGGAGGGTCCATGACTGGAACGAACTTACCAAGCCTGCGGGGCGAATACGGGACGGAAGGAGGCGCTAGGAGGAAAAACAAGTTTGTAGCTGTTCCTCTTCTTCCCTGGAGCCCGCTGCGTTGGTTGGGACCGAGCAGGTGGAACGGGATCGTCCGGTCGCGGAAATCAAATGGATAGCGGGCCGGGCGGCCCAGGAGCGAGAGTGAAAGTTGGGAGGCGGAATCGAGGAAAGGAAATCAGAATGGACAGATAGTGTTGTCATTGTAGTATTTGAGTCGACGGTCGTGCCGGGGTAAATAAGGTACCGGTGGGCCGGCGACTCGCCGCTGGAGGAAAGGCTGGCGCGGGCCAAGACTGAAAACCCTTCTCCCGCGCTGCCTTGAGCGATCTGGAGGCGAGGAGGAGACGACCTCTGTCCTCTAGCGGCACTTCTACTCCCTGCAACTTTGTCTTCTTGATCTTGGATGGATCGATCAGAATGTGGATGAGCCCGGATTCATGTACCATCATCTTCTGAGTTTCCTTGTCTTCAGCCTCTTACCGCATACGAAGAGCGGCAAAATGGAATTTTTCGACCTGAATGCTGGTTTTATCGTGCCAGAGTTGATGCAGCGAGTCGTGAAAGGATTGCGGCGAGTCGTAGATGTCTCCCGGAGGACCAAGGCACGAGCAGGGACGATAATTTAGGGGCCCTGGCTCGTGACCGACCGAAGCAATACATGAACAAGAAACGAAAAATAATAGACTTACTAAAAACTTATATTAATATCTTACCTGCAGTAACGACAGTGACTGCTTCCATGTCGTATTTCCTGATGTCTTCTTCTCGAGGAACGAAACAAAATAGTCTTTGAAACATATAGGGAAGTAGTCTTTGAAATATACAGGGAGGTGGTGCTTGGAACGTCGGCCGCGGATGCCTTGATAGACACCTCAAGAGGTCTGCAAAGAGCGACGAGGAGCGATCCTTCTCGGAGTTCGACATCGGATGAGTTCTCTATATATGCTATTTTTTTGAGAATGGGCCCGTTCCGGATCTCAGAGGTTGACGTTGGGTGCAGATCCCAGTTGATGTCGTCCATCTTCACTTTCTACGGCTTCTTCCTCTCCTTCTCACTAATATCTTCAACTTACCAACTTCGAACCGTCGTACCTAGGAGCAGCCCGGAACGGCTCGGAGCTGTTGTCTCGGCGTTCGTCATAGGCATAGTGGCTTCATGCAATGTGACATGGCACCGTGGACGACTGTGGCCTTACTCCAGAATCAAACCAGACCGGATCTTAAACTTACTTCTATTAACGAACTATTTGTTGGTATTACAGTCTCACGAAAATCGTCTAAAAGCACGGTCCTCCGGGAGGACGAAGAGAAAAACTTAGTAAACAGAGCGAGGCCCGAGAGCCTAGGAAACGAACGAGGGCCCGAGTGCCCGAAACAGGAATCCTCTTCTTAGGAAAATCATCTCATCAGTAGAACGAAGGAGCCTCCCTCTCGCCCCAAAGAGGATTGTCTTCCTGCCGTTGCTTACGGAGGGGGGGAGGGATGAGAGGCGCCGGCTCCTGTCATCAAAAAGAAACTTCATCAAAATTATCTTCTTAATCGGGTCTCCGTTCCGGTTGTTGTCATGCCACTTGGGCCCGGAACGGTGACGGAAATACTTTACTATGGTGGACTCTCTCCGACATCTCTTTCTGAAATCCTGAAATCTTCGAGTGTGTCGACGTGGTCGAAGACTGAACGTCTTGGTGCTGGGTTAACCACGAGGACATGTGTCGTAAAAGTCAAACTTCAGTTCCTGTACGGAAAACGGACACCTCATCGATAATTAATGATTCTAATCTTCTCAGTCTTACCTTCACCCGGACTCCATCTCAAAGTTTCACTGTGACAAATAGCACGAAACCCGCGACGTCGTCTGCTGAAGCTTCCACTCTAAGCTTTAATGCATGAAGTTAAGTTCCTTTCCACATACAACGCCATCTTCTTCCTTGGGTGCCTTGGCCTTTGGCTCGAACATGTTGTCCTTGCCAAACGTGAAAAAGTCACTGGAGGGCTCTGAATGCCGAGGCGACCGAGGGTGCGAAGTCCAAAAAGAACATTCTATCTACAAAAACTTCAGTCTTTCTTCTTCAACTCATCCTTAAAATCATCATCATCACCTAAGAGAACGCAGAGAAGAGTAATAGTTACGGAAGAACGAGGGGTCACGACCGACCGGGTGGGAGAATCACGACCGATTCTCTACCCAAAAACAACGGAGAATGTCTGGACGACGGTAGAACGGACCGAGGGTCGAGAGGACTAAGGGTCACGACCGGCCCTGGCCTCTGGGTGGGAGAGTCGCGACCGATTCTCCACCCGAACTAGGGGAGAACGTCTGGACGACGAAAAACGAAGGGAACGGGGGCACTGCGGGTCACGACCGACCCATGGCCCCGGGCAGGAGGACCACGACCGGTCCCTCTGTCCTAATGAGGGTAAAAAGGCGAGGAAAAACGCGCCGAGGGGCTAAGTAAATAGAGCCCAGAGGAGAGGAGCGGGGGCGACGGGGTCACGACCGATCCCCAGTCCCGGGTGGGAGAGCCACGACCGGCTCGCTCATCCTAAAGACGAGAAAAAGAGGAGGTGTAAAACGGGTCCTAATAGATCCAGGATAGAGAACTCTGACGAAGATAAAAAGAGACTAAGATATATAAAACGAATTATATGAACTTTCATTAAGAAGAGAGAAAAACGAAGAAAGAAGAGAAATAATAATTAGCCGGATAGGCCCCGGGGGCCCTCCGAAGTAGACCGGGGAGGACAGAGGGTGACACCTCCTCCTCTGCCGATAAGGAGCGTAGGATTGAAATGTTTCTGGTTCTAGAGTATGTTCTGTTGTCGTTGCTGTATGAACTGTTTTGAAATTTTGTAAAACGTGTTTTCCCACCTTTCAAGAAGGTGCGGGAGGGTGTGATGAACGGCTATTCAGCCAAAATACATAGAGGTTAAAATAATAGAAATAAGGTAATAAACGAAATATATGTAAGAGAACGAAATAGATGTAAAGGAACGAATATGTAATAATGAACGAAAGTATAGAAAGCCTGAAAAAGAGGCACGAATATGTAAAGAACAAATATGTAAAGAACGAATAACGAATATGTAAGGAACGAAAACGTAAAGGAACGAAACCCGGAAATATGTAAACCGGAAGTGAAATGTAAACCGGAAACGGAATATATAAACCGGAAGTGACGTCAGTTGTAGGTCACGTGACCGAAGGCAGCCAATCAGGGCTGACCTCTCTAGTATATAAAGGGGCGGTGAGGCCCGAATAAACAGAGTTCTTTAACAGTTCTCCTGGTGTCCAGACGTGTCCTCTTTCCTGAAACAACCGCTAAAGATGAGCCGATCAGAGTAATTAAGCCGAAGTTAGGACAAAACAGTTGAAGTTCGAGATAGGTAGTAGAAACATAGGGTAAGGGGCCCGACGGCCCGAAGAACGAGGAACGAGGGAACGGAGTAAGGCACGAAGGCCCGAAGTAGTACCGGAAACCGAGGCGTAGTATGGTACGAAGACATGGGGAGCGGAACGAAGGAGCGAAGTCCGCGGGGACGAGGGCGCGGCATGCTCGGCCCCACGCTACCAAACAATAGGCGACCGTCGGCCCGTCGCCCCCGCGGACCGGAACTCAGGGGTGGACCGCCCCCCGGCCGACCCGTACCCCTACCATAATTTCCCTCCCCCGCAGTCCTCCGTCGACATCGAGTGCCGATTCCCGATCGATTCGCTCAGCCCCCCCTCGTGCGCGAGGCACGACTCTAGAAACACATCTCGGTTCTTGGCCCGGATTCCCCGTCCGCCCCGAGACCCGAACAACCCCCACGTTCCTCTGTTGTAAGAATCGGCAACCCCTACTTACCAGAGAACGTCACAAATAAATAAAAAAATAACAAAAAAACTAGTCGCCCTGTGGGGACCAGGCTTTAGTCTACCATTTGTTAGTTTCTGTCTTCATGGTACAAGTAAGCTAGCTGTATATCCCAGTCTTCCATATCATATCGACTGTATGTCATCCTAGAACATAGCTTGGAACTCATAGATGACAAAGAACACTCACTTGAAAGGATAGTTCTTCATTAATCTAAATACATGTGATACATGTCACTGAGTTACCATTGACTATGTCAGAACTGAGAGAGTTCTACTCCAAACAACCAACACTGCTAAGTGCTACCACCCATCTGGCTCTGCTCACTCGCCCAGACTGTAACCTGAGTTTGCTATGCCCTCACCAGTGCTCACTTCTCGGACTTGCCTATTCAGCTAACGTGTTCACTCTGAGGAGTGCTGGTAGACAATACGTGTCTTATCTGCCCATACCTATGACATCATCTCTACACTCTCCGCCCAAAGAATTACTCAGAGAGTCAATCTTAGCCCTAATCCTTGCCTCTAACTAAAGCCAGCTAAGATATTGTGCAATAGAACTGAAAGGTGGCCACAAATGATTTGGGATATCTATGTGCTCATGGATATGTAATGGTTACCAGTAAGAGGCACCCCACCCAAAATCCCTGTGCCCTGAATTTCTCAGGCATATCCAAACATTGAACCAGACGTTTACACTTTTATTGATTCATCTTCCCACACATCTCAAAATTTCAGTTCATGTATATGAAGTAAATTCTAGAGGAAATTTGTATATAGATGCCAAAGCTAGCAGGTAAACCCACGTTTATCACTGGAAAACCACCTGGAATCTCCCACACTTTAAAATATGGATGTGTATAGCTGGTGATGGCAAGTGAGTAATTTATCTCTCAGTTTATATAGTGACATTTCAACAAGTAAGCATAACCAAGGTTGAGGAAACAGTAACATTACTGACTCCACCAGAAAATACTATTTTAGGTCTCGTTACACAAATTCCACATGGAACATTGATTTGACCATGACTCGCATTGGTTATGATAAGTTTTATTATTTCCAATTGTTCAACAATTTAAGGTTTACATGACTTTGAACATCTGGCTTGAGGAAACGGACATTTTGTATTAGAAACAAATACCATAATCATAAAGAAGTTATTGCTTATTTTGACAGATGTTTTCAAAATACAATATATAGGTATGCTATTATTATATGATACATAGGTCATCATCAGATGCGAACAGTGATTTCATTGAGTGTTGGTGTGCCAAATCAGAGTGCATTATTATATAAGTCCAGTTGGTCCATATACATTAGGTATAATTTATTGTAATAGACAATGACTTGTTTTGTTACGCTTTGTTTCAAAGATGTTTTGAATTCAATTTCATTAGAATCAATATAAATAGGGATGTTTTGATTGTCCAAAATCAGACCATACAGGAGAGCCTACAGGTAGGTGCATGTATGTATACACTTTGAATACTTGAGTTCTTGGTTATAGATAATTGATATAATCCTTAAATATCCTTAGTCTTACCATTTTCTTTGCTTAATCTTTATAAATTATTTTCATTATATGTCTTGCTAAATAAATCAACAGGAAAATAGCATAAACAGTAAATGCATACACTCAGGATACATAAGTTCTTGGGTATAGATAATTGTTATAATCCTTCCCTATCCTTAATCCTTCTTAGAATAATTTTCTTTGCTAAATCTATAAATTTTCATAGTATGTCTTGGCAAATAAACCAAAGGAAAACAATCTAAACAATATTATGCATACACTCGGGATATTTGGTTCTTGGTTATAGATAATTGATATAATCCTTACCTAGCCCTAATCCTTTTTGTACCATTTTGTTTGCTAAATCTTTACATGTTCGTTGTATAGATGTCTTGTCAAATAAACCAAAGGGATCCGAATAATTAGGTTCTTCGTTATAGATAATTGATATAAATTATGTTAAGAAAATTACTGGCTTGGTTCACCTTTTACAATAATAGCATTATATATATCTGCTTCACAGGTTTATTCAAATGGTACATTTTGATGTAGTTTCTATTTCTGTCTCAGTTCCACCCTTTGCATCGGAATAACTCATAACCTTGAATGTGATGGTATCCTACTGTACTACACAGTTTGAAGTTTCACAGCTCATCATTGAGGTCCTTCCATCCAGGTCCTACATACGTATAAGACCAGAAATTTGAGAATGATAACATGAGCGGGATAACAGATTATTGAACAACTGTTTCACCTTATGAATTTATAGAAAATAACTTAAAATCTTGTTCATTTATATGCATTACATATAATTGTATACTTGCATATAATTTACAAATATATATTTGTATAAAAGTATATATGTATATACATGTGTATGCAGGACAACTTTTAAGTGTTCCCAGTATTATCAGAACTTTATCCTTAGCCCTTTTTATGTATCAATATATTTGAGGACATATATATTTATATAAATTCCAGGGAGCAGCATCAAGTGACACTAGGGGTCCTCCCAGTAGGAAGGTCTGCCACTAGATGGCATTCACCCCAGTGCTTCAGTTCACTTCTCAGCTACACACAGGGGAGTCAAGACCTGTATATCCTTGGAGTTGAATGCAGTATGTTTCCTGCTATTTGTCTGTCATGGATTTTCATCCTTTTCATATCACAGGATAATTTTGTGTGTATATCACAGGAATATCGTTCTGGACAAGTATTTATATCAGGAACTATGTCGACTTTCAGAGGACAGGACCTTGGCTCCCCGGCTGCTTCAGGTAATACTGAGGCCACTTACATGGCATATTTGGAAGACCATTACAACACTTTATCTGGGAAGTATGAACGTACTAACTATTTTATGCAACAAATATTGTCAAAATTAGAACATTTAGAACTTTCTCAAGGCAAACCCTCGACAAATCCTTGGGGGGAACCTGAATAAGATCTAAATCTACGGCGTCAAGCCGGTTCAGTTTTCCCGCCAACAGTTACCGCCAGTGCACAGCCAGGTATTCAGGCAGCTAATTATAGCTTGCCAAAGCCAATGGCGGGTTTCGGTGGTCAGTCAGCGGCGCAACACGTTGCACCTGCACCTGTTGCCCCTACTCAGCTGTCTGCTGCTGCTCTTGTGAATGCTCCTCTTACACAGGCACTGACTGACTTATCGGATGCTATTAATCCAGGCCCAGTTGCATACAAGAAAGGTATATTGTTCCGACCGGAATATTATGTTCAACACTTGCTCGATTGTAAGCCTCTCAAATCCCTTGACCATTCAAAAATGAGTTATAAAGATTTGTTTTACGGTATGACACAGGTGTTACAGCACTTGCAAAAGTCTGGTGGTGATTCCGCTGCCTATATTATGGCGTTTGTTGCCAAACAGGCGCAGCTCAACTGCTTCAATCGTAATGTTGTTGACAAAGTGATTAGAGCTGATTTGCCTACATTTGTAGCGGCCGATTCTGTGAGTGTAGCATGTAGTTTTCATGCGGGTAACATCCAGGTAAAGAGGGATCAGTTCCCTAAGCGTGGCAGGGGTGGTTACACAAAGGGGCGTTCCCGTCAGGATGTTCAAGGTACCGTCGAGTCAGCTGATCGATCTGAAGGTTCATCTCATGATCCATTTCCACAAGATCTGTGCTACAACTTTAATTACCGCAAATGTGGCGGTAATTGCGGTAAATTGCATTTATGCCGCTCATGTCGGGGTAAACATAAGGCACTTGGTTGCCATGTGAAACAGTGACTTTGTTCAGAATCTGGTCCGGGTGTACCCACTATATCACAACATGTCGAGGGTGATGTTGAAAATAATGGTCTGAGTTCTGAATGTGCATCAACTTGTTCTGATTCCATTTTCTGTTCATCTAATGATGATATTGACCACCCTATTTACGACAATAATGATCTTTTGATTACCTCTTCATGTGATAATGATGATTTTATTGAGCCTTTAGCTACGGATCATCCACCCAAGGACTGTCTACCTGAAATCTCTGACCCTATTCATCCCCATACTCATCAGATGCTACCAGATCAGTGCGTGAAGGAAACTGTGAGTAGTGCATTGAGAAATGAATTTTCTCCAGGTACCAAATATACCAGCCTCTCTCATAGTTATTATTCTGCTGATGGTATCAATATCTGCCCTTGGGATGTACGCCTTAATAAAAGGCACTTCATTGGTGGTTTCAAATCACAAATGAACCTTGATGTATGGGATTATTACCTGGATTATGAGCCGGACGCAATCCTGCGTTCTTATCTTCGTAAAGGTATCAGGGATGGATTTCATATCATCGACGATGGAGCTCCAGTATCCCCATGCATGTGTACTAACTATTCTTCTGTTTTCTCAGGACCTGCTCATGATTATATCAGTGATGTTATCCTACAGGAGATATCAGAAGGAAAGTACGTTCGGGCTGATTTTACCCCTAACTGTGTCCATGCGTTGGGGGCTGTTCCGAAAAAAGATTCTACTTTTAGGCCTATAACTGACTGTAAACGGCCTGAAGGTTTGTCCATAAACAATTATATGTTTTCTACTTGTGATAATTTCACTTATTATTCAGTAGATGATGTTACCGACTGCATTTAACCTGGCTGTTTTATGGCGACAATTGACATTTCGGCAGCTTACAGGTCCATTAGTGTCCACCCTTCGGATTGGACCTACCAAGGTATATCATGGAAACTACCGAATGCTGAGGAGTTTTTGATGGACACACGTTTGTGCTTTGGTCTTAAGTGTGCTCCTTATATATTAACTAAGATCAGCAACTTTGTGCGCTCTACTATGATAAGACTTGGTTATTCTTGTATCATTAACTATTTAGACGACTTCATAGTATTTGGCAAAGATTTTCAAGAATGCCAGGATGCACAAGCCACCCTCATAACACTTCTAGGCCAGTTTGGCTTTCACGTATCATGGAAGAAGTGTTCTTCGCCATCCCAAACTACCAAGTATCTTGGATTAATTTTTGACTCTGTGCATATGAAAGTAATTTTGCCTGATGATAAGTTATCTAAGCTTTTTTCAGAGCTTGATTTCTTCAGGAATCGTAGACGTGCAACCAAACGTCAGCTCCAACGACTGTGTGGCTTCCTGTCTTATTCATCTCGGCTAATCAAGGGTGCGAGGACCTTCTCAAGGAGAGTGATTGATCTTCTCAAAAATCTACCAGACGGTAATCCTAGAATAAGGCTTTCACCATCTTTTCATGAGGATATTCAATGGTGGATTGACTGTGCTGCTCATTTCAATGGAGAGGAATATATTATTCATCATAATACTGGTCTTGAAACTAGTCCTGTATTTCTCACTGACAGGCTACGGCCTATGTCATGGTACCGATTGGTTAGGCGGTTATTATAATAGTGAAGACGTGCCTGCCTTGCCACGTACTGGATGCAGGGATTATCATTGGGGTAACATATCTGTCCCTGAAGACTCGAACATTAACTTTTTAGAGCTTATTCCTGTGTATCAAGGTTTGCTGCGTTATTCAGCTAGCTGGAGTAACACTCACGTATTGTTTAACAAAGGCACCAGCTCTAATCACTCGGCCATGGAACTTTTGCGGTCTATGTTTTGGATCACTGTCAAATTCAACATACATTTAACTGCAAGACATATCAAAGGGGATTGTAATTTCATTCCGGATTATATATCACGCTTATCCCAATGTCACACTGCTTCTGATTTTCCTTCTATGTTATGTTGCAGTGGCAGAGCTGGAAGCCTTGGATAAGGAAGTTTCTATATCTCATTACACAGATTTTATGGATATTCTGTTGACTTCAGAAACTACTACTTGATTCAATTAATTCTCAAAGGATTGAAGAGGCAGTTGGGATCAACGTTGTCACAGTCCAAGCCTATATCAAAGGATCAGTTATTGGAGATGTACTCAACTGTGGATTTATCTTCTCCTACGGAATTGTCACTATGGTCTACAGTAATTTTTTCATTCAGAACCTTACTACGCAAGTCCAACATTGTCCCGGATATTCATAACAATTATCAACATGTTGTGTTACGTGGGAATATCGAATTTAAGCAGCGTGACATTTTAACATTCCTGTTACTTATGTGTCCAACCCAGCATTTTGTGCTGTTAGGGCACTGGAAAAGCACTTTGCCTTGGTTCGAGGAGGACCTGAACTACCATTGTTTCTCAACCCTACCAATGGTCGTCCTTTTTTGTACAAGGGCTTACAACTTTTCATCAAGAAGTTATCATCTCGGATTGGTTTGATGCCAAAAGATTTTGGGTGCCATTCCCTATGTCGCTCTGGTGCCACATTTTTGCATTCGATTGGGGTGCCATTGGAGGATATTATGGCCATAGGGGACTGGCATTCAATGGCCGTTCTATCGTATTTATCAGTTCCTAATTCTCTTAAGCTCAATATTCAACTTGACGTTGCTGCTTTTTTTTTTTACTTAAATTGGACCTTTGGCGGTTGATACTGCCGCCGGCTAAGCAGCCCAATCTGTGTGTTGTGTTTGGTTATTTGTATTTGACTAACTGAAGAGTTTATGTATCAATATATTTGAGGACATATATATTTATATAAATTCCAGGGAGCAGCATCAAGTGACACTAGGGGTCCTCCCAGTAGGAAGGTCTGCCACTAGATGGCATTCACCCCAGTGCTTCAGTTCACTTCTCAGCTACACACAGGGGAGTCAAGACCTGTATATCCTTGGAATTATTAATAAATCTTTTCTTTTGTTGGGCGGTTGATATGTAATTATATGCTTTATATAAAATAGGTTATATATATCATTAATTGTATATATTTAAAACTAATTTTAAGTGTTTAGCAATAATTCATGCCATAATTCTGACTGTACCACAAGTTTAAGGCTAGTACCTATACAGGTGGATTTGAACTATGAGGTAATTTTTTATGTTATTCATAGGGAGTAGTTATGTCATGTCCTTATTATACTCATTATACCAATAATTATGAGTAGTATTCAACCCTTTCCTAACGCCCGGGAAACCACGTTTTACATGTTTTACATGGATATGTGAAATAATAATGCATTTAAAAGCTAGTTTTCCATAGTAAATTGCAGCATATTATATATAAATGAACAGCTTATAGCCTTAGGATTCTAAATATATTATTGGAACTATGAAATTATATTTACCATGGTCATGTGATCAGGGTCATGTGACCTGACAATTTTTAGAAAACGTGAAAACCTTTTGCCAATTTTTCAGAAAATTAGGCAAAAATATACATGTGGGTGGGCTATTGGGTTTCCTCATACACCTCATACCACACATACTTAGCCTATGGCTCACGTTCAGTCTCAAGGGAAAACACATCACAATCACAAGAACGATTTTGCTACATCCTAAATATAGTCCATTTATTAACGGAAAAGTGTGTAATTTATAATAATAATAATGCAAAGAAAAAATTCACAGCTTGAATAGCCGACCTATATTTAATATTAAATATTTCATAACCTATGACAGGGAAAGTAGGTCGCTATGACCTAGTTTTTGCTCCTAGACATCACGTTATTGCTCTCTAAACATAACGTGACTGCTCCCTAGATTTAGAGTAGACAGGGAAACTAGGGGATCATGACCTAGTTTTTGTTTCCTTAGATCGAGCTATGAACCTATTTTTGGCCGAATCTAGGTCGAAATGTCTAGTTGACCTACTTATAGGCATTCTGGTTGCACTGTTCCCCCTCTTAAATACTACTGTAATGCTAGTCCAAGTCACAGTCTTCTTGTCCTTAGACCAAAAATCAGCCCCTGAGGTAGCTCAATTATCGAGAGTTGACAAGAACACTCACATGAGAGGATATTGTTTATTGGTTTATCCAACACATGTAACATACATCACTGACTTCCCATTAACATTTCTCCAGTCCTTAGGCTAGTCCACTCAGCTCTTTCAATCAAAACACCCCCGGACAATATCATGCCTATCTGCAGAACTTCCTATAATGCCCAGCCTTCCAGCCTATAAACATGAAGTCTTCATTGGCTGAGAGTTTAAACGTCTCTGAAGCTGCTGTGCTCCAGTCTCACCTGTTAACTCCCTGCCCAACTCATGGACCTTACTCCCCTGTCTCCATGCAGTCATGGGGATTTGCTGACTATGCCCTAGTGCTATAGTGTTTATGTCTATAATCGTTTAAGCTAGGACTGATGCCACAACAGTACAGATTCCCCCAAAACTGTCACTGCATGGTACGGCGGAAACTATATGTTTAGAGAAAATATGTTTAGAGAAAATAGCAATCAACTGACATCCTAAGCTCTCTTTTAACAAACATAAGGTGTGAACCACAAATGTATAATCTGCCTTGCATCACCTGAATTGTGTTTAGATTTTCTTTATCCATTGTCCCATTCATTTCATTTCAATTATGTAACGTTATTTGTGTTAAATCGACCATTTGTCATGACACGGAAGGGTATCTGCCATTATATCTTTATACTTAGAAGGTAACCCAAGAAGAATCAGAGGAGGGATCCCATGTGAATTATCCAAACATTAAATCACATTGTTCATTGTACATAAATCATATCATTTTCAACCTATGATAGTGACTACTAACGTTATATCCTATATGAAATTGTAATTCACTGTAATATCTGGAAGAACAGATACGTCTGAAGATATTCATTAAAAAATATTAAAAAAAAAAAAAAAAGAGGTAAAATAAAACGGATCAGTTACGTTGGGCAACATTAACCAATGTGAACATAAGCCTGGCATGTACTGTAATCCAGCCTCAATGTGGTATTAAGCTGCACAACTTGTGCTGCGATATCAGTGTGATATGATCATATTACAGACAAATTTGCTTAATTAATTATCATATATATATGAGTCATATATAACAAATTCAGTCATTCAGTGTAATACCGCCTTGAAAATGTTAAACTAATCTCAGCTTCTGAAATAGCATGGGATAACTTTAGATAAGCTGTAAAACAAAAACCATGTCATTTGTGACATACTTACAGCCTTTGAATATACACATAATTATCGCTCTTTTGATTTAGAGCTAGGTAGATGGCACTTTTCCTGTTTAAAATGGCTGAAAATAGATGATATCAAATAAATCTACTCAGAGACATTCTGTCAGAGAATTACCTCTTGTGTCTGGATCAATGCCCTTCACAAAGGCAAATAACTTGTCATATGTTACGAAGTTCTGAGGCCCACAACTCTTCCTTAAGAAACTTTTCACACAGTCTTCAAAGCGGTCCATTGCATCCATTACATCCATTCTATGAACATAAGCAACACAAAACAATACTGGTAACACCTTTGGATATAATCATAATTTTCACACTACCAGTTCTTGAGTAGCTGCATGTAACACTGATAAAAAGGTTTATTTTACCCTCGACAGAAGACATCCTCTCTTTTAAGCTTTTGGGGGTAATAATATAGATACACAACGTTGAGAAATTGCCTCTCACATAGGTTTACTTTCTGCCAGTGTTATAAGAGGTAAAACACATCAAAAGCTCATGTAAAATATACTTGACTCTTCCATGTCGGAGGTAAAATATTACTCCCGTCTTAGCAAATGCATGGTTTATGGAACCCAAAGGCAGATTTTAAAAAGGGGGAGGGGGGTGTTAGACAGTAAAATGTAAATATGATGTAAAATGTAATTTGACGCAAAATGTCATCGAAATTGACGTAAAATGTAAATCTGACGTAAAATGTGACTCATATTGCTGTAAAATGTAATTCTGAAACCTGTCCTAAAATGTAAAATGTAAATCCAGTTAAAACGTAAAATGTGGTACATGTGATTCTTTCTTGCAAGACTCGATGTATACTTCCGTTCCTGATTCGTCCCTTACATCTTTACTATTGTTTTGACATTTGTTACACTGTTCTAGTTTGTACCTCAAAGACAGATGAACGGACAATTCATCACAGTAGTATTAAGCTTAGGCAGGGATATTAACAGAAAGCAAGTTTAACCATATTTCTATCATATTGACTATTTTGAATATAGTATTTAAGACTTAAGAACTTAGGATGCATTTATGGTAGATTTAGAGCTAGGTTAATGTATCTTATATTTCTTTATGATGAAGAAGTGATATTGAATAGTGCCAATTAAGAGTTTTTTTTAATATTTAGGCAACCCCGTAATCTGAGGCATACAACAAAGCAAAATACAAAATTTCTCCTAGAGTTGGGGTTACTGAATTTTTTTGTATGTCACCAAGTCCTAGTAAAACATGATAATTACTAAAATCTTATAAAAATTTTGACAGATAGGGGGCCAAAATAGGTTTTGCAGCCAATCAAAATGTTGTATTCCAGGACTAAATAGGGTTGGACATCACTGGTTGGGCTGACAGGTTTTAACATTGGTTCCTATGGGAAAAAGACCTATATAAAAGGATGCATTTTACAAATGTTAGGAGCAATCTGCCAACCAAATTGCTTTGGTTAATTTTGTATCATGTAGATGGTATTCAGGAAATAAGCACAGAGGCAATTTTGAAAATATTTCATTGTAAACTTTACTGCTGGTGTAAACTGGGATGGGCTTATTGGGGGGGGGGGGGGGGGGGATATCAGCACCCCTCTGATTCCACAGTGGGGGAGCCGTCCACAAAAAGACGTCATGCTATATTTTTCCATTCTTGACCCCCCCCCCCTCTCCCGGCCGGTCATGTTTTTACTAAAAGAATGTATAAGGAGCTGGAGCGTACCCTCCTAGTGAGAGTATAAGGCGGCCATCCTTATTTTGACCACCTTTTGGCTGCTTTCCATATTCTAAATTTCAAATATTCTTTGTAAAAGAATTCTTAACCCTTCCCCACTTTTTTTTAGCATCCTACATCTCACCAAACAACACACAATGTAGATCTATTAAATAGATATACCCCCACGTCGGGGGTGGTCCTCACTGTTCGTTGACTTCTGCAACAATAGGGGTCATCCCAAAGTAACACTCTGGCCTCACTGCCTCAAGGCCCATTTGCCGTGGCCGAAACGTGTCGCTTGAAGGACCGACAAAGTTATCGTATGGAGAAAACGATAATATAGGGATGATAAAATAAGTGGATGGGACCTTTTTTTTGTAAATTTGAATGTAATTCTATCGGTGTGAATAATTCTATCACCCCTAGATCATCGTTTTCTCCATGCGATATCTTTATTGGTCCTCCAAGCGACACAATTATTGGCCACGGCGAATGGGCATTGATTCTCACACTGGATGCTGATTGGCCAGTGGCACTCTGTCTGCTGCATACACCCTTTGTCAACCCAAGTGAGTAGCAGTGTTGGCAGCAGGTAATGCCAATGGTGTTACTCTAAGATGAAAAGGATTTGGCGTGAACCAAGACAGGCCATGCCTCATCATATGGTTTTGCTTTTGGATTGTAATCTTTGCTTGAACCATGCGAACAGTTGACCCTAGTGAGAGATTTATGGCTGTGGTCAATGGCACAGTTTCGGTACAATCCCTCATCAGGCTGAACCAAGAGCGCAGTGTCCACTAATCACAGTGATCTTAGAAACACACTTGTAGTGTATTTGTATGCTTACATGTTAGTTCCCTCCTGTTTGATCTCGAACTGGAAAATATTGTTGCACATATTGAAGAATTGGCTTATGAGATAGAAAGGTTGCCTACAGTTCTGCAATCTCTGCCACTCTGAAAATTAAATACAAATTGGAGGTTTACATTTTGCCAATTGCAAGTTATCTAACTTTCAAATAATATAGAGCAAATGTGCCTTTCCAGGCAAGCACTTTTTGGTTTTTGCAGGTTCCTTGCATGTTTACTTGGTACCGGACTGTCTACTGTCCTGGCTGACTACCCGATAGTGATGATACCACATTGTTGCCCATAGGTTTTATGCAATTTTGTTGCCCGCGGAGAGGAGAGGCTTTAAAATGGCAACAAAAAAGAAGTGTGTTCCTCAGCAACATACACAACTGAATTTAAACAATCACTAATCATTACCCAGCAAACACGTAAAAGTTACATACCAGAAATGTTACTACAACTAAATATCCAACATCATGTTGCGATGGACAAACAATATTTTGATATTGCGTTGCAAGTACATTCTGCATGACATTATTATACTGTAACAACCTCAATTTTACAAAAATTATTGTAACAATGCAATTTTCACAGCATTGTCACTACATTGTTTAACAACATATTGAAATACACATGTATACAGGGGGCACCACTCTTTATCATTGACATCTCAAAAAAGCTTTTATCAATTTAAAGGATTCAGGGCAATGGAAATAATTTTTAGATATGTGTTAAAATGTGCATTAGATCAGGGATTAAGGTAACTATTCCTTATATAATGAAATAGTTTTTATAAAGATGTGAATCAAAACACTTGCACAAGAGAACACCTTAACTGTTGTTTCTCAATGTCATACGATTTCTGTAGCTTTGATGTTTACCTTGTACATGCCACAGGTCATGTACCTGAAATGATGTCACTGAAATAAACATTGGGTTTGTTTCTAGATGCAAATGCTATATGAAGTTATGATAATCATAAATATGTTTCCAATTAGATTAACCCCTTATTCAGTACACTCTCTCAATACATTTTGATTGATAGAAAAAACAAGAACCATTGCACCTTTTTGAAATGTAGTACATTTGAAACAATGCATATGGTGCACTTATATATTGTTCCCACCTTTCCCTACAACATTGCCAAAATGTTGTAAAGATAACAATGTGACATCGTTTCACAAATAGGTTTGTCACAATGTTATATTGTTGTGACCAAGACATACATACACAGTAATATTAAAACGCTGTGTTCATGTTGTGGCCCAACGTTGCACATTTGGGCATAGCAATGGTGCTGGTATGTCATTCATGCAGTGTTATAAACACAAAAATAATACTTTGTAGTTGCGTTGTGTCTTTGCTTGGTTTAATATTAGCCATTGAAACCCATTTTCTTAAGGCTAAAAGTTTTAAAGTACACAGAAATTTACATCCATATATTTCATACCTTCATGGAATTCTGCAGTGCAAAAGTGATTTGCAAATTCTTGAATGAATGGAAAATTATTGCCAACAAAGGTAGCTGGGTATTTGTTTACTGCATTGTTGAAACAATTCATAGTTGGCTCAATCATGTCGCTGAAAGAAAATTTAAAAAAAAAGTGTTTTTAGTTTCCACTGTGAATCAATGTCAAAATTAATGTGAATCAGAGATCTGTACATGCCCTGCCTATACCCTTTATTGGTGATAGCCATACGTATCCATAACATAGGGTCGTATCTGACAAATGCTTTTTTTGAGTAATTGCTTTTTTAACCCAATGTTTCCACCCGTCAGATGCCTTGAGGCAATGCCAGTATAAACACACCAGGGCCCATATCTTCGTAACTAATTTGGCTGATCATGAAAAATTTGATCAGGGTCCCATGATCAGTGATTTTGCCTTTTACCAAAATTTATTAAAATTGTTATTGCAATATAGTGTCAAAGGGGAATTATTATTTGTAAAATTTATTCATGATAGACAGAATTTCTGATCATGGTCCCTTATCAAATTTTCCCTGATCAGCCAAATTAGTTATGATGATATGGGACCAGATGCTTTGAGGCATCTTTATCAGAAATCCCATAATTGTACATTTGAAGTTAGATATTCAAGAAAATGTGATATTTTCTGTTTTATGACACTGAAATCACCCATAATATTGCATAATAATTGACAATGCACATTAATATTTTGGAAACATAATTTATTTCATTCATATTATATAGCTTAACATTTACCTAAATCGTGCTATATATGTCGCTTTTTAGGATTTTTCAATATTGGGCATAGCCTGTTTTCCAGCACTGAATGAAAATTTAGGAGGTGTAGGGGAAGGGTTAAGAAATATTATCTATTTTCAAGGGTTCTACAGTTGTAATTATCTGCTCAATCATTATAGCATCTGATTCACAGGAAAAATGATATGCTAAAAATTCTAGATTCAGGATTATGAATATAACTAGATTATCAAGAGGTTATTATGGTAAAACCTATAGAATCTCAGATATGATCTTTTGTCACTCAACTTTAAAGAAAAAGGCTGGAAACCATTAAATAACCAAAGATCATACCTGGAAAGTATAAATGTGAGATAAATACAAATTCAATCCATATAACTGATAGAAATTCCACAAAATTTCATTTCTGAATCAAAAGCAATATGCTATAATATAATTAGGCCTACATATCATTAGTTTAAAAGAGTAAAGATGTCTATGATATTCACACTATCCCATTAAATGCAGACCAGATACAACCTTTTGCTATTCAACATCCAGACTATTATTTTTTAAGTTAGCAAAGATTGTATCTAACATTTTGCAATTATATTCCAGAATCTATTTATGATTCATGAATTTGATCATAATATTTTATAATAAGGTCTATATGATAGTTATATCAAAAATTGAGTCATAAGATATTTTCATTTTTAATAAATTATCACATTTTATTAAGAATATAACATTGGCTTATTTCAGATACGACCTTATTAAATTATTCATTGAAAAGTGAAATTGTGCAGATGCGACCTTTGACTATTAGTAGAAACATTCAAAAGATTTGGAAAATACGAAAAATTCCAAAATGTCCAGATATGGGTAAGGGAAACAGTCATCTTAGAAATTTGAATAGAATCTTTTTTTTATATACGACCTTATGTTATTCAGCCAACATATAATGAGTAAGAAATGATCCGAGATGGTAGGTCCTGGAATGGACTTACTATGTAGTAGCAGAATTATGGAATTTAATGATCATAAATACTTGTAATATACGCTTACTTGCACAAGTCAAATTGTCGAGAGGAGATCTCAGCAAGGTTAATAACTGGCAAACAATTGAGAATTGCAGTCTCTCCTTCAGAAAATCTATACCCTTTCCCTCGACCATGCAAATCAGTAGCTGCAAATGAGAGATATATATGTTACAGAGAAAGTTACATATACATCACTAGTTCCAGGAGCCATCCCAGGCAAACAGCGATGTAACAGGCACATTCTTTGACCATACTTTTTTGGTCAGTCTGTAACCTGCCCAGCTTTCATGTAACTGTTACATTATTTGAGGTAAAGTTGCGAAGAATGTTATAATAATATTATTTTAGTGAAGTTGACATCTCACCAATGAAGAATGTTATGATAACATTATTATAATGTCAAAGAACATAACAAGAATGAATGTCACAATAAATTTACAGTGCGATGTCACAATCTTAGGTTCTAAAGACGTTTTTGGGTGCCATCAGAAGAACATAACAAGAACCAAAGCAGAACTAAATGGAACATTGCTGCAATGTTATAATAATGTCATATTCTTGCTTGGGATGGCTATGGGTGCTTCTTTACACATCACTATTAATGCCGGGTCCATAACCATTTGGAACCAGTTGCTCACTCACCACTGCCAGATACACAACATTTTTTACGTTTTAGGAGAATAAGAAAATTTTGCGTTATCTGTTTATAAGGTTTAAATATTCTAAAGTAAGTATTTCAAATAATTTTTAATCTATGTATGGTAAATTATGGGAATAAAAAGTCCCATTAACATTCCAAATAAGAAAGTTTACAAAAACAATGAAACCTTTTGGAAATATTACCTGAATTGTACACAAAAAGTAAGTCCAAAACAATGTAACCACTGTTTTCACAAAGTTACTCATATCTCCGTACAGTCTTAGGGCAGAGGACAAATACCCCTCAGAGCATTCTTTCCCTGTGGTAAGTCACACAAGTATGTGTGTTTGTGTCAGTATATATGTATTTTTAATGTGTGCTATCGCTTCATGTTTCATATAATGCCTCTTAACATATATATATATACTGTTATAAGGTCATACCTTTGCGGAATTCCTCAGTGCAAAAGGGCTTTATAAAAGATTGAATCAGTCTCGTTACAAGGCCCTGAGATGGGTATTCAACCGCTAAATTGGCAATACAATCCATAATAGGCTCGAGCATATTGCTGAAAAGTAAGGAAAAAACATTAATTTTTTAATTTCAGTAGTGAATCATGAACTGTACATATATATTCCACTAAGGCTAGCTCATGCGTATAATATTGTGATGAACGGCTATTCATCCAAAGTATGTAGAGGTCAAAATAAGAGAAAATAAGGTAATATTATAAAAGGTATATATGTAAAGAACGTAAGTGTAAAAGAACGAAATATATATGTAAAAGAACGAAATATGTAAGAATGAACGAAAGTATAAAAAGCCCGAAAAAGAGGCACGAAAGTGTAAAGGAACGAAAATGTAAAGGAACGAAAATGTAAAGGAACGAAACCCGGAAAGATATAAACCGGAAGTGAAATGTAAACCGGAAACGGAAAATGTAAACCGGAAGTGACGTCAGTTGTAGATCACGTGACCGAAAGCAGCCAATCAGGGCTGACCTCTAGAGTATATAAAGGGGCGGTGAGGCCCGAATAAACAGAGTTCTTTAACAGTTCTCCTTGTGTCCAGACGTGTCTTCTTTCCTGAAACAACCGCTAAAGATGAGCCGATTCGAGTAATTAACCAGAAGTTAGGATAAAACAGTCGAAGTTCGAGATAAATAGTAGGAACTTAGGGTAGGGGCCCGACGGCCCGAAGAACGAGGAACGAAGGACCGAAGTAAGGCACGAAGGCCCGAAACAGTCCCGGAGACCGAGGCGTAGCATGGCACGAAGGCATGACGGGCGGGACGAAGGAACGAAGTCCGCGGGGACGAGGGCGCGGCAGGCTCGGCCCCACGCTACCAAACAATAGGCGACCGACGGCCCGACGGCCCCGCGGACCGGAACCACGGGGTGGACCGCCCGGTGGGGGTGAATGCTGGTCTGGGAGATAGAGCGAGACGAACCCCGGCCGACCCGTACCCCTACCATAATTTCCCTTCCCCGCAGTTCTCCGTTTGACATCGAGCGCCGATTCCCGACCGATTCGCTCAGCCCCCCCCTCGTGCGCGAGGCACGACTCTAAAAACACATCTCGGTTCTTGGCCCGGATTCCCCGTCCGCCCCGAGACCCGAACAACCCCCACGTTCCTCTGTTGTAAGAATCGGCAACCCCGACTTACCAGAGAACGTCACAATATCATTTGTTTATGGTTGACATCAAGATTAGTAATATCATTTTACAGTAGATGGCACTCTAGACTTATCGTTTTATTTAGCTAGCATTACGCTGAAAGCCAAAAGTAGCAGTCAGATCTGAAGAACAAGGATGCAGATGATCGATAAAGTAGAAGGGTATATAGGATTGCAAACAAAATTATTGAGGTAGCAGACTACTAGGTTTTATATATTGTGAGACTTTATGTTTTGTAGATTTAAACCATGAATTGACTGTTTGAAGGCAGGAGATGTTGTTGATATAAAATAAATTCCTCTATAGTACCAGGAGTGTAGACCAAAAGGCCTGTTGCAGCTTAGTGGTAACATGTTGTCTGTTCTGCTGTTGGACCCCAAGTTTCCATACAGCAGGGGTACACTTCCCCACCTCCCCTTTGGTCAGTGACCTAATTTCCGTGATCTAACTGATTAGCCACAGACCCATATGGGCAGGGGGAGTGCTAAGAAAGGCTCTGCATGTCTAATTACCATAATCTCTATGATGTAGTACCTTATATATATTTTTGATATATCTTTTGATTATTGATGTTATTTAGACAAAGTTTCTATAATAAAGGGAATTATGATTTTGATATATCTTATATAATAAATTTGGTAAATACTTGTGATTGTTAGAGTGAGGATATAACATGCCTAAACTTAGGTATGACAATATGAGGAAATGGCTAAAATGGGATTACTGTTACCCCATGCCAGGGGGCAATCCATAAAAGTTTTGCGATAATCCTGTATATGATACCAAAAAAAATGTTATCACCATATGGGTTTTTTGTTTTTTGTCTTTGGTCACATATGAATATTTTGATATATTAATGTTTGTGAAAATATAAATTTTTAAAACCATAATATTTTGAAATTATCGTCACGACACTGCTTTAAGGCCTTAGCGATAATTTTTCAAGATTTTATGGGCATGCTTTGACTTGCGATAATTATCGCCAAATTTGTATGGAATGCATACCAGGAATATGTCAAGCTGAAAAGTCAACTGCCATAGCATGAGATGGATGAAGTACTTTAGTTAAAAAACAAATATATCAAAGTTTAGAGCAGTTGGAAGCAGTTGGTAATGTACTGTGACGTTCCTCGGTAGTTCGGGGTTTCCGGTTTCTACCGCCGAGGGACTTGGGGGTTATTTCAGTTCTCAGCTGGGCACAGAGGCCGAGCAAGAAGCCGAGATGTGAGATCAAGAGTTGTGCCTCGTGCACGAGGGGGGCTGAGTGGGTCGGTTGGGGGATTGGTATTCATTGAAGGGGGAAGGGTGTGTTGGTCAGGTCGGGCCGAGGGGTTGCAGCCATCAAGCACGGAGGATGGCGGAGGGCAAAAGTGTGTTGTGGTAGGGGTCCGGGCCGTTTCTTCTACGTCCCTCTCAGGCCAGCTAGGGAGGCTCTACTCCTTCGTCCCCTGGCCGGAAGTCTCGGGCAAAAGGTCGCCTATGTTTTGGTAGCGTGGGGCCGAGCCGGTTGCGCCTTGATGCCTCCGGTCATGGGACTGCCGCTTGTTATTTCGGGCTTCTTCACCTGGCCGGTCTTCCTTCCTTGGGCTGTCGGTTGGGCAGTTTCGGGCCTTCAGGCAATGATTTCCGGTCTTTCTGGCCTTCAGACCCTGCTCTATTTTATTTCTAAGTTTCCTGGAACTTCACTAATATAACTCCTATTTTCTGTTTATTTAGTCCATATTGGACCATCTTATCGACTGGAACCCTCTTAAGGAGCTGCTAGAGTAAGAACACATGTGTGAACACCAGGAGTACTATGAAGGAACTCTTTATTTTCGGGCCTCACTGCCCCTTTTATACCTTAGCGGTCATCTCTGATTGGCTATTTCATGTTACGTGGTCTTAGTGACGTCACGCAGTCATACTGACGTCATTTCCGGTTTACATTATTTCTCGGGTTTCGGGTTTCGGGTTTCGGGTTTCGGGTTTCGGTCCTGTTACACAATGTACTTAAATCCATCACATCGTTTAATCTTTCACATTCTCGCTTTGACACCTGATGAATAGACATTCATCACAGTACTTTTGATATAGTTGGTTAAGAGTATGATTATGGACTCATGTGTCTGTAACATCTATAATGGAATTGTATGATTGGTCTTATATATAAAGAGGTCTTATATATAAAGAGCTGGCTCTGAGCGGCTTAGAGGGAGAGACCCCTTGATGTAAGAATGATAAGGACGTATACATATCCGAGCATAGCGGAGGATTTAAGTGGTGATGTGGTGGTGACTTATACAAGTCAGATCAAATAATTATGATTTTGGTCAGGAGCAGTTTGCATGGGAATATAATATGTCAGGGGAATGGAGTTACCCACAGCTAGCTGACCATGGTAATAACAGTCTGGTAGTAAGGAAAGTAGAGACAGACCTTGAGTGAGAGTATGGGTTTTGGTTACATAAAATGCATATATATAGGAACTGATATTATCCCTACCCATGGAATATGTAGGTTTTACCATCGATACCCCAGCATGTTTGCTTCAGCTACCAGTAGGATATGTTGTGTGCAATAAAAGTATCATTGTACCCCACAGTACCAAGTTAGTAACTTCCTTTTATGTATGTATATATATATATATATATATATATATATATATATATATATATAATAACAAATATACAAAATAAGCTCACCTGCAAATACCAAATTGTGGAGAGGTGATTTCAGTGAAGTTGATAACTGGCATACACTTGAGATATGCAGTCGTTATGTTAGTAGATGCATGCATTTGCCCCTGACCCTGCCCCAGGGTCCCTGCAAAGGAAGGATTGATAGTATGACAGTTATCACAGATAGGTATGTATATTTGTGCTTTGCAATAATATCTCAATATCTCCTCGATATACTAAAACACAAATTTGTTAATCATTTGTCAGTCTGCAACACAATACAACAACTCATTAAAGAACTTCTAACTGCCGGTTGCAACCTATTTCAGATTCACTTACTTTTAATGATTAAAATAATCCGTTAATAATCCATGAAAGGCCAGTTTATTCTCATATTACTACCTGACCTAACTTAATGTTGGTTGAACGTGAATTTCTATTTCTATGTTCAACAAAATGAAATGAAAACCTCAAGTTCAAAAGTATGATTCTACAAATTGTTTTTTTTTCTTCAAAATGAAGGACCATATCCTCATTGCCTGATTTACCCCATTTACCTGACACCTACACACAGGTGAAAACCATTGTGGCACATATTTTATGCTTTTTAGTCAGAGGTATTTTTTCAGAGGTAGCTTATTGCCTAAACAGCACTCATACCTCATTACTATCACTGCACCTAGCCCAACAGTGGTAAGGGGTTAGGAGAAGAATTATTATTTTCGGCCTAGCCATAACGTCAAATGGGCTTGGGTTTTGTGAATAAACTAGACGACCAACTATAATATAGATTCAATTTGCGAAAGATCCATCTCCTAGCTAATCACTGATAATTATAACCTACTAAATTTCAATACATGAATTAAGTACCAGAAAATCAAATGTGGAACTTACCAATCACTGCAAGAGCTACAATTACAAGTTGCCATTCTAGCTTCATGTTAAAGGTCTTGACCTATATTCAAAGAAAGCAACAGCTCATTTCAAGTGCTTTCTTGGAAGAAGAAATCACTTTATAAATCAGTATTATCTCTCAAGTTAATGCAATACTATGTGCATATAATTATAATATTCCTAATAAAAAGAGACAATCATGAGTCTCAGCATTATAACTCTATTTTCCCAACTCAAACTTTGACAGAGCAGCCTAAAATTGATTGTCTCGTCAATATATATGATAGTAGCTGTATAATCATAACACCCTCAGGAAGTCAATAACATGTGTACATGGTACATGGAGCATGTACATGGATCGATAATTTTGACAGGGCCAAGTGATAATGTAGGCTTACGTTGACTGATCCTTTCTAATATTGATCTATAATATTGATCTCTACTTACTTCACACCACTCACTGCAAGTGACCAAAGTTCCGGGCCTTGTGTAAAGAAATCAATACAGAAATCAATAATTAGATACGGGTAAATTCATGAAAAATGGTAAAATATTGCATCGGAACAACAATGGACCATTTTAATTAATAATAAAAAAAAATTCTTTTTGCTTTTTGGTTAGCATGCTAGCCAAGGTGTGACGTAACTTTCTATGACGTTCTGGGATCTAAATTTTGAAAGTTTCACCTTATCTGGTTATAATGAGATACATATGATTGTAAATTTAGAAAGATGTTGTATACACATTTCACTACAGGTCATCCACCCCAAGGTAGGACAAAATGGCTTTTCATGTGGGCTAATTCTATTAAACAATCTTTATGTCTAATTGCTGTGGTTTCTGGGCGAAATATTTGACACGTTAAATTTGGCAATAATTTCAACATGCCCCATTCTATCATAACATGTCAACAAGTTGTACATAACTACGTTATGCATTGGTTACAAACCTCTCCGAAATAATCAACAACATCATAATAATTATTGTAAATAAAATGAAAGTTATGACTTTTTGAAAATTATGTAATTTTCCACTAAAAAGAATATTCAAACAACCTTAGTTCTCATTCGAATTTCTTGGAAATTCTTTCAGTTCCTAAGAGCTCAATTCCACCTCTTTAAATACTGTTCCTCACTGAAGAGCCACCTGGGTGACTTCCAAGGTAAAACTGTGTAGACGTTGGGGGTCTATCCCGCACGAAAAGTTGATAAAAGGTTTTAGTCTAGCCTAAATCTCATCCAAAAACAGCTATGATGACTGCACATCAATTTCCAAAAATGTTGAGCGTTAAAAGTAACTTTATAAGAATAAAATATAAAACACTCTATGATAATGAAAAAGTCAGAAAACAGGACCTTAGCTAGGCATGGCTATGTTCAAATTATTGTACAACTATGATAGCTACAGGCTTCAACTATCCTACCTGATAATTTGAAGAAGCAAGCTTGGAGTAGATTGTCCTATTCTTTCAAATGAGTACTGCAGTGCCCCTCTAGTTGTATACTCTTCTCAGGAAGCACATAACTTGATAAATGACCTTTGTGATCGGCCGGCACTGACTCAGCGATCATGTAAACAAAAGATAAATAGACAGATAAGACATATCTTTTTCTTTGTTAATTGAATCATACCCATAAAATATGATCTTCCATACAATTAAGTATAAACATGGCATAGATATTCAGTACATGGTATCAATCATAACCTACATTAGACTATTACACTCGGTGTATGATATAAGCTTCACATAAACATGCTCATGTAGTATTATATATTAACAATATGTAATCATAGCTGAGGTAAGCATCTGATTACATTTGAATATAATACTTAGCATTTTAGAATGTCATTATTATGTAAAGACCATATTACACTACGTGTCGAGTCACGTTCGCGTTGGCCAACACGTCTGATTCCCGTTATTTTACTGACATGTTTGTAAATTCCGGACATGAACTGGGTCCCCAACGCGTGCCAATGTGACCCCCAACACGTGCCAAACACGTAGTATAATATACTTCACGTTGGGTTGCATTGGTAGGCAACACCACCCAGTGCATCGTGTAATATGCTATTCAGACAGCCCCGACACGAACCAGACGCTTTGAGCGATGCCACCCAACACGTCCATCTACCCAAGGCATAGTATAATTAGGGCTATATATAGTCTGTATTGCTTTTTTGAATTCATCTAATGTTACTTTCTCCTGAATCATCAGAGGCAGGGCATTCCATAGTTGGCTGTCTATTACAAAGGCGACCTTCAATATATTTTAGTGTTAATGTTTCCAATCTAGAATATATTTTTTGAGCTTGCCTTGTATTTCTGTTATGGACAACTAAATATCTATTTCCCCCTGTCACTGATGAGTGATAACAGAAGAGGCAATATGAGAAACAGCAAGATACCAGTAACCCTTTACTTGAGATCCGACGGATTGCGATCATGGGTTGCTGGATTTCCCAAGGATTTCCTTGGATTTTCCTTTGGAATTCCTTTAGTTTCTTGCAATCGGGGAATTCTAAATGCTGCCCAATCCCTATATATCAAATTATTGAAATTTGATCTTAAGCACTGAACAGAGAATTAAATCAGCTTTCAAACGATATATTTGCCATTTTTGTATATGGATTGGGGTCTAATTTTACGGTTTCCCACAAAACAATATGTAATAACTCTTTAAATCATTCATAAGTTCTTCTATATGTTACATTTAACCTCTGTCATGGTTATTACTTGTTCATATGAGTATGTTTGTATACAAAGAGGGGAGTCACTAGTTTTGATAATTGTGTCTCCCCACACAGAAAGGATGCTCTGAGGGGGTTATATCTTAAGCTCAAAGGCTAATATTAAGGGAGATATGGGTAGATTTGTGAAAAATAGGGATGAAAATGTCTTAAACGAACTTTTTGAGTAGAATTCAATTATCCCACTCTAAACATTCCATATTGTTTGGAAAACATTCTATTTGGAATGTTAATGGAATGTTTCCCCCAACATTTTACCTGACATTAGATGTTTGGTTACCATGGAAACACCAACATTTTGAGGATTTTGTCAAAAATTGTTACCCATTTGGAAAAACATGACTTCATTTTATTATCAGTCCAAACTAAAATAGATTATCTTTTATAGATCAAAAGTTATCCGAATAATAGCTTTTCAAGGATTTTTGTTTATTTATGGGTAAATTTTAATTTATTTCTAAATATTTAGATAAATATTTGATATTTGGGCTTTTTGCCATTTTCAGGAAAACCAACAGTCCTGCGTTCAACAGGCTGTAACTTCCTTGAAAATTATCCAATTTTGATGTGCTTGGTACCATTTGAAAGCTTAAAACATCCTCTTTAATGCTTAATTCCCGCCTGGAGCATCCTGTCTATGTGGGGAGACACAATTACTCTATAGCTAAATATGATGTTCGTGCTTTATTTTCCTATTCATAAGTATTCAAATACATTCTGCATTGCAGTTGGTATTAGTTTAGGGTGGAATCCTCATCTGGGTGGGTCAAGTCCAAATGAAGAACACTCACTTGCAGTTGTACAATGACATTTTAGTGCATATGATACATCCAACTATTGGCTGAAGTGTACATGCATCCTCTCTATGGTAAGCCTACATGCCTGCTGAATGGACTATTCAGCATCTATTTTTCACCTTTCACAGTGTGAATAGTGCTCTCCTCTCCCCTCATCTCAAACCATTTCCCTACAAATGCCAGCCCTTATTGTACCAATTCATCACTAATTCCCTAATGTTACTATCACTTGAGCCAAGGTAATTTTGTTTTTTTATTGAATCAAAACATCGTCATTTCACAGGGTTGCAATCCAATCCGAATTAGGATCAAGAGTTACTAACTACTCCCAACTGCTTCAAACTTATTATTGATGGACTTCTTACCTGAAATGGCTTATTCATTACAGGTATACAGTTTACCTATTCATCCCTCCTTATTGATGACGTGAAGTGGTGATGATCCTTCCTGACCCTTCTCACTAGATCTGAAATCTATTATTTTATTGGCTACCGTCATCTCTTTTTCGTAGTCCCCAATCCAAGCTGCTTTTATCAACTATTTACCATTCCTCAGCGCTTATTGCATGAAAGCTAATGAAACAAAACAACCAGTCTATCCTGACATCTGGTGTGAAGCGACATAACTACTCTTATTATTCATTACACCACACCCTAATGAAAAAGGTCTATAGCTTCACCCCAGGTAACATGGACATATGACATACGAAGCATGGGTAGTAATAGTGTTTTGTTGGCACTTCAAAGGCGCCCAACTAATAACATGTAAGAACAAATTATTAGCAGCACATCCGCATGACTGGAGGGTAATGTAGAAATAAGGACTGGACAGTGGTCAGCTGCAGTATTTATAGCAATGCAGTTGAGTCCTCTGGTGTGTAAACTGTCTCAGACCACAGGTGGCAGTGGTGAACCAAGAGGTAGAGTCCATACCTCAACTATACCGACATAAGTGAGTACTTATATCAACCATAATGTGACTTACAAGGTAATGGATGATCAAGAACGTATTTCAGAGCTATCGAGCTGTCCATCAATTGCGTGCGCAATTTTACATGTTATCTAGATCTCCCCCCAACCCCTTTAGCAAGTAACACGCATAAAAAATGTAGTAAAAGTAATGACCTCCTCACTCCCCTTTGTATGCACGTAATCAATGAATGGTCCCTATAGCTACTAAGTTACTAACGTAAATTAAACATGTTGCTATCAAAATAATCATTATGTGTGAAATCACTCTTAACATGGACGGATTTAAGGGACTGCAATTGGTCAAATATAGAGTAATAAACATCAAATAGGAGATAGCATTGCTGATCCCGAAAATGATTGAATCAAAATCAGAAAAATTCAACACACGATTCCCAACATTCGCGCTTCAATCGGTGACAGGTTGATTTTATTTTACAAAGACCCAGAGGGGTCGGCAGGACCCATTGCAATATGAACCCCCACCTTTCTAGAACTCCTGGATCACCCCTGCTTCATCTTGGAATAACACAGAATATTATGTGTGATTCTCTGTTGCTATCCCTCGACATACAATACTAACGTTAACATCAGCCCAGCATCCTCCAGATGGCCTTCCCTATTACTATTCCTATTCCGGTAGCACTTCTCAGCATGTTTCCTCAGAAAGGTTCCCGACACTGCTCTTCGAATAGGCCTATTGTTCAAAAAGTCCAAACGATGTTACACTGTTTGTGAGCTATAACAGAACCTCAAGGCTGTAAATTCAGCTTATATACATACTTATTTAGAATACATGTACACGTATTTGACATCATATTCCGTTTTAAAATCAACATGAATATCAAAAAACATAGTGACATGCGACATAGCCATTTCTTAAATTCGACAGCCGACATGTGGACCCCCCCCCCCCCCATCTACACCCCTATTTTTTTTGGTGTTTTTGTTTTGTTGCTATCGTGTGACCAACATCTTTTTGATCTTCAGTATACATACGTTAGAAAACCCGGTAATTGATTTACTGATGTCGACTCCGAATCTCGAATTTTGGGGGGAAGATGTGAACAATAAAAGAAGTAAGTTTTCGCAAAGAACACAAGATCAATACTTACCCCAGTTCTTTAAATATTAATATTTACTCTAAGATCGTCACCTTGAGACTGATTACACGTGCGGACCTCGCGCCGCAACCGTCACGCACAAAGTAGATCCTTATATCTGTATATATAGTCCGGGAGCCAAACCTGAAAATCCTGATTTACCCTCCGCGGTGAGCCCCCTGGATTTTCTTGATTTTTTTCATCTTATAGCATCCTAGGGACCATGAATCAAGACGGTTCCGAAGAATTTAGGTATGCGAACACTGTCTAATTACGCGATTTGTGCTTAATTAGCAAAAAATGAAAAACGCGTTATTTCTAAATTTCTCTGGGACTATGTAAGATATGATAACATGCTATATGTCATCTGAAAGGTAATTTTTTTCCTGTTTTATTGGTGTATTGTTTGTTATTGTCATTAATTATGGCAATGAGTAATTAAAGAAAAACTGTTGTTTCAGTCATAATCATTAGAACTTAAGAAATCAAGATCAAATTTTGGAATTGATAAACCAACTGCTAGGTATACTTAAAGGGGATCTTTAGGCAGTTTTTAAAGAAGGTTGCATCTGATTTCATTGGTAATATAATGTAGAAATCATTTTTTGCTGATTAAATTCTAACCGACTATAGGCTCATTTTTCACTTATATTTCAAAAGGAGAGATGATATCATGAAAATAACACAATATATCCTAAAGGGATGTGAAATTATAATCACTATCTCCCTAGGCTGATATTTCAGTGCTTTCACAGCCATTTGGGCACATGCATATAATATGGTAGCGGTTTGGAGAGCATTTTGGATCACAGAGAAAGATGTGTCACAATAAAACTATGGTTTGAGTAAGATTTCTTTCCTCAGCATAATACCATGATAATGTTTCAGTTTTATTACAAACCATCTTATTAGGGCCCTTGCATTAAGTTTGTATGCATCAAGGGGGGGAGGGAGGTATGAAATCTTTGAAAATGTGTGTACTTTCTAGTACAAATCCAATGCATATTTATGACCAAAGGGGGGTGGGGATCTGAGATTTTTGAAAATGTGTGTATTTATTAAATGGAAGGCCCCTTATAGTTCCCTCTACTTCTTGTTTACATAAAGAAAAGAATAGCTTGTAGTAGACTCACCCATTACCTGATCCCAATCCAGATTTCTGAGGGCATACTACTTTAAAGAAGAGATGAATCCCAAAAAGTATGCTGTCATATATCAAAGGTTCTGAATTTAGAAAAGAGTCCTTGTATCAATATGCCAACTGCAAAAAGACCAAGTGTGCTATTTGTTAAACTTGTAAACTTGATAGGTGTGCTATCTCTGCCAAATTGTTGGTTTTAATAAATTACTAGATTGCACTCTTGGATTCTAGACCCATGTGCTTATATAAATGAGTAACTTAGCTTGACCATACACAAAATGGATATCTTATATCTTATTCTATATATGGGTTATTGGTATTAGTAAGTTGATATTAAATTATGATCATGGTCACAGTTCATTTCTAAGAGCCAAACTTCTAATCCTCCCAAATTACCAATACAAGTTATGACCAGCCTTTGGTCATGCTTCACTGAGATTCATCCTATCAACTAACAGGGTTTTGCCATATATCCAATTTTATTAGGAAGTGTACCAGAGAAACTGAGACCTCTGTGTGTGTACATACATATCAATATCATTAGCAAGACCTCAAACAAATATCAAACCTGAAACATTACAGAAGTTCCTGATATATCTTTCTATTTCAAAATTACAAATTTTTGGTATAGCCATTACTGGTTTCCCAATAGTATCTAGTAGTTTAATCATATTTAGCAGCATGTGCACAGCACCCTTGCTGTGGGACCATAACCAAGGCAATACAGTATTAGGAGAATGTACAAGAGCAACAAATTGCTGTGATTCTGGTTGTAACCTCAAACTTTCTATTATATAAACCTCAGAAACAATATTATTCCCTTATCAAAATATAACTGACCATTTTCATTTCTCAAATGCTATGAACAAGGATCCAATTTCCCTAACCAACAGCAAGAGACAGCTTATAGTTAGATACTAAGGGAAAGGTCAATATGGTATCTTCTCAGAGACCCAAAACTAAGGGAGTCATTATTCAAATATATGAATAATCCTCCAGTCTATGATCAGTTCTTGTAATACACCACTGAATACTTAGTCTATAATACAAAGGGTATAAAGCTAAGTGAGCAATGAACCTATACAGCCTGGAACTGTAAACCCTCTAGTAGCAAAAGGGTAACAAAGTTTAATTTGGCAGATTGGTGGTAGGATGTTACCTAAAGTACAGCAGGTGGTCAGCAATCCCACAGTTTATGGCACACTATATATAGGCCTACAGTGTGTTGCACCATGGGAGGCTGCCCTTATCCCCCAGTTCAGGTCACTTAGGGGAAAGGCTAGACCTCTCCACCACTGATAAGGTTCTGAAGATCCACTACCTTCATTTTACTGCTGGAAGGCAACATTGTCTAAACAGTTAACTTTATCATTTTATCTAACCAGCTGCAGTGATGAACCCTATGCTCCTTGTGGAATTATGTGATAAAATTGAATAATTAGACAGTCATAAGCAGCCAAAATTTAAGCCTGCCCCTCTCTCTGAGGGAACCTTTATTAGGATGTAAGTACAGTGTCTTACCAATGGGTTAACTCACACAACTGGGAGATAAGAACCCTAGTCTGCCATCTTTATCATTCTTCTGTCTATCCAGGCCTCAGGCCTGTTGCAGGGTGAGTTAAACATTAGATATTGAGGCCAGCAATGAGGGGATATAAAAGAGTATTACAGCCTACAACTCCCACTCTCCCTATAGGAACATGCTTTTTAAAGATCAGTCGGTACAGGGGTATGTAAATAGAAGTTTGCTGCATATTGTCTGCTGAATATTGTCAATGTGTGAATCTTTAGCAATATAAGGAGCCATCCAAACCATTTTGAGTAAATAAATCAATGACTATACTAGTTTGATCAGGCAACAAAGATGAGCTTGTCTTCAAATTACATGGACACATATTTCTTTTTTGTTTACTTATTTTACAGCTCCAATGTTGTATACAATGGACTAAATAGCTCAGAAAGCATTGAAATACCAGCTTTGGGAGACAGTGATAATCATTTTCCAATCTCTTTAGGATATATTGTGTTATTTTCATGATATCATCTCTCCTTTTGAAATATAAGTGTAAAATGAGCCTGTAGTCGGTTAGAATTTAATCAGCAAAAAATGATTTCTACATTATATTTCCAATGAAATAAGATGCAACCTTCTTTAAAAACTGCCTAAAGATCCCCTTTAAGTATACCTAGGACTTGGTTTATCAATTCCAGAGTTTAACCTTGGATCTTTAAGTTCTAATGATTTTGACTGAAACAACAGTTTTTCTTTAATTACTCATTGCCATGATTAATGACAATAGCAAATAATATATCAAAAAATCAGGAAAAAAATTACCTTTCAGATGACATATAGCATGTTATCATATCTTACATAGTCCCAGAGAAATTTAGAAATAACGCGTTTTTCATTTTTTGCTAATTAAGCACAAATCGCGTAATTAGACAGCGTTCGCATACCTAAATTCTTCGGAACCGTCTTGATTCATGGTCCCTAGGATGCTATAAGATGAAAAAAATCAAGAAAATCCAGGGGGCTCACCGCGGAGGGTAAATCCTTATTTTGACTGATTTCAGGATTTGGCTCCCAGACTAATAAGCGGACCTTTTATAAATCAGTTGGAGGAATCGTAGCTTTAAGGACAATCACGCCATTATAGATCTAATACCCAGATTTTCTCAAAACTTTACGGAATGCAAGTTTTACCTCTAAAGGTCCCAAAATAATCAAAAAAAGCATGAGTCACCATAGAAACTTTTCAGTGAAATCAGTTTCTTTGTATGGTGATTTTGAAAGAAATCAAGTATTTTGAATCACATTTAGATAATGGCTTAATTCCATATTATTTTCAAATAAAAGATAGGACAAACAGATTGATGTCAGTAATAGAAGGATATAGATGTAGGCAAGTGAATTAGAGAGCATTAAGAAAAATCTCATGGGGTAATATGCATTTTAATCTTAAATATCTTCAAATTAGAAAAGTATTTAACATTGTAAAAAAAATGAAAAAATCTGAAAACAAATATGCATACAAAAAATTTGAATACCCAGAAAATCTTAAAATCAACATATGTTCTACAGAAAGCTATAAGCTATTATTTTCAGCAAAAAAAAATAGGGGGTCACCAGATGAACTTGGCCAGAAAAGCTGAATATTCATTTTGAGATCTAAAATTACTTAAAATGGGTATCTATGAGTTTTCTCCATAAATTCAACTTAAGATTTACATGAAGGGTACTTTTTCTATTTAGTATTATGCTCAATACACTCACAATCATATAGACGTATATCATATCATTATACATCAGGAATTAAAGAGTTACAGAAAAAAAACTAAATGTTTCCTATTAAAAACATTTTTCAGAATTTGCAAAATTTCACAAAATTAGCCTTATTTGGCCATATGTATCTACAAAAGTATTCTTGATAATCTATTTTTCAATTTCACTTATGATAGACCAAACATTATTGAACATTTCTGCAAGATTTGAGAACAATTGAAGGACTTTGATTTTTTCAGTATCTGGATAATGGTGCAATTGTCCTTAAAAAAAGAGAGAAAGAGGGTTCGGGGGCAAACCTGGTCAATTTTATCTTTGAGCACTCTTTTTCATTTAAAATCTTCAAAAGACATATTTGAGTTCCATTTTTTTCTCAAGGCCCATACCCAGTAGGCGAATTCACCATAGCCCGGCGATGGCAAGGCCATCAGATTCATTGCACAATTGCCGGGTGATCACAATGGTCATCACAATCACCAGCCGATTCCCCGTGGGTATGGGTGAGTTCTCGGCGACGGCCAACGGGAAAATCCACGGTAACCTGTTCTTCTACACTCTGCAGGATCTCTGTGACTTCTGGCGTTTTTCTTGTCTAAAACATCACTATCATCATTAGTACAGTCTTTTCAAAAGGAGAGCGCCTCTTGGTAGTATAGCTTGGAGTGTATGAGAGTATGGTATAATAATATATATTTCACTCCATCATCGTATTATAATTGTGGAGTGAAGTATAAGTTTTCCCCTGATGGATCCACTCAGTAGGGTATAAAAGCCACAGTTAACATTTTTCTTTAAATCCAGTTGACGATTTACTGAAGTGAACCTGTGTTGAACCCAGATGCTTTCTGTCAGTGCATTACTATGTCCCGATCCCAGGCAGATAAAAAAACATGTTAAAAGTGGTTCTGATAGCTTTAAGACTACAAAGAGTTGATCTGTGACACTCCCACTTTTTTATCTCATGTGAAAAGCTGACATCAAAGAACCCCCTTATCGCTTTCTGACTGAATACTCTTTCAGTCAGTAGCCCTTTTGTTGGCTATGTGGGTTGTTTTACTGCTATCAAGCTACTCACGGATTGATATACAAATTGAAATTCAGAATCACATTCAAAACGTCAGTGTATTGTATTTTAGAATAAAGGGGGGAACCCACTGAGCGACACAACTAAGATTCTGGTCGATTAGGACATTACCAGCTACCAATATCTAATAATTTCAGATATTTGGAAAGTGATCTTTTTTTAATTTTTGGTGGATTTGCTGACTTGGAACACTGTTTCTACATGTTTTCGACCAGATCTGGTCAGAACAATCAAAACTAAACAACCTGAACCGTTCAAAACGACCAGAATTATGTTAGATCGCGCAATGGGTTCCCCCTTAACTTGCAAGAAAGTGGGGAGCATTCAGACCATGAATGACACCGCCAAACCAATATCGTTTCCAAGTTAAAATATTTGGAGGAGACTGAGGTCTACGATGGTCACAGATTAGTCAGCTGCAGCTGTTCTTTAAATCTGAGTTGTAAACATTTATGTAGCTGTTGAAGTGAAACTTTATCTTATTTGAGTGCGTCTCACTTAGTGAGTGAGTGATTTGTCCCCATGATTTCTAAACACTCTGAGGGTACAGGAAGTTTCAACTTGTAGCCAAGTATGAGGAAGAAGTAGGAAGTCGTCCCCTATGTTAAATTTAACGTATATCTTGAATAACAATTATAGATTACCAAAAAGCAATCTTCTAAGGAGAACTCTTCTCTTAAGCAGTTAAGATTGATGACTTTTAACTTAGTTTGTTATAGCCTATTGACTAAATATGTGCTCGTGGATCCAGGATTTTCAAAAGGGGGTTTTAACGGGGGCACGCTATTGGAAAAATCTTTCCTTAATAACTTTTTGCCGAAGTTTACATTGGAAAGTCTTCTGGAGAAGTGGAGGGGCGTGACCCCCCCCCCCCCCACTGCCCCCCCCCCCCCCCGTCTGGATCCGCCCATGGTGATAGATTGTTAAGTGCCATTACCCAATTCTCTCTACCCAAAATGCATTAGTTGGATTATTTGAATTCTTTAACTTATGAGACTGTTTCAATGTTAGGGAATGATAGGAGTTGGTAAACGAAACCGAACCATGACCTCACGTACTTCTCGGAAACAGCCCATTATGGAGTGTGTGGGCTAAGGAATCCAACAAGTTTAAATATGGTACTCAGCATCATTGTATCGTACAGAGAGCATGCATGGAAAGTTTGTTGTCCTCTTTTTCTTAGGAATGTTTGGATTTCTCTGGTTTTGTTTGGAACTGACCAGAACAAAATTAAAATGGTCATGCACTTCATAATTATGAAAATAACAATAAGTGACAGTTAAGTAAAGGGAGACAAGACCAATAAATTCAACAAAATTTTCCAAACTCAAATAATCATTGAAACCCATTCCTTGAGATCATTTCTGGCCCATATGCATGTTAAAATCTAAGCCATGAAATAAATTATGGTATAAAATCAAGTAATATGCATCTGCAAAAATGTTGTTCGTTTACAAACAAATTGAAATATTACCATCTCTCATGGAATTCTCCTTCAGTTTGAGCTAGGTTCCACAGCTGATACTTTACCACTGGCCTTAACTAGACTCATCTAACATTCTATACTTAACTGAGTTTTGAAAATTGTGTCAATAGTATTGGTTCCGTTCTTAAGATGCCCCAAAACATTTGAAACATCACCATAATAATCAAAGTCAAAGTAATTATCATATTCGAAAAGTCTAATCTTCAAAGTATACTAGTTTGAAACAATACTATTGTTAGGTATAACACCAAGATCCGAGGTGATACTTGACGTTGGGAATAGAGTAGGATACAGTATTTAACGAATATTTAACGAAACCCAATGTCTCTGCAACATCTGCTGTCGTCTGTGTCTGCACTTGATATAACCACTCGGCTACCGCCTCGTGGATTATATCGCATACAGCCACAGACTCATGCTTTATCTACCACACAAAATATAAACACATGCATCTCATACAACTTTGTATAGTCATTTCTGGGTATTTTGGGTGATGATCACAGATGTTTTAAAGACACGCTTCCCGGTTGCCTCCCTTGTGACGTGAAGGAATCGGATTTGCTCCGTACACCCACTTCTCATGCATGGATCAGCATCTAAAATAGTAAGATGACTTCTGACCTTATACACCTAAAACCATCCTCCCTGCACATAGCATGATGCAATCATACAGATACCGCATGACACCAATATGGAAATATTGGGAAGCAAACGAAGACATTCGTGCTTGGCCTGATTGTTTTATTTTCTACAAGATATTTTGAGATTCATAGTCATTATAACTTCCTCTTTTTCGATTACCGATATCAGAGCATTTTGTGAATCTACACTAATGTTAAGATTAGTAAGAGGATAATGCTATACTTCAACCGTGGCGTTTTGTTTCTTTTATACAAGTATATATCATATTGATGTAATTATACATATCTAAATATATAGATATTACATACATACATAAATATATATATACTATATATATATACACATAAATACTTTGATATAAGGCTGGAACGTGTTGCCCCTACTATTATTAAGTCACCGGGAGATATAAAAACATAAATAAAACATGTTCCTATATCGTTTTTCATAAGGGAACGGACCACATATTGAACTGATTCCTTTATGTCTGCGGGGAAAGATTATCATGAAATTAATGATGATCCATACACACGAAAAAAGACGGCGTCAAACGTGTATTTCTAATATATCATACATTTAACACGTCTAGACAGACAACGGCACGACGAACGAAGGGCAAAAACAACCATTACAGCCATTGGAATATGTCAGCGATACTGACCAAACAAATCCAAAAATATGCAAAAATATAACATTATTATTACTTTTTACATTAATCATCAATCAAGGGCTATGACTTTGTATTTTCAGTACCCTTTCGACTTAGGCTATCATAAGACAGTGTAATTTTATATACGAAGGAATGGGTCTCATTTGGCTTGATATTAGTAACCTAGTTGACTCTCATTTTTTTGGCTGTGGATCAATAAGTTAGACACGAGTCGTCCACATGATCCACATTAAGTGCAATCACCGACAACTTGGGGGTCTGGAGGAGAGTCCTCCAGTACCGAGGTAGATTTCGGAAAGGACCAGGGCCTTTCCCCATGCAGTTGAAGTGTCGGGCTATTAGAAATGTTGTGTGTATGTACGAATGTGTGTTTTATTTATTTATTTATTTATTTACTTACTTACTTCTTCTTCTTTTTATTTATTTATTTATTTATTTATTTATTTATTTATTTATATATATATATATATATATTTATTTATTTATTTATTTATTTATTTATTTATTCAGGCATGCATTGTTTTTTTTGTATGTGTATGTATGTTATACTGTATGTATGTATGTTTGTTTGTAGGTAGGTAGGTAGGTAGGTAGGTATGTACATTATATACATGTCCCATTTAACTGTTTCAACAGATGAGGAAAGCTAAACAACAGCATTAAAAGTTTCATTAGGACGCTGTTTCGTGCTCTCTACCGTAGGGGTCTATAACAATCTAAACGAATCCGACCACATAGGGAAAGCCGACCCCGGTGTTCAGAGACGACTATTCTCTTTGGTTTCAAACTTCAAGGAGGCACTTATAATCCCACTTCCTAACCTTTATAAGGGAAAAAGTACAATAAACCACAGAAAACAATGTTCAGGGATGCGGAAAGAATGAAACACAATACCCAGAGATGAAACAGTCCCCCCTGTGAGTTTTCCCCCTCGGAGTTATGCTGTGACAGGTTTGTGGAAGCATCTCACTTAGTGTGTGCTCTGGGTCTTAAACGAACTCATCCCCAAACGCTGAAAAATACGACTCTTTGTAGCCGCTAAGCTGAACCAAATGTGGTCAGCGTTTCAGGATGTAAACTTGCACATCCTCCCTGATATTTGTGCTTTCTGAGAAAGCAAATAATATCAATGACTGATGATGTTATTATTACATGATTAATAGGGAAGCAATAAAGAACATGCAGTTCTCAAGAATCCTTATGCAAATATAATATTGATACAGATATCTTCGGTTAAGTCTCCTTATTTTGAGTGTTGTGTTGAGTCTGGCCAGTACCTTTCGTATATGTATAAATTCGTTATGATTGACATTGTAAAAGTTACATAATGGTCATGCTGTTCTCATTTTATTTGTGATACAAGCTGGTACTTCAGTGTATTTCAAGTGAGGAAAGTGAGGAACTAAAATTAATTTAATCTCACCGGAAATACTGAAACAAAGGCGCATAATTTATGTTATAAGCATAGGTTTACATCCTAATCTGTTGCTGTAATCGTCAGTAATTCTGACAAGATATAATACAATTTAAAAAATCTAAGCATGTGACATGGTATTTACGTTACACTCAGATCATATAATAATACAATATAAATCTTCATAAACCAGTTTTTAAAAGAGTTCTAAGATGGCAAATTTGTCTAATCTGCTTAACTCAAAAACTTTGAGGCTTTTAACAGTTACCCAGTTACCGAGAGACTGTGAGCAAGTCTAGTCCAATTATTGAGAAGTGTTTACAAGTCTGTCCGCATGCTCTTAAATCCACTACTTAGATCGAGTCTCTCGGCGAGGGGGGACCCTTACACCAGCCTCAGTCAGGAGTGGAGGGAGCTGCTCGGAGCTGCTCAACCACTCAATACACACAGGACTGCAACATACTGAGCTACTCAACACACACAAGGGGACCACATACTGAGCCACTCAATATAAAGGGGACCACAGAAAGACAATGTACTTAACTACTTAAACACAGGAACCATAAATACAGAGCTGCTTAGTTCACACAGGACCACACATTATTGAGCTACTCAATGTACACAGAATCACAGAATATTGAACTAATCAATTTGCACAGTGCAAAAACATAATGAGCTGATCACTACACACACAGCCCAAAATGTTGAGCTGTTCAGAAATCTAGGCCTAATCAATTAACACAGGACGACAATGCTGAGATACTCGTACACACAGGGTAACAACATACTGAACTAATCAATCAACGTGTGTACAGTGCCAGAAGATACCAGACTTCTCAATTTAAACAGGACCACTATTCGGACTATACTGAGCTGATACAGCAGTTAGCAATCAAACGTCCATAGGACCTCACCCATGGCAGACTCTTACGGAATGCCTGTGTCAACATACTTCAGTCTACAGACGACGGTAATAAAACGTTGAGACAAAACTACACATTACTAAAAAAATTCGCGAGGATTATTAAAACAATCTGGCACCAAAGGATCTCAAGGCTTGGGTTTCAGAAAGAAACTTTCTAAGATTCATGACTGATTCGACAAGTGATTTTACAGACAGGAACGACAAAACTGACCTCTGCAGGTTTTCAGTATAAACTATCATACACCGATTGTAATCAAGACAATAAAATGGCTGTCAGCGGATTAAATCTTACCTGTGTGCTCGTACTGCTGGCTGTCTTATGTGGTCATCCTATCTCCGCACAGAGGTACGTGTTGTTTCACTCATAGGTGTTGTTACAGGTGCAATAAGCCTAAAAATTAAAATTTTATCAAATTAAATTGATATCGGGAGATTATGCTAGATTAATCTATAAAGTGAAATGACATTTCAGTGGATCCATAGACAAACAAAAGTATCACTGCTGAAGGTTTCAAAATGCTAATCATGATCAATTTTGCTATCATATTGCACTTTTTTGTATATATATAAATCATTTTATTTGTCTGGCATCCAGACAAACCACAACATAGCCTGTTCTCCCTTTTCGCTCAGAAGTGTTTCGCGTACGGTAATAGTTACAATGCATAAATTCACTATTTTTTAAGCAAAATTGAGGTCATTAGACAAAGACAACTATTGGTGATAGTAATGATAATGAGATAAGTTGAGTATGATTACAAATTCAAACTCTCAATACATCAGGATAGAAAAACCACAAGTACACCTGCTAGACACCGGTTGATTAGAGATAGAAATAATGGCATATACATATATCTGAGATTTAAAGTTTCATAATTATCTTGTTCATCATTGGTGTGTTTGCACCTGGTTAAACATTGATCTATATAGTATGATGAGAAAACCTGATACGCTAAGGTAATCTGGGGGCCTGTTGCAAATAAATCATTATGGGCGATTTGAATTCAATTGACGAAAAATATTGACAAAATTAATGAGCTTTTAAATTCGCCAGACTGGTGATAACTTTACAGAAAGATATAATAGATCTGATATAGTAGATCTAGCATGCAGTAGGCCTATATCAAATGAAAGCTTATTTCATGCCTGTTCTCATGCTGTGAATCATTCCATCAAGACTGAGCAAAGATGATATTTTCAGTAACAATTTTCTGGCAACATTTCAGTGAGATACATTGAAACCAATCCTATCACCGTTCGAACTTAACATCGCACCTTGCACCCGCAATGTATGTTTTGGCGGTCTGGGGGGAGTTGCATAACTTCCCGTTAAAATTGTTCACTATAAATTACCTTTCAAACAATGCAAACCATTTTTGGATTTTCCAATTTGAAGCTGAGATTCGGGAGTTTGAAGTCCCCTAAGCAGTACACACTGACACACCCCTCTTTTACCTTTGTGGTCCATGTCCATATTAAAGCTCTTTGAACCAACCCATGTTTAGTTAAAAAATATAATTTTATTAATTCTCACAATTATTCAAAATACAATAATCTTTCACACAGATCTCAATTCAAATAACAGTTTTTACTACTGCAAAGTGAAAGACTTTTGTTATCAAATTTTACAAAAATATTTCATGCAATCTGAATATTCCTTTTTCTGTTGCCATGGTAACATGAGAACGTTCCTTATTGTGACACCCTTTTCAAAGAGGATGTTTCTTGGAATATTAACCATAATGCAACTTTCATAAATAAATAGAATGTTTTATTGCTTATAATCTTAATCTATGGAAAATTCTGCCTGGGTCACAATTCTTTGGAAAATATGCATTAATGGCTTGTATTCATCAATAACTCACTTAATAATTACTAATATCCCTCTAGGTTACCATATCCCGTGACTGGTCACATTTATTAACGGATTTTACAACAGCTGGGTCTCCGTTATCTGTTTTGCAACAGTTTGGATTCGTTAAACATCCGTTAGATATACCGGAAAGTTATGCAACCCTCTCCTGCATGGTGGATGGTTTTTGAAATTGTGCATCTGGCAGATGTACATTTTTTTTTTTATATAGAATAGACAGCCTTATATCACGGCGGGTGAAGAGATCAAGTCGCATGTGTACTCTTTTGAAAGCTAGGCACTCAGCGAGTGCACAAATTTAAATTTCTAACACTATCTTTGATGATCTAGCTCAGAAAGAATATCATGACTCTCTGTCTGAGCTAGATCATCAAAGACAGTGTTTCTCCTAAGCGTTAATGAAAACGCATTTATATATCAATGAATTTCTTCCTTTAATGAAATACAAATAAACAGATAACAAATTAAAGTCTATTATATATTGCAGAATGACGTTTTGCTAAAGATTTTCGAATCTGTCTAAAGACAATGGAGAATCCTGGCTTGCTTTTAGCTAAAAGGCTCACTACAGAGAATTATAAAGCAACAGGCTCCCGAACTGCGTACAAGGAAGCCTCAAAAGAACCGTTAGCGCCTTAGCAGAGTGTAAACTGTCAACGGGGCTTCCCTAAATTCATTAGAAGTGTACCTAGTGACATGAGCCAATCCAGATGCTGTTTACAGAGCTGGGAAAATCCTTTGGTAAAGCTCGGAATCCACGATGCGACTGTGGGTGATCCGATTACCTGTAAGACAAGCTGAGCGATTTTGTAACCAATTTTAGTTTGCAATCGGTTCTACAATTATTGTTAAAGGGGTTGTTGCAATAGGGAGAGAATAGGTGTCCTACACATAATCCATATGGACAACCTGGTCCTGATTACTTTCCTCAATTCTGGCAAATATTAGTACAGGAATAAAGACAAACAGAATTTTTACACCAACAAAATTAGTCATATTCGTTGTATACCATTGCAGAATAAACTAGATGATAACGTAAATCATACCTGTCAAAAACTAGGTCTATAGGGCAAGATCAATTAACCATTCAATGCAAAAGCCATTTAATTCGAATAGGTCACACGTTAAAGGTTCATCAATCAAAAATTGGTTCACAATCTGCCCAAATTCGTTCCAAATTTATGTTTCATTTTTTGTCTGCCCAATCACCTTTATAATCCGCTGGACTAGAGCTAGTAAAATCTTCTATGCCAACAATCAGTTTGGGATTACAATCTCCTCGCACAATCATCGGTTATGAACCAATTCCTTCGTCCAATTTTCTGCAATTTTGTCACATCGTGGATCACTAGCTTAGTACATCAATGAATGAAAATAGGCACTAATTATGTATATTTGTGAACAGATATAGATATCCAGCCAAAGTGAAGATAGAGAATTTATTTGCAATCACCTTTTTGTCATTTAAGAATTGGCTAATTTCCCTATTATCAACTGATTATCTGGACTGCATTTAAAAATTTATGAATCAATCAAAGCTCAAAAATCATTGTCTCTGTGTATTCCAAAAATCACGCATTGAAATTAGAAATCGTGCATTGAATTGAACGACAGTTTCTCATTGGGAACATTTCTTATATGGTCCCTGCCCGTCGCATAACCAAACTCTCGCAAGAGGGAGCGATTAAGGATGGATTTGTTTTTTTCTCGCTGTTTTTTTCTCTCCTTGTTTTTGGAATGTGCCAATTGTCCCTGTTGCGATGGTTTTGCACACACTTTGAAGTTAATTTAATTGATTGATAAATACATTTCCGCCACTTACCTCCTATATATTTTATAAGATGAGGGACACTGCTATTATTTGCTGAAAACAGAATATTAAAATTAACACCCCAAAATGTCCCCCCGGGACATGAAAGAAAAGGGGTGGTCAAACCATCCCTGTAAGGATGAAAGGTGGATTCGCTCCCTGTTGAACAGGGAGAGGTCTTTTGAAATGTGCCAATGTTTGCTACAGCGAGACCCGTTATGCGATGGGGCACTGAGTATATATCGTAATTTCTACTGGGTGTATGGAGGCTATTCTGTGGAAAATTATGGAGAAATGACATTTCATTTACTAGTCATTTATGGCTTACCCTAGAAACTTTTTTTGAACGATAACCTTTTATTTCTCACTCCTAGGACACTCTTAGTTCCTATAGATCAAGGAATATGTGGGGGTATGGGGTTATGGGGGCCAACCACAGTCCTGAAAATCTTCCTTTTTTCCATTAATTCTAGATAGTCTGTCGATACTCTTTATTAATATTACAACTTGGAGGTAAATTGGGCCGTCCCAAGAAAATGTTGACAAAATAACTACTCAATAAGCCAATCAAGCACTGGGTACATCCCAGGGTTGGATAATGGCTTGAAAAATCATTGCATAAGCCATCCTTGTCTCTTGGAGTTGGGATAACTGAAATGACCAAGAATTATATTTTTCTATATCCCCAAGTACTGATAAAACATGATATCTTAAATGTTAACGATTGACAGGTTTGCAAGTTTATCAGCCGATCAACAATTCTTTTCATGGCAAAATAGGGTGGGACATTATAATTTGGGCTGATAGGCTTCAACATTGGTTCCTATGGGGAAAAAGCCAAATATATAAAGCTGCATTTTACAAATTTGTGAAGCAGTCTGCCAGCCAAATTGCTCTGGTTACTTTTGTATAATGCAACTATCTTCATGGAATAAGCACCTATGAAATATGGAAAATATTTCACGGTAAACTGTAACGTTGGTGTAAACTGGGATGAGCTTTTTGGTGATCTGGGAGGTTCTATGCCACATTGGCAATAATTATATGTATCTTTTTATCCCTACAGACCCCAATCTGGCTGCTGGTGCCTTCGGGTAGCTTCTCAAATATGGCAGCAGCCGCCAAGAAAAATAACCGAGATTTCTATATTCTTTTCACATTTTCCCGATGATAACATGTTTAGCAATTAGAACCCACTTGGGGGTCCTATTTACCAAAATGAAAGTTCGTGTTATTATCCCTTTCATCCAATAGAACATCCCTTTTTGACAAATAAAAACCTTTTCAATTACCTCAGATTTTCGGATATTAATGGAATGCCTTGGGAAAATATGGAGAAAATAAGAACTTCCTATCCTAACAACGTTGGGTTTAAAGGGTTGAATCAGCTGCAGGACCTGCTGGAGAAAACATTCGGAAAGGTTGGGGATCCTTCTCTGCCTATCAATGAATGTGCTTATCAATAAGGGTTATAGGGGATTGGGTACCCCAAGAATATTTGGAAAAAGAAACTTCTCATTTATGATATCAACTGTACTGATCAAGCAATACCTATTTTAGGGACGGTATATAGAACAAAGAGCGGGAGTGTAGGGCAGGCAGAGATGATACCAGAGGGCAGACAAGTAGAGCAGAGGACCAACAGGGAAGGCACAGAACAGACAGATGTAGTAAAGGGCTGAGAGTAGAGGGATAGTAGGGGACAGGCAGAGGGAGCCAACAGGACTGTAAGCAGAGGGGCAAAGGTGGTAACAGAGTTCTGACATAGGTATCACGTCTCAGACAGAGGTGTTATAGGGCAAGGATATATATTAAGATATCTAACCCTTTCCCTATACGCAACCAACATTTCATTTCAATGAAAATATCTATACCTACAATTAAAGCTTTGAATGACATAATTGCAAATTACTTTAAACATTTTCATTGTTAGATATGCCATATTATGGATCATTCAGGGTCTCAACAAAGTAATTGTTATTTTCTTCTGGAATAATCAACTTTAAATCCACAATTATAACTAATTATATGGAGAAGATGCCTCGATGCATCTGGCGTGTTTTGGCTGGGTACTAAAGGGCAGACGAAAGTACCAAAGGGAGGAGAGGGTGACAGTGACAGTGACAATGACAGTGACAGTGACAGTACAGAGGAGACAGTGGGTAGCACAGGGCAGACAGGTGGTACTAAAGGGTAGACAAGAGTACTAAAGGGTAGAAAGGGTTACTACAGAGGGGGCAGGGGATACTAAAAGGTATCTATACAGGGGTACCAAATGGTGGAGATGGTTACTCGAGGGCGTAAAGGGGGTACAAAAGGGCAGACAGCAGTATAATAGAGTTGAGAGCAGTATTACAGGTGGGACAGGGGGTACTAAAGGACAGACAAGGGTACCACACGGTCCAGGCCTTGATTAATCCTGTGCCAGGGAGGTAATTGCTAAGAATTCAATTTGTATATAATTTATACCATAAAACCTCTAATTTAGGCCTCAATTTAGATTAGGGTTTATAACAATTGCAGCTATGAAGACTACTTTTAGGGATGTGGCATAAGAATTACGTTTTTGCTCAAACCTAGCATGAATGGGGTTTAACCCTTTCGTGATGCCACGTAAATTGATGAATGGTACAATGTGGCGCCAGTTTCTCACTATTGTTATCATATAGGACACCAGTTGCATTTATGCAATACATATTAACATTATTATGTTACCTATTAAAACGTAATCTTGGTCAAAATTAGCAAAGATCACAAAGAAAACCAAATATACACACTTCTACTTATGTAAAACAACATACCTTTGAATCTTTCAAATTATTTATAGGTTTTATGGTAGTTTTGACATGTTTAAAATTTGATGCATTTATGCAACTGGCGTCTTTTCCATGGTGTTGCATTTATGCAACTGGCGTCACTAAAGGGTCTCAAATATGATCGATGAATTTGGTAGACTGTAGTATATGAGTTTGTATGACAAACAATTTGTATATATTATATTTCGTTCATACCATGAATTGTAGCAGAATGTATGATATCGAAATAGATAATGATATTTGAAAATTATCGTTGTATGTTAATGCTTTTAACTTTTAGATTTATTTAACCACTAACTAAAAGTTGGATAATTAAAGACAATTGCGCCCTTTTCCAGGTACTCCAAAAATCAAAGTCCTTCATTTTTGCTGAAAATTTGGTAAAATGTTCAAAAATGGCTGGGGAATCCAAAATTATGATAGAAAATTATGGTAAGCCCCTTGTTTCTGAGCTACAGAAGGCGGATTATGACCCATTTTACAAAATTTCTGCTCTCACTGAAAAAACGTATACATACAATAGTTTACATTTTTACGTGTATATTTCTTAATATTTACTGTAACACAATATTTTGAGTATCCACAAACTCGTAAAGGTCTCAGGAATAATGATAAATGGTCAGAAATCTTTTGGGATAGGTGTTTCAATGGGTTTTGGAGGGAACTACATGGCTACCCCATACTCTATGAAATTCTGATTTTTTAAACACATTTTTTGGCCAACGGACAATGATCCCAGTAAGAAATGCTGTCTATGCCTGACTGAGCGGACAGCAATTTTCAGATAATATTTTACGTGATATTTATTTTACTTTGTCTTGGGAGTTGGGGCCGACAGGACGGTGCTGTCACATACATGCAAATGCACACACACACACACACACACACACACACACACACACACACACACATACACACGTACGTACGCAAACACACACACTTGTGTGTGCATTTGTGTATCTTGAAACAAAAGCATTTATAAGCATACCAATCAAACCATTGGAGTTGAGATGACTGAAAAAGAGAAAAAGGTTTTCTAGTAATGATCTTCCTTCACCTTGATTAAATGATAGGGCCTTGAGAAAATTAATGATATTTGGTCACTTTCAGTTCTGAAGATAGGATGGTAGTTGGATGAAATTTGACTCGGGTACTTGAAAACGCCCCCTTTTTCTTCAGATAATCATTGTTTTGGTTAGTTAGAATACTGAGTATTAGGTAGTTCCTGAAATGAAATAAGACACTACTAATGTTCTGGGCGTCTACTTGGATACAACCACAACTGCACAATAGTGGGAGCTTTGAGACTTTAAAGTTGTTGGAATGTGTGATTGAATGAAGGACTCGTTTGACCTTTCAGTTATGGAGACAGGATGACAGCTGGATGTACTTTGACTCACGTGATTCAAACCCCCCCCCCCCCCCTCCTTTGTCTTTTTCTTCAGTGAGCGGCGATTTTGGTTAGTGAGAAAACTGAAAATCAGGTAGTTCCTGATATGAAATAAGATACAATTAATTGTTACCTTCTGGGCATCTACCTAGGTTTCAAGGTATTTACATTAAATTATTTAAGCGAAGGTGGAACTTTTTGAACAATTTACTTTGTGGGTGGGGCGGGGGGGAAGGCGCTACCCCCTCCACCCCTGTATATATATGGGGATGGAGATACTACTAATTGAGATGTACTGGGCAGCTGCTTGGGTACAAGTGCACGATAATACCATGCACTTATAGTGGGAGTCGTGCACCTTTCTGACTGGAGGATCATGTGAATGATAGAAAGATTCATATTCTCAGGAAATAATCTTTGGACGCTTTCAGTTATGAAGACAGGATTGCAGTTTGATGTAATTTGACTCACAGACCTGGAAACACCTCCCATTTCTTCAGATAATGTTTGTTTTGGGTAGTTAGAATACTGAGTATATATGAGGTAGTTCCTGAAACAAAATAAGTTCACAATATAGTGGTTTTTATGAGAGTTTTAGACCCTGGTATTATGTAAATGAAAAAAGCACTCTCTAGAAGAGAGTATGATCACAAAAAGTTATGTTACCATAATTATTTCATATTATTATCACAAGGTTTAAAAAATATATTTACATTTTGGTTGCCATGGTAGCATAGAAAGTTCTGAGCAGAAAAGAAATTTCTCAGAAAATCCTTAATTTTAGGTACGTTTTTTCATAAACACCCAAAACTCAGATGAAATATTAATTTCAGAGAATGAAATTGAATTCGAATGTTGTTCTCAAGTCAATTTCCTAGCATGGATACTACACTCTTGAAATTATCTTTATTTTTCAAGTATCTCATTCAAAGGTGATGACCTAGGCTTGTTATGACCTAAAAATTGTGAAATTATTCACAGGTATTCATGCTGGTAAATGCTACTAAAGTATTTAAAACGCAAATAATAACAGAAAAATATTCAAAAACTTAATTGAGGCCAGTTTACTAAATGTTTAGGTAAGTGAATTCTGTAGCCTTGACACAGTATGAGAATCCCTTCAGGGCTGCATAATTGACCACTGTCCCGCTGCACAATGGGTTTCTTAGCAATGAAACTGATTTATTAACAAAACTTTTCGTTTTTACTTTTTTCGTTGTTACAATCGTTTTGCAACAATTTTTTTCTATATTTAGAATGCACTCAAAGAGAGGTAACCTTTACTGAATTTTTTCTATTTTTTCCCTCTTGATATCAATTCACAGAATTCAATTTCATTCATAAGATACAGAGATTTTACAATTATGTAACAACAAAACATTTCCCTGTTAAGCAAAAGTTCGTTATGCTATCCTTAATGTTACCACAACAACGAAATTATATTGTGCAACGGGCCACCGTGGCCCGTTGCACAATGGATTTTGGTTGTGAGGATCAAACAACGAAAGCACAACAAACTTTTGCTTAACAACGAAATGTTTCGTTGTAACAAAAATGCAATATCTCTGGTTCTAATGAATGAAATTGAAATCTGTAAATTGTTATAAAAAGGGAAAAAAATAGAAAAAAAATCAATAAAAATTACAGCTCTTTGAGGGCATTCTAAATATAGAAAAAAAGTGTCAAAGCATTCGTTGTTACAATAAAAGTAACAAGGAAATGTTTTGTTGTTTTTTATTTTCCTTGTTACGAAAATCATTGTGCCACAGTGGCCCATTGCACTATGAATTTTGTAACAACGAAAATCAATTAAACAATGAAACATTCTGTTGTTACTTTTATTGTAATAGCAGAAATAGAAAATGATTTGTAACAGGTACAGCTCATTGAGGACATTCTAAATATCTTTTTTAATTGTCAAAATGATTACTGTTAGAATTAAAGTAACAAAGAAATGTTTTGTTGTTTAATGATTTTCGATGTTATGAAATTCATTGTGCAACAGTGGCCTGTTGCACAATGATTTTCATAACAAAGAAAATAAAAAACAATGAAACATTTCCTTGTTACTTTTATCGCAAACAACGAGTGTTTTGACACATTTTTTTTCTAATTGTTCCCTTTTTATAACATTTTACAGATTTCAATTTCATTCATTAGAACCAGAGATATTGCATTTTTGTTACAACGAAACATTTCGTTGTTAAGCAAAAGTTCGTTGTGCTTTCGTTGTTTGATCCTCACAATGAAAATCCATTGTGCAACGGGCCAGAGGGCACAGTGCTTCGTCGCATAACCAAACCCTCGCAACAGCGAGAGCACAGCGAGGGTTTAGATTTAAGTCTCGCAACAGCGATATCCTTAAGGTTTGCACTGTTACAATCCTCGCAACAGCGATGGTTTTGTACACTTTTTGCACTCATTTATTTGACTGATAAATACATCATTCATTAGAACCAGAGATATTGCATTTTTGTTACAACGAAACATTTCGTTGTTAAGCAAAAGTTCGTTGTGCTTTCGTTGTTTGATCCTCACAATGAAAATCCATTGTGCAACGGGCCAGAGGGCACAGTGCTTCGTCGCATAACCAAACCCTCGCAACAGCGAGAGCACAGCGAGGGTTTAGATTTAAGTCTCGCAACAGCGATATCCTTAAGGTTTGCACTGTTACAATCCTCGCAACAGCGATGGTTTTGTACACTTTTTGCACTCATTTATTTGACTGATAAATACATTACCGCCACTTGCCTCCTATACATTTCATTAGCCGATGGACACATCTAATTATACTGTGAAAGCAGAATGTAAAAATTCTAACCCCAAAATGCCCTTCTGATACATGGAAAATTACGGTGTGCCAACCCTCGCAACAGCAAGGAAAGTTGGTTTCCCTCCCTGTTCAACAAGGATGGGTCTCGCTGTTGTGGACAACCCTCACAACAGCGAGGGGGCTTATGCGACGGACCACAGTGGCCCATTGTACAATGGATATTTTTGTAACAATAATAACTTTAAGATCATTTTAAGATCATTTCCGTAACAGCAACAGGTTTTGAAACGGGAAGAGTTTTAAATCTCTGGTACTAATGAAATTAAATTCTGTAAATTGATATATGAAGGGAAAAAAATAGAAAAAAATCAGTAACAGTTGCTGCTCATTGAGGACATTCTAAATAACTTGTCTTTTAATTGCCAAAATTATTGTTGTTACAATAAAAGTAACAACAAAAGGTTTGTTGTTTAATTGATTTTCATTGTTACGAAATGCATTGTGCAACAGGCCACAGGCCCAGCCATGTAAAGTATAGCCAATTAACACCTGTATACGAGGGCTAAAGGGTTGTCCAGAGAGGTAACCCCACCACGTGCATTACTGATAGTGATAGCAAGCAGAGGCAGATCTAGGATTTCCAAAAGCAGGGGGTCAGCATATAGGCTAAGTACTAAAAATGCATGTATTCACACACATGCAACATTTTTCTCTCTTACCTAGATTAGGGGTCCACCAAAAGGAGGGGATCATGACCCCTAGACCCAACCTCTGGATCAGCCCCTTAGTGAAACAGATGTTTGTCTTGACAAGCGGCAGAAATGTCTCTCAACCTGGGCCCTTAAACTTGACCCTAGGCTCACCCCCCCCCCCCCCCCCCCCCCACTTGACCAGACCATTGGCTGACAGGTTACATTAGCTGGTCAGTGGTGAACGGAACGGTCAGTGAAAGCTGCATACCAGCAACAGCCGTTCTGTTTTTCATACTATTTTATTTGTCGTCTTCAGATAAGTCTGCTCTGCCAGACGTTACAATAGAATTGGACAAAATATCATTTTCTTGTACTTTTTGATACAATATTATGTAGGATAATGGTCACTTAGAATTTCTATCGATACCCCAGATTCCGAAACAAATTCACTCTTTGTTAGAATGAAGTTAGTTGTAGAAGCCTTAATAGTATTCCCATACCTTGGTTGGTGCATTAAACTTCCTGAATTCTGATTACATTAGAACAATCACCTAGGTCATACACTCACGATAACAATATTAAACTTATAGCCTAATCAGTCTTATCTTATCATGCTATTGTCTGCTTTTCATGTGGATTTATCATATCAATTAAGAAATCATATAGACGTATATTTGTTTGCTGTTTCTCCTTGACTATAAGGTTTTTGAATATGATATATTATAATACAAGGACACAGATTAGGTTATCTGTAATCCGACCATATCATGAGGCAAATTATGTATTAGTTCTGTGATTAGATTATCCGACTTTTCATTAATCATTAAAAAATGTATTCCATAACCGAATAGATTATCAGGCTTGAAAATGTAACTTTCATTTTAATACAAAACAAAAACCGCCAATACCCTGATTAGATTATCAGTTTTGAGTGTCCAAACTAGAGTTTATTTGTCTGAGTAGATTATCAGATAAGTATTAATTTCCCTTTTTAAATGTATAACGATCACAGTTCAAGTGATCACAGCCGGGAAGCAGAGAGCAAACGATAATGCACTTATGGATCAAATTATACACTGTATATGTCATGTACGTATGTATAAATGTATGTGTGTGTATGTGTTAATGTGTTTATTTAGCTATAATCATTATACACACAAGTATATATGATATATGGGTTTTTTAATTATGGAAGTCTGTAAACGAAAATATTCTCCCACGTTATCACAACTAGAGACAAGAGGCTTTTAAAAATATGTCAATTTCATTTTAGAGACTTTTAGAGGCGGCTCTTCCATTCTGACGTTTCACCCCTCCCCTCTCAACTAAGGGATGTCAGGGGGTCCGTTTTCTCATGAACCCACTATAGATTGTTCCCTTTAATCCCACTCAACTTTACCGCCTCTTCCAGACTAATTGCAGTCGCCCCGCGTTCTGTTGGCGTCAGTCTCGAGGGTCCGAGTCACATCAATGTATCGGTGACTGTGATTGGTGGAGCGGCCAGGCGCCACACTGTAACTTTACAGTTACAGGAGAACAGTGGTAGAGCACTGGGGGAGGAGGAGACAGTCGTCACAGAAACAGGTCTGGGTTTGAATTTTTTTTTGTGAGTGATTTATTTTGTTGTTGCTATAGATATACCATAACTTATATGAAAATGGAAAATATTTCATTCCGCTAGCACTGTTAAAAACATAAATCATCCTTACCTAATGAAAATGTAGGTATTTCATCCTGGCGTTTCTCTCATGATGATGATTAGAATTATTGCCATACCATTTTGTAACTCGGCCCCCAGAAATTGTTTCATGAAATGATGGTGATTGCATTTGTACCAGAATAACCAAACATCAATCAATTAATCCAGTGTTATATTATCCGGGATATTCTGATACAAGAGTAAGTCGCATTTGCAATTTACAATACACAGAAATACAGATAGAGGGCTATATGAGGGTGGCAGTTCAACTAAAAATCAACAAAGTTAGCGAAATCCTATCGTTCTCTTCCTGTAACTTTGCGGATCTTCTAGCCATCTCTCTTGTTTTTCATGCAGATAATTTGACTTCCGTGAAGATACCTCTCTCTGAAACAATCATACAAGAGGCGAGACGATCGGAAACCAGAAGTAAATTTCGACTTGTGACATCATGTCAAACAACGACGAACCACTTGGAATCTGCTGAGATCAGCACTTTTGTCAGGTCGGGCTTCGTCTTCGTTCACACGGATAAACCGACATATCGACGAGGGGAAACAGGTACACAATAAGTATAGTAACAAGGTCTCCTATAGGTCTAGCTTCCCTTAAGTAGACCATACTCAAAAAATGTAGGGTCTATTCACAAAACCTAGGCCTGTATCATGCTTAGCTCTGCATAGTGTAAACAGGTAATTACATGGAATAAAAGGGGATAGGAGGAAAGATAGAAATGATAGATTGACCGACGGGGGGGGGGGTTGCCAGTAAAGTCAAGCTCGTGATAAAACTTGCAGTAAAGACTGAATAGTATAGCTCTAGACCCTTAAATTCGACACGGCGACATAACGCTTTTTAGGGCTTAAGCCGGGTTTCCACCGAACGATTCAGGTTGAGAATAAGTGACGACTATAAAGAATTATAATCGTCGGCGATTTGTCTGGTGAAAAAATCTTTTGTAAATGAAATATTTGTTGTTTCCACTGAACGACGATATTTGGACGATTCTGGGACATTGTGGACGACTATTTCCACCGATATGAGGTAGAAAACACGAGGAACAATGCATTTAATTGCTTTTAATTGCTCTTGGAAGAAATCGTTGGCATTAAACAGGTTTAATATTTGGTCGTTGGTGAATCGTTCACTTTGGTCTTGAGCAAAAATCGTTTGCAGTCTTTAACAAAAGTCTTAACCAACAATTTTGTGTTTCCACTGAACGATTTTACTAACGACCACAAAAGATTTGTGAATCGTTCATGGTCGTTCATGGTCGTTAGCATAATGTCGTTCGGTGGAAACAGGCCTTACGTGATATGTGACATGGGATTTAAAAAGATAATGACATGGGAGATTTCTTTTTCTTAAATTCGACAGGGCGACATTGGGAACCCAAAATCATGGGCCCAATAGTGATAGAATAGTGATAGTCACGAATAAGAGAATTTCCTTTGCTTTATTGCTATAATACCTGAAGCAGCAAGTTCTCTATGACCCTTTCTAAGCTTTGAAATCCCATGTCAACCTAAAGCCCCGGCTACACTGCACGACTGAACTCAACTCAACTGTCGAGTTGCGTTGAGTTGGGGTCAGTCTAAAGCCTGGTCCCCACTTGGGCGATTAAATTTGCTTGGTCGTCGGGGGACTAAAGTAGTTAGTAGCCCGGCGACCAACTTTACACTGGCGCCGTTATGTATGGCGACCAAACCACTAGTCGCCGTGGTTTTCTAGCAAAATATTTGACATGTTTAATATCTTCCTATGGCCACAGGTGATAAGTTGGTCGCTGGGCGACTAACTAAAGTGTCCTCTCGTTGCCCAGCGACTAACTACAAGAGCGTCCCAACGTGGCGACTAACGTTTTTTTTTCATCTGCATCTAATTGGTCGCCCGGCGACCTACTAATTCACTAATCGTCGGGCGACCAAGGTAACTCGCCGTCGTTAGTCGGCCAAGTGGGGACGCGGCATTAAGCCTGGTCCCCACTTGGGCGACTACATTTCCTTGGTCGGCGGACGACTAACATTGTTAGTAGCCCGGCGACCAAGTCCACACTGGTGCCTTCATGTCTGGCGATTAAACCATTAGTAGCCGTGGGTTTACAGCAAAATATTTGACATGTTTAATATTGTTCAATAGCCACGGACGATTAATTGGTCGCCCTACTAAAGGGTCCTCTAGTCGTCTGCCGATTAACTACAAGAGTGTCCCAACCTGGATATTAACCTTTTAGTCTCCCGGTGACTATTTTTTTTCTCCTTGGTCGCCGGTGAAAGCTACTAATATTCACCAAACCACTAATCGCCGTCGTTGGTCGCCCAAGTGGGTACGCAGCATTAGTGTGTGGCATAGGTTAATGCCGCGTCCCCACTTGGGCGACCAAGGACGGCTACTAACGTTAGTCGTCTGCCGATTAAGAAATTAGTACGTCGTCGGGCGACTAACTTAGTCGCCGGGCTACTAAAACACTAATCACCACGTTGGGATGCTCTTGTACTTGATCGTCGGGCGACTAGAGGACAATTTAGTCGCCCTGCTGGGGGACCAACTGCTTTAATCGCCGGCGAATAGTGGAAAATATTTAACATGTCAAATATTTTGCTCAGAAACCACGGCGACTAGTGGATTGGTCCCCAGACATCACGGCGCCAGTGGGGAGTTGGTCGCCCGGCTACTAAGAACCTTAGTCGTCCGCCGACCAACGAAATTTAATCTCCCAAGTGGGGACCAGGCATAAGACTCGAGTCTTGGCGTTTTTCTAAGACTTGATTGTCGGGTCGTACATGTTGAGATGTTGAAGATGTACGACTGGATAGTTGAGTCTTAGGGGGGGGGGGGTGTAGTAGACAAGCTTATTTACCATATAACCCTTATTTTATGACAGTTGAGTCGCATCCTATGGCATGGTAGAGTTTCTCTGCTAGGACTAGACAGTCTTAGGGCTTGGCGCCACTTTGAGCTACGACCGTCGAGTTGAGGTGAGTTGGGCAGTGTGGCCGGGGCCTAGATCAGTGTGGTAAAATAGGTAAGGCAATGCGGGCTAAAATGAATAATCAAAAGCATTTGCGCCTCCTTTTTAATTTCAGTACACATCCGGGTGCTGTCGGCAGACGAGCTGCTCCTCCCCCACGGTGAGTCGCTCACTATGCAAATAAAGGTGAGTGTAATGAGTGTGCAAGAAGTGCAAGAAATATTTGAACAAAGTAGATATAATTATGATGATTGCATGGATAAGCAGATGTAGACCTGCGTTTATTGAGGTTAAAAGTGCAATAAGTGTAAGGAATATTTGAACACTGAAGATATACCTATAATGATTGCACCAATGAGCAGCTACAAACCTGCGTTTATTGAGGATACAAGTGCAAGACGTGCAAGAAATATTTGAACACTGTAGATACACCTATATTGGTTGCATGGATGAGCAGCCCCAGACCTGACTTTAATAAGGGTACAAATGAAAGAAGTACGAGAAAAATCTGAAATCTATACACCTTTCCCACAAACCTGCGCAGTGTAACCTCCCATAGAAGCCTTGTTCCCAACTATTCCCATTGAAAGCCGTATCCCAATCAATTGTTCAGGCCTATGCCGCCAGTAGGGTGCCACTCTATAAGGGGTATATAAGGATGTCCGCATGATGGGCCACCATGCAGACCTCAAAAAGTTATACAGTTGGCAGTTTGTGGTTCCCCAGGGTACACCAAGCTTGTTCCCATGAACATGTTTGGTATGAACATAGTTCTAAGTGGAGTCCCTTCAAACGTGTGACTCCTCTGCTTGCTGAAGATTCTATAGTACAATTGCTAGATAGTTAAATTTGGGTCATTCAATGGAGGGCTATTGGCCAATAGCAAAATCTAAATGAAGGAACACTGTTTTTGATGATTATTGTAACAAGTTTATGAACATTAAATTTCTTTTCAGACAATTTAAAAGTCGTGTAAACGTAATACGTAGCTGAAATTGAGCAAAATGGAACAATTTGTGAGTTCGGTGATCACTTGCGCTGTGCCTTGCATTACTCTATTCTCTATTTTCAGGACAGCGGGAACGTCACCAAAACGCTGCTTATACCAAGCTCAGACGCCATCTATGAACAGGAGTTCGTACTACATGACGGAGCAATTTCTGGTGACTGGAACATTAGTGTTAGACGAAGCGCCCAGGTTAGTGATAAATGTGTTTATCAGCTGTTTATGATTCTTGTACATGTACAGTTGCTGTATCAGAATGAAAAGATCTGGAATAGAAACAACGTTTATATTTTTTGTTTATTCGGTTTCAAACGCATTCATATTAGCAAAATTCTCTGTTTTAATACTTTAAAAAATAACAGTAATCAGTCAAAATACCTAATTCAATCTATCTTATGCCGTGCATCTTGTCATCAGGATCCTTTTCTTCCTTCATCAAAATAGTTTTATCCATAATAGATCCCATATATGACCCATTACATGCATATATATAAAAATATCCCAACATGGTGAGCATTTCTTGACTTGGTACAAGTTTGTGCATTCAGATGCGTATGTTATAATGCATCATAAACGTTCATTTTTGTCATTTGATCATCTTTCAGGAACCGCCGTTGTCAACTGCAACATTTCGTGTTGCTGAAAATAGTACGTATAGGCTAATATACACAATCATCGTGTTTTCTTCTTTTTGATATTGTTGACTTACCTCACTTGTAAATTCTGGGGGTGCAAATAATTAGCTCATTATAAAAACACAAAATTAATAGCTCCATAATGATATCATAGAAAAAAATATCAAAGAATACAGCTCTTGTACAGTATGTAAGATGGTGGAAATATTGGTACTGCTCTCTCTTTAGTAATTTTAGTTAGCGTTGTTTAGACATCATGATTTTACCATTTAAAAAAAAGTGAATAGATTTTCCCGAAAGCAAGAATCTAATTGCTCAAATGGCCAACGTACCAAATGAAAGGTCCAGTAAAGTGTTTTCTTCCAGCACTGTACCCATTTGACTTGGTTGTGGACATCCCCAACAACATCATAACGAACGAGTCCAAGAAGATAACGATAGATGTGATTGCAAGGTAAGAAATAGGTCGATGATTGCTAACACTGGAGTTTTATACAAACTTATAATCACTAATAAAATGTAACATATTCCATGTATCATAAGTAGTAATTATCTTGCCTACCGTATTCAAGTTTGTCCAGCAATCACCTTAGGCCCTCAGTTGGTGACAATTTAATCAACAGATATACTAGTTATGATACAATTTGATCTTGTATTCACAGAAAATATATGATTATCTTGTCTACCGTATTTAGGTTTGTCTAGCAATAATAGTCCATTGCCTTTCAGTTGGTAGGTGTGATGAAATTTGATTTTTCATTCACAGAGAATCGTTTGGCACCCCGATTTTTGGCCAGGTTGAGTTGACAATCTACCTGCTGAAAGACGGCACTAAGTCCAGGGTGCAAACTCTTTCTGTCCTGGTGAGAACTACTTTACATAATAATACACTCACCTACTTATTGTCTATACCCAATAACTTCAGCTGCAAGCCCGTATTCAGTGGGGTATTCTGGATACCCTCTTGGACGGAATAGAATTACCCGCAATGACTCTAGTAGTAAAAATTTAAACCACTCTCATATCACAACATTGCAGGATATACTTCGTCAGTTTCAGCATTGTCCCAAACATGCTACACATATCTTCAAATGTGTGTATCTACTCTAGATATATTCTGGATATATTCTGGATATATTTCAATTGCAATTTGGCCAACCAAGCGCAAGTCTCAAGCGCACTTCCAATTTTTTGGTTCGTTCTGTCAACGCCAACATTGGGTATCACATTTACCGTATTATATAATGTTAAGGACTAACCCCCATTCCTCCTGCAGCTTGAGGCCGGCAAGGTGACCACGGAGTACGCCCTCAGCCACCTCTATGACCTTTCACCGACCTTCACCTTCTCCCACCTCCTGGGTGCCCACCTGGAGGTCACGGCCCTGGTCAAGGACGACTCTGGCCGCTTCCGCCAGGTGGCAGACCGGAGCTGTGTGTTCGCCGTCAGTGAGTACGAGCTGCTCCTACCACGCCTGGCACTCACCGCTCACCCTGATGTACCCTACTACCCACTGCAGGTGAGCTGGAGTATCTGGACATAATTGATCATTCCATATTTTTGTAAAATTCTCATTCAGGTTTGTAGGCATAGGAAAAAATGCATGCTTATAGGGCTAATAGGAATAAGGAAGGGAAAATCAATAAACTTCTATATATCCTTCTTTATACCGTTTTTTTTCATCATCATTATTCAGTTATTTGGTATTTGAAATCATTGCAATGTTTTCACCAAATTGCCTTCACAAAAAGGTAGTCCCATGCAACCGAGTGTGCACAGCAAGTATTGTTTGTAAAGTGCTATTGCCATGCATTGTCTGCATAGCCGTGCATTTACTTGTGTATGAGAACATGTACGCAATATGTTTCTAACTTCAATATCTGTTTCAAATCGAGTTATTAGCGTGAAATCTTTCTTGTAAAAGATTTAGTTTTTTTAATGATCAGTGCATGAAGCATACGCTTCATGCAATTTTTCCAAAAGCGTGTCCCCCTCCCTGCTCCTTCTTTCAAAATGCTGGATCCGCCAATGTAAAGGAAAACACACATAATTATAGCAAGTCAACATGATGAACAGTGACTTTTTCTTGATGTCATACACTTTTCTTTACTGGCATTTTTGTTTGGCTAGTGTCTATCTTAGTTATGTGTATTTGATTGCCTACTTAGTGACCGACTATACCTTAGGGCAGCACTAAATTCACTTCCTACATTACATTATGAGATAAGCTGCGTTTTGGTTCGAGAGTGAAACCACAGAAAATGATACATGCGGTCGGAATTTGTCTCAAGGGAATAACGTGAATGAAGTCTAAAAGTCCCAGTCTGACTCATGAGTGTAAGTGGTCCGGTGCTCCAGGGATATGTCACGCCCGTGATCGATAATAATAATTCATTTTGGTTAACCTTGTTTACCTTGGGGGTGGGGATTCCACAGAATGTCTTAAAGTTTTGTTGAATTCTCCGTAAGAAGTATTTTATAGAGAGTGAAAAGAATTATGTTTAAATTTATTAAGTTATACCTGAATAATTGTAATACCAATTTACATTAATTTTGATCATGAATACCACCATGTTATTTTTATTGTCATCATTGTGGACGGAAGATAAAGTTGTGGACGTCATTCCAGCGTTATACCGATAGGCCGCTTGCGTTTTCCATTGATTTGTAGCAGGAATCAATTTCACATTATATATATATATATATATATATATATATAATCATATTGCAATTTATGTGCAATTAACAAGTTTTAAAAAGGTTTTAAGTATGTAATCGGCAATTCTAATAGGGAATTCGGGTATTCGATCCGTTAACTTTCTGTCAACTGCCAGTCAAAGTAACGTTTCTTCGAGATAGCCAATTTTATTGTAATATTATCATAATTCCCTTTCATCGTTGTCCAGCTGCTGGTCCGTCGTTACGATGACACCCCAGCGGCCCATACACACGTGGCGATCACCGTCAAGGAGGAGGGGAGGGAATACACTGAGACAGCAACCACGGATGACAGCGGCCACATCTACAGAGACTTCATGACACCGACTCACATCTCGGTGATCTCCCTTTTCTCTTTTGTTGTCATATAACTTAATTCCCCTATTGTCAGCGTTACTTCCCCAGTAGCATTGTATGAACATAGGTATAAACCTTTATAGACCTTTATTCGCCTTTGAGTTTTGCAACGGGTAGGCCTACATCAAACGCTGTGGAGACATCTCCCAAAAGTAACCTTTACAGAATTCTAAATGTTACCAGAAAGGCTCATGTGAAGATCTTGTAGGGGTGAAATTTCCATCATCTTATTTTACCTGAATGGCCCAATCTGCAAAATTTGATTAATTTGAAACACATATTCCAAATTAGAGATTAAATAAAACTGTTCTACCTCTGATGGAGGCCTGTATTGATTTTGTTGTGACTGATCACGATTAGGTAAATTGAACACTTATTAGGGTCCCTTCTTGATTCAGTGTTTGTGACTGATCATAATTATATCACTTTGCTTCAAAGATTTTTTTTTATAACACAAAGATTATTGACCAACTAGCTTCTTCAATATGAAAATATGGCGCTGAATCTTCTAGTTAATTTATGATTGCTTTATACCTTCCTCATTTTGTTGTCTTTTTCAAAGATCGTTGCAGGAAATGATGGAACAAAGAAAACGAATTACTCATTTGGAATAACAGAGAGCCTGGAGCCAAAGATACTAGTTTCACCCCGTCAATCAGAAATAAATGTATGTATTATTCTTTGCCAAATTCCAGATATTATACTGTTTTCCTAATACACTTGCATTATACATACTAGCCACAGACTGTGCATCATTTGAACTGTTAACATGATGAAAGAGTGGATCTAGTCTATAAGCATAAGATTTTACTTGTACCCTTTACAGCCCAGCTTTATAAAGTTATTTATCTACAGTTTAAAATACCCTTGATGTAGATAATGAGTCTGTAAAGGGTAATAGAAGAAGGATGTGCAGAGATGGCTGATTTGAACTGCCAATGTAAGCTAGCTTATATAGATAACGGTAACACGATAAAAATAAAACGTCAATTAAAATGTCATTAGTCCTCATAAGGCCATTATCGAAATCATATCGAATTCTACTTTCTCTTTTTATATCTTTCAGGTGGGGAGTCAATTCTCACTTCGAGTATACAGATCAGACAGACAGACCCCTTGGTTCTATAGGGTGAGTCAAACTTGTGCTCTGTAGAAGTGTGTGAATCAATGCGACACAAATTCAGATAAAATCTCATAGTTCAAGAGACCAGAAATTATGTTCCTATTCAGTAATGCAACCAGAAGCGATCAATACTCGGAATATGTCTGAGAATATGATCAATTATGAACGGTAATCTCTATTGCAACCAATATTTCAGTAGCACCGCTCAATGGGTTCCCACCATAAAAGATAAACTAATCTAAACACTAAACACTTTCCTTATAACCCCCATACAGATTACGAGCCGTGGACGTGTAGTTGACAGTGGTCGGTCCACAGACCGCCGTCTGACCCTCAGCATAGACGACAGTATGGTCCCCCACGTCAACGTGTTTGTATGGGCCGTCTACGGTAACGTTACGGTCACGGACACGGCTACCATCACAGTCAACAGCTACTGCCAGAAGGTAGGCACTAATGAATGGGATTATTGTAATCTAAATCATACTCATTAATTTCCTTTTATTAAATTTTATTGACAATTTACAACCGAGCTATGGAGGTGTTGCGATGCACTAACCCAAATTGTTGGTTGGAAGCAGTGAGCACTGATGCAATAATCAGTGGGTGATTTAAAAATTTCCCCCCTCAATCTAGTAAACATTGGGGCTAATCTTACTGTTTTTTGTTGTTGATTCCTTTGATGTCTTATCGAATGCCATAGAGCAATGTAAGAAAGTTAAGCATATAACAAGAGAAACTATTATAACCATTAGGTGGTAGGGGGCTCTTGTGGATTGTGTTGAAGGCGGTCTCATTGTGGGTGTGAGGCGCCATTGTTAAGGTTGTTAAGGTTTTCTCATCTCTGCAAACACACACACACACACACACACACACACACACACACACACACACACACACACACACACACACAAATATATATATATATATATATATATACACTTAGAAGAATCGATTTCACTGACAATGTCATTCCCCAACACCATCCCCACCCCCACCCCCACTTTATCAGCTGTGTATTTCCCTCGTGGGAGATATAATGCTGTAGCAATTTGTTAACCCGTCCGGCAGCTTAAAAGGGAGGTTTCTAGAGATAAATCTAAATTCGTCCCTGCTTGATAATTCCACCTCTGGTTTTTGTCTCCCCTAGTTCACAATGGACGTCTTCTACAAGGGTCAAAGGGCCACTACCGGGGACATGCTGCGACCAGGTGATGACGTCACACTCGAGTTTACCGGGGACTACCACCGAGTGGCGCTGCGGGTGGTGGACAGCCTCGTTTTCAGTAATCTCCAGGAGTCTAATGAAGCAAGCAAAATGGTAATGTGAAAAAAAGGACATGCCTATTTATCCTACTAAAGATGGAAATTTTCCTTCCAAATCACATTTAGACGTTTACATCGAATTTTATAATGTCAAGTTCGTTCTCGGCCTTTAATTTTTATCAGCAGTTACAAAGTGTATTTTTTAGACTTTCTATTTGTATTTTTTATAGTTATGAGTCAAAAATTTCTCATGATAACCTTCAATAATGTTCACTATACATAAACCTTTTTCTATTTAGATTCAGAATGCTTTAAAGAAGAAATATCCGATTGGAGAATCTCTGCAGGTGCTAGGTTCTGAACAGGTATGTAAATAATGTTATGGGATTAACGATGGTTTGTAGTGCCATATCAGACATATAAATTATATAAATTTTATAAACTCAATTTACCAATGTTTTCAGCAAAATGAATAATAACAACAAAGCATCACAAACTCAATCTCTTATGCTTTCTTCTTTTGATTTCTCTGATTGCAGGCTAAATCAGAATACGTTTCAGCAAATTCCGGTCAGACTGAACGAAGGAAAAGACGATCAACAAATGGTAGGTTTCTACCAAAAATTAAACAAACATCTTGGATGTCAAGTAGACAGTATTGCCATTATTACCTATAGTTGTCAATTACCAAAAACAAAGATATAATGTGTTTACATCCTAAGTACACTGCCGAAATGTTAACGATTCTCCTCTGAGATCCACATGCTATATAGCTGCACCAAGAGATTTGAGCCTTATCAAAGATAATTATCTATCAATTCTATTGGCATCCTTATATGACAATTGTAAACTTCAGTTTGCCGATTAACAACGTTTTGTATAGTATGGACCTTCTATTTGCTGTTTCTTGCAGCCATATTGATAAGCAAACGTCTACATCTGAAAATTCCTTGATAAAAATGCAGATAACGGTAAAATTTTCCCTTTACCCAGTCTGTCCGTGGAGTACCCGGGAGTGCGGTAGCCGTGGCCGTCAGACCCGGGCCAACGCCCTGGAGGACTGCCTCCCCCAGACCTACAGGGGCGTCTCACCTAACGCCGGCTGCTCCAGCGCCTGCTTCAACGCCTTCTACAGGTAGCATGCTCCACTAAATTACTGCAGGCTGGATAAATACAATATGCACCGTAGGGGGGGTTTTAACGTGTATAACCCTCAGTCGGCCCCGGGCATTATAGCCAAGAATATGTGAAACATTATTTGATCTTTGTTTCAAACCAGTGGCGAAATTAAATAAGTAATCCCGACGGGTGTTCTTATTATCAAGATTCCAATCAAGTCTAGTTTATTCTCAAAGTCTGATAATGGATGAGATTCATTCTAGGGATGTTAATGTAGTGCTATCTTAGATAATTATAATACATGAGTTTACGTGGATACAAAAATGTTATTTGTTCTTCAATTCATAAAGTCAAATAAAGATTGATTTTATAAATTAGATATATTGATTTATCAAAAACATGTCCTCACTCACTATTGTCATTTACCCTGTTCTTACAATGGGAAGCCAACTTCTCAGTAATGGTGTTTAACTTTTCTTTAGGGCATGTACCCGCCGGTTTGGACGAATGACCAGAAGTGCTCGGACCCAGAGATCAGGTAAGGCCTGTTATTTAAATAATATGGTAAAAATCAACCAAATGTCCTCACAAAAAAACGTCCATGTGCCCAAAGACCAGCAAAGAATGCCTCCAGTTTAAATGTAATGGTAAAAATACACACTATCTATTCACATAAAAAGTCAATCCCCTTGGCACTGAGCAATTTGATCTGTTTGGGAGTTTTAGCAAATAATATTCCCGGCATAATCAATTACATTGTCATTCCTTATTGGAGGGAAAACGTGCTCTGATACGACTAAGAGAAATTGACCAGCACCAGTACGTTTTTCCCTCCAATATATCTTGTGTGAAAATCTGTGCATCTTTAAGGTTATGTCGTATTTACAGTGCGTTTGTTAGAAATGTTTTGTAGGTTTACATGTCATGAAATATTAAGCGGAGGTGATCATGTCTCCCCTTCTGGAAAGACATGACAGTGCAAGGTTCCATGATTTTTGTCATATGTCACTTTCTGAATGAATAGTTGAGACTGCTTTTAAGAAAAGAAATAATGTTATCATATTTCAGGTCACTCAGAAGAAGTGCCGGTATATACACCTCATGTTATTGTGGAGCACGACCCAGGTTTGAAGCTCCATGAAATGGTGCGCAGTGATTTCCGGACTTCATGGCTGTTTGCTGAATCAAGTCTATCTGACATGTAAGAAACTGATTAAAATTGTCAAAATCCTAGATAATTACTGAAAAAACACTTAATAAATCAACCAAATACAATAATATCATGGTTTATGCCGGATAAACATGAACACATGAGAGTAATATACTGTAAATACAACCTTTGATGTTTGGATGTGCTTCAGAAATTTGTGGTTTGGACGGGTTCCAGGGGTCACAAGCTTATTTGTGGGAATTGAGAGTTTCTGTGTATGGGGGTGGGGGTGGGGAGAATATGCTAGTTAGAAGGTCTCCACTAAGTAACTAGGGTTGTTAAGGCGGTGATCCACGTTGCGACGAAAATGGACCGATAGTGAACCGATTTTCAAAAAATTGTCTGTCTGCAAAATCGGTCCAAAATCGGTTCAAAATTGGTCAAAAATCAGTCAAAAATCAGTCAAAAATCAGTCAAAAATCGGTCCACATTGGAAAAAATCGTGACGTGGATCATGTCAACAGATTTTTTCCAACCGATTTCCAACCGACATGTGTGATAGGGAATTATTCCAACCGATTTCCAACCGACAATGGTCAGACAAAATTATTAAGCATGTTTAATATTTTTGGAACGATTCTGGACTAATTCTGGACTGATTTTATAAAGTACATGCATTTTCGACCTTATTTCATTCATTTTAGGGGTGATTAGAGAGTAAACATGACTATAGTGTATTACAATAAAGGTGCTTAAATGAGATATATTCTTTTTATGCTTTCCGATGGTATTTATTGATTTCATTTATTTTTATCAATACACAGTAAATAGCAGATACATTACAATGTATTGAACACATGTACACATGAAATGTAAAGATATTTGTAAAATGTTGGTAAAAAAACAAACCGATTTTTTTTCATTGTTTTCCTGTTTATTTCTAGTCTAAAATACACAAAATAATCGCTTTTCAATGTCACAGTGGATCATAGGTAGGGGATCAATTCTGGAGCGATTCTGAACCGATTTTAGGACCAACAAGTTTAATTGCCAAACCGATTCAGGACCGACGAAAATCTGTCGTTCCGAAAGTCGGTTTGCTACTATCTTTTCTGTCGGTTTGAAAAATGTCGCAACGTGGATCATTAGCTTTATGGGTCGAGATCTATTTTATCTTTGTGCTGTCATTCACATTTATTCTTACATCTTCGTGGTTAACTTAAAGGATCAGGTCATCTCCTGGCCACCCTCAAAGCACCTTCCCAGGACCCAAGTTTGATCTGGGCCATCCCGGACCAAAACGCAGTGGAAAAACAGTATGCAATCAGTGTAGAATAAGTAGGGCTGAACAGTGTCATTCCAGTGTGTACACAGTGCACATCCAGTGTTGATACAGTATGCACTGTTCTCACACAGCACTTAATATAGGAATATACAGAAGAAGTAGAAAGTACGGGAACAGTGCTCTATCAGTAGTGATACAGTGCAGTATCAGTATTAAAACAGTATGTCCGAAATATTTAAATGAGCTAGGGCAGTGTATACTCCTTTACTACTGATTCTGCAGTGGTAAATCAGTAGCATTCATGCTTGGGAGTGCATGGCATAGGGCAGTAGTGAATCAGTGTAACTGTTTTACTACTGCTAATTCAGTGGATGATCAGTGACTCCAGTCCTCACCCTGCCTTGGCCCTTACCCAGTACTGCAAACTTGGATGTGTATGATAAACATTGTACATGAATACTTGCTAAAAACTACTTTTAGATATAGTTTGAAATGTCCATTGGAGTCACACTACCTTCATTGGGCTGTATGCCCATCCTGGTAACACTGTTGATAATTGCTGCTCAATTTCTAGAAAAATATGCCTCCTGTGTGTTCTTTGTTAGTCCCACTGGTGCTTCCCGCCTTCTAAATAACTCAGAATAACAGAAGTCAGTTTGTAACCCAGATTAAACCAGGGTAGCAGCACCAGTGTGACCCTGGAAAATCAGTATAAAATCAGTAGACTACTGCTTTCACACTGTCATGCACAGCATCAACTATCTCCCAGAAGTAGTAAATCAGCAGTCCTTTTAGACAGCTCAGAATATTGTATCTGAAGCCAGTGGTGAATCAGTTGTCTACTGCTTCTGTACTGATATTTCAGTGTGAAATCAGTGTGGAAGTCAGTGGGCATACAGTGTATACTGGCAGAGACAGCAGTAAAAGAGTATCAGTTCAGTATACACTGACTTTGGAAGTAACCACTGCTTTCTGTTCCGGGATCATGGATCAGCAGGTGCTTGAGTTTCCCTAGGATCTCTGTGTCCAAGTTGGGACCCATCCTCTAGCATTTCATCATATGGGTGTAGACCCCTAAAATCGACAGGGCGGCACGGCCGTTTTTTGGCTTTACGACATGCAACATCAGGTTTTCTTAAATTCGACAGGGCGACATCAGTATTTTCTTAAATTCGACAGGGCGACATCAATATTTCTTAAATTTGACTGGGCGACATCAGTATTTCTTAAATTCAACAGGGCGACATGGGACCCCCCATCTGCACCCCCCATCATATAATAGTCTACTTCTCAAGCATAAGACAACAGCAGATCAGATGTTCATGGTTGAGCTTCTTTTATAGGCTACAGTTGAATGCTGATTGACTAAAACATATCATAACGACATATCACCCATAACTCTCGTATTTACCCCATTAACCGTGAGTGTTATGAACTTGTTGTGACCACCAGGGTATGGATTATACTCCACGCAAGGTCGTACAGACACCCTTGGACGACCCCTGCGGGTCTTCTTATATTAGTAGAACCACTTAGTTGCCAGGCCAATGAGGTGGTCTCGTAGTCTGCCTCATTTTCCTCCTTGCTGCTCATCTCTGTTGGCTGCAGTTGGGCCCTCTGACGCCTCACCTCCTTGTGGAGCATTGCCCCCTTGGTTACTGAGGCAAGCTGTTTGCCCTGCAGGATAATACTGCCATTGTATGGTTGAATAATAATTAAAGTGATGAGCAACAGTGCTTGTTGGTATAGATATTAGGCAGATAACAACAAACTCCATTATAACAAAGACCTTGAAGATTTGCGCTACATTAAGAAACATATCACTTTTAGGTAAAGCACAAGGACCTGAGACCATGAAATATTACCCTTCTAGACCTTCCAGGGGCAGGGCCAGGCGCAAGCACAGGAGCAGACGCAGGCACAAGAACGGGCACGGGAACAGGCACAAGAACGTGCACAATAACGTGCACAAGAAGGGGCACAAGAAGGGGCACAAGAACAGGCAAAAGAAGGGGCACAAGAACAGGCACAGGCACAGGAGAGGGCATAGGAGAGGGCATAGGTACAGGCACAGGATTGGGCTATGGTGTGGGCGCTGGCGCAGGTGGTTGAAGAGCAAAAGGGGGGCGCACAGTGTGGCATGCATACTGGGGTCTGTCAAGGTCATTTTTTTAGTGAAATCGTTAAGCTGCGGATAAAAGCATCAAATTTAGTATGTGACACCTCTGAGGCATGACTATCAAATCTGAAGGGGGAGCCACCTTGAAATATCAATGGGGCAGATGTGGGAGCCAAAAAACCAATATGGTCGACTTTTGCTATCAACAATCTTATCATCTCTGCTTCTAAAACGACTAAAGAGACATGGTTGGTATCAAAATTGGGAGATTATGGGTCAGAGAAGTCAATTATTTACATTTGAAGTCAATACGGAAATCCAAAATCCAAGATGGCTGACCAATATTGAGAAATAACATGATTTTCGGCTGCTAAAGTATCTAGACAAGTGTAAATGGTTCCAATATCATTTTTTTATAACCTAGAGGGCTCCATCGATATAAAATTCATCCAATACAATACCACAAAGTTCAAAATGGCTGAATTTATTAGCATGATACCTTTAAGAATGACCACTGGATTCTAAAAAATAATTCAACAGAAAGGATATAGACTTTACTCTTTTGCCACAAGATTTATCGATTTCATTTGGTATGATGATCCCCTTGGACCCCTTCATTGAATTTAAAAGGGGAGCCACCTTGAAATATCTACACAACCCTGACGGGGGCTGACAATCTGAAATGACAGACTTTCAGTGAAATAACGTGATTTCTCGGCTTCTGAATTGCCTAGAAGCACATTGTTAGTGTCAAAATTGGGAGATTAGAGGTCAGGGAATTCAATTATTCACCTTCGGAATCTACACAAGACACCTAACCCAAGATGGCCAATAGTTTTGGTTAAATAACTTAGTTTCAAATGCTAAAAACATAGATAATTTGTCAAAATTTCATTTTGGTATTTCAAGGTGGCTCCCCTTCTAGATTTAATAGTTATGCCTCAGAGGTGTCTCATGCAAAATTTGGTGCTTTTATCCACTCTGTAACGAAAATGTTAACAGACCCCACTAGCAGGGTGGTACGCACGGCCGGCTCCTCTTAATTCTAGGTGCTGGGCCAGGCAGGGGCTGGTGCAGGGCTGGTGCAGGGGCTGGTGCAGGGCTGGGGCAGGGGATGGTGCAGGGCTGGTGAAGGGGATGGTGCAGGGCTGGTGCAGGGGCTGGTGCTGTGTCAGGCTCAGAGTTGATATCTGGGTCAGGTTCAGGGTTGCTGCTGCTATCCCCTTCTTTGCTATGAACCTGGCCTTCCTCGCTTTAGCTAATTCCCTCTTTCTGTCCGCCTCTGTGGGTTCATTCTTCATCTGGTAAGATCATAGCACTTTCTGCTCACTGCCATTTGCCACTTCGGATTAAGGGGTAGTAGGTGTCGCTCAGGTAGTTTTATCCACCGATACCCGGATGTTTTCATTTCCCGCCATCTCGTGCGTTCCACATGTGGTATTTAACTGCTGAAATGCATAGTTACTGGCTATCCAAAAACTTTTCAGTATTCTATGAAAACTATAATGCAGAAATAGCATTATGGATTCATATTCCAAACCAATGATGGTAAAAACATATTTGGAACGTCCCAGATCAGAATGTTAAAAAGTCATCTCGTACATTCCACACACCATACTCCCCATAGTATAGGCCTTTACATATTTTTTACAAGACTAGTGAAGCAGCTGATGCATTTTGTCTATGCCCATGGGTGTCAGTTATCAAGGAAAGCCATTTAGAAATCCATATTACCCCAAATGAAAAGACAGTACTTAACATGCATTGACATTTGTGGGGAAAATGCATTATTTTTTCTACGAATGCCTAAGATTTCCAAATAAGCGCTCCCCCAAAAACTATACATTTTTAGTGATTTACTTATGTCTCCTATTGCATAAGTATACAAAATTGGTTTATTTTGTTTTATTTCCAAGCCAATGTCAGTATAACATCAGAAAGTCATGATTTGGTCCAATTGTACACTTTTAGAGAAACTGACTTATACATGCTATACAAAATCTAAACATTTTCGAAATCTATCTTTACATTGGCTCTAAAATGTTTAGAATAAGCAAATAGTCAGCAAAGAAGCTGCCCTTCCCCCTATAATCATTAAGGCTGTATTCCACATACCGAAAGTGTGCTGCCAATTTGCAGCTCCATACGTTGGGCATTGCCGATATATAATTGGATGCTTTACCGATAAAAATTTATGAACGAATTGGTAAATTTTTCCTGCCGATTTTGTAATGGTTGCGGATATCAAACTTTTGGCCACCGATTATGCAATTTCGGCCGCTAAAATTGCACTGAATGTAGTGGCTGCCGGTATTGAACATTACCATGGAGAGAGTCAATATTGGCAGCCCGCACTTTCGGTATATGGAATACGGCCTTTACTCCATAACTGTTTTCTTCCAGGGATTATTTCACCAAACGGCGCACCTTGGCAGCCCACGTCCCAGATAGCGTTACAACGTGGTCCATCATGGCCGTGGGCCTGGACGACCACCTCCCAATGTGTGTGGCCCGGACCAGCATCACAGTCAAGAAAGGTACTTGTACATCACAAAGAGACATATATCAGCTATCATTGCATTTTATTTTGGTATTTCATTCGACATATTTTTCTACAGCTAATTATTATGAAATAATGATTCTTGATTTCATCCCCCACCCCTTTTTTATGATTATATTAATGAATTTGTATTTGTTATGGGTTTATAACAATCAACTTATGCCTAATAATTATCAAGGTTCTTGATTTTATTCAATAATTAGCAAATTACAAGGTACAGATATACGAAATCATGGCCATAGGTTCACATTATTGCTACTCATATAAACTCAGACTGTCAGAACGGTATGTAGGTATTTAGACGGATGGAATACATATTGTCTCTCAGCCACGATGTCAGTCGATTAGATTAGAATTCACTTCACTCACGTCCATAACCTTCCTTTTCCCACTCTGAAGACCACTTCCTGAAGGTGTTCTTACCCAGTTCGGCCAAGGTGGGAGAGGAAATCGAGGCCAGGGTGTCCGTTTACCACCTGAACCGACGGACCAGGAGGCGCAGGGTAAGTTCCTTCCTCCATCTTCCTCCATACTATTATCATAATAGCAAATCAACAAAAGAGACAGGGATACTCAAAAGAGCAATGTGTTTTTGACAACCCACAATATCTTTTTTTTGAAATTAAAAATGAATAAATAAAAAAAATGACACAAAAACTCTTTTGTATACAATAGCATTTTTCCAGCTGAGCAAAATGAAACCCTTCATATAGAATAATGTGGAGATTGAAAGTAAAACGAAGGTTTTATGGTTTATAATTTACCACTAATTTAAATTAACTGTTTTGGAATCAATTTCTTATTTTCTTGAGTTTGCAAAAGCTTATTACAGGATTACAGAATATTACAGGATGGAAAACCTATGTATTTAAGTCTGCATTCCACTAGGAGATTTTGTCTGATGGCAAGTTTGGAAATATCAAACTTTTCACCAATAATTATTCTACAATATCAAATACTGTGTCATATCAACTGATAGGAAATGGTTCTTTCTAATGATATACAACATGACATTGTCTTTGATTAGCCCTTATTCGCACTGGTGAATATTTAGATATAGGCTTGTCGAATAAAGCTTTTAATTTCCCTGTATCAAAGGATACGCATACATCCAACATAATCCAACTTTTTTGCAGCCCCGAGTCAAAGTGGCCCACCAGGAGGGCCTGTGTAATAACTACGTGCCCAGGAGGCTGAGGAGACCCCACCCATGGTCGGCCTCCTGGGTGGTCAAACCCACCCGGGTCGGGGACTTCACCGTGACGGTGGGCTACAGGAAGGACGTGGTCAGACACACCATCAGGGTGCAGGTACGGCAAGGGGAAAGTAACAATAGGATATAGTTCAGATTATTCACTGCTTGAAATTAGACCCTTTAATTTTGTAAATGGAGCCATCCATTGAGGTTCATTAAAGGCATATGCTATGTCCCCTTTCCAATACCTTAGCAAGGTCCTTGATGAATTTTTAAAGGTCACCTGAAAAGGTTTTGGAAACGTCTTGTAAAGGTGGCCTTTCCATTACCTTTAGCACACCTCAATGGCCCCATTTACATAAACTTAAAGGTCTTTTTTCATGCAGTGATTGACTTTTAAAAGCATCTTATACTAACTCTTGAGATGTGAGGAACACATTTATTATACTACTAGCTTTTTTTTTGAGATGTGAGAAATACATTTACGATTTCAGAGTTACCTAGTGGGTATGGGGCTCATTAATGTTGAACGGGCCCAAGTTCCGGGGTATTGTTCTTAGCCTATTAATATATCAAATGCATTTTCCTTTTGCAGGCAGCTAATGAAACAGGTTCTCTTCCCCACACAAACCTCGTTGACGTTACGTCTTCTTCGAAAATATTAACGACAGAAGAGTAAGTGTACAATACTTCTTTTAATTGTTTTTAAAGAGATAATTAAGAAAAGACTTTCGAGAATTAGCACTATCTAATTATAAGTAACATAAATACATGAAATTTATAATAATTGAAAAGAATATATTTTGTCGACAACAAAGACTAGGAATGGAGTAAAGGAAGCATTATCAAAATTACACAAAAATATCAGTCAATTCTAGAAAAACTATATTTAGACAAATTAAGCAGAAAAAAAGGCATATTATGTGAAAAAAAAAGTCTTTCCCTTTCTATAACAGGCTCATATTACTACTAAACCCATCGCTGATTAATAATGAAGACGACTATTATGACTACCCCGATTATGAAGACTACGATTACGACGAGGATAACAACATCCCATCAGAGTAAGAACCTGTTAATATTTCGGGAGATTACTATATTTTTCATATCTAAGATTATGTTTGCAGATATCAACATGTTGGAATCTGAAAACTCCATGAAAATAACAAATCTTTGCGGTGCAGCAGATTAACTGAAATAATTCCTGCGAAGAAAACCCTAAAAGCCTTTACTTTATTGGTAATAATTATATTGACGTGTGCAGATGATCAGAGTATATCTCTCATATATACGCTTTGGCCTTTGTACATGGCTGGATTAATCCGTATTCCATTTATCTTGCAGAGATTTAGCCAGGTCCGCGTCGAGCAGGAGTCAACGAGAAACAGGAACTAACAATAACATCCACCGACTTCACTTTACTATAAGGTAAGGAACGGCGAGCAAGGGCAGATCCTGGGGACTCCCCACCCCGCCCCCCTATTTTGGTGGAACCCTAAACTATAAAGAGAGGGGGAAATGCTGCAATCTTGTCCACAAATGCACGCTTTTTGTACTTAGCCTATAGTGCTACCCCCACCCCCACCCCCACACACACACACTCAAAGCAGCTGATTATCTTCATTCTAAGTATCTTGTAACTGCTCATTCACTAATTTGTAACTTTTGGATAAATAAACTGTCTAAAATGACAACAAGAGCAACAACAACAACAACAACAACAACAACAAACACCTATAGCGTAAATGGTTATTCTAAAAAGAAAAAAAAACAGACCTTTTGCAATAGAAATTCATACAAAATAATTCATTTTGTTGGGCAACAAGTTTTCTGCATTTATTTCTATTACTCATTTCATTTTTGAAATTCACTTCTGTTTTGATTTTGTCCACGTTCTGCTTTCGTGTTAAGGCCAAAGAAGACGTTGTCAAAGTGGAATATCAGCATAGAACTCCTGACCGGGTTTATAATGGATGAACCCAGCCTCGAAAAGGTTTGTTCGGCTGTTGAACTCATATTAATATTACAACACAAATGAAATACATTCAACAATCATAGCCCAGGAGGTATTTTCAGAACAATTCTTATTTCATTGAATCTTTGTTGCTACTCCTTACTCCAATTTCTTTGCTCTGTGATTTTCTTTGAGAAGAAACTTGAGAATTCTTCATTTAAGCCTTTCATAAAGTATAGTTCTTACTCTCCTGTGAGTGATTTATGAGTAGTTGGAAGTCTGAGATGACCTAAAATTTGATCTCAGACACTGAAATTCCAATGGTTTATGGGTTGCCAAGAAATAATTTTGACCTGGGTATTTCATAAGGACCATGTGCCAAAAAGGTGGTACAAAAATAGTAATTATTGTTTCATAATGGTAAATTAGAATTCTTGAATTCTAACTTTAAGAATTCATTGTGAAACCCTTTCATAATCAAATCATTGTTAGACTTCTCAACTTAGTCACATTTTATTTCAGGATCCCCTAATCTATATTTTGTTTGATCTAAGTTGTTATTTGGTATCCATTTAATGACACAGAGGGAGGGTTGCTGAGATTCCATAATAAAAAGAAAGGAAAATCCAAGGCCTAGAATATCACAAGAAAAACTAACAAAGAATTTATCATGTTATCAGTGGAAGTTCTACAATAGCGTTTTTAAGAAAATAGCTAAGAAAATTCTTAGATATTTCTTTGTGTTTGAAGAAAATTGAACAACAAAGATTTTTTCAAAGATTTTTTATGAAATACCCTCCAGGTTTCAATTATTCCCTTATATAGATAGGCCTATTATCATAAGTATATGACCGACCTATAATTCACAGGAAACATAGATTTGTTCTGCAGCCAGCTTCTAATGCCCATGTTGTTTATGATTAAGAAAACGTTAAATAGTATAGTCATCTATTGTTTTTCAGTTGGCGAAGGACAACAAAGATCTTAAATCATATGCCGTTACTGGGAACGTTCTTCTCTTATTCATGAATGAGGTAAATGCATCCCGCATCACGCCTAAGCGATCGATATAAGCAATAACAGAAAATCATGAAATTTTGAACTAACCCATCTTCTTGCAATTAAAGGTTTATTAATACCCACAACATGTGTGCACCATTTATGCATTATAATTATAATTAAGAAAATTGACTATCTCTCGAAAATTATAAAAATCATTATCGATTTACACAATACGTTTGTAAAGGACGTATACTCTGCACAAAAGACTAAGTATTTTGTCGACCATATTTTTGTTTTCTCATTGACTTAAAAACGCACTACCACCTGGAGAATTCAAATTACAATGTATGATTTCTTTTGTTGTTTCCAGATGCAGAAAGACTCTGAAACAGTGGTCAGTTTTCTGTTGTCAGCTCAGGTGAATGTGGCTAAACGTCAAAGTGGAGAGATCCGGATAGAGCACGCCACACTCTCAGGTTAGTCACATGCAAAAGTATGCCACCCACTCAAATAGATCTTATTAACAGGATTTATTATGCCATACTGATGGATGCAACTCTCTGGTAAGTCACAGGTTAGAGAATGCCACACTGTCTGGTAGGTAATGGCTTAGAGTACTGTAAACGTATATGTTTTCACGCTACTAAATTTTCGCGCATCTGGAACCTATAGCTAGGAACCTTTTCATGCTATCTTAATTTCGCATATTATGGGGTTTCGCAGTGTGCGAAATGTGCGAAAATATATACCACACAAAAAATGATACATTCACAGTATGCTACACTGTCAGGTATGTCAAAGATTAGAGCATGCCACACTCTCAGGTATTTCATAATACCCCATCAGGTAGGTCTCAGACTGGAGCATACTGCCAATCTCCCAGACAGTCATAGGCTATATCATGCCACTCTATCAGCTAGGTCACAAGCTAGAGCATACCACTTATCTCTAAGGTATGTCTTAGGTGCCATCCTCTCAGGTAGGTCACAACGCCAGATCACTCATTTATGATCTGATCATCCCATATTGAAGTCGGTGATTAGTCCAGGATTGATTGTTGAATAGTAATCGGTAGAATATTAGAGTAGGCATAGTTCATGTTCCTTACTAGCTCATGCTAACTTAAAGATTCTATCATAAGAACAAGGTGTATCTAACTTTAAGTTTGGCAATTCCTAACCTAATTATATTGTTTTAGGTTAGTCATTAGTGTACTCATAACATATTTTAGGTTTTGGGCAATGCATCCTTGCAATTATCAAAATTGAGTATCTATTTTATAAAAATACTTGCATTGTTCAATCACGATTTTTATGCTTACAATCCTAGAATGCTTTCCAGCAAATAACACATTCACAGTGTATGTACCTTTCTCTAGGCCCTGTGGTGGTTCACCGTTATCACATGGACGGCTCCCAGCCTGTAAGACCCCAGCAGGTCAACTGTCAGAGCGAGGTGTGTACAGCCCTTTTACTATAAGACGAATATGACAAGACGGATATATCTTGACTACTTTCTTATAGCCATTAACTTGAGTCGAGCTGGACTGATTGAGGGGATCTGAGTGACCTCCAATATCAGCGACAATACTCTCAGATATTCAATATGCTCATTTGACTCTGTTTGCACTGTTTCTGGCCTGGCAACCAAAGGAATTCCACGAATATTCGTTGAGGTGGAATAAGTATTACAAATAAAACAAACTGTCAAGTAAATACCCATGAATACATTATTGGAGTTAAACCCTTACAATAGTTGTATAAAATCCCATACAATCTTTGTAAAATAAAATTTAAAGTACATGAAATAGCATAAAGAAACAAGAAACACCCAAAACAGAACAAAAAATCACAAAAGTTAAAATTTTGGAAACGTGACTATTATAAGCAATAATGGATATTCGTGGAATTTGTTTGGCTACCAATAACTGGTTTGCCTAGTCATAAGATTACCCTACATGTTCCCATCAAAATGTATAGATTCATTTTTGTTAAAAGAGAGTATTCTCCCCTTTATGATTAATAATTATGAGTCTAGATGTCCTTTAAGATAATAATTACTATTATTTCTTATTATAAGATAATGCATCTTCATATTACTTTTTTAACAGGAATGAGGAGAGAGGAAAAGAAGCACAGTCTCTTATAATGTATAAGAAATAAATCCAGCCGTCTACAGCCATAAGAAACGCACATCATTTAAGTATGAGGAATGGTGCAGAATCATGAAACACAAAGATGGATGAAGTGGGGACGGGGAAACTCATTGAGAGATGCGACTGAAATTCAGGTCAAATTAGAGATTATTAGTAACAAATATCTAACATTGCTGGAATTGACCATTTAAGGTTGTATCACTCAATGATGACACAATTCTTGTCATTTTCTAAGATATCTCATAAATTTTGGAGAGAAAACTTTGTGAAAACTGCAATCTGGTTTAAAAACACGTTTTCACTACAATGTGAGTGGTCCTCTTTGAAGTCAGGTTCTATAGTAGCTGTTTGTCTGGGCCATTATGTGGGGTTCCAGATCGTAGTCAGGATAAGGAACAAGTTTCTTGACAAATTGGCTCCCATTATCTGATTATGAAGATTGATTGCACTTTTTTTAAAAATTTGAGATGTCTTTTCTGGCAATGTGATAGCTGTGGTGGTTAACTGTGGTGAACTACTATGGTCAGGGTAAATAGAAGTGTGACATAACATTGTGCAACTGATGTCTCTGAGTCATCATTGTTTATAGTTTTACAATTGCTGTCTTACAGGTGCTTTTTTATAGCTTCTATCCTTCCAGTGGTGACTCAGTTAATAGCCTTGAATAGTCCCTATATTTAAAAGATGAGTCGGAGGTATTTTAAAACAATTGCATTGTCATTGTTGGGTCCAGTCCCATATCTTCGTAACTAATTGGCTGATCAGGGAAACCTTGATCAGTGCCTCGAGATTCTGTCTATCATGAATAAATTTCACATTTGAGTATCCCTCTTTGATACTGTTTTGCAATAATACCATGAATTTTGGTAAATGACAAAATTGCTGATCTCAAGGCCCTGATCAGCCAAATTAGTTACGAAGATATGGGCAGGTCAACGTTAATATAATGCAAATCAGTCAAAATGAAGAGGAGTGCATGCCATCATCCCTCGAATCCGCCACTGGAATGAATTATCTGTAGAGCGGGAGCTCCTATCTAAATGATACTAGCGGGATATTTGTTATAAGTGATATCATTCTTTAGAAACGATAGCATTTTGTACAGTTTTTCTTTGACTCCACACTAAGCAACGGTATGTTGTAGTATAGTGAACAAGTAACCAAGATGTGTTTTATTTGTGTCATATGCACAAGAGTAATTTAATTGATAGTGTAATCATGAATGTTTGCATCAATGAAATTGAGTTCTAGATTCTTCCTCAGTATCTGATGCTTAAGTTCACTGCACAAGTGTAAGTTTCTGCACATAGAAACACAAGGGGATTCATTGAAAAAAGTAATTGCAGGGGACATCAACATACATATTGAATAAAATCCTACACTGTGTCAAGATTAGGAAAATATTCAACTCGATGCAGAATTGTTTCATATTATCCAGAAGATGCTTACTGTTAGGCAGAATTTGTATCGATTGAATAACCTCTGAAATGTACAGAATGATATTCATGAACTATTACTGCACCCTGTGAGGTACATTGCATTTGAAAATTGTTGGAATTGTCTCAGGGTGCCAGATATAGGAAGAGAAATTCAACTCTTGTGTAATATAATTTCTTAGCAAAGACAGAGATGATTAGAAGGACTATATGTTTTGATCATCAACACTAATATATAAAAATATATATTGCCTGAGGAGAGAGAGTGAGAAACCATTAAGTATAATAAGGATGTGCCGACCTATTTTCATGATATTCTATAGACCTTATCCAAATATCTTTCGGATTTCTGCTCCAGACACAATACCACCCACTAGAGCTCCTCAGGCACATAGCTAAATAGTTTTATCGTGCTATTTATTTCAAACACAATTCAGACTGAACCAACAAATACATGTATCCTGATATTGTACATAGTCATGTTATACCAAAAGCATTATTTCTGACTGCCACAGTTCATAATGACTGAATATAGACTAATGATTTATGGTGAGTGAGCAGCTAGAATCAGTTCCATCGACAACAGATAAAAACACCATAACTAATCATCTGACCGAGTATAATTTAAGGGATTACTATTAGGTATGTAGGTATACTATTTTGAATAGCAGGCATCCAATGTCTGGGCCTGACGTTCAAATGTGTATTATTCAGATAATTTGAATTCTACCTGGAATTTCTGACCAGTTCCCAACATGCCACCTGATGCCTACGTAATTAATTGGAGGTCCCCTTAGTTATGTGAACTCGATGTCTATGTACAAAATCCCAGAAGTATACCATGTGAAATAAAGGGAATAAACAATATATTCAAGAACCAAGAAATGTTTGTGTTTGTCTTCATTTGATCGTACATGTAAAAATATAATGCACAAAATTGTAGATATAAAGTGCTATATTCCTTGGAGACTAAATGCAGCTTAACGATTATTGATGTAGTATATTAATCAAAATCTATATTTGGTGAAGGAAAGTTTTCGCTATTAATTTTGTAGTCTATTCAGGTATACTTTAAGATCAACCTCAGTAAGAATTTAGCTGAAATAATAGTTTAAGTTATCAAGATTCAATTTTCTGGAGTGCCATATGGACAATGCAAAGTGTAGCTTTTTAGGATCTAAATAGGTTATGTTTACATCTGTGTATCTAACAATAGCAATAATACCATGACGTAAATCATAATACCTTACATTCAATGCTACTCATGTACTCATTTCTTTAGGTATGAAATCTAATTGCAGGTCATCCCATCAACTCCTCCATGTAAAACATATTCAAATGCATCACATAAAGACTAGCTGTGACTCCGTTAAGGAGAACTGGAAACGTTTATGTATACTTCCCATTACCCACCCTAACCAACTGACCACTGGAGTGAGGGCCTTCCCAGCATTATGTTAATGAGGTTAAGGGTCAGGAGAGGCGACTGGGAGGAGACAGGGGCTAGGAGATGATTAATGACCTGAGAGACGCCTGAATCCAAATGCTTCCTGATCTTGGCCCTGGCCTTGGTTTATTCATAGACCCTTTGGGCATGACTTGCATCTCACTTATCAAAGGCACGTGCCGCTTTAAGCTGCTTTCACAAGGTCCCAATGCTGGTCCTACCATGATGCCACAGTGTAACTTAGCTAAAAACGTCCATGTCATGTAGGTTTCAAAGTGTGGTCCACACTGTATTATATAGTCTCACAAACGGAGCGACTTTACAAGTATAAATTCTTTTTTGGCCACGTATATGACTTCATCCAATATTCAAAATGTCCATGGAAAGCAGTGATTCAGATAAAAATGACCATCAAACTCCAATTCAGGAGCAATTCATTAAAACCAATTATAGCACTTAGTCATCTTTCTAAATGAAAATAATTCTACCATGCTTACCAATGGAAAATAAAAGTGAAGAATATTGTATTCGTTTGAGAAGACAATATGAAGCACGGCTGATACTATCCTTATAGCAGAGGGCTTCTTGTCATATCTCATCTTGTTTTCATCCGAAAAACAAACGACTATCACCATTCTCCTGAGCGGCAGGTTATGATCCAAGTGCACACAAAATTACCTTCCGTGATTGCAAGGTCTCATTTCAAAGGTCATCCCATGACTTTTTCTGTTGACTACCTACAATCAATCAACATATATGATTAGTCCAATTAACATTGACTTTTAATAGTTATGTTTGTAACTAATTAGAATACAAAAGAATGTGTTGTGGCAAAATCCATGTTAAATGCTTGTTCCACTTTAACACCAGTGAAATAGACATACATGCGGTGTCTAAACCATAAAAAACGAATGATAAACGACCAACTGACCTGGGTTGACAGTAGAATACATTGTCTATGGCCTTTATAAGTCAATGGACCCAGTTGACCCTTGGTGGACGAACAAAACCTCCTATATTAAATTCATTGTTGACCTGTAGGTGCAGGTTTTAACTGTTTCGGTTTGAAATGATAACCTGAAATGACCATTTAATGATATAAAAAGAAATCAATGATACACTATTCCTAATCACGTCTGAAACCAAACCTATTCACAATACAAATTATTTTTGATTTAATATTGAAACACAAACACCACATTCGACACAGTCGTCCAATTTCCTATGTGGTCTTTTGGCAGTAATTGATTATTGGAATTACTTTGATTATTGTATTCTAATTCTTTTGTATTTAATCAATTTTAGCCTATGCTTTGCCATTGTAAAATGGGTTTTCACAGGGGATTTAATTGATTGAAACCAAAAAATTACTTTGATTATTGTACCCAACTCATCCTCTTCCATCTCAGTGTCAACCATTTTCTTTTCTATAACTAGAAGAACACCCGAGTAAACACCATGTGTTGAATCAATATTGAAAGTGGATTGATCCAGCAATCAATCATCTTGATACAACTCTGGCAACTGATCTTAATTCAATGTTGAGTTATCAATATTGAAGGATTTAATGTTGATTCAATGCCTTCACACTAACATTGCCTAGATATTTGATGATCAATCCTAAATCAATCCTTTTTTTACCTTTATTCTAATTCTTATGTATTTAATCAATTTTAGCCTATGCTTTGTTTACACACTTTCTGTTATCTAGCATGTTTTTGAAGCATGGCATGCAAAAACACATTTTTTGTCGAAAAGCAATAACATACTGGTTCGAATCACTGGAGTTCATGTGTATCTCTTCCCATGCATTTTCAGACCACCTGATATTAATGCTGCCTTTCCATACAAAGATGGACTAAGTTGGGGCAATACTAATAGATGGCCTTAATCTTAGTATATGACAAGGAAAGGTTTAATATTTAGATTTAAAAGAGCTTTTTTTTCATAAATATTGTCAGTCTTACTTTTTTCATTCACTTTTCTCTTTATTTAGGCTATAAAAGGGAATATTCAAGAACAGCAAATAGATATTTTTGCTAATGATCATTAGGCATTAACTCTTAATATTTAAAGCATATTTTATCAACGATGTTGATTCAATGTCAGATTTCAACATTGTATCAATATTGAAAGTTGATATTGAATCATCATTAGCTTTTCATAGGTGAAAAAACTTCCAATATCAACCAATATAAAACATTGATTCAAAATTTATGGCAAGCATTGATTCAATATTGAGTCAACATTAGTTTGTTTACTGGGACAGTACATGTCTTAGTAAAGTTGTTGTCTTAATAAAAAAAAAAGAATAAGTATGAATATGATACACTAATCTTAAAAGCGAGAATCCAGCATTCTTGCAAAACCACCTGCTCTAACTGGCTTAATTGAGATATGGGATCTTTTCCTGGTTAGAAACAGAATCCTTCAGACACACCATATTTGGTGATTTATGGCCTACTCCCAGAGTGAGATGCAAGTATGAACATGCCTGATCCTAATTAAGCCACGATTCCATTCCAAAACCAAGCTGGGTATCAAACATGAGATTTTTGGATAAGGACACGAACTGGGTTCTACCATTATTGAGGAACACTGTTGGCGAAGCCCCCATCCAAATAACAAGTCATGTCATCCTCACCCCCACAAATACCCAGTTTTATGTTTCCCTCGGCGATGTGTCATGGCTAAAAGACGTAGTACTGTCTTTGGATGCATTCACAAAAATGTGAGGACTGTCTTTTTGGCAAAAGGCCAGCCAGACAAGTAATACATTTTTTTCTTTCTTTTCCTTTGTGCCTTATTTGAATCTGGTAAGTGTCATAAATCGTTTCTGCCTATAACCATACCATCAGGTGTGGAGGATATTGGCATACACCCTTACAATTGACCCCTGTATTCTACAATTGATTAAATAATTATGATGTCCAATTATTCCTTTTCTGAAAGTAACCCGATGAAGGGTAAGAGTACCTCGTGCAGTATTTACATAGGCGGTAGTGTTGTAAAACATGTTATAAGCATTCAAATAGTGCCAGTTATAGTAATTGTTAAGCGAGTTATGTCTGGCTGATACAAAGAAATGGTAAAAATTCTGATGATCTACCATTCATAAAGATATCTAGTTATGATTGTTATACAGCTTTAAAATGAAAATAGTTTTATTTACCAACCCACTTGAAGAAATTATTTGATCCTCCAATAATTATTCAAAATGTTCCATCGGCGCGCCTCACAAGGGAATAGCCTATGTCTATTTGGAGTTCTGAGTAGTATAGCTGAATTCTACACAATCATGTAAGCATCTTTTCAATTTGTTAATTCATTACAATGTGAATGATTCAATGAAACGGTCACCGAAAATAGTTATTATTGAATTGCAACAATTTTTGAAATTGATTGATTGGAATTTTTTTTATAAGTCTGATCCAGTGGCGGATCTTTTTTTTTTTTTTTTGGGGGGGGGGGGGGGGACTTTACAAAGAGAGAAAGCGGGTGTGTGCGTGAATACACATCGATTTAGTACTTAAACTCTATCATTCTAAAATCCTCTATCCGCCCCTGTGATCATGCAAGTTTCACAATTCTGTACACCAATTGTGTGTGTGTGGGAGAGTGTGTATGGACGTGTGTGGATTGACATAGGAGTGGGTGAGAAGGTGAGTTCATGTGTGTGGGTGGCTGTTTGTATGTGTAGGCTATGTATGTGTATAGACATTAATTATGTTAATTGTTATATTAGGTATGACCATTGGGATATATATTATTAGATGGTATTCTAGATGTCTTATTCGGGGTCAGTGCTATGTGTGACTGTAGCACTGTGCATACCTCCTGTCTGTCCAGGGGCTGTAGGACAAGGCTGAGGGTGGGCAGGTCAGTCCTGGACACAACTACAGGTAATGTATATCATAATAATGGCCTGCCATTTGGCTCCACGCATCAGGAAACGTTTTTGTTTATTCTGTGCTATATGTATGGGATACAATGGTTTATGTTTTACCACTGTACATAATTTTAGCATTGATATAATATTGAATGTTTATGGACAGCGCAGTCTACCCAGCTACTTAATTATGATATTTTCTTTGCTTAGATGAACAGAGTTAATAAATATTCATCTTAAGCATGGTTGTATTCTAAAACAAAACCTGACAACAGTAGCATTTTTAATTGACATTTGAAATAAGTACTACAACCAGGTGTTGCTAGACTATGATCCTCACCCATGTATTGCAAATCCCACCCATGTATTGTAAATGCCTAGCCTTTTGTTTGGTTTGAATTGGGAAAGGGGTGGACTGGATTTAGGGGCCTCAAGATTGTTTGGGGTCTCAAGGGGTTTTGTGGGTTGTTAAGGTCTTCATGAATTGGGCTTGAGTAGACAGTCAGAAAAAGAGATGAGGGTGTCTCTAAGATCACCTAGTGGCTTCATCAGTTACTTGATGTTACAAAGTCATGATTGTGTTTTGAGAGCTGGATCTAATTGGGGCCGCCCTCAACACAGTTTCCTGGAGCCTTCGTTTAGTCAGGGACATTCTCAGGTCAGGTACCTGAGTCATCTCAGACCCTCGGGTCTGTTCTTAAAGGATCTGTCCTTGGCTACCAATTATTATTGTCATTGTGCTATTTTCCCCAAGCATAGGCCCCTAAGTCAACAAAAGGTAGATGTTAACAATTGAGCACCAAAGTGGAAGCTTCATTTATTTCGGAATAGCAAGACACCATTTATAAGCCTCTGATAAGTTAATCGCTATTGATTGGCTAAGGACGAATCACATGACCTTACTCCAAAAATATCATGGCTCCAGTTGTTTGAGGCAACCTAACCTAATTTCGGGATACTCAACATCTACCATTTTATAGTCACTTTTTGAGTGTTTTCATAATTGCGTTATTTGACAAAATATTTTGAGTATTCTCAAGTACCAATTACTTTTCGTGTAATTTACAGTTTTGAGTATTTTTTTGAGGATTTTACTTGATAATTTATCTTATCATTACAATATCATGGACTTACAATTAAGGTTTCCTGTTAAACAAAGGTTCTGAGCAAGTTGCCTTGATAGAAAATGCAAGCCCATTTATTCTAGTTTTTCATTATTTCTAATTATTCACATAAGGAGGCATACATTAAGAGAGCATTTTAAATTTCTAGCTCAGCTGCCATTCATGCTCTCCACCAAATGACTGATAGGTGAGTGGCCTCCAATAGTATAATTTATACATCACAGCCAGAAATCATGAATTGGATATCACTGTGTTAAAAATTCTGAAATTATTCTAATTTAGTTTTAAAAACTTAAATATCTCTCTAAGATAAACAACAAAACAACACAAAACTTATGCGGTTAAATCTTAAATGTCAAACGGCATAAATAAACCCAGAGGAAAAGTATAATGCAACACTAGTTAAATGAACAAATTGAATGAACTTTACAGTGATTGGAAGTTTAAGAGCACAAACGAACGTTACAACAAGTCACGGCCTACCCGAGGTTCTAGCCAGGTTCACTCCAACAGACCCCCGAGGCCACCAAAAGACATCAGAGGCCTCAGGCAGCGGAAACGGTGGCCTCTCCAGAAGTCTAATTTACAAAACCACAGAAATAAAACACACTTTTTATTCAATGTGTAGATCACTTAAAAATAATGTAAATAAAGTTTAGAAGAAACGAATAATTATGTTTGATATAAAAAAAACAAGCAGAAACATGTATGGAAAAACCACTATAGGCAAAGTTTGAGATCTGTTGCTGATATTTAAACGATTGAATATCCTGTATACTCTATTCGAAACATGACCCTTGGATATGATCAACTCATTTAATGCTAATAGAAATGCACAAGGCCTACTCTGTGGCTATTTATTCAAAAACCTACAATTAGTATCCCAGGCTAACTGTCCTCATGCTTCCCACCCACTTAAAGGCAATGGATATTTCCAGAAAACAGGCGTTCCCGTTAAGTCTCAATTGTGTGGGGTTTGAGGGATGAATAAGCATCATGTATAAGGGATGGTAGCCTAGAGGTGTGGGTGTGACACCTTCTGTGGTGAAAATAGGCATTAATGTAGGCTAGAATTCCTAGCACCTATTTAGTGTATAGCACATAGTCATCAGCATACAATAAGCCATAGCTTACAGAAGACTGTCACCACCACAGTCATGTATGGACACTTACTCCAGGGGCCTGTAGTCACGGAGTGTCCACCCTGGATGGATTGGTGGGTGGGGGGGGGGGGGGCTACTTAGGTTGAAAAATAAGCATAGGAACATCGACGTGGCGGAGACGGGGAGAAGCATAATAAGCATGGGTAGAGAAGCTCAAAAATCAAAACCAGTATCAATAGACATTGAAGCAATACAGGATCTCGGTATCTGAGGTATCTGAACATAAGATTTTCATAAAACTGCTTCTCCTACTTTTCTGACTCAAAAGGAACCAATCGCAGCAAACGTGAGGGGTTTCCTTCCAATTTATTCAATCTTAACAATTTGGTAAACAGCGAAACATTTCGATGTCCAAAATGATTGTTTGACCATATTTGACATACATAAGAATGCTGTTTTTACCTGAAATTCTTACCATGTATGGTTGAACAGATTCAAGAGGAGTTTCAAAACAATCATATGGGAACATAATTATGTATCAGTGGTTTGAGTTGTCATTACTACTATCAGCTATTTTGCTACGGCCCACTGAGATCACAAGGGTGCTGTTCTGACAGGAGATCTTAAAGGGAAGTTGTCAAGAGTAGATTTGCTAGAACATTAAAAAAGTTTGTACACCCCTCCCCATCAACCATAGGTGCCCACTCCCTCCCTCTGCAATTCAACTACAAAGTCCTGATGGACATTTGGCACGCTTCCCAGCATGCTCTATTCATCATGGCCGCCATGACGTCACAATAGGTGCACAGTGCCAAAATGGACAAGGTCATCACAATTGCAAATGGCGGCGATGGGCGATGAAAGAAAAGGAAGTGCCGGCATTATACCAATAGCGGACTGCCCTGCCCGGCCGGCAAATGAGCAGTGGTCCAACAACGCCCCTGTGCCACTTGCATACATATACATGCAGATGGGCCAGGTAGGGAGAAGGAAGAGGGGGGAGGGGGGGAGGTTTGGTAGCTTGGCCCGGCCTTTCCTTGACAAATCGCCTGGGGGCAAGATGGGACCCAGTGCTGAATGTTAGCAAGTGTGGCCGTATGTAGCCGGTTACATATTTTACCTTTGTCTTCTGTACGGCTGGAGGTCATCGTGCCTAGTACTGCGTTTCTCTGCCGCTAGGGGCAGGGCGGTCGTTGGTGTCGCTGTGAGTGTGTGTGTTGGAGGTTGGTGGAGGGGGCATGGAGGTATTCTATAGGGACCTCCTTCGCCAGACCCCGGCGAGCATGCGCAGTGCACCTCTGGCACTGAATCCTAATGCAGGGCCCTACAAAGGTGGCCGGACATTAAAAAGAGTCGGACAACTTGTAGGGCGTGTCAGTCATGCAAAATGCGGCCAAGAAACACCCAGCACCCATCCAGGACTCATTTGGGAAGTGTTTGGGGACCCTAAAGGACGTAGAGACTTACTGACTCTGATTATAACGATGATGGAACACTCAGTACTGAGACACCTGAATTGGGATTTGTTCATTTCAACAAAAATAGAAGAGGGGATAAACCTACATCTAAGACATTTGCAATTAGGAAGTTGTCACTGACATATCATCAGCCGTGCAAGGAAGAAAATGGAGATGCTTAACTGACTGAGATTTTGAAGGAGGCTGAATATCGCCATACAGCTTTTGAGGCCATTATTCTGCCTAATTCACATTTTACAAAATGGGACGATACTTAGTGGCTTATCGGTCAACAATAACGCTTCAATCTTATCAAACATCCAGCTATAATGGAAATCAAGCTCTGTGGATCAAAGGCCAAATATCTAAGGAAGAAAACTAATCTAAAGGTGAGCAACTTCAACCTTCAACAATTACCTAAATCTCTTTATATACCTTTAAACGGGACGAGGGCGTAATCTGTCAGAACTTGATTGAGAACTTTGTCATAAATCAGGGAAAAAATGGGCTGCTACTAAGAAAATGAACTTGCATTGCTCCAGGGTTAATTACTCATTATTATAATTCATATGAGCAGTGGTTAGGCCCTTAAGGTATGGAACACATTCTGGTTTGACGAGAGATGTTAAACAAGTTTGTTTCTTGGGATACTTAGAAAATGATAAAAATCAACGTTTAGTTCTGTATAAGTATTTGCATTGGGTCCTCTCAAAATGGCTACCATTAAATGACTACAACTAATGAAACCATGAGATCTTAAGAGATTTTTGGGGTCGTCGGACATATTTTATGCAGGAGTTGGTAATCTGTGGGCAGTAACCTTTTAATGAGATGTTATGGTCATTTTCTTTTTACCAATTGTGCATGCATGTATAGCTGTGCCAGAAAACCCTCATGTTCTTTTCTTTTTCTCTTTTTATAAAATCTTTCCCTACACAGCTACCCCAGCTCACTAATCATGATGTGGGCCTTAATCATTATAATCTAATTGAATAATGAAAAGGCACCCTGAAATCTGGATCATAGTGGAATAAGAACCTTTGGGGTACTATAATCATTAGACCACATGGTGGGTGGTCCCCTATGCAACGTCCAAACCGGTGAGAAAACTTTAATATCACAACAGGATATGTAAAGTTGTGTTAAATTGATATACCTAGGGTGAAAAAGTATTATCTCGTCAGCATACATGTAAGTTATCTAATTTGATGGACCTAGAGTGAAAAATCCTTATCTCGCTTACTGAGCAAGTTTTTTGACTCTAACTTTCTCTAGGTGGACCTATGTATACTTTGACAGGCCATAGGTCCCTATACATTTTCGTCAATATTCAAAATCTAAGCCCTAGAGTGATGACATTAGTATTTAAAAGACAGAGACTGAAATGCAAATGGAAAATCATTAAACCAGGGTTCAAATCAGCAAGATTTGATTGGTTGGAAATAGGCACCTTGAGGACTACCTGACCGCCATCTTTGACACCAAGACATACCTGCTATATCTGTATCCAGGGAACGCCGGTTACAAGCCAAAGGTGGAGCTGATTCAGCACACTCTCCAAACAGATATTCACCTTTTGCCTATCACATAGATGCATGTATCATTGACAGTCATGTGCTTGGAGATTGTCAGCCTCCAGGTTACCAAAGTCAGTTGGCCAACTCCCCCCGGAGGCGTTTTGGACAGGTTCCATGCGTCTCTCTATCTCCGTGTGTCCCCCTACATACCCACCCACCACCCACCTCGCAACACATCCTCCCCGACAACTGCACCCACTATGCCAGACATTTAGCAAAATGTTTTGGCCTTTTATATATAAATGTTGACTCTTTCTTTAGTGGTACACCTTCATTAAAAGTGAGCCTTAAATTGTCAGATGTTGAATATTAATTATAATTATTAGCAGCACAAATACTTCTTCGTTCTCATGCAATCAAGGCTACATTGACTTTATAATTCGATGAAGTATTTACAAAAGCTCTTAAGACTTTCTCTGCCCCGAAGAGAAATCCCAATTATCCTAAATTGACAAATATTCAATTAATAATGAGGCATTTTTAACCACGCATGGCATGTTATTCCTGAATTGTAGGAACAGTGTTAGTTCTTGTTACTTGATATTGTGACATGGGGGGGGGGGGGGGGTTATTGTCACAAAAAACATTTTCTTGAGGTATGGTCTTGACCTAATGGACCATATCATCACATGGACGTTCTGTATGTGTATTCCTGATAAACCTATCAGGATGTCACCATTGGTTGTAAGAGATCTAATGGTATATCACTAAAGTTTGAATTAATGATAACAAGTTACATCACAACTACAATAATCAGCTGAATTAAATTGGACAAATCTAGATACAATTGTTCATACAGAACTTCTGTCCCTGAGTATTGAGTATAAGATCTCTCATTTCAGTCAGTACAATCTCTCAGAAATAAACCAAATCATATTCTCTGGTTACTAGCAGCTGATTGCCCACCACTAGGGGAACTTTACAGAGAATTGCCCGCAGGTAGAGCCCAATGAATGCAACAATTAGCTGAGACGGACCAAGGTTTGACGAATTTGGAGGTGGATTGTGCCCCCCCCCCCTCCCATTCCCACCATTCGGTGCAGCATAGCTAAATATGGGTGGTGGCATAGGGTCCCTAGTGTAGTCAAATTAAATTCATAATTGGCTATAGCACGGTGATATAATTCTATTTTTCCAAAGGATCGGAAGATGCCTTATCATCCATTGCTTCAGGCAGCCCATATTCATGTATCGCAGTATAGGCTATTCGGTCACTAATTATGACCAGTGCGTTGAGATTACTTTTTCGTATAAATAACAGATAATTCTGCTAGGTATATGGGAAACCTGACTTAATGGCGGAGAACGAAATACTAATTACAATGACACACTGATGACTGCCCTAATCATCACCACCCTCAAACCATCCTAAACGCCAACATAATCACCACCGTCAACACACCTTTAAGGTTTCCCAACGTCATTGCCACCACAACAACCAAACCAACCCCAAAATAACAACCACACCACACCTCCCACACCACCAACCGACACTCTGACTCAGTCCCCTGCCCCTAGGGGTCGCCCCTGTCGTCCGCCTGACGTTTGTCGTCTGCTCACGTCAAAATGGCCGCCGACGGAAGGCCGCTGACATATCACTGTTTGTTTTAAGTAATTAACATTTCACAAGTGACTGATACCCACAGAGCTCCCTATTCTTCGTCTAGTGACATTTCCTCGGGCAAAAGGAGGGGGGAGGGCTACGTTAAAGAAGGGGAATTCCAAAACTTGAGCTGCCCAAAGAAGACGGGTATAATCCGTTTTGCAATAGTCCGCTTTCCATAGGCCTCTTCGGCTATAATAATCAAATTGATCCGTGCTGGCACAGAAGACCTCAGTCAGGTGAACTGGGAGGCGGTAAGATGGGGAGCACACTTTCTCTGTCAGCCCTCCAGAATCTTTTGATTGTTGATTTTAAAGGCTGTATTCCACATACCGATTTTCTTATATATTTTCAAATATAGACATGTTATATGTCACTCAAAAGGTCTTACAAATCGTTATCGAATGGCATGAGATTTAAGGTCTCATGCAATATTCTTAGAGAAAATCAAATACAAATTCGACACCATCAAAATCAGTATAATGGAATACAGGCTTAAATTTCTGAACCAAATCTGATTAACCAATCCTTGTATAGATAAAGGTTGGCTGTAAGTGTTGATTTATAAACGTGTGCAAGTCCACCCCAATGTCAAGGGCAGTATTCAGATGGGGATAGTACCTAAGATAATTACATCACGAGCTTATTCTATAACAGTTTTCCAAGTACCCAGCTTTTATAGCTATTTACATAACCCAAATGATAGATGTGGAATAGTTACAATCGCATGTCTGGTAAGAAGAATGTCTTTTTGAGGATACTGTTGCATAATTTCGAATAAAGTTTAAAGTCAACTGGTTCTTTCCTACGTTACAGACCATGAACTTGCCTGACACTTTAAGGCGTCGTAGCAGGGAGACCATTGATTAACAAAGACGTGTATTTTTGTTAACTATCGCAGGTTTGCGATGTTCGGCAAGAATTGACTCCTTTTAGGTTTATTAAGCTGAAAGTGTTATCTTTAATATGTAACAATTGCCCATTATGTAACGATTTAAAGAATACAAGTGGAACGATTAAAGGAGCTGCATTTTATCAGTTTATGTGTTGAACCTGTGACCTCATTCCTTGTAAGAAAGATACATTGACTGAATTGTGATGAAAAGGATTTTTGTTTCGCGATGTCCTTATAAAACAAGCCACAGGTAACATAGATCTAGAAACGTATTTCTTTTAGGGAAAAAAACTGTTATACAAAATGGAATGGAGTGGTGCAAGAGCCAGACAAGCTTTCGGGAAGCCTGAGGCTTATATACTTCTTAACCTGGTTTAAAGAAAAAGTTTCACCTCGAGGGCTGGCCTTTCGTCCAGCTTTTTCCATACCTTAAATGTTTAAACAGTATTGTTGAATTGATTATTTTGAACGTTTATTTAGAGTGGACTTCTAGAAAATAAATAGCTATGTGGCATAATTTTACCCAAGGTAAGTATTCAGACCCTAAAGACTGTTTTACACATACCGATTTTGATGCTACCGATTTTGTATTTGATTTTCTCTTAGAATTTGACATGAGACGGTACATCCTAGGTACCATTCAAAAGAGAATTGTAAGACATTTCTATCGATGTATGACATACCTGTATTTGACCATTATCTTCTCTGCCGCAAAATCGGTATGTGGAATGTAGCCTTAAGTTTCAAAAAGTCTCTAAATCACACAATCACGTTTGTGTGATTTAGGCAGAGACCTTGTATGTATATATTATAGGATATATCCTATACATACAAGGTCTCTGATTCAGGACAAGACACTATAATTATAACAAAATATGAATAGTATCACCTTACCAAATAAGCTGGTGGAACAGGGGGAGACATTTTGCATACTTGATATCACTCATTATTGTATTTCATTCTGTATGATATAAACGCTAATCGAATTAAATCGACGACTAGACTGGATAGACTCGTTGAAATCTGTTCCTGAATTGACTGAGAGACTAGATCAGTTCAAATGTGTTTGATTTCAGTTTGATTGAAATACAAAGTGATCATATCTTCAAATCTTGACGACACAAATTTGTAATTATTAACTGAAGTACGACCAAATACATATACAACTAAATTCTATTCAGTGAACATAGATATAATTATGGCGTAGGTCCAATTTGGGAATAATCATATTCATGGAGACCGAGGATTGTTAAGGATTGTTAAATGCGATGTTAGGTTAAGGCATTTAGATACGTTAGTATGTCTATGGTTATGGTCAACCTGAAATAGTGAAACAAACTGTCATATGATCAAATTGTCACATGCTAGTGTAACGAATCTATAACTGGAAACGTAGAGTAAAAGTATGTTAAAATCTTGGCAAAAGCCCCAAATAACCTTAACCTCTATGCCATCGTTGGGCCCCGAAACCTAAATGATGTCATCATCATGCGATAGGCTGACCACGTGATTAGGTCAGCCTCCTTCTGACCCGGGTGTCGGCGGGTCATGACTCCGTTCACGAAGTTAACGAACGCAGGTTTCTGCTAAATATACGTTCACGAAACTGATCTCAATACTCGTGCCTGGTGTGACCATGTCCGCCTCCCACCACGGGGGCAGGAGTGAAATCAGCTGTGTGGTGCTGTATGCATGGAGGATTACGTCTTAGAAATACATCATCATAATTGGATATATATATGTAAGATAGCCCACAAGGGTGGTGTGCCTTAATATCTCTCAGGATATGATATTAGGACCTATATATACTACATGGAGGAGTGTTTGTTGTTCATAAAAGACGGTGAGTTTTTTTTTGACGTACTAGGATGCTTTTTCTATTTTTCAGCATATTTGAATATGCCGTCCACTGATATACATTGTAAAATTGAAGTATATGCCAAATATTTCCGATTGACAATAAGCTATGAGTCTTGGTTCTAATATTCTGAATACATAGCTAAATCTTCGTTATTTCCATTCCACTTTTGACCAATTCATTTGAACATGTTTCTTACAAAGAACAATCCTTGATAAGGTCATACACAATTCATGGAGCATCATGGTATATTCATACTTTATGATCAGAGACCGTGGACGTACATCAACATGCCCCCTGTTGCCCGTACCATTCTCATCTCACCACGGCTATTTATATCACAACATCCTGCATTTCATCTGTGTGATATAAATGTTAACTATAGCACCCATATCAAACTCCTTCCGTTCCGCATATTACACAAGCCCTTTTATTGAGTATGATATGTTTTTTTTTGTTTAATATTAGTATCTGTGTTGGTAAAAGTCAACTTTGCCAGACTTGGGTGGTATCCCTGAATTGATGGAAGGTACATCTTACTAAGATTTACTGAGTCTGTCACACCAAGCCACAGGCCTTATATCAGCCATTTTATGTTAAGATGATTAGAACTCTATCTTTCTTATTTTTATTTGTTAATGTGAACAAGAACAGAAATCTTTATGAAATTCTTGTTATTCACTTGGTACTCCTTGGAAATAAATTGTAACTGATTAATTAAAAGTGTATTTGGCACACCCTTCATATAGGCTAATATATATTTGTGTATATAATATGCTACGGGTAGATCAGGAGCGGATCCAGGATTTTGAAAAAGGGGGGCGTGCTACAGGAAAATTTCCCCCGGCACCCTCTGGGGGCAAGAATTTTACATCAAAAAAATTGATATTTGGTCAAAAAATAGGGGGGTGGGGGCGCACGCCTGGCATGCACCCGCACCTCTCCCTAAATCCGCGCCTGTACATGTTGACTTATTAGCCAAGTGCCTTTTGACTGATAAGAACTTGTAAGGTTGTTTTTTGTTGACAAATTGAAAGATCTAAACTTGCAAAATACACCGTTGTGTAACTAGACTCAAATTGGTTGTCTTCTTGAGAAAATTGTATATAAAATATATAATTATATTTATATATTTGTCACTGAACTGCCTAAGGAAATGTCACTCGGTAGATAACATAAATCCTTGAGTTAAAACACTTTCTGACTTTTTATTTTCAGTTGTCCTACAGGCAGTCGTGTGGATTTTACCCAGCATACACCTGAGCCTTACCCCTTGGCACTTCCGGTGTGCCACTTCCGGTTGACCTAGATACGCGGGGACCCGCATGTCTAATGTCACATATGACGTCATGAGACAGTGTGTCCTCCCGTTTCAAGGTCATGACATAGCGACAGGCACTGAGCGATCCAATGAAGAACGAGCAAACTTCAAACTGAAGTAGGACGGTTTCTTCTCCCCTACTGCTGGGAGCTGGTTCGGGTTTCCATTTGTACTTTGGTCATGAATAATTATGCATAAGGAGTATGATATGTGAATAATTCGTCGATCCTGGATATCAATTTTGGTATGAGTGATTGTGTAAAATTTCCAGAAATGGTTAAGTCGTCAAGACTCATGTTTTTCTTATTCTGTTGTTGAAAAGTCTTTGTTACAGAGCACCATATAACAAAATTATCAGTTTAGGTAGAGGACTTGATGGAAAATACCATGTAGAAAAATGGTGAATGTGCAATTCTGAACACAGGTGCACCCTAGTTAACATACTAATTATTAATGTGATCAGCATTGCACGGCCATTAACTTTCAGTTGAATTAGAAGACAGCAATTACAATGAAGCGTGAAGATAACATCAGGCATGGTGAGTATTAATATTGAGTCCAATTGAAGCTGCAATCACTCAAATTAATTTAAATCAGGTTTCTTGGAAAGCTGAATGCCCTGGGGAGACCCTTCCCTGTACCGACCGGTGGGTTAGTTGAGGGGACAGTGGGCCCAACCCTTTCAGGCAGTCAGTACTACGCTCACGGACATTTCATGTATATTTAAGGAATAGTAATTAAATCAAGGAAACGCACCGTTTCTCGGGAACCTTAATTCACATTAGTTCCTCCAGGCTCCATCTTTTGATTTGGGCATTAATTATTCTTTTACTCACAATTCCAAGACGTGTTTCTTATATTATTACTTTTAGAAAGAAACATTTAATAGCCAATAATCATAACTGTTAATACAATGTGTATATGAGTAACTAAAGCAACAGCTCTGTAGGTGGGTCGTTATCCAAATAAATCTGATTCTCAAATTTATCTTTGAACATTAATATATCACTACTGTTTAATCTAAAGTTTTAAATAGATTGTTGGAACATCTTAGAACTTGACTAAGGCCTACAAACGGGGGTAACGTCTCATATCTTTCATATATATGAATATGGGGTGCCATTAAGAAATTTATTGGTTTTATTGCATGCAATTTCTTTCAATATTTATGGAAGTATTTTACCAAAAAAAAGCCACAACCATGACAATAATCTGATATGGACAGACACTCTAAGAGCCACATCCATCTGCAGGGTAGCCCAATGGCCTTTCTAGCTGAGATATTAGCGTGCATATTAATTAGGTTTCAAATAAATACTAAAGAAAAACGAAGATGAATCATATTAATTCAAGTGTTATAATTACCCTTAATTATCCGAGAAAATATCTTTGTTCCCATGAATTAAAGTGAATAGAACCATGTCAACTATATTGCAGAATTGGGATTAACATTTTAAGGTACGCTGAGCGTATACGTTTGGCTAACGTGATTCAACCTATTAAAATCGGGGCGTTGTTATTTACCAAAGGTACTGTGGTCGACGCGGTACGCGTCGTTTTCGCGTAATCCGCGAGGGGGCGCTGCCAACGTGGAGGCCGAGCGGAGGCCGAGCGTGGACGCCAGACTATACTTGACTGGACCCGAGCGTACACGTGCGACCTCCAGTTTCGTCAGGCAAGTCTCCCAAACACCCCCAAGATCCTACAGTAAGTCTGATATATATACCTAGATTCACTACATTGGTGCCAGGAGTGAAGGTGTGCTTACCCAAGTGGATTTGTACAAGTTTGGAGCAGTATTTGGACAAGTTTGGAGATAGACATTTTCAGAGCCCTCAGTGTATGACCCACCCTTGTTTACACCTGAGCTGCTCTCAAAATCAGAGGAAAGGACAACTCACAGGAACCAAACTCCCAGGATCCATTCACACAGGACAATTTTATAAGTATATCTGACATTGAGTGTGATTTGGTGTATTTTAATCAACTTTTGGGGTAAAATTGACAACTTCCTGTCCACCCTGGAGGAGCCACATTTTAACCCCTGACCAAATTAATTATTTCAATCCGGTGCCATCCTACATTTAATAAGACTGGAATTAATTTATTTGTCATCTACAAGGACTATATTATACCTAAACTTCAGTTCTGGACCATTATTTTTACTTTTTGACAACTTTTGAAAACTTTAATTTTGGGTCTTAATTTTCATTAGGCCCTGAGCACATGGTCTGGGGTCAGCCATTTTGAACCCAAATCAATTAAACCAAATAAGGGCACCTCAGTGAACAATCTTTCTATCTCACCATTCTATTGAGGCATATATTTACCAAAGGATATTTTGCCCTAAATTATTGAATTACTTTTACCAACTTTATTAAGCCTTTTTGGTCTTAGAAAATTTTGGCCCTTTGCCCTGTACTAAAGGCCCAGAACCAGGTGGCGTCTCAGTTCCTAAAAATCGGTGAATATTTTTTACTGGGTATACAACCCGGTAAAAACTGATTATTTCGTGGATTTTTTGTCGGTGAATTTCACTGGTAACGGCGCCATTCATTGACATTGGGTTAATTGAGTCTTACATACTAAGCCGGGCATACCCCCTGGTTTTACCTTCATCTACCACCTTAATCAACCAACCTCTGCGACCCACTAACAACTAATTCGGCAAGTTTGCGCTGATTTTTTCGGCGAGTTTACGCTGATTTTTTCTGTAAGTTTACACTGATTTTTCGGCAAGTTTGCGCTGTTTTTTCGGCGAGTTTACGCTGATTTTTTCTGCAAGTTTACACTGATTTTTCGGCAAGTTGGCGCTGATTTTTTCGGCGAGTTTACGCTGATTTTTTCTGCAAGTTTACACTGATTTTTCTGCAAGTTTACGCTGATTTTTCCAACACGCACCCGTTCTAACAACCGTAACCGACGCAAGTGACCGTGTACAACAAAATGGCGTGCTCAAAACCGTTCAACATCAACTCAGCATCGGAGGACGATGTTCAGCGCATCAAGGGGGTTGGCCCTCAACGGAGCAAGGCTCTGATCACCGCCATCAGGACGTATGGCCCTTTTCAGGGAATGATGCACCTGCTGACGTACCTTGAACCGGAGCTGCAGACAATCATGGAGAATGCCGTGAAGGAGGGGGTCTGCGATTTTGGAGAGAGCGAGCTGGAACGCAGCGAGGAAGACACGCTCACTTCAGATGCTGGTGCCAGCCGGCGCTTTCAGGAGGCGCAGCGAAGGTACGAGAGAGAAGAAAGGGAGAGGGTGAGGGCCGAGATGTCCGAGATACGCGCTATACGGGGGGAGTTCGTAAGCCTCCGTTCCGAGCTCTGCCAAGTGATGGAATTGAAGGACGAGCTCGAACGTACGAAGGAGAAGCTGCGCGAGTCGGAGGAAGCTCTGAGGGTGCAGGCTAAGGGCAAGGAGCAGAGGGCGGGCCGGGACGAGGTAACAGTCCCGACATGGGAGAAGACCCACCTTCAACAATGTATGGACCTATCCCATGCTCTGCACAGCTTGCTCGCTGGTCACACCCAGAAGGAGCCTGGTGCTGGGGAGGCTGGGACCAAGGCACCGGAGCGGAGGGGCGTGACGAACCCAGAGCAGAGGGCAGCCCCATACCTTTTCCCAGCAGCAGGGAGTGGGCAAGCGAGCCCGCAGTGGCCCGTGGGCGCACCGCAGCAGCACTCGACACCGGCATGGAAGGGTGAGGTAAGGGACTATCGCTACGTCCCAAACAGAGAGCCCGGCCGGGCGTCTGAGGGGACGCAACATGGAGCCTTGGGTGCCAGGCCGGGTGCGACTTCGCCAGCCCAGCCCACCGAAGGAATGACACCGCAGGCCCCACAACAAGACCAAGGGGGCCAACAACGGGCTAGCAGGCCTCAAAGCCATCGCTCCGACCACGTCTCGTATGGGAGCAGTGACGAGGAGACTGTGGTGGGACAACGGGCAGCACGGCCGCCAAGTGGGAGGAGTCCCCACATAGGCAAGATCCCGACTTACGACGGGAAGATCCGCTGGGAGATTTACGAGGATCAATTTAAGCGGATAGCCAGGAAGTGTGGATGGGACGAAGAGTTGAAACTAGATAATCTGGTACAACACCTTCGGGACGAGGCCCTAATCTTCATCGGCTCCCTTTCCCCAACGGAGCGAAACAGCTACTCCCTGTTAAAAAAGGCGCTCCGGGAGAGGTTCGAGGGAAGGGACCCCCCTAAAACAGCTAGACTCGACCTGCTGACCATCAAACAACAGCCGGAGGAGGCTCTGGAAAGCTTCGCACAGAGGTGCCAGATGCTGGCCCGAGACGGCTTCCAGGGTGGCTCGGAAAAGACCATCGAGAGGGCAGCAATGGATGCCTTCCTCCAGGGCTGCTCCGACCGTCGAGCCGCCCTCACAGCTGGAGAAAAAGAGTTAGAGACCATGAGGGACCTGGTGAAGAGTGTAAAACACTCTATACACAACGCCAGGGCGATTCTCGGTGACCGGAAGATACGGGGCGTGTCTTTCTCTCATGACTTGACAGTCCAACCACCGACGGTTGCGCGTCTGGAAACGGATGACAAACGGATGGAGGAGTTGATCAGGAAGATGGTCAACAGCGCGCTGGCTGATTTCCGGCCCAAGGAACGAGGGAGGTCACCAAGCCCCTACCCTAACCGGAACCGTTCAAGGAGTGCCTCTCCGGGGCGACCAAGGCAGTGCTACAACTGCCAGGAGGAGGGCCACTTTGCTAGGGAGTGTCCGAAGCCAAAGAAGCAGCTGACGGCAACCGAAAAGACGCCGGCTTCGGAAAACTAGCAAGGGGTGGTCAGCGCGACGAACCGCCACCCCTCCTAAACCGAGGTCGCCCCCCAGACAAGGCCCTGACCCTGAACCGGAACCAGACAGGACAGCATCCCTGGCCGGTAGCAGCTACGGACGTGGACATTAAGGAACCCCCTGCTCAACCAACAGTGAATACTCCGGAGCAGGCGGCCCAGGGAAACCAAGACACCACGCCCCTCGCTGCAGCCAGTGTTCATTCCAAGGTCAAGTATGTTGCTCCAGCCACCCATCAGGCCCCACGGAAATTAACGGCAGCCCGGGAAATGAAATTGGAAGAAGCCCCAACCCACCCTCCAGCTAGCCCCATTGTAAGAAGAGGCCAAGAAGACCAAGGACTCGACCCGGTGGCCACAGCTAGCGCAGGTCCCCAGGTAAGAAGTGTTACCTTTCGTGGAAACAATTCGATAAAGGACACTCCAGAGTCCCTCTACACTGTGATCCAGATGAACGGGACACCGGTGGAAGCACTGGTTGACTTGGGAGCACAGGTCACGGTAATGAGCCCGGATTTCCTGCGCACTATGGCAGACCCACCGGAGTTTCTGGAAGAGGTCAAGCTAAAGGGGGCGGGGAGAGACAGCCAGATGACGGGACACTTCACCAAGAGGGTCAAGATCCAGCTCGGGAACATGATGTTCAGTTGGTGCGTGTATGTGGCCCCAATCACCGACCCAGTCATCCTCGGGCTGGACTTCCTGAAGGCATTTGGTGCATCGATTGACCTCCCCTCTGTTACAATCACCATCCAGGAGCAAGAAGTCACCGCCAGCTATAGAAGAGGACAAGGTCACGAAACACATACTGTAGCCCGCATTGTTTGCTCGAGAGTCGTAACTATACCTCCGATGTCAACCAAACAAGTCCCTGTGCGCACCTGTGGAGACGGGAAGCGCCTCTCCAAAGAAATCATGCTGTGCCCCAAGACCTTCAGCCCAGACATTGTGTGCCCTTATGCAGTCCTCAATGGCGAGCAAGAGGAGGGAGTTGTGGAGCTTACCAATGTAAGCAACCATTGGGTAAAGGTTAAGGTAGGCCAGGTGTTAGGGATGTCCCACCAAGCTGAGACAATGGACGGTGAGGAGGAAGAGGAAGATGTCCCGGCGCTGCTGAGACAAATAACCCTAGAGGATGAGGACGGGGACAAGGGTAAAGCTTCGGAAGAGGAAATCTCAGCCCTGTCAGACCAGGTTCCCCCCCCACCTTCAGGACCTCCTTCGCCGCTCAGCCAAGGCCCTGACCCACCGGCAAGCGAAAGAAGTTTCAAGGATCCTTGTCGAATATCAAGCAGTTTTCTCTGTGGACGATACGGACTTGGGTTGCTTCACAGCCATCAAGCACTCTATTGACACCCAGGGTGCGAGACCGGTTCGCCAGCGCATGCGCCGGACGCCGCTAGGTTTCCAAGAAGAAGAAGAAAAACACTTGAAGAAGATGCTAGGTGCCGGGGTAATAAAACCGTCTTCCTCGGCATGGGCGGCCGTCCCAGTACTAGTGCGGAAGAAAGATGGCACGGTGCGGTGGTGCCTTGACTACCGGGCCCTCAATAACGTCACTGTAAAGGATGCATTCCCACTACCAAAGATTGAGGAATGTTTGGACGCTCTTACAGGAAGCAAGTTCTACAGCACCCTCGACATGAACTCCGGGTACTGGCAGATCGAGCTGAAAGAAGAGGACCAACACAAGACCGCATTTATTACGAAGTATGGTCTCTTCGAGTGGACCCGGATGGGATTCGGACTGTGCAACGCACCAGCCACCTTCCAGCGGGCAGTCCAACTAGTGCTACATGGGATGCAGTGGAATAAGGTGCTATCCTACCTGGACGATGTGGTCGTCTTTGGAAACAGCTTTACTCAAGCCCGAGACAACCTGGTGGAGGCCCTTGAACGATTCCAGGGTTACAACCTCAAGCTGAAGCCCAGGAAATGCAGCCTCTTCCAGAAGGAGGTAATGTTTTTGGGCCGGCTCGTGACTCCACAAGGCATCCAAGTCAACCCAGACAGCAGGGACACCATCAAGAACTGGCCAACCCCAAAATGTGTCCGGGATGTTGAATCATTCCTCGGGTTTGCCAACTACCACCGAGAGTTTGTGCCGCGATATGCTGACATTGCCAACCCGTTGTACGCTATAACAGGTCCGAAGGTGAAGTTCATGTGGTCAGAACAAACTGAGGAGGCCTTCCGTCGACTAAAAGAAGTGCTGGTGGAGGCCCCTGTGCTACCCTACCCAGATCTGAAGTATACCTTCATACTCGACTGCGACGCATCAGACACAGCAGTTGCAGGAGAGCTAGGACAAGTGGTTGATGGCCAGGTACAGATAATTGCCTACGGGAGCTTCACACTGACCCAAGAACAGCAAAAGTACTGCACCACTCGCAAGGAACTTCTGGCAGTTGTGCGGCTAACGAGGCAGTACCGTCACTACCTATTGGGGCGCCCATTCCTCGCGAGGACGGACCACAACAGCCTCACCTGGTTAATGAGGTTCAAGAACATCCAAGGGCAGTTGGCTCGCTGGCTGGAAGAGTTAGCAGAGTACGATATGTCTATCGTCCATAGGCCGGGGAAGAAACATGTAAATGCTGACGCCCTCTCACGTATACCCGACCCGCTGCTGGAATGTGATTGCTACAGTGCTGGCTCGTCATTAGAACAGTTGCCATGTGGGGGATGCCCTTACTGCCGGCGAGCGCATTCACAATGGTCTCGGTTTGAGGAGGAAGTCGATGACGTGATACCCCTGGCTGTACGTGGACTGGCCTCAGGTACAGAGGCACAAGAGGGGACGACACCGACTCCCTTCATAAGGACACTGACCATCGATGGAGAAGAGGATGAGGACATGGCTACCACAGCTTTGGAGGGTTATTCCGAGACCGACCTCCGAGACAAACAAATGGGAGACCCTGACCTCAGGACGGTAATTGGCTGGCTGGAGCAGAAGACGAACCCATCTCAGGCAGCTCTAACCTTGAGTGGGCCGGCCACAAAATACCTCTGGGCAAACAGCTGTCAGCTCCGCATGCGGGATGAAGTTCTCTATTACCGCTGGGAGACGGAAAATGGACCCAGGTACCTACTCATTGTCCCGGAATCCCTGAAGTCAGAGGCCCTCAGTTTCTGCCATGACAGACCAATGGCCGGTCACCTGGGACATGACAAGACACTCGCCCGACTACGACAGAGGTTTATCTGGTTCCAGCTACGGTCTGACTGCAAGGAGTTTGTGAGAACCTGCGGTACGTGTAACATGAATAAGAAGCCGAGAACGAGACCCCGAGGTCCACTGGGCCAGTACCATGCAGGGGCACCCCTGGAGCGGGTGCACCTGGACATCCTCGGCCCTCTGCCAGCATCAGACCAAGGGAACACCTGTATCCTCGTCATTGTGGACCAGTTCACCAAATGGGTAGAGTGTTATCCAATCCCAGATCAGAAGGCAGAAATCATAGCCCACAAGTTCGTGAACGATTTCGTGGCAAGGTTTGGATGTCCGCAACACCTGCATACGGACCAGGGCCGTAATGTGGATGGTAACCTCATTAACTCCATCTGTGACCTTCTGCGCATACACAAGACGAGGACGACCCCGTACCATCCAGCATCTAATGGCCAAGTGGAGCGCTATAATCGCACTGTCCTCCAAATGGTGCGCTGTTTCTTAGAAGGGAAATCCAGACAATGGGACCGCCACCTACATCTCCTGGCGGGAGCATTGCGGACTGTCCCCCACAGAACAACTGGGTACAGTCCCAACATGATGATGCTTGGCAGAGAGGTAGTTCAACCAGAAGACATTGTGTTTGGGGTAGCCAAGGCCAACAATGCGGAGCCTGAACCTTCTCCAGACTACGTCAAGGCCCTGCGAGGAGCACTAAGGGAGGTTCACCACCTGGCCCGGGAAAGACTTCGGAATTCCCAACAGTTGCAGAAGAAAAGCTACGACCTGAAACTCAACCACACTAAATATGAAGTTGGGGACTTGGTCTATAAGCGCGACACTGCCAACAAGAAAGGAGAAAGCCCGAAGTTAAAGCCTGTGTGGAAGGGCCCATACCTGGTGGAAGAAGTGCTCTCCCCAGTGCTAGTGCGGATAGGGGAGAGGAAGCGGTCAAAGGTTGTCCACCATGATCGGTTGTTGCCATGTCACGACAGAGCGGTCCCTCTCTGGCTTAGGAGAAGGCGTCATCGACTACTTGAGAGTGGACGCCAACAGACAGGGATGGACAAGGAAAACGACTCGCAGGTTTTGGGACTGAGTGACGGTGGAGGGGACCTCTGCCTCACTCATCTCATAGGGGAGCCCCAAATGGAGGGAAGGGAAGAGGAAGGTGCGGAGGCGGGGACAGAGGCCAACACCACAGTTGGTGAGAGTGAGGAGCCAAGGGATGTGCCTAATCAGCCAGAACCAGACATCGCTGAAAACATAGAGCTGCCGACCAAGAAGGCAAAACCAAAGGCGAATTCAAAGGCAAGGGAGGTCACCACCCAGGCCACTGTGGAAACAGAACCTGACCGACGATCACGCCGCGGTAGGCTTATACGTATGCCTGCTCGTCTAGAAAACACAGTGCGCCGTCTGCTCCGCCCGATTCGTCTTCGTCGCTGGCCGGCCTTCCCCACTTCTCACTAACTCCGTGTCCGCATGTAAATAAGTAGAATGTAGAAATCCCTCATAAAGAATGACAAACATAGACAAATTATGAACATCTTGATACCTTCCAGACATGTCATCCAACTCCTACCCGGTCCCTCTAGACAACCTCCAAATGGCCTTGGCCACTGGTGTGCACAAGGACGGCGTCATCTGGCTGCCCATCAGCATCACACAGCTCGTTAGCCAAGGAAGAGCCCCAGTCCTCCTTCCCCAGCTGTCTGGACCCCATCTCCAGACAAGACCAAGAGAGGAGACTGGCCCGGCACCCGTGCTGAGCATACGCCCAATGTCAAGGGAGTCATCACCGGTAGGAAGGCCGCCTTCTGCTAGCTCAGGATCAGGGGGTGATCAGCCATCCCCAGCGGCCACAGGTCTCGAGGTGACCTTCAGGGAGGCTGGACCTCGGATGGTCCAGTGGGGGAACCAGGCCCCAGACCACACACCAGTAAGAGCAGAAGAGGAGAGGCGTACGGTCACAATTGGTGACGCTAGACCAAACAGGAAGAGACCCCGTTCACCCAGCCTGGAGGCCCCTGGGTCAAGCTACACCAAGAACAGGGGAGGGCCCATACCGAAGTGGAAGGGCCAGTGTCCTGTTGACCGCCGCTGTCCATCCTCTAACCACATCCACCGTCATGTTATTGAATGCCACTTGCCCTTCTTCGCCCAGCCAGAGACCGCTTGTTGGGGCTGCTACACTCAATGTGTGAGAGGTAGCCTGCTGAGGAGACACCTAAGTGAGTGCCCCAACGCTAAGCCTTTCGACAATGAGGCACTGGGCGAGTGGGTCCGGCTGTGCGTCGCACTGCTGGAGGAGATGGCCAAACAACTGGGTGCCAGACGGAGTGAACTCTGTCGAGTGGCTCGAGAGGAGGGGTTGGTGCCACCAAAGTGTACCGTGTCACCATTGCAGGAGGCCCTGATGGGCCACTACGACCGGTCCACGGGCGCTGTCGATCAAGCGTGCCCCCCACGTAGTGAGGGCTGTCTTCTCCACTGGAGGTGGCTGGCGGCCCTAACATCGGCCTGCACTCCTGAGGGCCAGGACAAGATCAAGACGTGGTCCCAGCCCACAAGACCCCTCAGAAGGGTACTCCCGGAAGGAACCGACTCCCACTGCCATCTTCGGGAGTTGTGTCGGCAGTTGGGCGGCAGTCGCGCCGTTGGGCAGGGACAGGACAACCTGTCCTCCCTGACTGCTGTAAATGTTGACTGTTTCCCCAAGGACTGGGGTCGCCGAGACCTTGAGATCCCAGGACTGCGCATCGTCAATGCAGTGGGGCTTCGTCCAACCCGGGTGCCCGGGGAGGCAGACCAGGCCAACCGACTGCTGGCGTTGGCAAAGCGAGCCATAGAACAGGGCGCTGTGGCTGTCGGGGAGATCGGAATCGACACCTTCCATCGCAACTCAGAGGATACGACCCTGATGCAACAGGCAGTGTTAGCCAACTTATCGTCTTTCGCCGCCAAAAAAGGACTGCCCATCGTCATACACTCACGCGATCGGAGGCACAACCAGGACGCCGGGGAAATGTGCCGAGAGGCACTGCGAACATTTGTGCCCCGGTCACAGAAGATTCAGCTGCACTGTTTCGACAGCGGGCTAGACGAGCAGCACCGTTGGGAGGCAGCCTTTCCAAAGGCGATGTTCAGCATCTCGGGGAAACTCCTGAGGACTGATCGCCACCCGGAATTGGACCAGGTGGTACAAGGCCTGGAGCTGGACAAGCTCCTTCTTGAGACTGACAGCCCCTACCTCTGCCCCCGAGGAATCCGGCCTGACCAGCATGGGCCAGCCTCCATCTGCCTGGTGGCAGACCGAGTGGGAGAGCTCCGAGGAATTCCAGCCAGCCTCGTCTTGGAGATCTCTTCAAGGAATGCCCAGAAGTTTTTCGGGCTGTAGGTCGGGAAGGCCTACCCACTGTACATAGTAGTCACTAGATGCGAGATGCTGGGCAAGACTCGGCGCACTCGCGAACTTGTATATATTTCGTTAGCAGCCGGCGTCAGGCTGGCATGTTGGTGAGACACCAGATGAACCAGGATGGAGGCACCCTCCTGAACAGTACCACTCCCTGAGGGTGCCCTCCTGAACGTGACCACTCCCTGTGGGTGCCCTCCTGAACGTAGCCACTCTTGGTGGAGGGAGCCCTCCTAAAAAAATGGAACGGGGAGGAATGTGGTCGACGCGGTACGCGTCGTTCTCGCGTAATCCGCGAGGGGGCGCTGCCAACGTGGAGGCCGAGCGGAGGCCGAGCGTGGACGCCAGACTATACTTGACTGGACCCGAGCGTACACGTGCGACCTCCAGTTTCGTCAGGCAAGTCTCCCAAACACCCCCAAGATCCTACAGTAAGTCTGATATATATACCTAGATTCACTACAGTACTCTGAAGACTTGTTATAACGGTACCGTTCTTGGTTTTATCGATGCACAATGGGTATCATAGGGATTGTTAATTAAAGCTATTCTTCTTTTAAACGAAGAATTGAAGAAAATGACACTTTACTAATGGACAATATATAGTTTTACTTACTAGTGTTAATACACTCACGTATTGAATTTCCAGTTCATAACATGTCGCATCCGTTTTGGAAGTTCTGTTACAAAAGTTGGATTAAACTGCTAAATGTTACAGTAACATGAATGAAAATCCATGTTATTCAGCATGGGCCACAGGTAAATATATCCTCATATTCATGTGTTATGCTAGCCTTCGGTATGCATATCAAATCATACCTCCAGGCTTAAAAAGCAGTACACACCCTTCATACCTAACTACATCTGATTGGGACACGGGCCAAGACGACCCGCCACCTAGCGACCGTCATGTGAGGTTTGGATCACGTGACGTGGTCACGTGGGGCAGGTCACGTGACGTTGGTAAGCAGGGGTGACCTCTGGTGACGACTGGGAGCGTTATTACAGAGATAAATAATGCTGGGACACCGCGCCCACCGCAGTGACACCCTGTGGGCATTTTGCTGACTGCAAGTGATCTCGATTTGAGTTCATTTAAATGAATTATAGATCTGTGAAAGATAGTTTAAGGTTGTGATTGTTTTATATCGATTTGAATGACAATACCTTTCTTTGTTAAACCAATAGAAATATTACAGTCTATAAAATGGTATTATCCATAACACCTTTAAGAACACAAGGATATACCAAGGATAGACGAAGACCTATAAGGACACATCATTTTGGGTTACAAACCTTTAACTACTGCATTACTGTGCATGTGTTTATGTTCTTGGGGATAATCAGATTCGGATTTAGTATGTCATGTCTACAGTTGTAAACATTGTTCCTTCACAAAGAATGCATATGATGCATATATTATATGTATATATAAATAACAATATTTGTGTGATATTAGAAGCAGCTTATGGTAACAGAGCAATTACAGATGTAACATTATGCTTTTTATCAAGTGAGCACAAATGTACCACTTGGTTGTGGTCATATGAGTTTGATAGTAATTGATTAAATTTTGCCTCATTCTAATAAACGAACCTCCTGCGCGACGAGGGTAATATACATGAATCTTGCAGAAACTCACCCTTCACTCTCCCAGCATAGGAGCTATCACTATGGCAACCCCTACTGTAAATTATGGTGACCAGACATCTGGCTTGGAGAGTGACAGTACTAATTTGGTTATAACTCGCTTATTATCTAAGATAGAACCCAAATATAAGTAAAGAATTGTTCACAAATATATGTAGTTTATTAGAATAATCTTGAATTAATTATATCTTTGATGGTTATTGAGTAATTTAAGATTTCATTTGTCATGGTCCAGTAACCCCCACTAGTTTCAATGGGCACATGGTGGTGTGTTTAACCCTCGTTCACTCATGCATGACCAATATGACGTCACGCCGGTTATTAGAATATAGCAGTATTCCAACACTGATGATAATATTATGTCAGGAGGACATTGTATCTACATCTTCTAGGTGACGTCATTTCTCCGCTGTTCTTCAGGAGGACATGCTATCTTCATCTTATACCTGAACGGTGAGACAGTGTGTCCTCCCTCGGAACGGGCGTGTACATGTCAACATGACGTCATACCTCAACGATGAGAACATTAAAGTCGCTGTACTGCTTCAATAAAATGTTTAATTCAGTGATACCTCTCCAGTATACCATGTGCCTTGTTGAACCCCCTAGGGATATGACTTTTGTTTAGTGCGGCCACTTTTGAGGCAGTTCGATTCCTTTTATTTGCCTATCCATCAAGTGCATCACTCTCGCTCAACAAGATACATAGGTCCCTACTCAGGGGCGAATCCAGGGGTGGGTTCCAGGGGTTCCTGCCCCCCCCCCCCCCACCCGCTCCTATTTTTGGTGGACCCTAAAAAGCTGCTAAACTACAAAAAGAGGGGAAAATGCTGTGAGCGTGTTTGCGAACACACACAGTTCTAGTGCTCAGCCTTTATGCTGACCTTCCCTTTTAAAAACCCGTATCTTCCCCTGCATGTATACACATGCGCGGACGTTCAATTCAATGTGAACCCATTTAGAACAATAATTTCTAGGAAGAAAGGTGCCGAAAAAAGCAAACTTGGAGGAAATAGAGTTCTTTTTGAAGCTAAGACTCAGTCAAAATGATTCCAAGAAGAAGGCTCCTTTTTAATGGTATTAGATTACCACATAGACATTAAATTGTCCTCAATGTGTGAACGTTGCCATTTAATAAGCAAAAAAGGTCGCACGCATGCTCGCAACCTAGCCTCTCTTTTTTCATATCTTTCCTGGGTGCAATGTGGTACTGCCTATTTCAACCATTTGTGTTCTGTATCTTTTAACCAGACTACCATGCCGATTGTTCCACTTCCTTTTAGACAGAATAAACATTTTGGATTTAAATTCAGATTAGCCTTGTTTTAGTTTTGTTCATAAGAAACCGTCCAATTCAACCTTCGCAGAAATGTTACTTCCCACTGATAGGCCTACACAATCATTATTATAAAACATCTTAAAACCAATATTATTTTTAAAACCGTTTACTAATAATTTTCAGAATGCCTGACTCCCGTAAAGTTTGGTTGGAAACGCAATTAACAGTATTCATAATGAGAGGTATAGTAAATAGGAAAACACTTTGTCATATGCATAACATAATTATTGTTGATACCAAATGACACTCAGGACTATTCGTCATTAGAATAGTCATACAAGGAAATCATTAAAGCCATTTAAAACAGTTGTTTTCCCCTTCTGCCTCTTTTCATATATTATAAACGAATCTTTCGGATCCAGTATTTCAGACGCTAACCATCAAAATGTTTGAGAGAAGGTAAAAGGTATGGTATATGATCAGTGGCTCCACCTTGCTTGACCTAAATAAATCAAAACCTGGTCAGCAGATGACACCACTGCAGGTCTTGGCAAAATTTATTAGGCTATAGGTCCTCCTTTCCCCGTAGAAGGAAAACAACAATTAATATAAACATTTTGATTAGGGAATATTTCCGAATTCGTTCTGTAAAAGTCCCTGTTGAAAGCAATATAAAATAAAGTCTGATATTCAAAAGCCATGAAACGATCTTATTGAGGACAAAGTAGGTTACGTTGCCGTCTATAGTAGTACCATATAACTCAATTTATGATTATCGGAACTAGTTACCTTCCAAATACATAATGATTATTGGAGAGTGGAGAATTGGCCGTTTAGATGGGGATCCGTCAACTTTATAAATTATTATAATTCAGGGTTCTCGCAGTATAGATATGTTTATTTGATGGTGACCTGGCTAATATTGAAAATCAATTTCTTGCAAATTGAACAACCAACAGAATTACAAAATCACACTAATTGCGGAATAGAAGCGTGTCCACGCAGAGGATGTTCACATTAAGATATTTTTTTCAAACAAGACATTCATTGCAAAACTGTCCATATTTTGATGGGTGTCCACATTAGAAAGGTGCCAACCTGTAGAAATTCCACTGCATACAATCATACTGGTATGACATGGTCTTGTATATCTTAATTAGACATGACACATCAAATAGCATATGATTCCTACTATCTGGTACTTTTGGATAGTATCTCACATTATTCAAAAAAGGATTTGAATAGATGCGTGGATAATATGCCAGCCTATGGTCAACTTCTCAGTATTCTGTAATTGTTTTTATTTTTATTTTACCAGAGACTTTGTTTTCAGCCAATAAGCTATTCTTCGAAATCGTCATGGGGTAGTATACTATCCACTATCGCTTAGATAGAAGACTGATATGAGGTTACCCCCTGCTGGTATTTATCTGAATAGGAATCTGGGATGATGTTGTGCATATATGATCCACCAATATGAAACACCCTTGTCCTCTGGTATGTTGAGAATCACTTCAAGAGTAAGATGCATGGGACATAATCCTTAATAAATAATGCAAATTATTTTTTCTGGTAGATACGAGGGACCAGGCCCATGGAGCTTTGTCTGTAAGTGCACCAAACCGTGTCGGGTAGAAAAAAAGACTGGTAAGACAACCTGTATGTATACCCAAGAACATAAACTCAGCAGATTTAACCAGTTTGACCTCAAGAGGTCGGGACAGAAATGGTTCAGGTTGGGTGATTCTCTGTACACGAACAATACTGTGTATGGAGAGGCTATGTTGGGGAGGTGGGAGGGTGCATTGGCGTGGGAAGTACTTGGTGAATGATTCAAGAAGTAAAAAGGGCACCAGACCTTAAGGTGAACTGGCCACAGAGGGTTGGAATATGACAGACTTGGCACAAGCTACCACTCATACAACCGGCAAGGGGACTGAGGCAAGAGTAGGTAGGGTCTATTATTCTTTACAAACAATCTGTATCAGCATAACTGTATTTGTATCAGAATTTTAAGGTTTTTGGGAGTGTTTTAATAGCACGGAATCTACGTTATTACATATGCCAATGTAACATGCCAACGTATTCACGTGTATAGGACAATCCGGTTTTAAACTACCATTTAAGGTTGGCAAAAGACTGCCTAATTCAAAGATCTCAAGTTAATTATCTATATTTTGAAGGAAATGCACAAAGGAGTATTAGCGTATATCTTTGTAATAACATTCATGAAAATAGACTACAAAACGAGGAAAAAATTATCCTGAAGTACCAAATATTAAAAAACTCGTTTCTTAACGTTTTAAGTTCATTTAGTTTTTTTTCTAAATTGGGATTACAATTTAATTCAACAACCAAAATTAGAAACTTTGAATTTGACTGATACTAAAATGTTCACTGTCACAATAATACAAGAAGTCATCGCGGTTTACTATATACGTGAGACTTGTATCTATTTTTGTTTCTGACTTTTTTTGGTGAGTTCTACTGACATTCGTGACCCGGGCAAAGGACGGGTGCAGTCACTACTTAACACATTTTTTTAAAGTTCCCGGTTTTCAATTGCCACAAAGAATGATTTGATTGTCAAGTAAGTAGGCCACCCATTGTATGTATACATCCTTGTTGTTATTCTACTCGTTCTGTTCGGCTGTTTTTTTTCTGTCTGGACGGTTCTTACTGCTACATGTGTATTCTGATATTTTACTAATTAGTAAAGGTTCCCTATATATGGTGTGGTGATGTAGAGCGCTCCAAAAACGTTCTTGTACAGTTTCAAAACGTAAGTTTAGGTCAGGAAAGCAAATAGGGGACTTATGTAGTTACCTTTTTTGTGGTACCTTATTCCTGATCAAATTCATAAAAACACATTGCCTTGGCCAGAAAGGCAGTTTTTACCGTGCTGATACTATCTGCTTACGTTACTGCAGTGATACTTGGATGTGTTGCAGCATGTCTCAGCGCAAGTTTCGCAAAAATATAATGATGTTTCACCAAAAGGCCTATTCAACATGCTAATTTGAGGTGCTTCATGACGAAAGACATGCCTAAACTAGGCTGTTATAGAACATACTTATGTTTACCAATATATCAGCGAACATACTTCGCGTCTCTCATGTGATTATATTTGTGCATGTCAGAGTTAATAATAAGCAAATGGAAAGGAAAATAACCATAACCTCCTTATGTACAATGACCTGAGAAACTCAGCTCGCAAAACCACTTAAAAAGTTCCCTTTCTAGATATGGAGTTTTCTATGTGGTTGTTTGTACACCATGGATTTTCATAATCAGATCGATTAGCTTATTCATGGAGACAGAATAAAACTCACTGATCATGAGTTGTTGGACGCAGCAGATCCCGAATTGTAAATTACCGCTGACTTTTGTAGTGGTTATTCGGGTCAGAAGATCTACTAGATATAGGTTTCCCTCCCCTAAAATCGAACAATTTATGAGCCCATCAGAATCTGATGGCTTTGGATTGAAAGTTTTAGTTGCGCTTTAGTGACACAGAGGGAAGATTCCCTCATGAACCTCTCTTCTCGCCGTTCGCTAAGCCCATACCAATTCAAATCAAGTTTATGTGTTACAATAATAAATGTTCCTGTTGGGTTATTCCTCAAACCAACATTGAGGATGCGGTCTTTTTCTGGCGGTCGACAAATGACATTGCCAATTGCAGTAATATAAAAGCATACAAATGAATGCATACGTCTGTATGTATGTGTTGTATGTTTATATGCATGTGTATGTATGCACGTATGCATGTACGTATGTATGTATGCATGTATGCATGTGTTCGTGTACATTTACTTGCATGTACCATGCAGGGATGCATCCAGTAATTTTAGAAGGGAGGGGGGGGGGGGCGCTCATACTAAAAGGGACCCGGCCACCCCTCCCAGGGCTTGAGATTTACATTGAAAACATCGGTATTTGTTCAAAAAGAAAAAGAAAAGGGGGGAGGGGTGCATGTATGTAAGAAAGTATGTGTGTGTATCTAGGCATGTTTATATGTATAATTATGTTATAACAGTAAACCCTATAGACCCTATATCTAGTTAACCAGACCCTATTGTATGCAATGATCACTTTCTAACCCCTTCTGTCACGATAGTAGAGCAGATGTGGGCCAAAGATCTCAGATTCAGGTTGCCGAAAAAGTAACAGGCAGAGACATATATCAAAAAATTCCTAACATTCTGAACTTTTCAAAAACCTTCGTAGCCGGATTCAACTCTTATGGGGTTTTTCAAAATGGCTGCCGAAACATGAAGACATGTTCCTAAAAACTAGGACTTCAAATATCATACCAAAAGCTGTACCTTCACAACTGTCGAACTTATCATGTTGAAATTGATGGTAGGATAAGAGGATTATGTGGTGCAAAAAATGGCTTCTATTCAGATGACCCTAGTCAAGGTCAAGGTCACATTAATAGAGGTCAAAGTTGACAAAACTGATAATTTTCAAAATTAACTTTTTTCTAAATGCTCTAGTGTATGAGATTTTAACAGGACAAGCACATACATATGTTTAAACAATCCCTACATTATGAGCTTTTGAAAAACCCTTGTGGCTGAATACAAATCTTTTGGGTTTTTTCAAAATGGCCACTCGAAGCTTAAAACATGTTACAAAATGCTAGGCCTTCAAATATCATACAAATAACTGCAACTTCACAACCATCCATCTTATCATGTTGAAATTGATGGAAGGGTATAAGGATTATATGATGCAAAAAATGGTTTCTATTCTGATGACCCTAGTCAAGGTCAAGGTCACATAAATGCAGGTCAAAGTTGAAAAAACTAATAATTTTCAAAATTAACTTTTTTCTTAATGCTCTAGTGTATGAGGTTTTAACAGCACAAGCACATACATATGTTTAAACAATCCCTACATTCTAAGCTTTTGAAAAACCCTCGTAGCCGGATTCAAATCTTTTGGGTTTTTTCAAAATGGCCACTCGAAGCTGAAAACATGTTACTAAATACTAGGCCTTCAAGTATCATACCAATAACTGTAACTCACAACTATCTATCTTATCATGTTGAAATTGATGGTGGGGTAAGAGGATTATGTGGTGCAAAAAATGGTTTCTCTTCAGATGACCCTAGTCAAGGTCAAGGTTACATAAATACAGGCCAAAGTTGAAAAAAGCTGAAAATTTTCAAAGTTAACTTTCTTTCTCCATCCTCTTTTGCATGAGATTTTAACAACACAAACACACACACATGTTAAAACAATCCCTACATTATGAGCTTTTGAAAAACCCATTTAGCCAGATTCAAGTCTTTTGGTTTTTTTCAAAATGGACACTCGAAACTGAAAACATTTTCCTAAAATCTAGGCTGCAAATGCCGATAACAGAAACTTAGCAACTGTCTATGTTATCATGTTGAAATAGGTAAAAAGGTAAGAAAATTATGTTACAGTGGAAAAAATGATTTCTATTAAGGTGACCTCAGTCAAGGTCAAGGTCACATGAATGCAACCCAAAGTTGCAAAAACAGATGATTTTTAAAGTTAACTTATGCCCAAATGTATGAGATTAAAACAACAACAACAACAACAGACAAAGACATATATCAAATCACTCCCTACATTCTGAGGTTTTTGTAAACTCATGTAGCCAGATTCAGCTCTTAAGGGTTTTTATTCAAAATGGCTGCTCAATGATGAAAACATGCTCCAAAAAACTGTAACTTCAAAACTATCTATCTTATCATGTTGAAATTGATGGTAGGGTAATAGGATTATCTGGTGCAAAAATTATTTTTTATAAAGGTGATCCTAGTCAAGGTCAAGGTCACATAAATACAGGCCAAAATTGAAAAACTGATGAATTTCTTAGTAGAGTAAAGTTATCAGAGTGACTTTTGATAATGAAGAATAACAGTATTATTATATAACAGTTCACTGGAGTTGATGGTCATCAGGATCATATTCTCATCATGGCGAGTTTTGTAATTATGACAAGCCTATTTTGTCAAAAAAAATATCTCAGCCAGTTGTGTAACATTCCTTTATCAAAGATAAGTCTATGCTATAACAGTGATATTTCTGGGCATGCAGGATGGGCCATTCCCACCTAAGGAATTTAATTCCTGCATTAGGCTAAATCAAGAGGGGCCTTTAACACATTAATGTATTTTTAATATATCAGTTAATGTACAAAATGCCAACTAATTTCAAGAAACTGACTCTTGGAATATAGCCAGAGAAGGTGTTTGATACTCAAAATATTTTTCAGTGAAGATCCCTGTATAAAGTGAAAAGAGTTCTGAATAGATAAATTCTATGCTGGACTTCAGACTGTAATATGGACTATGATATAACTATGCTGTAAAATTATAGAAATAGAATTGTGACCCTGGCAAATTAATACATTATTGAGACATATAGTCTCGACCAAAAGTTAAATAAAAAAAGGTCTTTGCATTAAATTGTTTAAAAGATTTATTTTTCATTTTTACAAAAAAGGCTTGACATACTCATAAATCCATGGCATATGCTGTGACAACCAAAGCCAATGATCTCTGTCTGTGTTCAAGTAAACTGTTATTTAAATTTACATGTCATAAATAAATCATTCAATTTCCTGAATATAAGTCTTATGTACAGTTCTCACCTATTTTTAACAATGTTGTCGCATATCAAATGCTATTTTGTTAAAGGTATTATTATCTAATGCTATAAGAAAACAAAGTTTGCCTCACTTGTGAGTGCCCTACTTCAGGAGAAATTATTGTAATCCAAATGCCTCTCTTCATGATAACAAAAATTATGGCAATCCATTCAAGTAATAATATATTGATTTCATTACCAATATCAAATTGGATAAATGGATTCCAAAATATATCAGAATAAGTGTGGAATCATCATATACATTGAACAGAAACATTTTCAACAGCTGAAGACCATGACCTTTGCATAACTGCATAATTGCATGACCATAACATCAATTTTGACTCAATATGATATAGCAAATTAATATATATGTCCTGCACATCATCTGGAGACAAAACATTAAAGGAACAATTAAAGGCTACTATATCCAAGGAATCAGGAAAAAAGGAAACTTTAAAAATTATCTGTTCAGCAAATTTGGCCTGTATTTATTTGACCTTGACCTTGACTGAGATCACCTTAATAGGAACCAGCTTGTGCACCATAATATAAATACTTTTACCAACACCAACATGATAATAGAATTGGTTGTTAAGCTACAGTAGTTGGTGGAATATTTGAAGACCTAGATTTTAGGAACATGTTTTCAGTTTTGGGTGGCCATTTTGAAAAAACTCAAACAGACTTGGACTTGGCTACATGGGTTTTTCTAAAACTTAGAATATAGGGATCATTTTGACATATGTATATGCTTGTGCTCTTAAAATCTCATATACTAGGGCATTTAGAAAATTAATAACATTAAAAATTGTCAGTTTTTTCAACTTTGGCCTGTACTTATGTGACCTTGACCTTGATCAGGGTCACGTTAATAAAAACTAATTTCTTCACCACATAATCCTCCTACCCTATCATCAATTTCAACATGATAAGATAGATAGTTGTGAAGCTACAGGTATCGGTGTGATATTTGCAGCCTATATTTTAGGAACATATTTTCAGTTTTGAGTGTCCATTTTGAAAAACCCAAAAGACTTGAATCCGGCTACATGGGTTTTTCAAAAGCCCATAATGTAGGGATTGTTTTAACATGTGTGTGTGTTTGTGCTGTTAAAATCTCATGCACTAGAGGATGAAACAAAAGTTAACTTTGAAAATTTTCAGCTTTTTTCAACTTTGGCCTGTATTCATGTGACCTTGACCTTGACTAGGGTCATCTGAATAGAAACCATTTTTTGCACCACATAATCCTCTTACCCCACCATCAATTTCAACATGATAAGATAGATGGTTATGAAGTTACAGTTATTGGTATGATATTTGGAGGCCTAGTATTTTGTAACATGTTTTCAGCTTTGGGTGGCCATTTTGAAAAAACCCAAAAGATTTGAATCCGGCTACGAGGGTTTTTCAAAAGCTTAGAATGTAGGGATTGTTTAAACATATGTTTGTGCTTGTGATGTTAAAATCTTATATACTAGAGCATTTAGAAAAAAGTTAATTTTGAAAATTATCAGTTTTTTCAACTTTGACCTCTATTTATGTGACCATGACCTTGACTAGGGTCATCTGAATAAAAACCATTTTTTGCACCACATATTCCTATTACTCTACCATCAATTTCAACATGATAAGATAGACAGTGGTGAAGGTACAGCTATTGGTATGATATTAGAAGGCCTAGCTTTTAGGAACATGTCTTCATGTTTGAGCGGCCATTTTGAAAAACCCCATAAGAGTTGAATCCGGCTACGAAGGTTTTTGAAAAGTTCAGAATGTTAGGAATTTTTTGATATATGTCTCTGCCTGTTACTTTTTCGGCAACCTCAACTGTGGAAATAAGCACTTTTCTGCCTTCCCTCTGCTCTACTACGATGCTCACTGAGCCATCGCACGGCTGCCTTACCCCTCTCCCCCAATTCACTTAGGATTCAGGAAGAGTAAGAGCCACTTGACTAAATAGCGGGTCGATGGCTTTAACTGCTGACTATTCCTTTAAATCGGGACAGGACAAATCAAAAAGGCTAAACATTTTGACCAGGGTATTCATGAAGTATCCATCATTACGTGATGTCCATAAGCTTGGTACCACGATGGAGGCTTTACGTCAACTGTCTGAGGACCCAATGCAACAACCTCAGTACAGCTGTCCTCTCCTGGGTATTGATACGGCCCAGAAGGTGGGCAGGGAGGAGGAAGTTACTGAGCTGTTGTCACGGGGCAAGATGCGATTCGGGAATTACTGCCAGCTATTTGCCATACTGGATAGTGATCATAGCAAAATGGTTCATTGGTAAAGGTGGGTGCAGGTTATCTTCAAAGTTGTTTTATTTCTTTTAGCTCTGCTCATATCTCCCCCCTCCCCCTTCCGAGGGTACATAGTTTGCTCTTACTGGGATGAGGCATAATACCAACTTTCATTAATGCACCGTATGCATTATTTTACAATAGTTGGTTTTGTCAGTGATGGTGCGCTATACCTTAGTTGGTATATGCGTGCCTCTCCCATATTGCATGTCCTATCAAATTATTCAGCACCAACATTTAGACAATTATATTAAAACATATGAATATTAACAAGTCAAAGAAATCTTTTAGTACATTTCTGAGGGATTCGTTGACTCAAACACGATGTCTACAAATCCAACATAAACCAAGAATTTCTGAAAGATCTATCATTGAGTAGTTGAAAATGAATCTCTTCATCAATTTCAAGATTTGAGACACGCACTCATAAAACGTCCCTAAAAGCTACTAGCTTGCAATTTGCCTACTGTCATGGCTGAGAGGTGCATTATTCGCCCCTTCAGGTGACCCACCTCGTGAGACTATTCCACCATGATAATAATCTTCCCCCAAAAGCTACACACCAGTTACCAGGTCAACCGTAGCACAGAGCATAAATACCATAGTCAGCGTGACCGTTCATGGCTCCACAAAATAAAAAGGGGTCTCTGGGAAAGTACTCTCTCTAGGATAAGAGTGTCCCAATTCACCAATGGTCAGACCCAGGAGATAGGCCTCTCCATGTGAAGACCAGTGGTCACTGGTAGACCTGTTCACCCTGGAGGAACCAGGAGGATGGTGGTGTCTCTAATCAGATACATTGTTGGGCAGTTACAAAGGATTTTCAGGGTGTGCAGCCGCTGGTATATTCGGTTTAAAAGTAAAGGTAGGCAGGGGCATCGTTTTTATTCAGGTTGCGTGGTGTGGATTTCAGGAAGTAGCCAGACATAATTGCAATGCAAAGTAGGCTCATAACAATGACATAGGCCTATATTCAACATTTTGGCGAAAGGAGAGTATGGGAGAATGATGCAGTCGTATCATGGTTATTTATGATGACGATAATGTAAATGCGATTTAAGTCTTAATTGACTTAAGTCTGTCTATCTATCTTTCAGTTTGGAGGACGTCTGTTAATGTAAAATCTCCTTGCTCTACGCTATCGAATAGGTTTGATAAAGACGTTTGTTTGTAAGCAAAAACGCCCTGCATCTCCTATCATACAATGATTCAGAAAGGGATTTCCATTCATTTAATCCTCTGAATGTACACGAGGACATACAGTGAATAAATCCAGGCTATGTTTATGAATTGATTGGATTATAATAGATAATGATTAAAACTCTTTCAGTGGGATGGAAGAAAAAGTCCTCTTGGAAACGGGATGACAGGAGGGTCCAGCTTGGGGACGTGGATCATCAAAGTACATTGTCATCTAGCCGATTAAAACGTAAGGCAGACCTCTCAGAAATAATATGTTTATACATTTTGATGTATACATACGTTATAGAAAAGGAACGTTATGTCAAAATATTATATACTATCTTCTTTCATATAAAAACTTGGATTACTTCACAGAGGTTTAAGAAGATCTTAAAGCGAGTGGACCGGGAATTGAACAAACGTGATTTAAACATGTTATATTTCTTATTCCGAACATATCTGCTATTTAACAGTGTACACCCATATATAAACTTCGACATGACATTGTATGTAGCTAATATCCATTAAAAGGGACTAGTACGAATTTTATAAATGTAAATTCTAGTGTTTTCTTAATCAAATAATGTAGATATTTCTAAAAACTCTTCATGTAATGAATAAGACGTTTTTGTTGTTTTAATTTCAGTGCAGAAGTGGCGGTCCATACTGGTGGTCGGGGCCCTGATGGTCACTGGCTGTATCCTGCTGCTCCACCTCAATGTCGTGGACTCGCTGACCTCCTACCAGACCCGGGAGGACGTGCAGGGCCAACTCCCTCACCTACCAGCCCTAGGCCTCCACACTAGAACTCTCGACCGAGAGAATCCAGAGGTTGGTGTTTGTATCTGTCTGTAATTGTATTGTTATTGGAAGATACATATAAGACACAGCATAATACACTTATGGGTAACTGATAAGCAGGGGCATGGCCAGCCCTAAAGTCAAAGGGGGTCCCAGATAAATCTATGGGGGTTCCGACTTCCATTTTTGGCAAGATCTCTTATATTCTACTTTTATTTTGGGGGGTCTCAGGAACCCCCCCCCCCCCGGCTACGCCACTGTAATAAGCATAGGTCCTGGACAATGCACTTATTTTCACAAGGGTTAAACTGCAGATTCTTATTCCACAGGTGGGCAAGAACTTCCGAGAGGACGGTGTGCCCGAGGCCGAGATGGTGGGTCCGGTGAAGGGTGGTCATCTCCTCCAGGTGGAGGAGATACTTGAGGAGCAGCAGCCTCAGCCCAACGCCAGCTGGTGTGGTTACCAAGACCTCAGGGCCGCCCTGGAGGCCGTCGCCCAGCACAGGGAGGTGTTCCTCCAGGTGATTCCCGACGTCGATCACGTGATTCTCGCGAGAAACACCCTTGAGACGCTGACGCGGCGTCTGGGGAAGAAGAACGTGCTCTTTGTCTGTCGTGACGTCATGCAATGTGAAAAAGCTAGGATGCATCGTATTTCCTGCTATATTGACGTCACATTCCCTGGTTCTAGCCTCACAACGTTCAATATCATATCCAGTATACTTCAAATGAACTATAAGGTTATTCATATGGATTTCGATACCAGTGTCATCAAGGAATTGCCCTCTACGATACAAACGGATATGGTTATACCTTATGGAATGACACCAAAAGCTCATAGTTTTTATATTGCCAACAACAAGCCCCTTGCAGTTAGGCTTCACAAGATGGCCATAAGTGATGCCATTGTGCATCAGAATAAGACATTTGCAGCAGTATTTAAGACTGCCTTAGTGTCATCTTTCACCATGAAGCCCACTCTCAGAAAAGTGATTCTCCCAGGCTGCTCAAAAGTTCCTAATGACCCAAAGTGCTGCCTGTTGAGACACCCCTTCTTCAAAACACCTGAGGATAGGACTTTGTGGTTAAAAGAGAAGCAAATGTGGTTTTATGACCACAAGGGCTACTACACCAGCACTGAAGCTTTATATCTCAGCTACGAAAATAACTTTGATATGGGTAAACGTACTGCTGAGTACTCCATCCATGCTCTCAAGAATGCCCTCGCCTATGGTCACATTCTAAATCGAACAGTCATCCTACCAAAATTCCTCTGTATCAAATGTAAGGAAAGCGCTTGTAAGAAGTCCAATTGTTTGCTTGGAGGTCTACTGAACATGACCAGGTTTGATAGTGTGTTTTCTGGCAGGTACAGGGAGCACTCCTTTAAGGGACATCCCTTAGTGCCACTCAGTACAAAGAAGAACGCATCTGAGCTGCTCCTTGTAAGGAGTGAGTTGCTCAAGGGTATGGTGGCTGCTGGGGGCAATAGGATAGGCCCTGAGCTGAAACCTGGACGTGTTATAGCACCCAACAACATCCACGAAGGCCCAGACTCAGATGAGGTCAAAGACCTTTTTGAAGGTTACACCAACAAAAAGATCCTCCAGTTTGTGAACATGTACGGCGCATTTTCTGGGTTTACTTCAGCCAAGGATAGTCTGGAGTTTGAACACAAGTTGAAACAAGGAATTGCACTCTTGGGTGCTTAAATTATTTTGTAGCTCGGGGTTCTGAATCATAATAGTGTAGAAATCAGATGCTGCGAGCAGTATGGGGGATATTTTCCTCAGAGATTTAGTTTGTGTTTGAACATAAACCTAAAGGTATTTGGCACATGAATAAAATACAGTTAATTTCATATGAAGCCAATTCAGGACTCATACTAAGCTAGTTAACGTGTTTGACAAACATGTAACAGTTTAGAACTTGATATGGGATCTTTTGTCTGTGCACTATATCTATTATTTCATGCGGAGATCTCAGGTTATATGATGTCACAATTGACACTGGGGAACCCTATCTTCATATTCAAGGGAATCCTCCATCCTAAAAATATAGTGTAGGGAAAACGTGTCATAATATCAAGGATTTACATGACGTCTGATATATACGATTTCCTTTTAATTATTGCTCACTAAGGTTAGTTTAGATGTTTAAATACCCTGGAATTAACCCCTTCACTGCTGGATATGCCCATCTAAAAATTACCTAAAACTCAAATTGTCTTTAGATTCTTCTGGTACAATGGTTTTAGATGCAATTTTGATGAAAACATTCCAAATGTTCCGCTATTGGCACTGTGCCAATGTGGAAAATTGGTCTTTTTGGGCCAATAGCAGTACTCTATTTAATCTATGGGTTTCCATGGCAACCAACAACAGGTTAAATTTTCATTTGCTTTGCATAGACCTTTAAGAATTTATCATGTTTGCACAAAAAACGGTTTGTGATTATCATAGATGGAACGAAAGTTATGACTTTTTGAAAATCATGATTTTCCACTAATTAGCATATTTGCATGGTTTTGAATATTAAGGGAAAATTCATATCTGTGTATATCGCTACGTGTTTGTTCAATTGGAATTCTATCATTTTCTAGTGGGATGAGGCTGACATATTCAAAGGACCATATCTCTGGATCTAATGAGAATTTTTGGAAAATTCTTTCAGTTATATTGACAGCAAAGTTTCCCCTCTTTAAATTGTGCTCCTATGGTAATTTACTAAAGAGCCACTTTAGTGGCTTCCCGCGTTGATTAACTGTCATTTCAATAGGGAATTCCGATCTTGATGACCTACGAAAAGCAACATGGATTGGCTGCATGATAGTTAGTCAATGAGACCAATAAATTTATCTAATATCTCTTATATATCATATACATTCCTTTTTGTGTAAAGATAGAGTATTAATTTTTAGTTTTACTAATGTCTCTATATGTTTCATGTAAAGAATTTTGCAAATGTATTCTATTGTTACATTCACACGATATTTCTATTTACTTGCCTGTGTGTTATTTTGTCCATGTCAGATTCTGATGATTGACAAATCAACTCTATTATGTATATATTTTTGATGCAAAACCTTATTTTCAGTAATCAATGGCAAGCCTACAAAAGTACTATAAGATTATTAGAATGCCACAAAAATTCGTTCATGTCCTGCCCTGACAGAAACAAGATGGCCAGAAACAACCTCTTAGGGATGAAAGTCACAACTCACAAAAGGTGATTAATCATAATTATGATTTGTTCTCCCTTTGCTTTTGCAAACCGTATTCAATAAAGCTATTAGAGTTGGGTTTATTCAAATACATAAACTATGTAACTAAGTTTCATAGGCATATGTGTATTGATAGCGAGACACTTGGCGCCACCGTGTCTACATGTGGACATCGACCAAGTGACTTCATGTTAACGTCTTCAATTGACATTGAAATCTTTGTTCATTTGTAGTTTTCATCCACATGCTAACAATCCTCATGATCTTTCTTTTTTCATTCAATTTCCGTAAATGTACTCATTTCATTACTGACTTTGGAACAGAGGTCTCAAGTTGATGTGTACATCCAGAGATTGGGACATTTTTCTGGAATAGTTCATTATATTTGTAAAACTCAAAGAACAGTCAATCCACGTAATATTTGTATTGTATGACTTTATGCAAGAAAGTCAATAAACAATGATAAACTAATAGTTTATTCTGATTAAAGCAAGTATTCCATTGATCCTAAAGTGATTCTGGATATTGTTGGGTAATTAATAGTGTAATAATTCTCAGTATTATCATTGTAATATTCTTCAGAGAGTCGGGGTTTTCGTGCTCTGCGTCGAGAGGGAGTTTTGGGTTTCTTGGTCTCGGGCCAACTGGAATCTCGGGCAGGAGACTGGCTTCTAAGATTGAGAGCCATGCCTTGTGCACAAGGGTGAACTGAGACATGATTTTCAATGGAGCTTTTGGGCTGTGACTCATTCTGCACAGTCGGGTTAAAAGCCTAAACTCCTATGTAATTCGGGATCCTAGGTTTTACTTGTCCTTAAACTTCTACTCTTCTAGGTCTCTGGCTCAGGCTAAGTGAAAAGGTGGTCCATCCCAAAGAAGAGGCGTGTGAACACAAGGAGTACCATAAAGGAACTGTTTATTTCGGGCCATACCACCCCTTTTCATAGTGACAAGTCATCTCTCATTGGTCAATTTGATCACATGACTTACATAACGTCATGATCATTTCTGGTCTATAACGTTTTTCGGTCTTTTTAGGCTCAACTACAGATTTGAGTCTACTTTCATTCCCATTTCGTTCTATTAAATCATTTCATTACTAGCTGGCAATTACCACATTATTCGATCATTTCACATTACAAGTTGATTCTGCATGATAATTATACCCGATTTCTAGCTTTATATTTTTCGTAGCATATGGGTGTACTGGACAATTCATCACATTATTATTTGCTTTTTTGTCATCACGGATGAGGCCTTGCGTCCCTGGAAGTACAGCACACTGAATAAATCTTAAAACACATCTTTTATAGCATTAAATTATAGTTTGAATGATTAAAGCACAAGATGTGACAGAATTAAACTAGCTGAGATGGAATGGGGACCGGTTGAGGATGAATAACAGACTGTGTGGTTGAACACCCCAAGGACATGAGAATGGTCATGGCGAACACGAGTTCCACAGTTGTACAGTTATATTGAATGGATCACAGTGATTGTACACTAGCTATTAGGTCGCCTTACAAGTGTATGAACCCATAGACTGTGTTATATTAATAGTCTAATGCCGAGAATACTGTTCGAAAGTATGGCAGCCCCCCTCAAATACCCTTTCCTTGGTTGCCATATATCTTCCTGATTCATTTAGTACTCGGTGGACAGCCGAGGAGAAAGGGAACTCCCTGCGGGATTTGGTATTAAATTGATGTTGTAGAGCATGTTGTAAGCTTTCAAATGATATCAAGCATGTCCAAATCAGACCATTATTAAGCAAGTTATGGGCTGTTTAAGGTAACGCTGTCAGGAATGCGGAAAATCAGGAAAAGCTTAATTTTCTTGTATTTATTGAGATTTTGCATAAATTTTCATTAATTATCATAATTATGAGTAAATTAAAAAATCCAATTTTATTCGTTATTTTTTAACAGGAAATGATAAATGTATTCTGTTTTCAATGTAGAGACCAGAAAATGATAGTTTCTCATAGATAATACAATTTTTTGAAAATCTCATGATTTTTAGTTTCCATGGCAATCAAATAGAATGAATTCAGTGAATTATCCATATCAAAACATTCCATTGGCATTCTAAATATGGAAAGATTCCTTCATGATGGAATGTTTTAGGAAGGGGAAATGAATTCTACACAAAAAATTGGTTTAAGACAAAATTATCATTATTTTTCATAAATCTACTCATATCTCCTTAAATATTAGGTTTAGGACAGCAAATAGAGGAAGCTGGGCAGTTGTCTGACCATTTATGTTGGGTGGACCACAAAAACAAAACGGTTAAATGATATACAAGAAATAATGGTATAATCTCCCTATCTACTATGTAGTAACGTGACTCATGGAAAACACCTTTTATTGGGAGACTCGTCCCTATTTGTCACTTGATCATAACACAACATTTGTATGACTATAATGCCCTTAGATGCTAAACTACACAACAGTGGGTTGCATAAGTTTTCGATATCGATCGTCTATTTAATCCATAATGGACACCTTTTTTTGCAAAGGAATTAGCAGGTATACGTATGTTATAAAACCCATTAATAAGCATTCCCTAGATGGCAAAAAAAAGCGAATTTCCGTTGAAATTACCTGCTATCACAACACAGAATATACAAAATTATTATGTAACAAAAACGGATTTACAAATAACCTATTATGCAGCTCTTTGTCAATCCCCTTGATGGAGTCATAACTGATATCTAATGAAGAATTAATCAGAAAATTATGCGTCTCCCCATACCCAGGGGGCGTTCCGAGGGTGTCTGGAAATAGGAATCCCTTCAGGTTTTCACAAATCTAGGTCACACAACTTGAAACATAGCAAATTATGTCAGAATCGTCAGTTGGAACCTCCTCAGATTTACATGGAAACCTCTCCCATTCACCAGGTAACCCCTCAGATATGCTTGGAACCCTCTAATATCTTAAGGTAGGGTATTATATGGCCCTGTTTGGGTCCTCCAATGTCAGTTATGACCTACACCGTGGCCCGACTCCCCCGTTAAGGGGCCTTAAGCCTTAAGCCGTACAGGTGAGACGGCCCCAGGTAGGGGGTCAGCCAGGTATGACATGGATCAACCAGGTGTGTGGGACACCCGGCGCCATGGTGTAGTGGTGAGCACATTGGACTTTGAATCCAGGAGCCCGAGTTCGAACCTCGGTGGTGCCTCGAACGATTTTGCGAATTTCTTGAGTTAGGAAAACCTAATAAAAGAAACCTGTAAATCCTATCCGTGTTGGTAAAAAGAAACAAAATAACTATTTCTGTACATGTAAACGTTCGATGACTTATTCGGAAAGACTAACTCTCATGTCAAGTATTTTCCTGTCCCTCTCATGTGTAATTAATGTACAAAGATCATTTTCTTTCTTTTATCATCCATCAAGGATCATCTTACAATGAATTTGCTTCCGTTAGTATATATATTGATCGTTACATAATGTACGGATTTAGGGATTTATAAGAGTCTCCATTATAATTATGAGTTCCGTTTCAATAAGAGGCCCATGCATCTGATAAAATCATGGGGCATCTGTGGACGTTCCTTGTAATTTCTTACTTTTGCCATAGAGATACATAACTTATATATGTCTATGATGTCGTTCGTCTTTTCTGTGTATGCATGTCACTGGGGTCATCGGCAGGGTAGTTACCTCATTATTCTCTACATGATTGACATAATATTTAAAGATAATAGGCCTAAATGATGCTGCATCAACACCAAACTCAACGCTGAATATGACATTGTTAAAACGTATTGTTTTTTATTTTGATTGCATTGATCGAAAAATACTTTTTTCTCGAATATAGGGGGCCTACTAGGCAAATGGGGAAAAAGATTGAATCAATGTCGACTTTACTGCAAATGTGAATACAAAATTAATGGATCCTTGAACAGAGAAGTTGGCAATATACATGGGATCTTTCGATAGTTTACTTGATAAAATAAATAATAATTTATTAAATTTTCCGAAATACCCTTTTCCTGGCACTTCTAGACATCTAATATTGTATGTGTCTGACCAAAATCTCAACGTTAACAGTCATGTCAATGTACTTTAATCTGACAAAGATGGAGACATTAATTTATAGCCTTCATTAGTTTAGTAATAGCAATATAATGTATCTATTTTGCTACAAACTTAATACATTTTTATAGGTATTTATATGACAACACCATTTAGCCGCACCTATGTACAGGAAGTTTATTTCCCATCGATAATATCCTTAAATTAATCAGCCACTGGACTTTGGATGGCTTTCTAACACGGCGACTTACTGTCTAGTGGCGCCATCTGCAGTTTGAGAAACACAATAGAAGGTATTTTAGCTTTTGATATACCTGACGAAGCTGTTTACGGCCTTTAACCTAGTTACAAGCAGAATCTTTCCTTAAGAAAAGCCTTTTTCCAAACTTCTGTAAGGTTTCCGTAAACAGAGCATCAAATCTTTGTAGATACCAAGAATTGTATATAATCATCTAGAGAAAATCAATCCAACTTGATGATAATTATGAAAATAAATTATTTGTACCCAATATCATTGACTTACTTTTGTAATAATTGTTCTCATACCTTTTTATGTCTGTTACTGCCCTTATGGGAAATATAAAGTGTGATTTGTCATTTTACACGAAGTATAAGATTACATCAAGTAAGCCAAACTATTAAAACGCACACCAATAAACAAAATATTTACATATCAGACGAGAAACTCGACGTTGATCTATGTTTCATTTTCTACACTAAATCTGATTTTCAGTAGAGGTGTTTTATAATATGCTAGTGGACTTCTGTCGGATGAATTGCAAACCGACCTTGGCGCCTCAGGAAGACTTCCATTCAAACTTTGATGACAAGGTGCATTATAACAAGGTGCGTCCAAATTTGATGTCAAATCAGAGGGTTGCAACTCTAAAAATGTGTCAGAGGAAAATTGTGTGCCGAGGGTTGTCTCTTTTTGTACTACTTCATCGTCGGTTTCTCTGGGTCTTGGACAGTTCACGATCTTTAAACGTTTTGGGGCAGTTTCTATCAAACCTGAAACAATGATATCAGTATTTTGTACTGTTTGGGTGGAGTCTTTTCTATGTAAACAGGGTAAACTTCTAAAGCTGTTCAATAATGAGGACTCTGGTTGTCGAAGAAGTGTGGGGCTTGATTGTGAAATGTCCTGCAAAAGTCTTTTTTGTGCAAATGATCCAAATAAGCTAATTTCGTCGTCACTTAAATATTTATTTTTCACTTGATGTCTCCGCTGCGATCCTTCTCTGTGATGGATGTTTGATAGGACAAGAGACAGATCCACTGAATGATGTTGTCTTAGTCTATGGCTATCGAGCTCCATCCTGCTTTTCAATCCAATGTTATCGTCCGAAACTGAGAGTCCATCAAATAAAAATTTGATGCCACTATATCGATCAGATAGAGACCGCTGCTTCTGTCCTAAGATTAAATCTCCTCTGCCATTAAACAATGGGAGTGACCATCTCTTTTGGTTATAACAAAAGTGTGCACCTCTGGGACTTTCATACGTTGTTTGCCTTTGTCGTCTCCGACCATCTGACTTTTGCGATTTTCTTCGGAGTATAACTAAATGTGAGTCACTATCTTGAAGACATCGGAGACTAGGGCAGAACATCTTGAAAAAGGCAAATCTGAATTGCTTATACTTTAGAACATACACAAACGGATTTAAGGAACATGTGAGAAAAGCTGCAAGAACAGTGAGATGCATTGTGTTGCTATTGGTGTCTTTGATGTCCAGAATACTTATGCTGAACAAGTACACTTGGTTCCAAGACCAGCAGGCCACAAAAAGAAAGCTAACAATACACAGAGTGTGAACAATGTTCATCTTTGCTTGATACCATCTCTGATGCACATCCTTTTCGATAGCTGAAATGTCTCCATTGAACTGGAAGCCACCCTGCATCCTGTCTTGAATAACACATAGCATTCTTCCATAGCAGAAGATGAACACCATCAGTGGAAGGAGAAAGGTAAGGATGAGAAAGAAACTGGCACTGATGATCCTTTCAGTCTTGTCCCAGGTGGAATAGATCCTGCATTGGAGCTTCTCATCAATAGTTGAGGTTAGCATTCCTTGACAAAGAGCCATGATAAACCCTATACCCCAGCCAATACCCATCATCACTTTGGCACGGAATCGAGTAAATGTGGCTTTATACCACATGGTGTGGACAACATTGAGATATCTCTCAATGGTGATGATCATCAGGTTGTTGGTAGAAGCATATAGAAGTCCCCATAGGATGGAAGCTGACATCCAAAGCCTACAGTAAATCTGACTAGCAGTTCCCATACCCGTAACAGACGAGTTGGTGATAGATGAATAGGAAGCTAGGACAAGGGCAGCCAGTATATCCAAGATGCTCTGGTTTGTGATCATCAAATTCAGGGTTTTACTGTACAGCCTTGGAGTCTTTAGCATCACAATTAAGACAGTAGCGTTCATAGTAAAACCCAATATGCCAATGACAATATAACTTCCCTTAATCCAGTCGTGAAGACATAATGATTGGTAATCAGAGTCCGTATAGTTGCACATTCTCGCAGAGTGTCCCAGACAAACTTTTCTAAGTTTTGCGGAGAGTAGTTATTGTTAACCTTTGGTGAGTGACGGCTTCACAATCTTCTCTCAGTTCGATCCACTTGATTAACATAATCAAATATGCTAAATATATATCAAGAATGGTAAGATGTGGGTTTTGTATAGAGATAACATATTAGGTCTGATGGAACCAACTATTCACACAGGGACAATCTTACACACTTATCTACTTGTATATGTTCCTAGTCATGTATTTGGCTGTATATGGACCCCCATCCAAAAGCATATTATCCAAGATATAATATTATTTATATTTTTTGGCTGTATAGATATGATTCGGAGAAGAGGGATTTATCAGTGTTTGCTTTGCACTGGATAAATCTGCTGGTATCAAAAAATTATGTTAGATGCATGACATCTGAGAACAGTTCTATTATCGTGACTCCTGACTTCTCCTTAGTACTCTCATCATCCGTCGCCCGCATGATTAGGTTGGGTCGACAAAAAGAACAGTAACTTGACCATGTCAATAAAACGCCAAGATGGCATCATTAACTACATTTTGCAAAAGAATATCAGGAAATACTCATCTCTTGCGAATCTCAGGCCTTTTAAGATATTACTTTAGTCCATGAAGACTTGGCACTTTCAAAGCTATTATGACATAAAAATTAATCGTGTTAATTGCTCGAAGCACAATTACCAATATTATTTTAAGATTGTAGACTCGACCATGTTGGTGTTCTTATCACATGACCTAAAACAGGAATGACATGTGATGCCCTCATCGGTTTATCACATCGTAAAGATGTGTGCATACCTCCCACTAAGCGAAAGGAATGATTATTTAAAGAAGCTGACATGGACACTATCGTCTCAGTAGAATGCATATCTATATGAGGAAGCGATGATCGTGTGACGCGTACTCCCTCATCCTCCATCAAAATTTGATAGTCAGCAAATTTCGAAGTAAACACTTATTGATTAGGGCGTTATATTGTGCACATGACATTGTATTTAATTTCGAAAATGTGACTATATTGACTTTTATTTGCCTAACTCATTATTTGATTTTATTGAGCATTACCCCTAAAGTATTATGAACAATGTGTGAAGCATGCTTATTCAATTTGTGTTACGATACATAGTCTTTTAAAAAAATAATGGTTTTCGGATGATATGCATTTTATTGATCTCGAAGTAGTACACAGAAATATATTAGTGGTTTCTTCATAAGACACAAAAATACATTGTGTATATATAAGATATGTTTTAATGTATACTTACAAATGGTATATAGGCCTATATGTGCGGTTCTTATGGTCTATGTACTCGTATAATTGTAAACGTCTAAAATTCTTTTGATGCGTTGTTTCTTCTAAAAATGGATAAACACATGTCGATTAGCAAATGTCCTATGCTAATGATACAGAACAGTTATACCTTGATAGGACTGTACACCAGTATTCCTACGATAAATAAACATACTAGTACATACAATAGGCCAATATTTTGATTCCCATAGGTGATATAACCGATGTGTTAGAAACAAATTGGCGGAATAACACATCCTAACAAAACTCTTTCCCAGGCGGCCCCTTCCAAGCAGATCTGCTCCAGCAAAGTATCCAAAATTATCATTGGTAAACTGGTAAATGTCAGGAGAAAAAGTATGGTTAGAATAATTTTCAATATTGTTTTGTTGCACAATGTCAGACCGGTTCCGTAGTGTAGTGGTTATCACGTTCGCCTAACACGCGAAAGGTCCTGGGTTCGAAACCCGGCGGAACCTAAGGTGGTACTATTTTTCTGAAACACATAGGCTTGGATCATGAGATTCTTGGATTATGGAATTCTTTGATCATGGAATATGCATCAATAACTAATAATGACAGAGCTATTTTGAGGATATTCCAAATTTGGAGAACGCTTCAAGGGAAATCCCCTAATTTGTGACGTCACAAGAGCACTGATTGGGAATCCCCACCTTTCAAGAAAAGGGAATCAACAGTTTACTGTTAATAGTGTAGGCCTATAGACAGGAATTTTAGCTGTAGCATTAGTTATTCATGTTAAGCCAAATACAGGCTATAAATTCATGTGTCCTTTACTAACCTAGATTGATACAATTACCTGAGATTCCCAAGTTATTTTGAAAGCGATTTCCCTTCATTATGACGTAGCAAGAAGAGGACTAAAACTTCTTTACTTTATAATTCATCAATACTTCGACATTTTTCGGATTTTCTTCTTTTGAAATATTTTAAGAATACCAAAGGGATATTGATTACAATCATACAAAGTAGGCTTTTGAAAATGTATGTGCACAGAACCCTTTAAGGTATTAAAACTCCCTGTCGTGTCATTTAGACCCCATGTTGCCTCTCGAATTTCATAAAGGGCGGTTGGCCTAAATTGTTTATTGGTCAAGACCCATGTCTTAATTAAGCCTTATCAGGATGGAACAGCCTTTTCAGCGACCCAGAGTGACCTTACTTACCACAATCAAAGGGATGGTGGCAATAAAGCGTTATGAAAACATTGAATGTCGTTCTAAATTTACACAAAGATATACAATTTTTCCTGAAAAAAGTGGGTTTGCACGCCCCCTGTAGGCTATTTAGCACACTGTATTTAGGATTCCCGGAACACCCCCTCTCGGTCCACACCTACTTTGCATTTATGTCAACAAGCTAGCATGCTACTAGTTATCACTAACATTTGTTTGTCTGACTTTGGTCTTCCCCTTTCTGATAAGAGAAAATTGGTCATAATCTATGGCCTGACCTTGTCTGGGGTAGAGGTCCTCTATACAGACTGCTGTTGCTAGGTTCACCTCAAGACACTCATCAGAAGGTGGAAGGCTTTGAGGAATAACTGATTTTTCAGTCTGATTTACTGAATTGGACAAGGAACTAATCAAGCTGTCATCTAGGCTTTTGCAATTTGACCCGTACTGATAAGGGTTGTGTCTTTGATAAGAAAACTGTTCACGATTTGTAACATCATGTACATGGTCACCTTGAGAATGTGTAGGCCTACCCTGTAAGGTTGGTCCCTGCCTGAGACCATTTCCTAACATGTTAGTCCCATAATCAGTGTAACAATCTGAGGCTGGAAACACTGGACCATTTTGCCCTGCTTGAGGAGAGCACGACATTCTTAATTCATTGTTGTTTTTCAAACTCATGTCTATAACGCACATGCTTTTACTGATGACCCCACAGGTTAGTACACTTTCCTTTGCCTTTGTGCATATATCAGAGTCTGAAATAGATAGTTTCCTTATTCTTCTCTTACCAGAAAATGTTTCCCACCCTGGAACATGTAGAGATTCTGAATCATTCCCTGAACTATCATAAAGTACATTAAGATGCTGCTCTGACGATGACCTAATGTTTACACAATGATTAGAAGCTAGCAAAAATTCCTTAATCTGACAATCTGTTGGCACAATGTTGATAACATCACCCTGATCTGATACAGAATGTTCTCTGTCAGGCTGTTCTGCAAGTAGGTTATCATTGGAGCTGTCTTTCCGGACTGGCAACCCTTTTCCATGTGTGAACGTGTCAATTCCAGTCCCATAGCTGTTTTTTCGTCTTTGAGATCTCCTACTCAATGACGACTCACTATCAATTTGAGACCCTTTCCTTCTCAATGAATTGAATCTCTCATCTATAATCATTAGGGGAGATTCAAGAGGTTTACATTTGCATAACAATTCCATCAGTGATGCCCTAAACTGTTTGTACTTGAGAACATACACGAACGGGTTCAATGTGCAAGTTGTGAAGGCAGTTAGGATGCTGATATGATGATAGAAATTGTTGTATTTGTACTCATTACTGATAGTTTGCATGAAAAAGTATATCTGATTCCAAGACCAGCATGATAGGAAGACAAAACTAACAATACAAAGTGTGTGGATGATATTTCTCCTAGCGCTATACCAGATCTGATCAGTATGGTTGTCAAGGGATGCTACACTGCCCTTGAACCTGAACCCCAATGTCATTCTTCTATGCACCACATGCAGCATCCTCCCATAGCAAACCACAAACACAACAAGGGGTAGGATGAAAGTCAGAATAAGGAAAAAGATGGCGTTTGTTATCCTTGCTGCATCATTGGGCCAGTAAGAGTAAATCTTGCACTCTGTGCAATTCCAAGAATAATTCCCAGTTGGTTTCATTGTTGTTGGCCAGTTGAGGTAGATGCTACAGTCACTGTCTTCCATGTGAGATGTCCCGATCCCTTGTCCCCAAGCCATGATGAACCCAATAACCCAGCCTATTGCGGTGATGGTTTTGGCACGGGTTCGACTAAAAAATGCAGTATGCCACATAGTGTGGACAACATTGAGATATCTCTCAATGGTAATGACGATCAAGTTGTTGGTTGAAGCATACAGAAGTCCCCATATCATTGCGCAACTTATCCAAAGTCGACAGTACAGTTCATGAAACATATCATTATCAGACATTGCGGAATTGTTAACAGTCATGGAATAAGCAATAAGAGCGATGGCTGCCAGCATATCCAAGATGGCTTGGTTGGTGATCATTAGGTTCAGCGTCTCATTGTACAGCCTTGGAGTCTTCCACATTACATAAAGTACTAGGCAGTTAGTGACAAAACCTAGAACTCCAATAGTGGTATAGCTTGTGTCAACCCACATAGGGTTCGAAAACCACAGCTCATTAGTCCCGTGAGTATTAGACATGGTTCAATTATCCTCCGCTCCTCAGTAAGAGAGACTTAAACAGTAGACTATCATTATTCCCCCTCTACTGTAAAAAACTTCCTGGCACTTTCCCCTCTCAACTATTATTTTCTTCCACTATTGATTTTCATCATGTCAAACCAGCATACCAGCATGACATGATTCTAGTATAATAGATATAAATGCATGACGAATAGAAAATGAAAATAGCCGTCATCTTTATATATTTAATTACAAACTACATATTGTTTCACACTTGGTATCTCGTCTATAGGGGCCTAGATCCATCATGTACACAGTGTAATTGCATAGTCTATTGCACCCTTTATTTCAATACACAGCAAAAACTAACGACAATATGATTTCCAAATTGATGATTATAGTACATCATAGACATACATAACATCTTATGTATCTCTATGAGTACATGTACCATGTATTGTCGTACAGCAAATTAAGGGTACTGCAATGCCTATGATAATCATGTCTATTGTTTATTACAACCAATATCCTAGAGAAGAGCATTGGCACAGATGACCCTTTACTGTATCATACTCTAAGTTTAGCTTATTCTATGAACAAATTAACATATTCTCAAAAAATCATACTGATAAAGGTACTACTAGGCTTATATATATATGGTAACTACGTAACAGCTGGTCAGTCTTTGAAATAGTTAATGTACTTCAGCAGTTCAGTACGAAACGTTTCCCTCCAGTTCAACGAATTGTATCAAAAATGAGAAAAAAAATCAAGGTGAACTTAAAAGTTGTGAATTATTCTTGGTAGAACTCTGTAGATAGTATTGTATGTACAACGGAATTACTGGCAACCTAAAATGTAATTATCGAAAATGATTACATTTTCTCTAATAACCTCCTTCCAAAGTTTTAAGCACCACTCTGCTAGCAGTATCCTGCTGAGAATACAGTTTAGACTAATATCCAGGTCAATTTGACAGATTAACAGCGTCAGAAAACAAAACCTGCAGTTGAACTTGACTTCTTGTGCCAACTTTTGTTACATAGAGGTCTGCGGATTAAGTCGAGTTTAACTGTACGATCGTTAAAGCACCGCTAATAGGGGGTTGGCTGTAGTATTACAAACACCTTAAGACGACAAGCCATTAAATCTGGCCGCCCTTAGTAAAGTATTGGCGCTCTACGTGTACGTGGTGCGACTAGTGGGTCGCCCTGGGTCGCCCTGTTTGAGTACTCGTCGCCCAACATGTTGAAACGTGTGGGGCTCTACACGGGTCTACTCCGTGTAATAATGCTACCAAGCATTTTTCTAGCTTTCCAGCTAATAAGAAAAATATTTGCTGACTCTTGACATACTGAAAAATAATACAAGTTTGTGTCTGCCTGACCCAGATTTTTATTCAAACACATATCAAACGTTTTCATGATTATGAAGATTTTAGAATTATTTCTTGGATTTCTTTTTCTGTGCTAGAAACACTGGTCTTAGTTTGAATTGAATGTGTTCTAGTAAGGATTTCTAAATAATTAATAATCATAGGCGTAATGGGAATGGGAGTAGAAGCTCATGTGGCCATGGGACTACGTTGTTTATAGCATATGGACATCGATTTTGATAATTATGAGAAATCATCTTAACAGTAAATTATCAGAAGGTTGCATGAGCATAATACTCTTATGATATCATGTAATAACAAGATTTCTATTAAATGAGGTTACAAAAACAAGTATGGGCAAATGTTTTTCTTTACTGAAAACCTAAATGGCGATTTCAAAATTTGCTGTGTAATGCGCCCCATTTCTAGGAGTGGAGGGCCCCACCAGGTGTAGTGTTGGTGGCCTTCTTTACCTTGGCATCAGTCGGGGAGAGGGACCGGACGCCACAGGTAGGTCTACCACCATTAACTAAGGCCCATAGCAATATGTGTGTATTAGGGGGCCCGATCGATGGCCTATTGAACAGGCCTTGTTACTAATTAGTTACTGCCAGTAAAGTAGCACCAATCGACAGGTTATAGTGGTTAATTTTATTACAGATAGAAAGGGTTCAATTTCCACGATTCACAACTTCATGAAGTAGTGGCCAGTTATTGTTTAGATGGGTGATTTTAATTGTTGTGACTTTTATGTGTAAAATTACGATATTGTGGCGAATTCCATTTTGTGATTATACCCATGTAAATTATTATTGTTTAGAAGACCGCTTCTAAATGGTTACAAGTCCTTTTACATGGGACCCCTCACAGTTTTTTCATCCGATGTGTACAAACATGATAATACAACATTTGTATCATCTAAAATACTGTAGAACAAATATACATAATTTCTGTTTGATCGATCGTCTATTGCAATAAATATTTTATAATCCCAATGACAGATCAGGTGCCTCTTATGGAAATAATCTATAGATATTTATTTCATAAATGATATTTCCTTTATAAGTAAACTAAATGATTCATCACTGGAAAACCATGAGTCCAATGCATATCAGGATTAAATTTAAATCGGCAGGTAGACCTATGTCAAAACCTTTAAAATTGACATTGGTTTCTATCCCAGGTAATTTGTGTGATCCCCTAATCATGACATCTTACAATGATCGATATTGGTCATTCAAGGAAGGAATGATAACCATACTGGGCCAAAAATGATTAGATAATGCATTGGGCCATACCTTTATCTCTATGGGGGACGTCTGACTCAGTCACTAGCAGTCCTCAGTGGTAAGGACATAGTATAGCTTCTTGTCTGAGAGGCACTACACATTATACATATCGATCGTTAATAACTTTACTACTGTAGGTAATTAGTAAAGTGGTTGCTTCTGCCTGGAGGCAGGGGTGCGGAGCACTAACTACAAACAACCACATGAAGGATGACCATCCTCAGTTACATCGGAATTCAAAACAAAATACCATTTTTCTTTAACTCATTTCCTAAATATTTTTATAGCAGTTTGCCATAGCTGTTTGTTATAGCATAGCGGCAGTTTTGCACTGGTACTTTACGGATATGGTTAAAAATCAGATTGTGTTTTAACCCCAAAATGCTGATTTTGTTCCACTGATATTGCTGGTACATCAGCTAAATTTGAATGGGATTGGATACTGTATTCGGATCCAAGTAGCCCCCCGCGCCCCCCATCGGCCTCTTGGCCAAGTTGGCTTTAAAAGGCGGATTGTGTCTGGCCGGATTTATTGGTATAGTGAACAATGGTTACAACTGCACTCAGCACCTGACAAACAAATACCCACACACTGAGGCAGTATTAAGGGCACGGATAGAGAGAATTAAATGTGTAATTTTGATTACAGGTTAGAGCCCATGAGTGTGTGCCTGTGAGTCGTTATTAGGAAAAGGAGTAACATATTATTCTACGATTGCATTGCATGCAGTAGCTGTCATTACATGACGTTTACAGCATTTTCCTGCTTTGGTAAATTTCTAGTCAGTGGCATTGGCAGGAATATTACTTCATACAATGTCATGTGTTACTGGACGCTATAGCATGACAAATGTCGCAAGGTGTTACTAGGATACATCACTTGAGTTTCTAGAAAACGCATGATGTTTGGAATTTCTAAATTATTTATGTTCAACTCGAGAACTGCCTTTTCTATAAAAGAAAAACAAAGCAGATATAATAGGTGGAAACATTTTAACAAGACGCCTTGTTACCCTGGAGAAAACCACCTTAGTTTGATTTTATATATAGACAGAGGATAATGTTGTACAAGGAGCAGTATGATGTACTTTGAATCCAGGAGGCTTTGTTTTGGTTGCCTTATCTGCTTAATAAGCCTGCTTTGGGTGCAAATATCTCAGGTGTCTTAATCCTCCTTGAGTGTCCTTGTAGTAAAGATTACTGTTGCTATATCCCTCAGACCCACAACTCGGACACGATGAACCAGTTACACCCTTAACTCACAGGTACCAATAATATACAGGTGCTGGAGGGAAACAGCAGAAAATACTTATTCATACTTAAAAGGATATAATGTGTTGGGGGAAGGGTATTTTAATATTTCTAGTTTTTGGGTGTGATGAGGAAATACAGTTTTGTTTTCGTTTAAATTGCACCACGCTGCCGCTGAATAAGGTAACGTGTTCTTCCGGTTGCTTACAAATAAAGGACCCAGCCAAGGATATGACATTATAATAACGTCGCAGCAACATTCTCGATTGATTCTTGTTCCATCATATTGATAGGTTGCAGTGACGTTCTTTTGATGACTACCAGTTACGTCACTGCAACCAACTATTGTAACGTTACATTGTGACATTCTGGTAACGTTCCTGTAACATTGTTTATGAGGCTGAGACTGAGCTCATGAGTTGAAAAAATAAGGCAGGGAGGTTGATTTAACTTTTAGATTACATGTTTCTTACTAGCACAAATAGACTCAGTCAGTCTCGAAAGTTTAGAAAGATGATCCAAACATCCTTTACAACGACTTCTAGCATCTAAAATACAACTTGTGATCAAATGTATGCCATTTCTTGTCCTCTAAGGATAGCGTAGGGTAATCAGGGCACAATTTGCAAGAGCTATCCCAGGCAAGCACATGACGTTATTATAACGTTGCAGCAATGTTCTGTTTGGTACTGTTTTGGTTCTTGTTATGTTATTTTGATGGCTCCCAAAAACGTTGCTGCAACCTCCCATTGTGACGTTGCACTGTGTCGTTATTAAAACGTTATAGAACATTCTGGTCACATTCTCCAGTCATGGTAAATTTTATTGTGTTTTTTCTAACAATATGAGTGATATTTTTTATTCATTGGACTTGATTCATGAACTATATGTAGCATTTCATCTTCTATTTCTAAATAACTGAATGGTCTATGATAATATAGAGATAAAATAGGTAACCCTTTCTTGTATTCAATTTGGAATGTGCTCAATAAATAAGAAATATTTAGAAAAGTAAGGCCTGCCCCCTGTGGGGACAGAACCCTGGACCCCTCACACTCAAAGCGGGGAACATACCACAGTGCTACTGAGGATCGCACTAGTAGCTAGGTTCAAGCCATTCGATTTATTCTCGTACTGCTACTATTACTACAATAACTACTTTTAGTCCATATCATACATATAGAGTTATATATCTAGATATCAAAGTATGCATAACTATGTATGTATGTATACATACATATAATATTATACATGCACAGTTATGCATCATATACATGTCTAGATATATGATGACATGGATTAATAGTAGTAATTGTAGTAGCTATATATGTATATATATGTATGTATGTAAACATACATAGTTATGCATAATTTATATGTCTAGATATGACTATATATATATGTAGGCATGGACTATTGTAGTAATAGTAGTAGTGCTAGCATAAATGCAATGGCTTGACCCTAGCAACTGGTGCAATCCTCAGTAGCTCAGTGGTATAGGTTCCCTGCTTTGTGTGTGAGAGATCCAGGGTTCTATCCCCACAGGGGTCAGGCTTTCCTTTTCTAAATGTTTCTTATTTATTGGGCACATTCCAAATTGAATACAAGAATAATTGAATACATTGAATACAAGAAAGGGTTACCTATTTTATCTCTAAGCTATCATAGACCATTCAGTTATTTAGAAAAAGAAGACTCAACGGAATCCTAGGTATAGTTCATATATCTGTTTTGGTTAATCAGCACAATATGAATTGCTTCAATTACAGATCTAAAGAGATAACTTGACAATCACCTTTATGGTTAGGTCTCATCCATTATTATAATGTTCTAATTTGCTTAGATTGAGACCTCACCAGAGCAGAATGTTATTATAACATTCTGATTAAGTCAGGTTGAGATCTTACCAGAACAGAACGTTATTATAACATTCTGATTAAGTCAGGTTGAGACCTTACCAGAACAGAACGTTATTATAACATTCTGATTTAGTTAGGTTGAGATCTCACCAATAAATAACGTTACTGCTACATGCCATTTTAGTAAGTAACAGACTGACCAAAAAAGTATGGTCGCAGAACAGTTCTGTTGCTTCGCAGCTTAGCTGGGATTTCTTTGTCTTTTTATACATGTTATACATCATATGAAGGCTGAATATCTCACCTATCGAATGGTATTACCTACTTATGCCTTGGTGTATTCCTCCAGGGTCCTCACAGTGTGTCTCCAGTGCGTTAAGAACCCCCAGTCGCCATGTCTGATCAGGAGGACGAGTTCGAGGACGACCCTGAGATCGGGGAGGAGGAGACCCTGCCGGTAGGCCAGGAGGAGATGGACGTGGATGACGAGGAGAAGAAGGAGGACGAGGAGGAGGAGGAAGAGGTAATACATCTACCTCTAGGGGTTATCTCAATATGTACATACTTAGTTTGATATTTGGCCTACTTCTTTTCCTATGTCAGATAGACCTCTTGTTAGGTGACTTTTAAAAATGGATTCATATTTCTCGAGATTTCCCCATGAATGGATCTATTTTTATACATATCTACAATACATGTAGTTGACAGTAAATAGTGGAAAGTTCAATAGAATCTCGAATTGATTATTTCGCCGGACTGAATTCCACGACTAAAGTTTTCACTGTTCATGAAAATGTTTGGATATTGTAAAGAAATCTTAAGCTTCTTCTTTGCAAATGTGAGCAGACCTTTTTCACTAGTTAAGACTGATCATTATCAAATAATTGGTTTGCATTATAAATCATACCAAAGCGTTCATGTTCCTCATTGTTTATGTATAGAAAGGGAAAAAGAAAAACAAGGTGAGTAGTGATTAATCAAAAGGAAATATTTTGGACATGGAACACAATGATTCAACTAACATAATACTTTTTATTTTTGCTTCGCAATGGCTGGCCACATAACGTATAGAATGTTAGACAGATTTTTAAGCCAAATTAAAACACCAAATCAAAGCTTTAAGTAGCTTCACTGCTGAAACTCAGTTACAAAGTATGATCATATAGGTTACTCAGTTGAAACACATTAGAGTTTATCATTATCTGTATCTTCATAATTATGACATTAAAATGTATCCGTAGGTAAACAGGGCTCTGGTGATATTCATAATAATTGCTTGCTAAGAGATAAACTGTACTAAAACATTGCAGCAGGTTTTGGGATCGCACACATCAATATTTAGTAAACATTAGTAAATTATAATTTATGGTAACACTGATTATGCCTATTAACATCAGGTATTATACAATGCTCGGCTTTGCTTGTTTACATTTTTGCAAATGGCAATTGCTTTGACAATTACCTATTATCCTAAACAGGCTTAATGACTGTCGTTATAGAGATATGAGGCGTTATTATAATTATTACATAATATATATAAGTTTCTTTTAAGAACATATCACACATACAGTCATTCAATCCTCTTATTATATTTCACTAAGTGACAATGAATTGTTTTAAATATATTTTTTCTAAATTAGGGTAATATGGGAAAAGGTACATTACTACCAGAATGTCTACAGTCTGTACAGAAAAAATGTTTACAATAGAAAAGTCGAAAACTGTCGCGCGTGGTGATCTATTTGTTTTCCCCCTTTAATTTAGATACCAGAGAACCCATTAACCGAGGAAATGGTTTCAGAAAGTCTCAGTCTTCTGAGTCGAACAGGGGATGGTTTGGCACACGCGTATATCAGACTGGATCTTCATGAAAAGTAAGTATCTGCCAAATGAGATTTAGAAAAATAATATTTCATTACAAAGCTATCACAAGTTGTAAAGAACCCACATAAATTATTATGTTTTCCATTTTTAATTCTCTGTAGCATCAGGTCATTAATTCTAGATAAAATCTTACATTTTATTTGACAGAGAGGTGACGGACGTTAGTATACTGAAGAAGTACATCCACCTTCGGTTTGTGGACCTCTCCAGGAACAGTCTGAAGGACATCAGTCACCTAAATGCACTCACACACCTACTCACCTTAAAGGTAAGGCTACTTTACCAGCTAGGTGTGTTCCAGAATTTTGATGATATAAGTTGTCTATTCTTCTTACACCATTCCCAATGTCTTTTAAAACAATTTCTATTCTGGGCTGGGGTGAGCTGGCTGCTACCCCCCTCTACATGTCTCCCAGTGACAACAACTGGGAAATCAAAGGCCTTGTGCCACCGGCTGTTGTGTGTCTGGCCCTGTCTATGGGACCAGGCACATTAAAGAACACCTACTTCGGTAAATGTGTAGGGGTATGGTCTCTACCTTCTCATAGATTCGATCACCATCACCGCCCTTGATATGACCCTGGCAGTTGATTAGGGCGTAAAGCAACCAATAACCAACCAACCAATTTCTATTCAGGTTTTTGGGGGGAGTGGTTTCCATCTACGTCCAGTCAAACACAATCTATGTCTGGTTTGTTGTAGATACCATGGTTACATTACCAATAGGACCTATTTAAAACAGCATGGTTTTCAATCTTTACCCAATCCCAAAGTGTTCAGTTCTAGACATTATTGTATATAATTAGTGGGCACCGTCCCATATGCCATATGCATATGTTGATAAATGGCGATGTATCAAAACATGTCAGCCTAAAAAAAATCCAGATTAACATTATCCAGCAAAACCACACCAGTGGTAATTGTTCAGACATGTCTTTTCAGTAGCCACGATGCAGACATAGTTCATGACTCCATGCTCTGATTTCACAGTCCTCACCTTATCAATATTTATTGTTGTAGGCCGACTCTAACCTACTGCCGTCGGCCAAGCTGGAGACGATGCCCTACCTACAGAGCGCCTCCTTCATCCGCAACAAGATTAAGACCACCGAGGGCCTCAACCACCCCATGCTCGAGTCGCTCTCCCTCAGCTGTGAGTAGCTCAAGGTCACCTTCATAATTCAAAAACCCTAAAGTCCCAATAAATAATCGGCCGATGTTTGCACCGAATTTGATCACGCCTTTCATTACATATGTATGTCAAAACACTGGTTAAAATTTACCTGATTTTTTTTTCAAAAAAAGTTTCTTAAAATGCTAAACGGGCGGGCTGACCAGTGACCAATGGTCAAATGACCTAACTAATTGGGTGGCTCCACCTGCTAATAAACGATTTGTATGTAACACCTTGTCATAAGGTGGCAGCACTGCGCACTGGTGGTAGGCTTTTAACCAAACGACATCATGAATTACTATACTTTCTATTGTTATCTTAATTATGATTATCTTCCGAAAATCACAACGGTCAACTCTTTTGAGGTTGCATTATGAATATTTATGAAGGCATAATCATTTGCTTTTGGAGAAATTCTTTTCTTTTTGGGAACGGGAATGGAAGGGTGTAGGGTAATGATTGATAATTATCATGGGCCCTCAACAATCTCTGACCCACGCCGCCGGTTTTAATTGTATTTAAAACATACACTGAATTAGAATGGTCTCTGCAATTCAAAAAGTAAAATCGTGCAAAGTACCAAAAGATAATTATAGGAAAAGTGTCTACTGCAATTCATTCCCTTGAACTAAGCTTAGACTGACCATCCATGGGGTGGTCTTTTAAGATCTACAATATCCTCAGATATAATTCTTCAGTCAACTTAGTGCTCCTTACTCGACCCACGATCGTGGGGATGACACGTGATGGTCAATAGTCAGAATGATAGAACTTTTATCTGTGGGCTTCCATATGATCTGCTGTTATCTCGTCAGCTGAATAACATAAGGTCGTATCTCAAAAAACTCAATTTTATTTTTATTTTTTAATATGTTCCCTTTACCCCTAAGGTATCTGGGAAATTTTGAATTTTTTGAATTTTTCAAATATTTGGAATGCTATTAACCAGTAAACAAAGGTCGTATCTCCCCAATTTCACTTTGAATTGAATAACATAAGGTCGTATATGAAGCAGGCCAATACTTTATTCCTGATAAAACATGTTAATTTATACAAAATAAAAATATTTCATAATTCAATTTTTCTGATAATTATCCTGGAAACATTATTGCACAATATAATGATGAAATTCACAAACCAAGAAAAAGATATACGGGTATAATTGCAAAATGTTGGATACGACCTTTGTTTACTGAAGAAATGGCCTGGAAAGTGAATAACATAAGGTTGTATCTGTTGTGCATTTAAATGTGACAGCATAAACATCATATAAACCTTTACTATTTTGGAATAGTCATATGTAATAATGTCATAGCATGTTGATTTTAAATCAGAAATACTATTTTGTGAAATTTGTATTAGTTAAATGGATTTAATTTGTATTTATCTCACATTTATAATTCCCAGATACGACCTTATGTTATTCACTTATTTCCAGCTTTTCTCCTTAAAGTTGAATAACATAAGGTCGTATCTGAGCCAGATTCTTAAAATGTTACCATAGTAACATCATGATAATCTAGATATCTTCATAATCTTGACTGAAGAATTTTTCACATACTATTGTACCCACTATGAGATATTATAATGATTGAGCAGATATTTACAGCTGTATAGCCCATCAAAATTCATCATATTTCTTAAATCAGCAATTACTCAAATTGAGCATTTGTCAGATACGACCTTATGTTATTCAGCCGACGATCTGTTCATGATACAAAATTAATGGCTCTATGCTCAGTTGGAATGTCTTACTTTTTGAATAAAGTGTATCTATATATAAGACATATTATAGAATGAAATATAATTCCTCACATCTTTCTTAAATGATAATTTCAAACAGCTATTTGCACCAGAACCAGTGGTTCGAGGCGAAAATTTGTCCAAAAGAGAAATGGTCAGCATCTATAGGCCTATTTAGTAAGCACTGCAGCGACCGCTATTAGAAAATCACTGAATAAAGCACTTTTTTTGGCTTTATTTCAAACTGACATACTCAATTTGATAGTTAGGATATAATTATGGTTAATGAGAATACAACTTTGTAAGCATACAATTTCTCACTGTTAAATTGAACTATGATAAGTTTAATATCCACTATAAGTTAGGGTGTTATTTATAAGTTGTATGCTCATCCCTGGACATTAGCTAGCTCCCATCTGCAGTCCATCTCCATTGGACTGTGTGTCCAATACATAATATAGTTCCGTATTATGAAAAGACATAACACTCGCATGAAAGGATGTTCTTTATTAATATCCAATGCGTGTGCGTACTCATCACAAGATCTCTCAATGACAATGAACAATCCAAAGGGTAGTATCTGCTCAACCACACTCAACCAACGCTCCAGCCGACTACTCAGTCTATCAGCTTCAATTCCAACTCCAGAATAAGTTTCTAGTACCGATATTTCCAGGATATTAAACCAATGAAAGCTAACAGCGCCCTACTTAGTGCTGTGCATACTGCGCTATATATATGTAACCACATACTGAACCTCATTCCTCCCTTCACTCTTTACCTTTGGCAAAGAGCACTTGCTCAGCCCTGACTTTTAGTTGTAACACTAGAATGGCTAAGCTAAAGTACAGACTGACCATCCGCGTCAGTACAAAATGTTGAAAAAACACATGCATTGTACAATAAAGGCAACACAACAAAACACTCAATATAGACCTGTGCTCCCACACTACTGCTTGCTTGAATAATTTAGCAAACTGATTGGCTCTTAGCGCTGATCGTTACTGGCGATCCGACTGTGATAGAGAATTAATATAATTATATTTCCAAATTACCATGCCTAAAAACATGTCAGGATCTTGACGATCTTGTTTATAGCTAAGGTTATCATGAACATTTGTTTTCCAATTGATGCCATAATGTGGACCATACAAGCTTATTTAATATGATATTTCATAATAGTTTATAAATGTAGCCATAGGATAGGCATGTATATAAACAGTTCAGGTAGTGGTGAGATATATTGCTATCACAAAGCATCAGCACACTTATATTTGGACCGCAATATCATATAAATATCATATAAATACACGTGGTCACAACCTATTATTTTACTTTGACATTGCATAAAAGTGTCAGAGAAACATTGCAGTAGTATAACTTGCTAGCTTGAGCTTGACAGATCATTCTACACGTGTGGTATTATCGCCGACTTCAACACCCTTCGCACACCTCCAACAATACAGCCTTCTGAAACCCTTCTTAAATCGTTGATTCATGATCCCATAGATTATAGGGTTGTATCCACTATTGGAAAAGGCCAAAAGAAGGGCTAAAACAGGAAGGCCCTGGGGTATGGAGTCCTCTGAGAGAACTGCCCAAACAATGATGATCATCATAGGTGTCCAACAGATGAGGAACACCAAGATGACCACCAAGAAGGTGGTGGCCAACTTGAAGTGTTTCTGACGCTGTTGAGGACTGCTCTTAGGGGTCTTATCTTTAACCACTGAAGCCACCTCATCTCTGGACATACTGTTCTTATTGTTTCCATCACTGTTATCAACATTCGTACTTATGCTGTCAATGGTGTCATCAGTTGATGACCTTGCTTTGTCAGTGGTGTGACCGTCATTTGACTTACCATGTTGTGTCACTACAACATTGGTAGCTAGGTTCTGTGACCTTAATTCTTGCACTTTTATATGTGTTGGTGTTTGGACAGGTTGGTCCACGTGTCCATGAGTTTCTCCAGTGTCTGCCACCCCAACCTGTACTTCAGAATTCCTCCCAAATGTTTTTGTTGGTGCCCAGGCTGTTTGTGCAGAAACAGATGCAATTGCAGATGGCTGAGCAACCCTTAACCTGCTCTTGCTCTGCCTTACCACTTGCAAGATCTTGATGTAACAGAATACCATGCTGAATAGGGGTCCACCAAAGCACAGGATTATTAAGAATATAACATACGTCAGGCTTGCCGAGCGATAGTCTACAAGACAAGACTGTTCAAACATAACTTCATAATGACCCACGCCAAAAATTGGCATCAAAGCTAGAAGACAGGCAAGCGTCCATAAAGCTGAAACAAGAGAGTTTAATGTTAATTTGAAGCCCTATGCTTAGAATATTTCACTGATATTTGATTGAGATAAACGCAAATGTAATTCCTTGCTTGAACTACTTTTCTGTAAAGCCAGTTTACGATAGTATGATTAATTAATCAATTAATTCCAATATATTTTCATCAGAGGTGCTGACTTCAATAAATAGAAGTAAACCATGGCAGACTAAGATTTCTTGCGATTCTAGACCTCCTTCATTACATGGTAGAATATAATTCATAATGGTTACAAGCACTTGTTGAGGAAATCAAGATTAATACTTTTGATAACGGGCATATAGGATTATTTTCTACTCACCTGCAATCATAATACCTGTATTTCTGGCTGTAAAGATCTGACCATATCGGTTTGGGTGACAAATTAGAACATATCTATTGATACTTATTACTCCTAGTGACATGATGCTCACAATGACGCTTGTCGTGGTAAATATCCCCATAACACTGCAAGTTAATTCAGAATAAATCCACCGATTTGCAAGGATCGTTGAAATTGTTGGTGGTAGGGTCACCGTGGTGACTAGGAGATCAGCAGTACCCAGGCAGAGCAATAGAGCATTTGATGCTGACCTCAACGATTTGTCTCTGTAGACTATCAGCCACAGAGAAACGTTGCCAATTGTAGAAACAATGCCAATGATTGACAAAATAATAACTGTTACTATCTTTCCAGCTGTTGGTGGAAATGGTGTGGTGGCAACATCCCCATGTGTTGAGTTGATAGTACTTGATGTGCTGGCATATGAAATAGTATCCATGTTTGATATACTTTTCTGCTGTAAAACGTATGATAACCCAACAACCCTTTGCCTTTTGGGATATCAAACGATGTTTTGGTAATATACTTATTAAACTGGTGGAATTATACAGTATAGAGTGTCAATCTGATATATGATAGAGTCCATGGTTCTGAAGCCTGGCGTATAATTTATATGAGCACTTTACTCTTACAACTCCCCCACCTAGTGTGTCTGACTCTGGGAGGGAGTCTCTCCACAGCAGTCTGTAATAATTTATAGATTAATAAAATTACCGCCTCTCTGTTGTTACAGTTAAGTGATGTAGATCAACTTGGCCTGGTGATCGATGTATGGATCTGGACTCTTCAAAGCACCACTGTTCCATGTTATTTTCTTGGTCGACATAAAGTTCTTTTCTGGTATCTAATATTTATATATTATGAGTAAATAAGTTCTGTGTTTAATCTTCTCTATGTCCTAGCATGATTGACATGCAAATACATAACTTTCGAAATTGTTTGCGACCGTATAATGTTTTGGGTCCCTCACGCAAGAACCTCCCATAAGACCCGGTGACGTCACTCTATTGATGACGTCATGACTGATGGCGATGTGGTATAGAGGCCCAATTAAAATGGCCTTCCTTGGATCTACACTCTGATTCAACAGGTCATGGCCCTACGATTAACTAGATCAAGCCACCGCCTCTAGACAGGAAATTGGGATCTTATTCACACAGTATAAAGGTTTATAAAGGTTAGGTAACCAAGAACACATGGAACCTGGCTGCTTGTATGTGTATATGTAGGCATTCAGATTAGCTAAAACCTTTTCTGATCCCCATCCATTACCACTTACATACGTTTTTCTTAACATATTTACATAGTTAACAACGGAGAGTTGTAAGTTGGTCAGTGGGCATCATCTCAGTATAGTCAACGTGTTGCCGGAAGATTATTGCATATGTTGTGTTAGGTCGGTCATTGTTTATCAAGCAATTTATAAGAAAATTAAACATGGAAAAAAGAGAGGAAAAAGGGGGTGCACAGGCCACAAATTCTACTTATAAGCAATATTACCAACAAAAATTCAACGAAAACTCTGTAATCAACTAGCGTTACGTAAGCGGGGATTTGGTAAAGATCTTAAGCAATGCTATTTTAATACAAGGGAGCGAAATATTCGTGTCTGAAAAAGTAAACTTGTACAAACTTCGACTCTAATCCCTGGGTGTTGTGGTCGGGTGACCAGCGAATGGCAGTGGTCAGTAGTATAGTAGGGTCCTGGGGATTCCTGGATGGTTAACTGGTTAAACATTTCAGTTGCTAAGTATTGGAATGTTGTTGAAATGGTGGGTGGATGGGTGGGCAGGGGGATATTAATTAAAGAAACAATGAAAAGATAATTAGGAGTTGGTAGTTATACATTTAGAGACTTTAATAGTACTTTAAACTCCCATTAGGGGATAAAGGTATTTACAAATGAGACTGTGTTATCCTGGTGGTTGGTTAACTGGTTAAACATTTCTATTTCTGGGCATTCTCCGGTGGGTATTATCACAATGGGTGGGTGTGGCTATGCAAATGAGTTCCTTTGTATGGATTAATGAATAATGGTATATCTATTGAATTTTTAAATTCAAATAATGAATTCTGATTGGTCGACAGAAAAATGCTTTAATCTGATTAGTTCTCCCAGATGCTTGTATAATTGATGTTGCTATGGTGACAGACAGTCAACACACCTGCTCTCCATTATGCAAGACCTGAACCATTGAAACCACCTGCCCTCTATTATGCAAGACCTGAACCATTGAACACACCTGCCCTCTATTGAGAATGACCTGAACTGTTGAATTTCGGGTGATGTGTCATGGCTTGACTCAAATAATAGTTTAGTGTTTTTCTGCTAGGTGGCACCACCTTTCAGAGTCTCATAGTTCCAGTCTAAGGGCCTAGGTGGCAGCATCATTGCGCTACCACTGACCACTGACAGCAAAGCATTATTTGAATTCAAATGCTTGAATCCAACCATCATTTCATGTTGGCATTTATTCAACAGTTAAACCGATATTTCAGATGGTAGGGGAGAACTTGTTTCTGAACCTAGGTGATAACATTAAAGAGTGGTCATCTAATGACATTTCAGCATTATTTGAATTCAAATAACGCTAAAAATTGCTGCCACCTTTTCAAGCAGTACTTAAGTCGAATCAAAGCAAGAAACAATTCATTTGATGAGTAGCTTCAGTGGTGTTCAGACGTAAAGCTAGAGAGAGACTCTTGAGATAATGTCTGAAGGATACCTGGAGAATGTAGAAGGTCCTGTATTTCCAGGACTCAGGGCTCCTTGTAATGTTATGGTGGCTGGAGTGTCAAGCAGTGGGAAAACCACACTGGTGCACAAGATATTGAAGCACAAAGACATTATGTATACCCGTCCCATAAGGAAGGTGATGTATTGCATGAATGTCGACCAACCTTTGTATAACGAGATGCGGAAGGATGTTCCAGGATTGGCGTTTCACCGAGGCGTCCCGACAGAAGAAGACTTGGATGCTTTCACGGATGGCTCTCAGCACTGTTTGGTGGTGTTGGACGACTTGATGGAGCAGGTAGTGCGGAGTGTGGATGCCCAGAATCTTTTTACCAAATATTCGCACCACAAACAAATTTCGGTGATTTTCATAACTCAAAATATATTTTCGAGCGGGAAATGTGCCCGAAACATATCAATTAACTGTCATTACTTCCTTCTCTTATGTAACCCCCGAGACGTGAGGCAAATAAACATTTTGGCCGATCAAACGGGGCTAGGAGTAGTGATGAAAGAAAGTTACAAGGACTGCGTGTTGACAAGGCGTTATGGATACCAACTTATATCCTTGCATCCAGCGGTCATGAGTGCTGCGGCTGTGGAGAACCCCCCTCGACTGAGATCGAGGATACACACTAACATTTTCCCAGGAGAGGATTTGATTTCCTATCTATAAAAGGAGAATCCAGGAGGAAGGCTTCGTCATTTCGTGACAGTCTGTCGTAGAGTGCACACTGCAGAGACATGTCAGCAAGGCTGAGCAAGTGTGGTGACTATTTAAAAGCCATCCTGAAAGGAAGCAACGTTCAGGGCGAGGCCTTGTTGGTGACGGCATCAGATCAACAAGTCAACTGTCTGGGAGAAATCTTCTACAACTTGCAGAGACTCCCCTTGGGAAAGAAGGCCAAGGCTTTGGTGACAAAGTATAGAAAAGTGGTGGATGCGATTGCCAACCTTGCCGTGAAGGTGAAAAACCGTTTGTTGATGGTACAAAAATTTGCCAAAAAAATCTTGATGATCTTGATGTCTGTCAAAGTACGACTTCTCAGTCTACTGGCCCCGTCATCATGAAAAAGTACATTACCGTGTCGTATGAAGAATACACTAGGTTGAAAAAAATTGAAGACGGTGGTCAAACCAAGGTCGGCAAGACTACTGAGCCAAGTCAAGCCCAGACAAGCACTGGTGAAGCTAATCAACCTCCTCCACCAAGGAGTCCACCAGCACCACCACCAAAGCAGCAACAGCCTGAACCAGCTGAAGAGGAGCCTCTCACACCGCCACCACCACCACCACCAAAACAGAGATCACCACTGAGATCACGACAGTCACCACCACCACCGCTACCCCCACCCCCACCCGGGGAACCGGCAAAGAAGAAACGAAAAGTACAATTGGGGGTGAGAGAGGAGGACAGATCCGTCGAAACCAGCCCACCTATAAGACATAATCCGCGACCATTGCGACAGACACGAACTGATTGGAAGACGGCATGGAAAACAGGATGGAAGAAAGGGGACAGCGGCAGGGACGGCAAGTGAAAGCGGCTACAGACGATGAGGTCGAAGACTACCTGAAATCCATTTATTACGACACCCGCCATCCAGCAGGATTTGCTGGGGCAGTGGCTGTATACAATGCTGTTCGAGCAGAGGCAAAACATGCCATCAGTCTGAAAAGAGTTCGGGAATGGCTGCAAAAACAAGAGGCTTACAACACATTCCGACCAGCGCGGAAGAGGTTTCCCAGACCCAGGGTGATTGTAAATGACAAGGATGCCCAGTGGGAGGTGGACACGTTGAACATGAATGGAGTGAGAAAGTACAACGATGACTATGGATACATCCTGGTATGCATCGACGTGTTGACTCGTCATCTCATTACCAGACCCTTGAAAGCATTGAGGGGAGGCGATGTGAAAGTGGCGTTCGAGGACATTTTCAGATTCAATGAAGAACCCAGAACCATTCGTACTGAACGGGGAAGTGAGTTTGTCAACAGCGTTATGAAAGGGTACTTCCTGTCCAAGAAAATACACCATTTCCTCACCAACAACGAAACAAAAGCGTCACTAGCCGAAAGAGTCATCAGGAGTATACGCATGCGAATCGGACGACTATTCAAAGGCAGGCATAGTTTTGATTGGGTGTCACGGCTGGAAGGTGTCACGGAGGCCTACAATTTGTCCAAGCATCGATCCCTGGGTACTTCGCCCCTGGAAGCCATGTGTGTCACGGACAAAAACACGCTTTGGCATCACCAGTACAAGCGCAACGATTCGGCCACGGCCACGGGACCAAACCTACCTTTCCAATTTGACCCTGGAGATCGAGTCAAAGCGTCCTACTTGAGCAAGCCGTTTGACAGGGCCTATTCGGAGAGATGGGGAAAGATGATCTACACGATCACTGGACGCAAGATGAGTCAAGGGTATCAAATGTACAAGCTCAAGAATTGGCAAAACGAACCGATCGAGGGCTGGTTTTACACACCCGAACTACAGCGTGTGGTGGTCGACGAGAACACCCAATACGAGGTGGAACGTGTCATCAAGAGACGGACAACGGGTCCGAGGAATGCTAGGCGAAAGGAAGTCCTGGTGAAATGGTTGGGGTGGAACGACTCATATAATAGTTACATCCCCGAAAGCGACTTAGTCCAGTTTGAGCAGTCGTGAGGGACAGACGTGTCATGTATCTCTTCCTGAGTTCGGACGACAGCCTCAAAATACACGCAGACAACACGGCTACTGATTTCATAGTCACCCTGCCTTCCCCGCTGTACTTGGATCGCGAAGCTCGGTGGGAGTGTGGTCTTTGCGACCTGAGCATTATCACCAAGAACAGCTCGTCGGTGAAACGAGCCGATCGGTTGCACGTGTATTGTAATTTGATCGAGACGTCCTACGAGCAGGGATCCACACACCCCATACTCAAAACGGCTCAGCTGAAGACGGTGAAAAACAACGTGGCGTTTTATAATCCACCCTACTACATGAGAGTGGCTCGAGAGCGGATCGACTCGATTCACGTGTATTTAAGGCTCGACAAAGGAAAAGTTCCCTCATTTGACGAGGGGATCACAAAGTGTACACTTCACCTGCGTCCAGTTTAAACTCCGTCATGTCACTGGTACCTTTGGGTCTCGATATAGAAGCATGGACTCGTGCCACTCGACCCTCATCCGAAAGCAGTTTGGCACCGTCTTCGGGATCAATGATGTTCACCGACACCAGCGGTCACGAGAGGTTTCACGGCATACAGCATTACAGTGGAGGAGACAAGCCCAAGAAAGCAGTAGCTCAAAAGCTGGTCACGCCGATGCAAAGTGTTTTGGAGCGAACCAAGGAACGAGAACAGATGTCTGATGCTCCAAATGACAATAACGTTTCACTGAACGTGGCAGCCGTGTCCAAGACCAAGTCGAAAAAGCCTAAAAGGTCAGTCGCCAGCAGTATAAAACGATTGAAGACGACTCGGTTACGTCAGTCTAAGTCGAGAAGCGGTCCGGGCAAGACCTCCAACACTACCAAGACCTCCAAGACTTCGGCGACCAAGAAGCATTAACCATGCAGGACTTTAAGTTTTCCGAGGTCCAGGAAGGGTTTTCTGATAAACTGGCCGTGTTTGACCCACCCAAGCAAGAGACGGCCATCTTGGAGAACGAGAGAATGCGCTACTACCCCAAGGCAGCCATTAGCCAAGGCTCTCCAATCAGCTTTTTGATTGAAGGGCAGGGGGGGTATATAGACGGTGCCAATACCACCATGACGGTCAGCATGAAGATTGTGACCGACAAGGACGAAGCCGTCACGCCGGCGAACAAAGTCGCGTTGACCAACTTGCCTCTGCATTCCATCTTCAGCCAAGTGACCGTGGCGCTAAATGGTACCGAGGTCAATCCTGATTTGGGTAATCTATATTCTCAAAGTCAGTTTCTAAAAATGCTGCTCACTGAAACAGGAGAGTTTAAAGACACCATTGGACGCAACCGAGGCTTCTTTAAGGACACGGCCAGGGAAACGGGAACCACGGACCCCGCATCGGTTACAGACGCCAACAACGGATTGAACGCGAGACACGACCTGACAAAGAAAGGAGACGTTGTGACGTTCACCGGTCCCATCGGTTTGGATTTCCTGGAATCCTGCAACCGGTATCTGATAAACGGTGTGAGCATTTCTCTCACCTTTTACCAGAGCAGCGATGCTTTCCGACTCTTGGCCGCAGACAGTGAGACCAAGTATAAGTTGGTGCTGACCAACATGTACCTGTCGGTCTGCAGTGTCAAGTTGAGGCCTGAAATCCTCATCCGACATTCGCAGCTGCTGGCCGACGACAAGTCGGCCCTGTATGCCTATCCCAGGACCTGCATGCGATCTCACGTGATTCCCAAAGGCGCCAACCAGTTTGACATATCCCAAGTGTTGTCCGACCGCGTGCCTAGCCTGCTGGTGGTTGGATTCGTGGATGCAAATAGCTTTGCAGGATCGCTGGAAAAGAACCCTTACCATTACGAGCCGATGGAATGTAACTACGCCAGCTTCAGTGTGAACAGTCGCATGGTCCCCTCTCGGCCTTACACGCCTTCCTTTGGCACGAAAGACTTTGCGGAGGAGTATGCCGCCCTTCAAAGTTTAAGTGGTGGTAAAGGAAACGCGTTGAGCATGGACGATTTTGCCGATGGGAGCAGTCTGTTTGTCTTCAATGTCCAACATCACCTCAACCTGGAGGACGGGGTGTACCCAGTCATTCACAAGGGTAACACTAGGCTAGAAGTCCGTTTCAAAAAGAACTTGACCTCTTCCGCAGTCGCGATTCTCTATATGCAGACCCCAGGGTTCTACAGCATCAGCGAAGCGCGTAACGTCACTGTTCAGTACTAACCATGTGTGATGGACTAGTAATAAAAACCTGTGAACCACAACTGTTTGTGTTTTTGTTTTCTGCTTTTTCTCCGGCCGGCCCCGGAAGACATTGCCCAGAACGCGCAATCGGGCACCCCACAACCCTTAGTGCCCTAGGGTTGGGCCGATGCCCAAGAGTATGACGTAAGACAATAGATGAGGTCTTGAACTTACATTTTATTTGTATGGGGAAGTGGGTATAAAAGTAGTAGTAATATGGGAACACAGCTTTGTCTACATGGGTCCAGTCGTAGTTCAGAGTTATAACACCAGTGGCGCCACCAGCAACTTTATTTTTACTATGGACTTAGTAGGAATACTTGAGTTTTACTATTCAACACTAGGTGGCAGCACCAGGTGATGAGTCATGGCTTGACTTGAATAATAGTTTAGTGTTTTTCCGCTAGGTAATGCCACCTTTCAGTCTCATAGTTCCAGTCTAAGGCCCTAGGTGGCAGCACCATTGAGCTACTACTGACCGATGACAGCTGGATTCAAAGTAACAATTTGAAACGGGTAGTAAACTAAAGATATCTCCCTATGTATTCAAACATCAGTGGGGCTCCAACAACCCTAAGCTACTCGTTCCCTATTCCACCATCAGTGGAAAGCCTCGAGTCATAATTTGAAACGGGTAGTAAACTAAAGATATCTCCCTATGTATTCAACCATCAGTGGGGTTCCAACAACCCTAAGCTACTCGTTCCCTATTCCCCCATCAGTGGAAAGCCCCGAGTCATAATTTGAAACGGGTAGTAAACTAAAGATATCTCCCTATGTATTCAACCATCAGTGGGGCTCCAACAACCCTAAGCTACTCGTTCCCTATTCCACCATCAGTGAAAAGGGGGGAAAACAAGTCCCAATTTGAAACGGGTAGTAAACTAAAGATATCTCCCTATGTATTCAACCATCAGTGGGGCTCCAACAACCCTAAGCTACTCGTTCCCTATTCCACCATCAGTGAAAAGGGGGAAAAACAAGTCCCAATTTGAAATGGGTAGTAAACTAAAAAATATCTCCCTATGTATTCAACCATCAGTGGGGCTCCAACAACCCTAAGTTACTAAGTTTCCACCGCCACATTTTGAAATGGGTAGTAATCTAAAGAGTGGAAAGCCCCAAGTCACAAATCAGGATTTCACTCCAGAGCCGAGCCTCTGGAGTCGGGACCACACCCCTACCCTCCAACTCCCCCTATAAGGTCCCGACTCCAGAGGCTCGGCTCTGGAGTGAAATCCTGATTTGTGACTTGGGGCTTTCCACTCTTTAGATTACTACCCATTTCAAAATGTGGCGGTGGAAACTTAGTAACTTAGGGTTGTTGGAGCCCCACTGATGGTTGAATACATAGGGAGATATTTTTTAGTTTACTACCCATTTCAAATTGGGACTTGTTTTTCCCCCTTTTCACTGATGGTGGAATAGGGAACGAGTAGCTTAGGGTTGTTGGAGCCCCACTGATGGTTGAATACATAGGGAGATATCTTTAGTTTACTACCCGTTTCAAATTGGGACTTGTTTTCCCCCCTTTTCACTGATGGTGGAATAGGGAACGAGTAGCTTAGGGTTGTTGGAGCCCCACTGATGGTTGAATACATAGGGAGATATCTTTAGTTTACTACCCGTTTCAAATTATGACTCGGGGCTTTCCACTGATGGGGGAATAGGGAACGAGTAGCTTAGGGTTGTTGGAACCCCACTGATGGTTGAATACATAGGGAGATATCTTTAGTTTACTACCCGTTTCAAATTATGACTCGAGGCTTTCCACTGATGGTGGAATAGGGAACGAGTAGCTTAGGGTTGTTGGAGCCCCACTGATGTTTGAATACATAGGGAGATATCTTTAGTTTACTACCCGTTTCAAATTGTTACTTTGAATCCAGCTGTCATCGGTCAGTAGTAGCTCAATGGTGCTGCCACCTAGGGCCTTAGACTGGAACTATGAGACTGAAAGGTGGCATTACCTAGCGGAAAAACACTAAACTATTATTCAAGTCAAGCCATGACTCATCACCTGGTGCTGCCACCTAGTGTTGAATAGTAAAACTCAAGTATTCCTACTAAGTCCATAGTAAAAATAAAGTTGCTGGTGGCGCCACTGGTGTTATAACTCTGAACTACGACTGGACCCATGTAGACAAAGCTGTGTTCCCATATTACTACTACTTTTATACCCACTTCCCCATACAAATAAAATGTAAGTTCAAGACCTCATCTATTGTCTTACGTCATACTCTTGGGCATCGGCCCAACCCTAGGGCACTAAGGGTTGTGGGGTGCCCGATTGCGCGTTCTGGGCAATGTCTTCCGGGGCCGGCCGGAGAAAAAGCAGAAAACAAAAACACAAACAGTTGTGGTTCACAGGTTTTTATTACTAGTCCATCACACATGGTTAGTACTGAACAGTGACGTTACGCGCTTCGCTGATGCTGTAGAACCCTGGGGTCTGCATATAGAGAATCGCGACTGCGGAAGAGGTCAAGTTCTTTTTGAAACGGACTTCTAGCCTAGTGTTACCCTTGTGAATGACTGGGTACACCCCGTCCTCCAGGTTGAGGTGATGTTGGACATTGAAGACAAACAGACTGCTCCCATCGGCAAAATCGTCCATGCTCAACGCGTTTCCTTTACCACCACTTAAACTTTGAAGGGCGGCATACTCCTCCGCAAAGTCTTTCGTGCCAAAGGAAGGCGTGTAAGGCCGAGAGGGGACCATGCGACTGTTCACACTGAAGCTGGCGTAGTTACATTCCATCGGCTCGTAATGGTAAGGGTTCTTTTCCAGCGATCCTGCAAAGCTATTTGCATCCACGAATCCAACCACCAGCAGGCTAGGCACGCGGTCGGACAACACTTGGGATATGTCAAACTGGTTGGCGCCTTTGGGAATCACGTGAGATCGCATGCAGGTCCTGGGATAGGCATACAGGGCCGACTTGTCGTCGGCCAGCAGCTGCGAATGTCGGATGAGGATTTCAGGCCTCAACTTGACACTGCAGACCGACAGGTACATGTTGGTCAGCACCAACTTATACTTGGTCTCACTGTCTGCGGCCAAGAGTCGGAAAGCATCGCTGCTCTGGTAAAAGGTGAGAGAAATGCTCACACCGTTTATCAGATACCGGTTGCAGGATTCCAGGAAATCCAAACCGATGGGACCGGTGAACGTCACAACGTCTCCTTTCTTTGTCAGGTCGTGTCTCGCGTTCAATCCGTTGTTGGCGTCTGTAACCGATGCGGGGTCCGTGGTTCCCGTTTCCCTGGCCGTGTCCTTAAAGAAGCCTCGGTTGCGTCCAATGGTGTCTTTAAACTCTCCTGTTTCAGTGAGCAGCATTTTTAGAAACTGACTTTGAGAATATAGATTACCCAAATCAGGATTGACCTCGGTACCATTTAGCGCCACGGTCACTTGGCTGAAGATGGAATGCAGAGGCAAGTTGGTCAACGCGACTTTGTTCGCCGGCGTGACGGCTTCGTCCTTGTCGGTCACAATCTTCATGCTGACCGTCATGGTGGTATTGGCACCGTCTATATACCCCCCCTGCCCTTCAATCAAAAAGCTGATTGGAGAGCCTTGGCTAATGGCTGCCTTGGGGTAGTAGCGCATTCTCTCGTTCTCCAAGATGGCCGTCTCTTGCTTGGGTGGGTCAAACACGGCCAGTTTATCAGAAAACCCTTCCTGGACCTCGGAAAACTTAAAGTCCTGCATGGTTAATGCTTCTTGGTCGCCGAAGTCTTGGAGGTCTTGGTAGTGTTGGAGGTCTTGCCCGGACCGCTTCTCGACTTAGACTGACGTAACCGAGTCGTCTTCAATCGTTTTATACTGCTGGCGACTGACCTTTTAGGCTTTTTCGACTTGGTCTTGGACACGGCTGCCACGTTCAGTGAAACGTTATTGTCATTTGGAGCATCAGACATCTGTTCTCGTTCCTTGGTTCGCTCCAAAACACTTTGCATCGGCGTGACCAGCTTTTGAGCTACTGCTTTCTTGGGCTTGTCTCCTCCACTGTAATGCTGTATGCCGTGAAACCTCTCGTGACCGCTGGTGTCGGTGAACATCATTGATCCCGAAGACGGTGCCAAACTGCTTTCGGATGAGGGTCGAGTGGCACGAGTCCATGCTTCTATATCGAGACCCAAAGGTACCAGTGACATGACGGAGTTTAAACTGGACGCAGGTGAAGTGTACACTTTGTGATCCCCTCGTCAAATGAGGGAACTTTTCCTTTGTCGAGCCTTAAATACACGTGAATCGAGTCGATCCGCTCTCGAGCCACTCTCATGTAGTAGGGTGGATTATAAAACGCCACGTTGTTTTTCACCGTCTTCAGCTGAGCCGTTTTGAGTATGGGGTGTGTGGATCCCTGCTCGTAGGACGTCTCGATCAAATTACAATACACGTGCAACCGATCGGCTCGTTTCACCGACGAGCTGTTCTTGGTGATAATGCTCAGGTCGCAAAGACCACACTCCCACCGAGCTTCGCGATCCAAGTACAGCGGGGAAGGCAGGGTGACTATGAAATCAGTAGCCGTGTTGTCTGCGTGTATTTTGAGGCTGTCGTCCGAACTCAGGAAGAGATACATGACACGTCTGTCCCTCACGACTGCTCAAACTGGACTAAGTCGCTTTCGGGGATGTAACTATTATATGAGTCGTTCCACCCCAACCATTTCACCAGGACTTCCTTTCGCCTAGCATTCCTCGGACCCGTTGTCCGTCTCTTGATGACACGTTCCACCTCGTATTGGGTGTTCTCGTCGACCACCACACGCTGTAGTTCGGGTGTGTAAAACCAGCCCTCGATCGGTTCGTTTTGCCAATTCTTGAGCTTGTACATTTGATACCCTTGACTCATCTTGCGTCCAGTGATCGTGTAGATCATCTTTCCCCATCTCTCCGAATAGGCCCTGTCAAACGGCTTGCTCAAGTAGGACGCTTTGACTCGATCTCCAGGGTCAAATTGGAAAGGTAGGTTTGGTCCCGTGGCCGTGGCCGAATCGTTGCGCTTGTACTGGTGATGCCAAAGCGTGTTTTTGTCCGTGACACACATGGCTTCCAGGGGCGAAGTACCCAGGGATCGATGCTTGGACAAATTGTAGGCCTCCGTGACACCTTCCAGCCGTGACACCCAATCAAAACTATGCCTGCCTTTGAATAGTCGTCCGATTCGCATGCGTATACTCCTGATGACTCTTTCGGCTAGTGACGCTTTTGTTTCGTTGTTGGTGAGGAAATGGTGTATTTTCTTGGACAGGAAGTACCCTTTCATAACGCTGTTGACAAACTCACTTCCCCGATCAGTACGAATGGTTCTGGGTTCTTCATTGAATCTGAAAATGTCCTCGAACGCCACTTTCACATCGCCTCCCCTCAATGCTTTCAAGGGTCTGGTAATGAGATGACGAGTCAACACGTCGATGCATACCAGGATGTATCCATAGTCATCGTTGTACTTTCTCACTCCATTCATGTTCAACGTGTCCACCTCCCACTGGGCATCCTTGTCATTTACAATCACCCTGGGTCTGGGAAACCTCTTCCGCGCTGGTCGGAATGTGTTGTAAGCCTCTTGTTTTTGCAGCCATTCCCGAACTCTTTTCAGACTGATGGCATGTTTTGCCTCTGCTCGAACAGCATTGTATACAGCCACTGCCCCAGCAAATCCTGCTGGATGGCGGGTGTCGTAATAAATGGATTTCAGGTAGTCTTCGACCTCATCGTCTGTAGCCGCTTTCACTTGCCGTCCCTGCCGCTGTCCCCTTTCTTCCATCCTGTTTTCCATGCCGTCTTCCAATCAGTTCGTGTCTGTCGCAATGGTCGCGGATTATGTCTTATAGGTGGGCTGGTTTCGACGGATCTGTCCTCCTCTCTCACCCCCAATTGTACTTTTCGTTTCTTCTTTGCCGGTTCCCCGGGTGGGGGTGGGGGTAGCGGTGGTGGTGGTGACTGTCGTGATCTCAGTGGTGATCTCTGTTTTGGTGGTGGTGGTGGTGGCGGTGTGAGAGGCTCCTCTTCAGCTGGTTCAGGCTGTTGCTGCTTTGGTGGTGGTGCTGGTGGACTCCTTGGTGGAGGAGGTTGATTAGCTTCACCAGTGCTTGTCTGGGCTTGACTTGGCTCAGTAGTCTTGCCGACCTTGGTTTGACCACCGTCTTCAATTTTTTTCAACCTAGTGTATTCTTCATACGACACGGTAATGTACTTTTTCATGATGACGGGGCCAGTAGACTGAGAAGTCGTACTTTGACAGACATCAAGATCATCAAGATTTTTTTGGCAAATTTTTGTACCATCAACAAACGGTTTTTCACCTTCACGGCAAGGTTGGCAATCGCATCCACCACTTTTCTATACTTTGTCACCAAAGCCTTGGCCTTCTTTCCCAAGGGGAGTCTCTGCAAGTTGTAGAAGATTTCTCCCAGACAGTTGACTTGTTGATCTGATGCCGTCACCAACAAGGCCTCGCCCTGAACGTTGCTTCCTTTCAGGATGGCTTTTAAATAGTCACCACACTTGCTCAGCCTTGCTGACATGTCTCTGCAGTGTGCACTCTACGACAGACTGTCACGAAATGACGAAGCCTTCCTCCTGGATTCTCCTTTTATAGATAGGAAATCAAATCCTCTCCTGGGAAAATGTTAGTGTGTATCCTCGATCTCAGTCGAGGGGGGTTCTCCACAGCCGCAGCACTCATGACCGCTGGATGCAAGGATATAAGTTGGTATCCATAACGCCTTGTCAACACGCAGTCCTTGTAACTTTCTTTCATCACTACTCCTAGCCCCGTTTGATCGGCCAAAATGTTTATTTGCCTCACGTCTCGGGGGTTACATAAGAGAAGGAAGTAATGACAGTTAATTGATATGTTTCGGGCACATTTCCCGCTCGAAAATATATTTTGAGTTATGAAAATCACCGAAATTTGTTTGTGGTGCGAATATTTGGTAAAAAGATTCTGGGCATCCACACTCCGCACTACCTGCTCCATCAAGTCGTCCAACACCACCAAACAGTGCTGAGAGCCATCCGTGAAAGCATCCAAGTCTTCTTCTGTCGGGACGCCTCGGTGAAACGCCAATCCTGGAACATCCTTCCGCATCTCGTTATACAAAGGTTGGTCGACACTCATGCAATACATCACCTTCCTTATGGGACGGGTATACATAATGTCTTTGTGCTTCAATATCTTGTGCACCAGTGTGGTTTTCCCACTGCTTGACACTCCAGCCACCATAACATTACAAGGAGCCCTGAGTCCTGGAAATACAGGACCTTCTACATTCTCCAGGTATCCTTCAGACATTATCTCAAGAGTCTCTCTCTAGCTTTACGTCTGAACACCACTGAAGCTACTCATCAAATGAATTGTTTCTTGCTTTGATTCGACTTAAGTACTGCTTGAAAAGGTGGCAGCAATTTTTAGCGTTATTTGAATTCAAATAATGCTGAAATGTCATTAGATGACCACTCTTTAATGTTATCACCTAGGTTCAGAAACAAGTTCTCCCCTACCATCTGAAATATCGGTTTAACTGTTGAATAAATGCCAACATGAAATGATGGTTGGATTCAAGCATTTGAATTCAAATAATGCTTTGCTGTCAGTGGTCAGTGGTAGCGCAATGATGCTGCCACCTAGGCCCTTAGACTGGAACTATGAGACTCTGAAAGGTGGTGCCACCTAGCAGAAAAACACTAAACTATTATTTGAGTCAAGCCATGACACATCACCCGAAATTCAACAGTTCAGGTCATTCTCAATAGAGGGCAGGTGTGTTCAATGGTTCAGGTCTTGCATAATAGAGGGCAGGTGGTTTCAATGGTTCAGGTCTTGCATAATGGAGAGCAGGTGTGTTGACTGTCTGTCACCATAGCAACATCAATTATACAAGCATCTGGGAGAACTAATCAGATTAAAGCATTTTTCTGTCGACCAATCAGAATTCATTATTTGAATTTAAAAATTCAATAGATATACCATTATTCATTAATCCATACAAAGGAACTCATTTGCATAGCCACACCCACCCATTGTGATAATACCCACCGGAGAATGCCCAGAAATAGAAATGTTTAACCAGTTAACCAACCACCAGGATAACACAGTCTCATTTGTAAATACCTTTATCCCCTAATGGGAGTTTAAAGTACTATTAAAGTCTCTAAATGTATAACTACCAACTCCTAATTATCTTTTCATTGTTTCTTTAATTAATATCCCCCTGCCCACCCATCCACCCACCATTTCAACAACATTCCAATACTTAGCAACTGAAATGTTTAACCAGTTAACCATCCAGGAATCCCCAGGACCCTACTATACTACTGTGGTCACATCATCTATTGCTATACAAGTTGGTTATCTATACTCATAAATGATAAATCAAATATCACATTGATGTTTCAAACAAGATATAAAAATGACTATATCCAGAAACTTCACCTTGGCTGGTGCTGAGTTATGTGACATAATATCACATTGAATATTTTATAATTAAACTTATTAGAAAGGTCACAATCCATCTGTCGGCTTACACTGTGTTTTTGAAAAGGAGCAAGGCGGTTGCTTTTCCTATTTTAGACTGACAAATTAGGATTGTTAGGCCAGAATGGAAAATATTGACTTCTGAGATGCTATCAATTGTCTCCTGTCAACTTATTATACAATCATTGTCCATAATTGGCATAATCTAAAACTGTAATTACTATAGAGATAAATATTCATTCTCGCACTATCCGTACTCAAGACTTGTACTATTATTATGTTGAAAACAATTCTTTTTATACAAAACAACTATCATGGATTCAGACTAAGGGTCAAGAATAGAGGTATTTAACAAACATTCAGTATTGTACCCTTGCCTTGTATTGCAGTCAATGAGATCACGGCGGTGACGGGTCTTGACGGGACTGGTCTGGGTAGACTCACCTCTCTGGAGCTGAGGGGAAACAAACTGGAGACGACGGCAGGCCTCAACATCCCAACACTCAAGACTCTCTTCTTGGTATGGCTTTATTGTAATGGTTGTTTTCTAGCTACTGTATACACTTCTGACAGTAAAGTGATAGTGAACTAGATGAAAATATGTATACTCTGTAAGTGTGGTTGTCTATAAGGTTACCGATATGAAACTAGGATTCAATGATTATATTCATGTTAATTTTGATCTCACATTAACGAACCATCTTAATTTTTTCATCTATCAGATTGTAGATAGTATAGAAACAGCTATGACCTATTTTCGAGGTTTTGCGCTTGATTCTTCTTCTCTTGTTAACCAAAAATGGTCAGTAACAATGTTACATAAATATAGCAGTAAATGACTATCAAACTTCAGCACTCATATTGGTAATCTCAGATGAAGAACCCCATACAATGGACTTTAAACTCATAATAATAATAATATTATTATATTTGTTGGTATTTGTTCTAGATCTTATGTTTAGACATAACCATCTTGTTTCAGGGTGGTAATGTGATCAAGAAGCTAGAGGGTCTGGAGGGACTGACTGCTCTGACAACGTTACACCTAAGAGATAACCAGCTTGAGTCGTTAGATGGCTTCACACCCAGTCTCACAGCCCTCTCCTACATCAACCTCAGGTAATATTAGCCGGTGGCAAGAATAACCCCTCAACAGTAAAAAAAAAAAAGAAAAAATCTTATTAATTACATGGATCAACAGGTGTCAGCTCCCCAATGTCTTCCTGAAAAGTGACCGCAGAGCACAGGCAGGGAGGCCCCCTAGTGGTTAATTCCACACACTGTGGGGACCTCTAGTGTCACTTGATCTCTTCCTCAGTGGATTTTATATAAATAAATATATATATGCCCTCAATATATTAATACATGTATATAAACTATCATCTATATATTACATCTAAGTTGGTTCAATAGTGTATTTACTGTTCGCACCATCCTAAGTAATGGGATTGATCTTGGATGCTGAGGTATTAATATGTAGGCCTAATAAAAATGTCTGAACGGATGACCAGCGGTTAGAAGTACACATATATAATACCAATACACAACTGTGACTATGGTAACAATGTTAAAATACCAATCTACTATCTATTCACAGAGCCAATAATGTTAGCAGTCTGAATGAAGTGAAGAAACTCGCCGTCCTCCCTGCATTGAAAGCTGTATCGTTGTCAGGTGAGTAGGAACAGTGTATATTTTCCATACTTTTCCATGCGGGCAATGATAATCAAAATCTACTTTTTGCGTCATTTCGATTAAGCAGTATAACGGGCATACATATTTCATACAGTTTATGAGTGAGCCTTACTTCAGCCAGTGATATAAAATTCGACAAATCTAAAGGCAAGGCAATTTTCTCCTATGTTTTTCTCCTATGTATAGATCTCCGGATGATTGTACATGTAATCTGAAATATATTTGAGGGTCGAAATTCCCCGGCTGAGTAATAGTTGACGATAGATTATACTTTTTTGCAAGAATATTCATCATCAATTTGGTCAAACTGACTCCTGCGTGAAATATATTCAAAATCGGACCATACTATAGGAGGCATACATGAATGCCTACCCATAATCGCGTCATAGAACGCCACCCTCATCTATACCTCTCATCAATAGATTTTTTTTTCCAACAACCAATCCTCTAACTATATCCAATAGAACTGCATGTTATAACCAAACCCCCTATCCCATACTTATACTACAGAGAACCCGATCTCAGACGACGACGAGTACCGCCTGGAGGCCCTCAGCGTCCTCCCTTTGACCAACGAGTATAGACTATACTCGTTGCTTTAACGATAACCAATAGAACTGCATGTTTTACTCAATACCCCTGTCCTATAGTACATGTATACTGTTTACTACAGAGAACCCTATCTCAGATGACGACGAGTACCGCCTGGAGGCCCTCAGCGTCCTCCCTTTGACCAACGAGTATAGACTATACTCGTTGCTTTAACGATAACCAATAGAACTGCATGTTTTACTCAATACCCCTGTCCTATAGTACATGTATACTGTTTACTACAGAGAACCCGATCTCAGACGACGACGAGTACCGCCTGGAGGCCCTCAGCGTCCTCCCTTTGACCAACGAGTATAGACTATACTCGTTGCTTTAACGATAACCAATAGAACTGCATGTTTTACTCAATACCCCTGTCCTATAGTACATGTATACTGTTTACTACAGAGAACCCTATCTCAGACGACGACGAGTACCGCCTGGAGGCCCTCAGCGTCCTCCCGGCGCTGGCCCGCCTCGACAAGGACGAGGTGGTGGAGGAGGAGCGCCTGGAGGCCGAGGAAGTGGCGCGCACCCGGGCCGAGCAGCAGAAGGTGAGGCCAAACGGGTCATGCTTAGAGGGGCGGATCGACCTTCTTTTTTTTTGGGGGGGGGGGAACCCTTTTTGTAAAATTGCACTATTTCATGAACTTTGTGTCTTTTGATGCATCATCAGTACTTCAGGGCATGATGTAAGCAAAGAGTATAGACTCGGTGATGTAAGTAACACAATATGGAAAAGAAATTATATTAAGATATTCGTCGTTGTAAGTAAGATCAGAATAGTACTATTATTGAGGCCATGGACGTGTGTTGATGGACATAGTTGATTTCTGCTTGTATTTCGGTGTAAATCAAATAAATAAATTATTATTATGAGCAAAAGATGTAACAGGGGCGGATCTAGAAATTGCTAGGGGGGGGGGGCATAAACATGAATGTATGGGGGGAGGGGGCCCGTCAAACATGATTTAACAGGGGAGGGGGACAAGGCCTGTCCGCCCGCCCCCCTCCCCCGATCCGCCCCTGTGTAAGATACGGCGTCCATTATGAAAATACCTGTATCATGATATCAGTAATTGGCTATAGTCATACTTTCATTGAAGTCTAGAAATCAATATCTTGTTTTTTTTTTATTTTCAGGAGGATGAGATGGCAGAGGGGGCAGAGGGAGCCGAGGTCACTGCACCCGAGGATTAATAAGATTACAGTTTTACTAATACGTGCTTTAAAAACCTATAGATCTGCTATGTTTTAATGTTATTGTACATAATCACTGTATGTTATTTGAATAGGTCGGAGTCATGTCACAAAATCATGAAGTATCTGTATTGGATAAATGTATCAATGTGAAATGACAGTTGATCAGAAACAATTCCATGACCTGAATTCGTCATATTGACTGAATAAAGCTGCACCCAGCATAATCCTGTACCTATTTTGTCATTTCATTCTCGAGTTCCACATGAACTGCTTTCTACTTATACTCTCTATAAATAAGAAGAGTATATCTATACAAGAAAAATGAACAGAGATTGAGAAGACTATATTTTAGAAAAAAATAATCATCTAGGTGTTGAACTTTTTATCCAAACTATGTATGCATTATGTTATACAAGCCCTTCCAAACCAAGAGCCATTACAACATGCATTCCATTCTATTGATGGTGCATTATCTAACATAGTATCATTGTGTAACACACCTATACCAAACTCGTTGCAACACCCTGCTATACCATTTACACCCCCTTGAATTCCCGTACGAGCATGTTTTGCACGGCTTACATCCGTAACACATGTGTTTCTCCTGTCATCTTTTGTTTGACGCCCACTTCGCCATAGTCCCAAACCGATCCCCCCAGGACCCCTCCCATTCCCCCCGGGAGCCCCTCTCGTCCCCCCGGGAGCCCCTTGTTCTCTTGATGGTCCCTCCCTACACTCTCCAGGCGTGAACAACTCTTCACGTCGCCGACATAAAAAGACTCGCTTGTTGTGGGCCTGTTGACACCTTCCCGGGAGGTGTCTCCACCCTCCTGCTGGGACCCAGCGAGACCAGCGTCTCCTCAGATTAGCCAGGTACCAGCCGACGCTACAGGCTTACTCTCCGACCACATGTTTGGGCGTCGTAGTTTTTATTGTAATTTTCTCACATTGATTGGTATTTTCCACCTCTAAATGATTAATTGGAGCGATTAGGATTGATTAACATTGTTGTTGATAGTGTCAGTCTGTTTCTTGCCTTCTTATTTCCAACCAGAAATGCCCTTATCATGTTGATGATGTTATTCCTATATTATCCCTATAGCTTTTTGGCCAAAATACTAAACTTGCTTTAGAAACAAGGAAATGATGAACATAATGAATTCTCATGTAGCCTACATATTTTCATGTTCAGGAATTAGAGTATGGTAATATCTTATCCGTAAATTATGCGTTTAATCCAGTAACGCATTAACAAATATTTGATTCGTACAGGTAGTTTTTCAAAATTCTCTTCTAAAAATTGTTTTTCCTCTCTGAAGTAAACTCTTTCATGGGGTTATTCAGGGGCACATTATTAATCCTCCGGTAAGCATGAAAATAAGAAAATATATTATAAATACCCATATAAATGAAAGTTATTTCTATTCAAAGTCTCCGTATGGAGAGTGACCAGAGTCCCCGCTGCTCTCCGGCCAGGGCAGGTGTGGGGCGATTTAGTGTCGTTTTCACGCAGCAGGGGGCGCGCGTGCAGACAAGCTTCGGGCTGACTCCGACAGGTGGCGACGGTGGCGTTCTCAAGGGACGCGACGACGCTGTGCTCTTTGTGGCGCGAAGGGGATTAAATGGATTGTTTGTCGTCTGCGAACTTGTTTGAGGTCCACTTCAAAGGGTTTCTATGATTGGAAAGCTATTCATCAATTACAACAGAAGGTGTAAGAGGGCCAATGGCGTCCACAGTAGGACTACTTCCGAATTTGTTTTCAAATGCAGTATTATTGGCTTAGTGGATAAGTGACGGATCATGGGGGCTCTTGATCCAGGAATAGAATGGAGATAGAATACACAAGTAGAACAATATTGTTTTTGCACAGGAGTTGGTTTATGTATCGATTTAGGAGATGGCTATCACTGTGGGAACTCAGTCGCCCATCTTTTTCATGAGGGCCAATGAATAGTGAAAGTAGCTAGAGCCCTATAGCTTCCGTTTCTAATTTAGGATTCTCTAATCTTGACCTTACATAGTGGCACTTAGCTTTCCATGCAATGACATACTTTAAACCCTTTTATTGTTAACTCTAAAAATCAAAATCGATAAAAAAAAAATATAAAAAGACGCGAAAGTGGGGTCAATGACCCATTTTAACAATTTCTCATAGTCTTCGACAATTACCAATAGTCTTTGATGACACCATTCAGGAAGCTCATTATCATTATCTCAATTATAGCATAAATAGCTTTATCATTAACAATTTCGGCTCCCATCTCCCTTGTTAATGATGATTAATTCGTATAGCACTGTCCATTACCAATTAAACTAAAAGGTTGCCGCCAGGGGTGAAAACACCGTTTAGTATCTTAATCCATGTTGAAAGGGCCGACTCTGATAACTCATAAGGTAACCCGGTATACCCTCATATTGGTTTAAACCTCATGCCATATCTTTGCCCTATGTGATGTTTGTTGCAAAATTCTTTCCGATCACAAAATCCGAGACATTCAACTAACACAATTTCTTTTTTACAATATATGATAATTTACAGTAATAGAGCCGTATTAGTCAAGATATATTTTCACACTCAAAGTCGTTCGAGGAATATTCCAAATCTAGAACTATACAATTATTACCACATAGCAATTAACAAAATGAAGAAATTCAAATGCATAATTATATGGCAAATAGTGTTTGTAATATGTATTCCGACGCTTGCTAGATACAGACAGCGCATCGGTATGAGATCGTTTAGGATCAAATTGCAACATTTTACATCTGTTTGAAGCCCATATCAAATCTACCAGGAATCTGCCCCACTCTGATGGCTGCGGTCTGACCCAATGAACCAACCCCTTGTTCTGCCCCCAACCACCCAGATGTTGGCCACTTCCCGCCGTGTGAAGCCGCACTGGACGGAAACAGAGGATCTCCTCTGTGCGTGCGCGGTCATCTTTTATTCATCGCGCATGCGCTGTGGGTGGTATCTTGGCGCCTCATCAGGAAGTGCGCCTCGTTTTGATTTTGGACCCCATCAGGGCGCCATTTCGCCGCCGTTTGCCGCCAGGCGGCGCGGCAGATATGTATCGGCAGAATGGTCGTTCTGTGAGGCTCGCTGGTACCCGAGTACTCTATAAAGCTCCATCACTGACCCCGCTGGGAACCATCAGGGCTCAGCGGCCATTATGAGGCCAAGCCAATGGTTTCTGCATTGTTTGTCCGGGAATGAAATCACCCCGATCACCCACTTCCTAATTACTGTCAAACACATTAATGCCTACTTCTACATGCATGGTGACCTTTACTTTTCCATTTGTCGTTAATTATAAAATGCAAAGACATAATTAAAATGGAGTAAAATCGTCGCCATATTTAAAGAATGTAGGATGAGTGTCGACTAATTAATGCAAAGCCTTGTTCTAGATCTACATGCAGATCACATAGAATGTAACCCTTTAAAAAGTATTCGCAAAGATTCATTAGATTGTTGAAATCTTCACATGATGATTGTATAACACATAAAACGTACGATGCATGGAGATCGGGTTGATAAATATGTCCCCGCAATGGAGAGAAATACAGAAAATTATTAGTATCATACTGATAAGTTAGGTACAGTTACTAGAGTATCCCATGCATGCAGGCCACCGTCGTTTCAAAGAACTGATGAACATGGAAACGTTTACTTCATCACTTGCTATCACGGCAGATCACTTTACTTGCAAGTTACAAAAAAGAGGGAACGGTGCTTTATTTTTCTCCTTTACATGTTTACATATTCAACGACCTCCATCGACGAGTAGGTCAATCCTGTAATAAATTGTTCAGTTTTTCACTGTTTGCCGTGCAGCTAAACAAAAATAAAACCACCGTAGACCCTCCCTCGAGCCTAGAATTTCGCGGCGCCACTTAAGCGATGTGTTGGCATCGTTGGAGGCGGCAAGGTCCGTCGACCCCCTCCGACCCCTAACAAGCTTGGTCCTCTGGCGACATTAAAACAATGACCCTAGTCATTCTGATTGCGGATAAACGACTCCCGTATCGGATGTAAATGAGACGTGGTGTGAGTTTCAATGCGGCGTGACAAGCAGGATGCCTCCAGTGCCTGCCCCCCTCCTGGGCTCCCCCTGGAACACCCCTCCCACCCCCATATTACCCACCCCCTGCTGTCCTCCAGTCTCTCAAGGTGTCTGGGTTAGCGGCAGCGGCGCCAAGTGCTAAATCCAAGAAGCCAAACTCTTTTGTCTTTGATACAGATTAGTTTCCCGCGCTTCAAAGCGGCGGCTCGTGCCGCGCGCGACAAATCTGGCCAAATGTCGTCTGGGTGGCGACGCGGTGCGCGCGCACACGGCGAGGGATGATTCCCGGCGCCGCCACCAGGTGGGGCGCTCAAAGTGGGTGGGAGGGGGTAATGGAGGGGGAGGGGGTGGAGGTGTGCGCCCCTCTGATTCGCTGGCGGCGCGGAGAGGGGGTGAAACTTGACTGAACCCGGGACGGAGAGGGGCCAGTGATCGCCCGAAGAGGGAGCGTGTAAGTCACTACTGTAGCCGCGGGTGTAGGGAGCAGAGGTGGGACACTTTATTCCCAGTACCGACACACCTAATCATCATTATACAAGAAGTACCCGAAGGCACATTATCTGAACGCTATCTCTGCATTACAACCTTCAACCCACGTGTATCACACCAAGCATACAGGATCCCTCAGCCACGCTGCTGGGATATTTTCTTTTCATCAAAATTGGATCTTTACTGACAAAAAGTCCCCCAGGACAGTGTCGGAATCTCTGGAAACTGGATTGACTTTACAGATTGGACGCGTGCATCTATACAGATCCGTGTGAGGGTCATCAGACTTTGACCAAAACACACGGGATTATTATCACATGGAGTTTAGACCTTAATTGTTCCTGGATAGCCGACGATATACGAGAACCTTTTGGTGTCGGGGGTAGGTACAAGCAGTGCTGAAAGTAGCCGCCACGTGTTATGAACTTAAACTTCACATCTTTCTCTGCCGGCGTATATATTCATAGAGGACCACTCAGCCAGTCAACCGCCCGATTGTGGGCCAATACTGACGTATTTCATCCCGACTTTCAGCCCTTGTCTGATCGAGACTGAGCAGGGCAGAAAAAAAAGTGTTTTGGATAGAGTGTCATTGAACGCTCATCCCCTGCTCTACGCCCGCCTTCACTCCCCTCCTAACCCTGACAGCATACTCTACAACCACAGTGAGATTCACCCAAGTGAATACCACCGACTTTAACTGGAGACAACTTAAAAAGGGGAGCGACGGCAGTTATTAAGTGTGAACTAGAAGCGAGAAATGCACTTGTAACAGTTTGTATCTCTATGTTTCGGTCTTGAATTATAATCGCATTTGCCCTTGTTCATTGCTAGAATCCACAGGTTGGATCTCTACCTTTAATACCCCCACCCCCTTTCTTTGCTTGGATCCTTGACATTAGGGTAGTTGGTAGTCGAAGTCCGGCGTGTCCTTGGAGAAAAGGGCCCTATATCGATTACACTACCAGAGGCCATATCGTGAAAGGACTATACTCATCTGAACCCTCCCCTCCTCACTTTCACAAATAGCTCCACTGACAGACTGTCCAGGATATATTTTTCTAACCACTACAACGGCAACACCACCACCAACACCACCAAAAACACCGTGATTAATTGCTCACCCTCAGGACCCTCACAGGATCTGTGCACTTGCAGGAATTTCGTCACCGGTGATTTACCAAAAATATTCGCCCAAATATTTCAGACACGTGAAAGGATATTATCTGGAATTCTAGAGAAGTGTTGATCACTGGTAACCTTATTTTGTATGTCCAAGTACCAGTGAGTGGGTCTCATTCGTTGTGAGTGGGGAGTTTGATAGATCTGTACGTTGAGCTGCTCGCAGTCGTCAGGATGAGTCGGTCGTCTCACAGAGAGCAGGTCGGGGTGAGGCTCACCGTCCTCGCCCTCACCTCCGCCGTACTTCTAGAACTCGTCGGACTCGCCTCGGGCATCAAATGGCTGTAAGTACAACAATTACATATTATTATTTTCCAATTCAGAAATAGTTTCTATAGTTTACAGGGTATATAAGTAGGGTTCTTCTATATTATATAAGAAGAGTTACAGGGTAGGGTATATAAGAAGAGTTCTTCTATATTATATAAGAAGAGTTCGTCTATATCATATAAGAAGAGTTCTTCTATAGTATATAAGAAGAGTGACAGTTTAGTTGAAGTATGATGGGCACTTCAGTGTATTACCATTTTTTTAGTATTCTGTCTTCATTCAAGGATTGGGTTATTCATAATTTAATTACATATTTAGCTATTTAGCTATTTGTGTGAATAGCATTAGATAGTATTCTCTAGATTTATCCAACAGATTTAGTACTTATAAGATATTTTATTTAAAAACATTGGTAGTTTTTTCTGAAAGAATAAATAAAAGATTGTGTGTTCACACATGAAGGTTAAAACGGTATAAATCTTGAAGTGTGGGAATTCATATATCTGAGGGCAGCAGAACCCATTAAAGGATAGCAGCTCATGCTTTTAGTCTTCTTCCTCCCCTTCTATTTGAACAGAATCATTTCATAAGCCTTCTGATGGGCCATGTTGTGAGTGCATTTTATTTGTAAGAATAAGTCCATTGAGCGTGGACCTCCTTTACACACAACACTTTCTCCCAAAATACATACCAGGGCCTTATAACACTTTTAACAGATTAGGCCTGACACTCCTGGACCTGGAAAAAAACAGGTATCAAAGCCCCTTGTCAGATTTACAGATGTTTCCTAAACACAAGCAGTTGGTTGGACAACTAGAATAATTTCTGCTCTGTCAAAGTGTTACTGTTTGGCCCTATTTTAACTTTGAATTCCTGAACTTAAAATGAGCACGACTGACAACGGCTGGCACTGAAGAAGGTAGAGTCTAAGGAATTGAAACGTTTTAGTCAGGTGTTTTGAGGTTCTGAGCTCGTATAGAAAGGACGAAAACTATTTGAAAAGGGTGGAAAGGGGCCACAGAGAAGATATATATTTTAGGTTAGTCGCTTGAGCCGAAAAAAGAGCATAAACCATGTCCAGCTGCGGCATATTATGTGCGTCGTATCATTAAAAGATCACACACCAAATCTTATTGGAAACGATGTATAGCGATAAGTTCCGACTGCCAGACATAACATACATACACATGGAACGGGAGATCATAAAATTGCACCCCTCTTGGTCTTTGCTGAACCAACGTAAAGTATTTGCATCTAACGTCATCTGGTATTTTTTCCACCCACTTTGCAAGTACGTCTGCCTTCCTCCTGTAGCCCCTGCTCACCTCCGAGATAGCCCTGCTCCAGGCGGGGATGGCCTGCTGGAGACAACCTCTCCTACAACTGGAGTAAAAGTTAATCACTCCATCTGACCCCCCTCCAAGGGTTACTCCCCGGGGCTAAGCGCCATGACAGCTCTAAAGAATGGCCCTCCCATGTGTGCACGGCGCCATGTATATACTTTGGCCACGGCTTTATTTTGGCACAAGTTAAACAAGACAATTTACGGTACAGTTTGGGGGTGATTTGCAAAACATACCAAGCCCCTTGAGGCTAAGCCCAACCAGGGCCCAACCCCACACATTCAATGTTTTGAAACCGTTTCGGCTAATTGGTTTAGTGTTCAATTGTCCAGACAAACATCAGACATGCTTGGCAATGCAATATTTCATCTTAGGCGCCGATAATCAACATTTGTGACATGGAAACAAAACAGGCCTATTTCACACTGCAGACAAACACTGTTCTTATTAGACGATCTGCAATAAAATCTGCCCTATGTTAAAGGATTAAATCAAGATTTATGTTGCAGCTAAGTCAAACATACACAAGACAGACGCCCCTTATACAATGTTTTACCCTTGCGTTTGGAATGACTCCAAGCAATTTTACATAAACTATTTATCGACAATGCATGTCGAAGGTTTTGTTACTCATATCAGAAATCTGCCATCTAGTAATCTATAGAAAAAGTATGAATTTCAGTTTGATATAAACCAGTGACTGAACAAGCTTAACATGTCCACCAGGCTTTGCAACCGCTAGACGCAGGCCTTCAAACAATTATATTTAGCAGTTATTTTCAACTTGAGCGATCACTGCATACATGGTAAAGTAAATCTTTCACCACCCTGAATGGTTTCAGGTTATGGTTTGACATACATGTACATCACCCCTTAGCCCCTGTTAGTCCCCATCAGAGCCATGATTATAACGTCGTCACTCATCTCTCCCCGCCGAGACAATGCGCGCCCCCTACAGGACATCCCGACTTGGTGACGTCATAAGTGGGCGTCTGTCATCGTCCCCAGGGCCGCCATCTTGGATGTCTCTTTCCCAGGCTTGTTTACAAATGTGCTGGAGAAGCATCTCTTCTTAGTGTCCTGGGTGTCTCCGGCGGGCCATAAGGGTGGATTTATTATTGATTTACTGTCTCCAACCCCGCCTTATCCAAGGAAGGATACTCACTCAGTGCCAAAGGGACACTTGGCTGGTAGGAGGACCTCTATGGAGGGAACTTATTGGGTATCATAAATCATGTTACATGAAATATTAAACTCATACAGCGATATTTTTATTATTATGAGGAATAGGCGCTGACATAATCAAGTGACCAATTCTTATGGGGAAATCAACAAACATGATAATGCCAATAAATCATATAGTTGTTGAGTGAATAGGACAATTAGGCCCTATAATAGAAAACTTAATAAGAATTCCTTTTTGAGTCATTTAACTGAATACACTGCGCAGTGATAATAAAACTCACCCATGCAGTGACACATAGAATTCTCTAACAATGTTGCCTTTAAGAGTACTCTCCAGACTTCTAGTTTATTTTCAATATGTTTTTGGCTTCTCCTAAAGCCTAATTTATTGTGACAAAATTCTAGAAATCTGAGCAGCGAACTACTCCGGGCACACAGTATGGGCTCAGTCCTTAGTATGGTGCATCGGTAACTCAAGTCGGGTTGAAATAGAAGTCCTTGGACCTCGGGGAGGCCCTACCGAATCGTTGTCACCCTCTAAGATTAAGGTTAACCACAGTCACAACCCCCCGATTTAGGTCTATATATCTTAGGCTGTTCTTGCTATTTTCTTACAGACAAATACGCTGTCGAATAAGATGGGAGGACTTTAAGGGCCATTGCCTTTACGGAAGATTCCTTAAATTCAAAGAATCGTCACTAACAAAATACAGCAAATACGAATTGGAGAAACAACACGAATTTACTCTTCAATTTTACCTTGGCGATGATGGGGTTGTCTTGTTCGTGTTCTCCATGTTCCCTTTTGTTGTTTTTATTTTTGTTCAGGAAAAACTGCAGATTTTACCTCCTACATCTCGCTGTTGTTAAGCCAAAAACTCCTTTCCAGACCATCTTGTCAAAAAATACGACTGGAATTTAGTGACAAGCTTATACTCATAACACATTTAAAACCCTTTATCTTGATAATTGCAAGTCTAGATTTCTCGACTAAAACTATGACATTTCAGAAATAATCTCCTAGCAACCATTTATATTATAATCCCTCTGACCACGATGTCAGCGAGAGAAGCCCCCTTCTCCAGTCCCAACCCCTCCTCCCACCGTCACAGTCGACCTACCCTTCACGCCGCCGCCCCCATTATGTGCAATACAAGCGCCATATTTCAGAGGTGAATGTCATAAAGGCGTTATTGGCGCTGGGAGGTAAGGCATTCTGACACACCGTTACCTGTGGGAGGGATCCACCTGCCCGGGGGGCAAGTGACCCCCCACAACACGTGGAGGGGTGAGTGGGGTAGGAGGATCAAGGGGCAGGGCAGTGGGGTGGTTAACTAGGCGCATAACTGATCTGATGACAGCTAGTCCTACCTGGATGTGTATCCTGCCATATACTTACCGTACTGTGACTGGTAAACTCCCAACTTACCAGTGTTTAGGCGTGTAAAGTTATACTTGAAAGATGTGTGTGATATAATAGAAGAACAACATTAATATTGATGTCAGTAGAAGTAAGAAGTTAATTCCTCAAGAAAATCCATAATTTCTCTTTTCTTATTTAGATGTATTTACGTTTTCTCTGCTCCCCCAGGCATATTTCAAGATCTCATAATTAGACCCATGTTTTGATAAAAAAAAAATCGAATCGTAGTGTTTTGATATGACATCGTACTATAAAAAGCTAGACCGACAAGGAACATGTGTCAGATCTAGGAATTAATCTGGGTGAATAATTTCCTAAAATTGAATATTCTTATCATTTCTGTGTTTTTACTTCAAATGTCCGTATCTAACCAATGAATTACCTCCACAATACCTCGCAGTTTCCCAATAGTATCTCAAGGTTTATCAGGTTGCAGGTGGTCTTACAATGCCCATTACTCTCTGTTTAGCCTTTACAATCTTTCCACCAAATCTCCAATCTCAGTACACATTCCAACAAAAATGGTCCTTACTATCGAAGTAGCTTGAAAACGGAGAAGAGGCTTATTGAAACTTCCTGAAGAAGCGATCAAAGGTTTGATTCAATTGCAGTTTTTTTGCCATCTAGTGATCTCCTGTGATGAACATATTAGCTAAGTTGTGTAGGTGTTTGTGTGGGGAACCTCAGTCGTGACACCAGTAAAAAGATAAGATGGATAATCTCAATGTGCTACGTGCTTCGAGACTAGGGTCTCTGTTCACCCCAACACGTCATTTAAAGTAACTGTCATTTAAGTTAAATTTTATTTAAAGATGTGAAATTTCGTTTCTTCATAGCCTTTCTACAATAATGTACTGTGCATCTACTATATTCAGATTTGGTCCTAAACAGTAAAGGGATCTGCTAGTTCTCTCTGTAGTGTACATAGAAAGCAATATTGTGCGCAGATTGGAAACGTTGTTAGTTCAAACTATACACGACGTTCTTGTGACACTGACGTGACGTTGAAATAACGTTGATGTCCCTTTTTAAACTCACCCTTCTCCCTAATCCAAACCTTCCCTGCTTGCGACCTAAACCACTGCTTCCTCCAATCCCCACGGCACCCTCTTCTGCCCATGCGCCCTCAGCACTTCCGTGACAAGCTGAAGACAGACAAAAGTAGTCTCCGGGACCACCGTCACCGTTGTAACTGGTACCAGGTCCTTGGGGAGAGGGCGCGGGGCTGGGGTTGACGGACAGGTTGGACTCTTGGTGGACCCGCTGAAACTTTGATATGGGTCCCCTGCACCCCGACGTCCACAGGGTTACAGTGGGCTTTAAGTTGAAATAAATTGCCCAAAGGACATGGAGATTCTTCTCTTTAGGTCAGAGATTAGTTGATAGAGAATGGCTTAGGCATCTTACCTTACTACATAGACCTAGAGAACTCACTAACTTTAGAGCTGTTTTGAATTCAGACACATTTTTACGACATATCTATAATAAATTATTATATTAGGTAGTCTTTATGAATAAATTTGATACAGAAGAAGTGGCCAAAAACATTTCAGTCTATTTGTAGCAGAGATAGTATCTTCGGCACAACATGCAAACAGTACATCAAGTACAATTAGCTAAGTATCTTGACCCCTGCTTACCCTAAAACTCCGACACGTGGTTTGTGTTTACTCTCCATCTCCCAACACGAGTCTCCAAACACAAACCCCATCCCCTACAACCCGTACCGTACTGCTTGTACACACTATTTGCTCTACCCCCAACTAAGACGCCCCTCCTCTCGAGTACTCACCCCTCCCTCTAAACTAGCCCCCATCAAGACCACTTTACCCCCAGCTATACACACATATACACAAGGATCCCCCCACCCCTCAAATTGTTACCCCCGCATGATCAAACCGCGGGTGTATATATTTACAAACATTCGGGGGTGTCTCTTGCTGGTCGCCCTAAGGGGGAGAAGGGTCCTAGGCCATTGCAGAGACCCTTGTACTTACCCTCAAGGCAGATCGTCTTACTTTGGGAGTCAAATATTTGACGGGCACTTGGAATTAACCCCAACGATGGGTAGATATCCTGCCATCCAAAGATTATACCTAATATACCTTAGTGGTCTTTGTTTGTATGTCCGTAGGTCTACTTACCCTCTTTTTTCATATTTTTCATATCATCCTTCTTGCCATCTGGAAATAGGGAGTGGGTTATAATACCATCAGATGCAACAATTTCTAGATTGTAATTTTTCAAAATGATTATTATCCTATTATCATTTATATAGGTTCATTCAAGGGTAATACATTGAATTTCCACCAGCTCCACACATACACCCTTTTTATTTATTTTTTTTCTTTTACCAAAATACACCTGATAGACATAAAAAGAAACTCGTTGGTATCGCGATGAGAGGTCATAGTGAACGTACAAGTATTGGACAAGTAAGAATGGCACAGAAATTCCTACTTCATACCTCCTACCCACGACGCACCCGCGTTGCGCATGCCCTATCCCCACTGTGGGTGTCACGCTGCTGAAGCGTATAGGATTTGGGGAAAATTGCTGAATTCCAACACCACACCTCCATCCCCTCTCCCCAATCCTCCTGCCATCTCACTCCAGTGGCTGCTTGGAACCCTTGAACATCATTTAGAACCAGTTGGACAGCATTCAGGACAATGCAGTTTTGCCATAGGGAAGGGAGGTTGGAATGGATCGGCATACATTTCCCTGGAAATTTTTAGAAAATTTCCCAATGTTTTGTAGATGTAAGGGTATTCCTGATACCCAACATAAAACCATTGGGTATCCCACTGGACCGGGCCTCGGGGAAGATCCTCCCGTGGGTGGCGGGTCTTGGCTCCCTCCTCCAGGGCGCCCCTCCAGTAGGTTCCCTCACCGACAGGAGCATCATCAGGAGGCGGTAACTCTAGGCCTATAGAAAACAGCTGTCCGCCGCCTTCACTCATCGGCCCCACGTCGGCAGGCCTCATCGCCGCTTTTTGCCCACCCCCTATTTATGCCTCGTTTGAACAGGCAGTTGTGGATGTGTACAGGAAAAAGCCCTGTCCTTCGTGTACAGATAGCCCCTACCCTCTATCTTGTTCGGGTATTTTATGTGGCTTCCACAAAAGTCACAGCGTCGAGAGCTGTCCGCTTTGGGATCTATGGACTGCAGACTTGTAAGAAATACTTTTTATGAACCCAGACAATACAAAATATACGGAAATGTTTGTTTGAACAAAAGTTTATCTAGTACTTGGCCAATTTTTGAATTCGAATGAGATTCAAAACAAGAAACGCGACCCGCTCCCCCGCGCCAATCTAAGCCAGGCGTCTTCTTATTACCTTGAAGACAAACCGCTTTGTAAAAGTTATAGAAATTATATATTTTAATTTTGCAATTTTTGTTCTCCGCGCACCCGCTTTTGGCCTATACCGATACATTTGAAGTCTACGTCGGAGAACAAGTCGCTCCTCCAGGGCGCGTCCCTCTGCGCGTCCCCTGACCACTCGCGTCTCTCCCACCCTGCTGGACCCCTCCTCCCGTCCCTGCTGGCCTCCCCCATCCTCCGGCCATGTGTTGTTGGACGCTGGGCCCGAACACTTCCCCGGCTAATGATGCTTGACCCGCGCCCGGCGTGTACATTCTATTAGCCGGCTGGTGCCTCTTTTAAGAGGCCGACTCGAGCCACATGTGGCGCCACACACAGACAATGTGTCAAAGATGCTCCCCTCCTGGGCAGGCCCCACCTCCCCACCCCGTCCTGAACCCACTTAACACTGACTCTGTGTCGGTACAGCATGCAGAGGAAAACCCTGGAGTAAACGCTAATAACGTATCAAAATATTGTATACAGATGATGTCAGAATTAAATATACCGTGGAGAATGTAATTGAACCATATTTTATTATGTGGACTACTTCCACGATTATATATTATGTATATTATCCATAGTAATTATACCATGTAATTAATATGCAATTATTCGATTAGGTACCGTTCGTAACAGTTACACGTGTTCTGTCGGTTGGCCTTCGATCTTGTTTTCTAATTTTGATTATTCTCAAGACTTCCATTTGTATGTTTGCACTTCATACCTTGATATTTCCGCGGGCTCTACTTTTTCGTTCTGCAATATGATATTTCATCATCAATTATTCAACATAGTAATATCCTCAGGCGATCTCTGATGAAAAGTGTGCGTCCAATTGGTTACATTTCACATAATGAAAAAAGAGAAGAAATCATTCTGATACAGAAAACCTCTCTAGGCCCACCCAACACCTGTGGGGATTTGATGGGCTTATCATAGTGTACAAGTGATAGCAATGGTGCATTAATATGACAGCGTGTTCCTATATCTGTATCACCAGCCTATATATTATTACAAGCCAACCACTGGGTGCAACATCCCTTGGGGCCCAGTGAAAATATTGCACTCCCCATCACGTGGAACGTGTTAGAGATAAGTTAGAGGCAAATACACTGAGAACTTGTTTTCTGTGGGTAATGGTCTCAAGCATTGGAAGTGGGAGAATCAACATGTCATTCAACCTGGTTGGTTTGTTTATTATTTAATGGGTGGCCGGGGGCATGGAGGGACGGGAAGTCAAACATGAAGTTCTCAAAGTAAAGTTGTGCTTCTGAAAAAAAGTTTTGATTCACGGTAAAGTATTACCATTTGTTCAACATGGTTTCGTTTTTCCACTTTATTCCAAGAGGGGATTTTATTTTACTATATACTTCAATCCATTTGTTCTGCCTCGCTCGTCCTACCTAAAAATGATATCATGTAGTATTTATACTTATACCATTTCACATAGCATTATGGGCTAGTAGAAATTGACTAGTTTTCCTTTCAACAAAGCAAGTCTATCTTGAAAGTGCAATACGTTAATATATTGGCTTAGGAAATAACATATGGCAGATAATTATTATCACATCACTTAAACGTATATCTGAACTTCACGGAACGGTTTAAGTAATTAAGCACTCCCTTTTCACTTTAGCTCCCAACATATCTTTATTACAGAGTCATAACTGGGAGCAAGCAAACCATATTTTATGGTACATAAATAGCCCAGGAAGTAGTCAGTTTCTGGTACATTCAGTATTCAAAAAACAGGGAGGGGCTAGACGAGATAAGTCTACGTTAAGTGGCATATCATGAGTGTATACAAAATATGTAAAAGAAAATAAAGATTATGTGGGGAAAAAAAAGAAACTGTGAATGGCCCATGTGGTAGAGGGGTGCCCAGCAATAGTGAAGAGGCTGGGGATATTGTTGGGCGGGCGGGGTGCCCCATCAGGAACCACACTTGGTCGGTTTGATAAGGCTTAACGGGCATCACCTTAATCCTCCTGGGTCCTGATAACGATATACTTCCGACTGTTTGATACATGACAGCACCAGTTATATGTTCATACTCATATTACAAGGCTTCATCATTATATAGTCAGCCTGAATGTTACTTTATTCAAAAATAATAATTTATGGAACGGCTGATTAATTTTGTTTCATTATGGTAGGAGTAGATTATCTCATTCCTACAGATTAATGAAAGCTGGAATCATCATGTATTTTCCTTCTGAAAAGCCATTGGTAAGGTAATAAAAACCTCCGGAAATATTACAACAAAAAGGGATCAATTATAGAAAGAGGTTTGCCACTTACATGTTTTTCTGTTGCATAGACAAAAAGATCATTCATTGACAGCCCATCCAACACATACCAAATGACCCTCCCACCTCAAGCAGTGAGAGGGGCGTGGCTGGGGGCTAGTTGGCGTGGGGAGGCCCCCCAAGGTGGAGGGGTAATGCCCTCTCACAGGGAGTTTACTATGAGGGATGAGCACCTTACACCAACAGACCAGAGCCAGGCACCTCCTCGGTGAAGCTCGCGAACTGTTCCAAGCTCAGTACCCACCTTACAAATTCATGAAGTTTGTTACGCTAGTCTATTCACAATTAACTTCCATTGCCATCCTGTTGGTTGCATCAGTGTCTTTAGGTATGACATAAACTATTTATACAATTGATGTAAAGGAAGTCAATTAAGAAAACAGCATAACCGATAGGGCATGAGATCATTGTGCAATGATAACCAAAACTTCAGATTTCTCATTTCATTATTCAGAAAACAACATAGAAATATCTGTTCATACCTAAGTTAAATCTGAAATATAAGAATGGATTCAAAGAGAAATAACAATGAGGAAACGGAAACATAAATCATATTTGTAAGCTTAAAACCTGGCTTCGTTCCGGACTCACTTGTCAGGTGGGAGTTTTGCTCAGCTCCATTGCCTCATCCCAACACCATGGAGATCACAGTGGTGTTAAACTTACCCAGACAGTGCCCTCAGTCTGAGGGGTTGTAAAACCCACCGATGCTGGGATGCTCTGATGCCTTCGTATGTTATCTTTACAGTGATAACAGGTAAACGTCAACTTTTGTCAGGTTCTCTATGCTTTCCTATGTCTGTTATAACATTTCTGTTCACAAGGGTTGCTTTTATTTCTGTCTGAAGGAACATAACGTCTTTGCCTGTCTGTAAATTTATCTATACCCTTCAACTAGATTTTTCAAGTAGTTTTCCATTCCTTTGGTAGAAAATGATATATTTCTTCCGTGAAACAGAGTGGAAAAACATGCCATATAAATAATGCTCCTGCAATGATATAGTTACATGTGTATCGCATCAGGGAAATATATCAATTACGACGATATAAATCACAGATGTATCCCACTGTGTAGATTATGTGTAACACATAAGCGGCAATGATAGGACTGCTTGGCAACTGCACTGATACGGATAAACGTATCTTAATCACTCTTCTCCTACGTATCACTAGGACTTAACCATAGGGCGACAATACTTTGATGAACATTATTAGGTGATATATTGATAAGTAATCCATCCTATTGGATAACTTAAATGGGATAAGGAGAGATTAAGAGCAACCATCGAATCCCTCTGACCATCTCTTATATTAATATATTGAAAATGACATAGTAATAAGGACATGTTTTATTCTTCTTTCCCACGAGCTTGGTACAATTCAATGACTGAACTCGGACAAATTATAAATGATATAACAGCTGGGTTCTGACTCAACAACAGTTCGTCTATCTAGTATGTGAAACGAAAAATGGACAGACACATGTAGTCTTAAGAAACATCATGCACAGCCCTACTTCATTCCAGCTGTCTCTATTCTTCATACTTTACATATAAACAGTCATTGTTATATATATAATAAAAAATAACAGTCATATGCACATGTATATGTAATACAATATTATGATTTATAATGTACATACATAATGTATATAATATATAATATATATAATTAAAGTATATAATATTATGTAATTACATAACATCACATACACTGAAAACACAAGGTCGTCAGGAAGCCAGTTTAAAGTTGTCAGAGGGTTGTCATAGGTTACTTTTGGGTTGTCATAGATGACTTTTGGGTCATCGCAAGGCTCATTTCAGACCACTGATGCTGTGTGACAACCCTCCGACAACCCTGTTACAACTTTGTGGGTGGTCAGAGGGTCGTCATTGTGAATTTTGAGGCTGGATGACAACCCAAAGGTTGTCATTTTCCCCTGAAGACCTTAGGCCAAAAAGGTTGTCAGGGAAGCAAAAGTGAAAATCAAGTTGTCACAAGGTTGTCGGGGAAGAAAATGAGACTCAAAAGTTCTGCTGGACAACTCTAGGGTTGTCAGTGAGTGGTGCCAAAAATGACAGCCCTAGGTTGTCATGGCCTCTGTCTGTGACAACCCTACTATTGTAAGTGAATAGTGCCAAAAACCATACAACTCCTAATACCTAATACAACTTAGGCCTCCTAATTGTAATGGGCATACATAATAACTAGTAACATTACATAATATGAACCCAGCAAACATGAATACATTGTTAAATTTACTAACCTTACTGAAGACCCTGTGACAACCCTGAGTTGTTCCAGTAGATCAAACAACCCTGGAGATTTGTTTGACAACCCATGGCTGTGTCTTTTTTTTTGGCACCATTGACTTATAACCCTGAGGTCATCACAGATATCCACATGATCTCATACAAAGTGGTCACAAAGTTGTCAGTATCTCATTCAAAGTTGTCTGAAGTTCGTCATAGGGTTGTTGATTTTGACACCAAGATTGTCAGAAGGTTGTCATAGGGTTGTTAATTTTGACCTCAAGGTTTCCAGAAGGTTGTCATAGGGTTGTTGATTTTGGCACCACTTTTGACAACCTTGTGTTTTCAGTGTATATAAAAAAAAAAGCACAACATATAAAATAAATATTATCACACTAACTTTCAATCGTGATAACATTTTCCTGAATTCAACATTACTTCCCATTATCATCATAAATCCCCCTTCTCTACTTCAGAAACATCGCCCGAGTGGGCTCCTTGGCGACCAACGACGTGCTCAAGTCGCCCGAGGTGTGCGACTCGTTCAACTGGCTCATCAAGCGGCAGAAGGCCCTGTGTCGGAAGAACCTGCACCTGATGGGGCCGGTGACCAGGGGGGCCATCCGGGCCATCGAGGAGTGCCAGCACCAGTTCACAGCCCGCAGGTGGAACTGTAGCACCGTCAACACCTCCTCCGTCTTCGGCAACGTCCTCAACCAAGGTACGGCCACGGGCTTTTAGGAATAAGAGTTTATGTGCACAAAACATTGCAGGCTTGTACAAATAATGTACTAGACTTCAGGGATGGATCAAGAGCCAATGCTCTAGGGGGGGGGGGGGGGCAAACTCTGCCCCCCTTTATAAAAATGCAATGAAAATACACCAGATTTACACAGATCCTCAAATTTTAAGATGCCAAAATTTTCTCCATTTGGTCGAGGAGGTGGGGATTGCCCCTTTTGCCCCCCCCCCACCCTGGATCCGCCACTGCAAGTTTTAAAATGTTTAGTTTGTGTCTAGAATTAGGAAATTTTAATATGTTGGGAAATTGGGATTGGAATTGGGGTTAGAGGGTAAACGTCTAATGAATACAGCCGTATTACTGACTGCAAAATAATTAGGCAATAGGCAGAGGATCGAGGAAAATCCTTTCTTTTGGCAAAATAATAGGTCGCTTTTAATCATTGAATGTTCACCATAATAGTGCAGCCAGAGATCTCTGAGTAGGCCTACATCCAGTACCTTATTCTGCTTTCCAAATGCAAAAAGTCACAATCGTACCGCTCCCTTTTCGTGCCCTTTTCTTAGAGAGCCAACCATGTCCATAATAGAGCCCCACTCCCACGCAAACTCTCATGCTTTACAGATGAAAGTTGGATCATTGTGATCTTCAAAAAGAGGTACATGTAATTAGATGTGGCACACATATGATCATCGGACCCAGTGTGTTTGGGAGGAGGTATAAAAGCCAATTACCACCTGCGGTCAAAGTGGTCACACCCCATTGACCCCACCAGCAGAGGTTGGATACCACAGGTGTGAGAACTGTGTGCGCTCAGGTGTGACGCTGAAGGTGGGCAAAGGGTTAGGGCCTCGGATTTACAGGCTTTTTTTTAAAGGCTTTCCACTGAATGTGTCAGTTGAAATGAAAGTGACGTCAATTTTTATGTTTTTGTCCTCTAAACACTTTTTAGACTTTTTATATTTTATGGAAAATCTGGTCATAACTATTTGTAATTACACAGCAAAAATGGCCAGATTCTCTTGTTATATTTTTGGGCTTTGCTTGCATGGAGACAATCCCATCGTATCACTGCCCGTCTCTATTTCTAGTAGACACTGTCCGGCCCCGAGTGGACAGTGGGTGTCAGATTACAGATTGATGGGGTTAGGACCTCCCACAGCTCACGGAGAAAGGGTCCTGACCCCTCCCCCAGCCGACCTGATCCCCAGGTCCCCAAAGACCACTGTCTGGGCTGAAACCGTGCCCCGCTCCTTTAATGGATCTTTCACTGTAGTGAGTCCCCACTGGGAGGGTCGGTGGCCGGTTAGGAGGTGGTAGACTGGCTGTGGGTGCTTTAAGCTTTAAATGATCAAATATATAAGAGGATGGTTACGTCTAAACCACGATTTGATGATTAAAAGCATAGAGATTTATTGGTTTTCTTCAATATTTAGGTGATCAAAAGAACATGCAAGTCTAGTTCTAAAAGTACAAATTGATGATCAAAAGAATAGGGATTTTTATAATGTCCTATATTCAACACACTGCGCAGAATGTCTGTGGATACCCAAACATTGTATAACGGGAGAAACTACGAATATCACAGCTGCGCAGCAGTCCAGGATTTGAACCATCAACTATGAATACTTAAATAGTATAGATACCGTTTCTTTGCAACTAGGTCTGGGGCACTGAGATTGTAGCAGGCTAGTAGAGATAGTGTCTCTATTCGTTTTTCAGGTGGGAATAATGGATCTTTAGCACGAACGTCTAGGCTGTTCCATGCAAAGGCTGCAGACAACTTTGAAGTACAAAAATTGTACTTTTTAAAAAAGACAAAAAAAACACTAGATTTATGCACTACATGCGCATTTTCACCGAGTAACTTCTGCTTATTTCTTTGGATCCATGGACAACGCCTACGCACACTTGAGTCGTATACTTTCAACCCAAACATTGTGCAGGGCCTTTTGTTTTTGGATTGGTTGGATAAGTTATCAATGCAATTACTGTCATTATCGGTATTGGGGATCTTAAATGGAGCACTCTTCTAACCTCCTTCACATCTGTGAAAGTGCATATTTAGAAGTGGTTATCTCCATCATTTGGCGGTCGTATCATGAAATCTCTGTTATTAAAGCCATTGTCTGATTCTGTGTTTACCCCATGGATCGCTTAGTCTAATCCCTCAATGAGAGGATGAGGACACCACCTAATGGACACACAAACAGTGAGAAGAATGGGGTATTTAACCGGCCTTTTATATAGTAATTGTTACTTCCAGAGACTTTCACTTAGCTTAGTTTAAGTCCACTGGCTCAACCCACAATAGAGTCTTAAAAGCACGCGTCTATAATTAGCATGCATGCTAAGACCATGATTGATATATCTTTTAATAATCCCAAAATAAATATATATCTGTGTATCTTACTTCTTAATGTGTCCTGTGGTATTTCAGGTTGAAATCAAGGCTGCTATAGTTAACATTCCGAAGGGTCGTCAGTCACTTTCAAGTGGTGACTGTCACTATCTTTGTCAACAAGGGTATCTCTTCCAAACTACAATGAAGAGGCTGACAATTAGGTTGATATAAAAGTACACTTTCCATGTATGGCTTAGCCTAGAAGTACAAACTACTAAGCAAGATTTGCCAGGATGCTACAATTCTCACACAAGACAAGTATTTACTGATCCCAAATAAGGTTTTTGTTAAAAAGAATACAGTATATGTATCATACCTCATGGTATTACGCATTCGCAGTTAAAGACCAATTTCGAATAACAAATGTGTTATTCCAACTATGCTATTGCCCAAAAAACCTACACAAAAAGAAAATATGAATTAAAAGTAAAATAACCAAACCAATGTATAAATCAATGCTCAATGTGTAACTCATTCCGCACGATCACGGAACTGGCTGGACTTTTATTTTAGTCGCACCCTGACGGAACTCTTTGGGTAACCTCAAACTGCCACCTCCCAGCCCCAAAAGGGCCTTCGGAAGGTGAGCAGCCCCATTAGAGTGCCATACACGTCACCAGGTCCGACCACCACGATCCGAGAACCTATCCATTTCAATTTCCCCAGAGAGAGCTGTGTCAAAAGGCAGCCCTCAAGGTGACGATTGAGCCATTTAGTGGTCACTCTGAACTGACCCTTAATGACCACTGTCCGTCTTATCACAGGCTAGCAGTGGGATAAACTGGGCAATCAGCCCAAATTACATCCTTTAGAAACTCCGGTCTGTCTTTGTGCTTCACTAAGTGCTATCTGCGTATAAATAAACACAGTCAAACAAAAGACCAGACTCCTACTATAATAGAGGATCACGCTCTATTTGATAGCTAACCCCCATTGTCTCAAACCTGATACTTTAAAGGCAAGCCGAAGAACAAGTCACATTTTTCAGCTGAACCCACCGTAGTCTATTCTTCACAGTTGGATTACCTCCAATTGTCAAAATGAGACAGAAATCCACGCTCAAAGGGGGAGTTTTATTTAATAAAAGGCTTGCTCTTTTTTCTTCCCCCTTATAAAGGCAGGGTCCCTAATCCCTTAATGTTAGGTCTGGGTTCCCCTGACGACGGACTTAAGGGTGTATTTGACGTGAAGTTATGTCATTGGTCAGCCGGCCGGAAAGATAGGCCAGACTGACCTGACGTCACGACCGCTAGGGGTCGCGTCGACGGGGCAGGGTCAAAGGTCACCAAAGAGGGTGTAAAGATAGAGGAGGGATCAATGGTCAGTTGACGGCAAGGGGACAAAAATGCAGCCAATAATGGACTCAAATGTCAAAAGGATGAGCGCCCCTGACTTCACCTTCAAGTGGTAATAGTGTACAGCAGCAACTTCTGACCGCTGCTTAACATACTCGCAAAACATTATCGTGAGAAGACCTTTAGTAAACTTTAAATTATGTCAATTATAGACTTGTCGTGGAATATTGTATTCAAATGCATGATTTGAGTGTATTGTGCAAACACATTTACCAGGAGACCTTCTTTGAAGACCAAATAGTTTTTGAGAAATAATTTTAGGATGGGTTTTCTTTATTATTCCGAATGTTGTATGCATTTCTCGACAGCATTTCACAAATGACTGACAAACAATACACGTCCACTCAGCTGTCTTCTCATGTTAGGATTAAATGTGGATTAGTGTGGTAAGCATTTTAGGGTCACAAAGGGGATGGTCAGCCGTGGGAAAGGATCAGGTTTATTTCTAAAACGTCAAGTCTCATCTAAACCCCTCCCACAGAGAATAAAACAGAGATGGCTGTAAAAGGTTGTCTGCATTCTCTATGTCCATGTCTAGGCATTGAATTCTGAAGAATCCTCAACTGATGTAGAAGACTCTAGCTGGAGAAAGATTTCTACGCATGCCATAAAATGACCCTCCATTTTACGACAGCGAATACCTGAAGTTAGTTGATGCTCTAGCATATTTACCCGGTGCTTGTGCATAGGACAGGTAGAGAATAGTCCAAGGGGAATAAAATGCTTAACTTGAGGGCGTATTGTGCCCTTCTCTGAACACTAGGGCGCAGGACGCCGCTTGTTTAGCCGATCACCGCTTGGGGGCGCCATTCGTTGTAACGGGTTTAATGTCCCGGGGCGGAAGTCTGTCACTCACTGCGGCGTCCCTTTAAAGAGGGTTGATGGTTTTTCTCGACTTTGTAAAAGAGGCTATGTCCCTCTTGATATATGTAGGTCCTGGAAATGGGGAACTGTAACCGGGAGAGTTGTGGTCCAAACACGGAAAACCACAGCTTGATCAAGTGGACTGTGTGTGGTATCGGACATATTCCCATTCTTGCGGAAGCTCCTTCGGTCAATGTAATAGGACTATAAAAGTCCATTGGTGCCCTTCGCTGGGGCATTGCCCCTACTTGTATACGCATGAAGTACCCTGGGAGCAATCCAAAGCTTTACCGACTGCTTTTCTAATTAAGGAAAATGTCAGCAATAGGGATTTATAGCGTGGTCTGCTGTTTTTTTTATTCCTAAATTCAATTAGCTAGCCCATGGTCACGCTTTAAGGATTGAAATGGAAGGTGTCGCGTGGACCGAAACCTAAAGGGAAAAAATCTCCCATAGGAATGTAGCTTGCTAATAAAGATGACCGCAGGAAAACTAGACGGAAACTGTGCAGAAGATGCCCTCACAGTGGGCATTAGCCTGAGCCCTGGTTGTCCCGGCTTTAGAAGTTGACAGTTTATTCATCATTGTAATACCCCACCCTCCCCCGCTCCCCATTTGGTCACAGCCTCACTTTCAGACCGGAGAATCAACTCCTTACGCCACCTGTCAAAATGGCCGCCACCATAGTTCCGGTTGCTTGAACCGTTGCCATGGCGACCCAAAAGACGAGTGTTAATACCCATGAAAAGAGAGGCCGACTTGATTGAATTTTGATGATCGCTTTTCCAGGGGTATTATATCTGGGGGTTTCTCATCTGTCAGGGCTCTGGGAGAGTCCCTTTCAATGCTTGTCCCAATGCGGATCCATTTTCCTTTAGGTGGCGAGACATGGAACTAACGGACTATCAACAAACTTGACATGTAAGGGCATTGGATCCAAAAACAAATGACAGATCTGTATGATCTGTAAACAAATGGGCCCTTTCTCATTCGCCAAGTACGGCAAAGAATGCCTAACTTTGTGCACATTCGAGACTAATAACCATTCACAGCAGTGGTTCTAGGATTTTAAATGAATTGGGGAGGGGGTATCTCGGAGGTATATACTTATAGGAGAGACTTATATTCCACATCGTATTTTTTTCTAATGTAGGGGAAATAGCCCTGGCCCTTTGTAAATTTGCGGAATGTGGAATTCTGATATTGTACAAACATAATCGTTCAGAACTTATTTTGGCGTTTACATCACAAGCCGGGATCACAAGTCATTGAACAGGCATGGAAAGCAACATTCCTTGATTCAATTTTTACATCATCCTCATTGCCCACTGACTCAGTGGCTATGATTAAGGGATCCCCAAACAAAATATTTCTATTTACTTTTTTATTTCTGACAAGTGTGAATGAGGTTCCGTAAAGTGATAAATGACTTTTGTCAGTTCGCATTGCTCCCTCGTGGAATGACCTCAACTTGGGGAAACCCCTCTCGTAATTGGACCGATATATCATCTGAAAATAGGTCTACTGCCCTGAAACAACACAGGCCTGCCAGTCACTTATTGATACCAATAAAAAACGGCATGGGCGAAACTTGTAACGTTATACCCATCGATTGTTTGTCGCTTTGTCATTGAGCGGTTCCATCCCTTTCACCATTCGGAATCTTCTTAATGTTAATGACCAGATCTGATTTCGAATTTTACATGAATTTAGTGCTTAAAGTATTGGCAGGTCTAAGAATCCCATTTTCATTAACAAAATTCTATGGGTGTCCCAGAACTTATTTTTGCATAAAACATGTCCACGGATGGTCTCAGGTCAGAATCAGTATGATCCTATATGAATTTTCCTTGAAATTCATTCACTTGTCATCTTTCCTTTTATTTCCCCTTTCAAGTTGGTCATGAAAATCCGCATTTAACATAAATATCCATCATTGTATTCTGACACGAAAACCAAGAGTGCATGTCTCCCAAATAGAAGAAATAAATTCCTACCAATTATATGTTATCATATCATAAACGAAATGAAATCCTGAAAAAAAAACACAATAACCACAATAATTTCTAAACGTCCCTTAATTCCGTTCATCAGGTACCCGGGAGGCCGCCTTCGTGCACGCCATCTCAGCCGCTGGAGTGGCCTACGCCGTGACCCGCGCCTGTTCCTCCGGGGCCCTCACCGGCTGTGGGTGTGACCGCACCGTACAGGGCACCTCCCCGGAGGGCTTCCACTGGGCAGGCTGCTCAGACAACATCGCCTATGGTAACGCCTTCTCCCGTACCTTCGTCGACGCTCGTGAGAGGGCACGCGGGAAGCAGACCAACAGGGCGCTCATGAATCTGCATAACAACGAGGCAGGGCGTAAGGTATGTTGGCTTTTTATAATCTATTTTTTATAATTTTATGTTTCATATTTTGTTAGGATCAAAAGCGTAGAATAGGAAAAAGTTGTATTTGTTTGTGTGTGTGACAGTATGTATGCAGAGTTTCATTGCGAAACCAACTTCATTGTATATCTTGATGCAAGGCTCTCTGCGATCCTTACTCTGTTTATTATGAGGTGTCATGATAATGGGGATCATGTTCTTTAGTAACCTTGGTAAGAGTGAAAACAACGAGACAAAATAGTCCAATTTTCGTCAACAACAAATAATTTAATTATCTGAAAATGTCTCTGTTAGTTGGAGTCCATTTGAAAATACCCCTGGTCTAGTCAGTGACCTACTCCGGGAAACTAGACCACATAGAAGATGGGGGTACATTGTGAGGTGTCTACAGAACACAATATAACCACGAGTATCCTATCTATCTAGACTCTATCAAGATGCCCATCATCTAGCCCACAACCTGGCAGGTTCTAATCACCACTCATCCGAGAAAAACATCCTGATCAAATCAAAAATAGATAGGCCGTGTTCCCATTGTGTGACAAACCACTGGTAGCATTTAAGCCTTGGGTGTGAGTGCTATGTATCATGGTATCATACCCAGGTGTGATACACTTTGATACTCACCTGGCCAGGTATAGATCCATACCTGTCTCCCTATCTGCACCCCTTATCTAGTGTTGTCTTGGCTGAGTCCGACTGGTGAGTGAAGGGTAGTGCTCTAATTATCGCCCAGATCCAAGGGCATTGTTATTAGGGTAAGGGATACCCTTTAACGGTGGTAGGATCTTAGGGAAGATGGATAGGGGGATGGGGGAAGATGGGTTGATTGAAGGGTAATGGCTTGGGCAGGTGATAGGGCGACAACGATGATGATATGGTAGAAGGGCCGGTAGTAGTAATGCACTGTTGGTATATAAAAATAACAAGAGATAAAAAAGTGACCTATAATACTGTTTATGAAATAGGGCTGTAAATTGTGTCCTTTTTAGTTTAATACTCAATTTGTTGACCTACTGCAAAAGTCAAACGGGGTAAATTGACCATATTATACGTGGCCTTTGTGCTTGTTTACACCCGTGCGCCTTTCAACCATGCCCTTAAATTGTCATAAATCTTCCACTGAATTTAAATTTTATATATTTTTTTTGGTAAGTTTTACCCAACAAAAAAACCCTCTTGTCATGAAGCTGTCAGTGTGCATGTATCGTGAGTCTAAAAGGAGTAATAAATCAAATGGGCGGAAATTAATTCACACCACCCCTATGTTCACAGCCCTATCAACATGCCGTGGCCCGTATTATGGCCCTCCGTTGCATCATCAGCCGCTGAATAGCCCTGACCCTACCTCCAAATTGTTTCATTCCCTTTACAGCCCCTCATTTAACACGTCACAGTGGGGGAGTTGAATAGCATGTTTTTCTAACTGTGGGAGAGCAGAAGGATTTTAGACTGGTAGCCACTCGCGACCTTACCCGCCCCTGGTACACCGATTGTTGTCGTGTCTTATTTGGCGCCAAAATGTTTTTGCAAAGAAATGTCGTCTGCACAAAGAGACACAATAGTCATTTGCCGCTTTCAGGTCTCAGCAGTCTGAATCTGGTTAGAATAAATAAGCTGTATTCAAGACCTTAGGGGCCCAAACTCTTCTCCTACTAACACTTTTCGCCCATATTTTGTATCTTTTATGTCCCTAAATCTTTATCGAATTAACCTCGACCTTTTTGCTCAGAAAAAAATGATCCCCGTCTGGCAATCTCTGTCCATCAAAAAAATGGCCAAGGGAACAGGGTGTTTAGGTATCATTTAGGAGCAAATTAAATATGATATGCTTCTGATTTTTGTGTTATTTCAAAACGCGAAAGTAGGTGAACTATACTCTAGACTATAACATGGCCTATACAGTCTGCTTGGCCATATCCTTTAGCCTCATCAACAGACATAACCTAAGCGTTTTGCAGCACCTTGAGTAGTTTGGGAAGATGTAAATACAACTTAAGTGGGTCTGAGCGATATTCGGGGACTCATGCGGCGTCTCATCAAGGTTGGTGTCACACCGTTTGATCGCCACACAAAGAGGCGACACTACAGGACTCCCCCCCCTATCGCCATTCCTGCACCCACCTGAACTTTACTGTCATTTAACGAATTGATCTAAAACCAAGTCCATCACGGAATCAGTTCTTAAACCTCCCTATATCCCCAGAAGCGATAGAAATAGTAATGAAAACTATTCGGGCAACAAAAATAATTGCATTTTTCATCGTTACTGATCCGTTGTCTGATTGACTCTGACGGAAAAGCGCTTCATGCAAGTAATAAATAGAAGACATTCTGACACACTGGGGGTCTTATCGGGAGTAGGGGAGATGTGACTTGTGTCCAAACTGGGGAAAATCAGAGCAGAACTCTCCCCTCCCCCATACGTGAAGCAAGGCAATAGTTGCACATTAAAAGGACTGCATGCTTTCTCCCTATACATACACCGACAGGTTTATTTTGGACGTTTAAGAGCGCCCATACCTGCAGTCAGGCTTACAATTCTTGATTAATGGGTTATTTTTTTCACGCGAATAGACATAAATTCTGGTATTTGTCCCTCATTGCAAAAAGGAGACGCACATCCTGCAAATATTGTAACACAACATCCTGTAAATATTGTAACAAAACATCCCAAATCAACCGACTCATTTACTTACAGCTAGTATAGAAGTTATGGCATAATTTCTTTGTTTGCAGTCTACAAAATGTAAGTTGAAAAAAGGGGAAACAATACTATGTAGAGGAGTGGTAATGCAGACATATATTTCTGTGTGGTTTGAGTCCTAGTTATCTCCGGATTAAGAGGCCGTGATCCGCGTCGGAGAGGGGGTATCCTCTGCTGTCATCTCCCAGCCCCTGTCCATTCACCAGGCTGACAGGTCCCACTACCTATACTTTTACTGCTAAGCTACAGAGGGCGGAGAAAAAAGGGACCGAATAGACTAAGAATATATCCCTTTTCTTTGTGTTTAAATTTTGACTGACAACAATACCTGTTGCTTGTACTTGGTTAAGTCCTTGGCCGGGTGGACGTGGCTAAGATTAAGGTGAAATCAGATAGTGGGAGGAGGATTCTGCTGGGAGACTTTAAACTCGTCAGGACTGGCCTGAGATTGGTGGCCGTTCTCACGGATTTCACCCAGGTACTCCAACGATGTATACGAGAGAGGCCAGTTCACTAATAGGTAAACACATTCTGCAAAATGGTGATCCATAGACTTGTGTAGGTCATGGGACTACCAATGGATGCATGTTTGTATTTTTGCTTTAGTATATTCTCAGAAACATTGTCGTAAAAACAGTGTCACAGAGGGCATCTTACAATTAAAGAAAGAACATTCTTCATAAAACGATACTCCAATCCTCCTTCACTCCAAAAACTGGTCATAGACCCCTGGCTGGATGAGTACAGTGCAAGTGATACTGTATTGATAGGTAATGCTGTTTCCATGAGAAGACCAACTCATAAGACTTCAGCAAGCCTAACTTTACATACTTGAACTGACTTCAAAGTGTGTGCAATAATTCTCTTTGTACTTCACGCTGTCCGCTGTCCTCCCCTGCCCTGCCCTGCCTTCCCCTGCCCTTTCCCCAAGCTCAAGTCCCAGAGGACTAGCCTACCACCTCCAGGGCTTAAAGGAGGGATAATCCACCCCCAGTCCTCCTGTGCATCATCTTTATCTCCACCCAGGAGGGGCCTGCCCAGTATCTCACCGGTAAACCACCCGCCATCTTTATCTCAGCTCCACAAGGACCCACTGCCCACTATACTGACCATACTGCACCCCAGCGCCATCTAGGTACGGCAGCAGCAGCGTTTACCAACCCGTTACAACCGTCAAGTGTAAACGACACTTTACTTTTGCCACTTTAGAGTGATGAACGAGGTAGTTCGGGAGGCTGTCGGTAGGGGTCGGGCCACTCCAGGGGGGCACATTCGGAGGGCGGGTTTGACCACCAGGGGGTGGAACGAGCTCTTTCAGGTAAAACAGCGGCCCCAAACCACATTGTGATAAAAACACAAATTGATTTATTGATATGTTACTCGGCAAGCCAATGCCTCTTTCTCCTCCGAAATGGGCCTAAAAGGCGGCAGTCTATCAAGATGTATGGTTGCAGTTTTGAGTCAATTTGATTGGATCTCAACAAATAAATATCTGATTTCAAAACATAAATTTACATAAACAAGAGAGGGTGGAAAAAGGGACAGTGATTTAAACAATGTTAACATGTACAGATAGATATCTGATAATCATGTAATTTATGCAATAGTTAAGGATACACCTGTCCGACCCGGTTAAACAAGGTGGCGAGTGTGCACGCCACAAAACTATGTACATGATAAAACAAGAATCGTGAGCCGTGCAAACGGCACGCGTCCCTATCTCTTAAGTAGGCGGGTGTCCGTTTCGGTTCCTAGAAGCTGGGTTCGGCCGATTGATTAGGGGCATGTGGCGGGCATCACGCCCGGCACATTTTTACCATTCCTCCACGGGTAATTTGCAAAGTCCCGGGACCAACTGTTTTCTCCCCTTCTTGATATCCGACTGGCCATCAGACAGGCTTCACCACGTCCACTGATCCCGCACAACAGATGGAAGAAAGTGGCAAGTTGTTGACTCGGCCTAAGGGCCCTGGTTGTTGTTTTACCCCTCAGCTTTGAAACACTTTCTTTTTGGTTTGATTAATTTTCCACGGGGGTTGTATTAATTTTTTCATGCTTTTTTGGGGGTTAAACCTCAGCTGTTTTTCTAGTCACTCATAAATGGTTTTAATTTAGCGGTGTATAAGGCAATTGTCTCAAAAGAACGGTAACACAATGCCCCAGTATTCTGAATACCTTAATTTGAATACACATTCTTAATTCAAATGAACTGGAGAATCATGCATGCTAGTTACATCACAGTTATCATAACCGAACTAGAAATGCAGGTATGAGCTCAAAACACTGTAAGAACAAAAATATTGTATCTTCTATGGCTACAGAATCCAGTAATCAATTGCAAAGAAAATCGGATAATGTGTTCACGCTCCCAGTAACACAGGGCTCTGATACAGATGCCGAGGAGGAGTGATAGGGGTGGAGGCGCCGGGCCCACGCCCCGACGGGCGGGGTGGTCCACCTGCCCCTCCCGGGGGTGCCCGGGGGTGGCCGCCCCTCCTCCCGGGCCGCCCGTCGCCGGGCTGACGGCGCCACACGCCGCCCGCGCCGGGAGGTCTCCAGCACCACGCCCGGTCTCCCCACTCCCTGTACCCTACTGGAGTGAACCTCACCGATACTGCTCCGCCTGTTGCTTCCTCCAGGGCACCTTTTACTCACACCGGACTAACACTCAGCACACTGGAGGGAGCGGGCTGGCGTGGTTTGAACACGTTTAAGTCGCAGTAGTCTAGAGGGAATCGGTAACACTGCCCACTGAAAGCCATGGAGATTTGAGAAGTTTAATGTATGTACAATGAAGTTTCATAGAAGTTCAATTCATGTAGGATAATCAAGTTCCAATATACTAAAATCTGCTGAATACCATCTGGGAATTTTTGTATGTCAATTTCCTTTCTGAACAGGGTCCACAGACTAAAGCAACGGGAATCAGAAGTCGTGCAAAATTGATAGTTATTTGAGTTATGATGTTGTTTTTCCTGCCATGAAAGTTTAATTCACCCACTCATCACTCCCCATCCATTCTCCATGGACAGTGCCTGGTTCATCCAGGTGATTTCCTCACCTGGTTTCCACACCTGCCCGGGCCATAGCACACCTCCTCCAGGTCAACAATAACCATTAACAATCCTCACATCCTCTCCCAAACCTATTCCAGCCTCCACCAAAACCACACTTTCCTGGCAAACAGAATCCAATCCCAGCAAAGTAAAAGAAACTGGCCACAGACGCACACATTTGAGTAAGTGAATATCCCATACCTGTAAGAACTAGGTGGAAATGTGTTGGGGTATTTATGAGCCCCACTTGAAATTTGGAGGGTAAACTTTAGGGGCTGGCACAAGAGGGCTAGGTGTCAAGTCTCAGTCAAGTGCAAGAGGTGGCCTAAGGTGTTCATGGCACATGGTCTATTCCCCTCACCTGGTCAGAATAGCGTTCAGACGGTTTTAGGGGGCGCGACGCCGCCGCAATATGCTTGTCACAGGACACCACGAGCGGCAAAATAGGACAGTGGGGCGTACGCACAGAGTAAAAGGGTGGGGGGATATATAAGTGTATATGTATTTAAGGTAAGATTCAGTGGACTCGACCGACGTAATCTCAGGACCTGGGGTAGTTCGCACATATAAGCGATGTTTATGCACACCAAGGGAACATGTCACTGGACGCCTTTCATAGTTTTTAATCCCCCCTGTGAGGTCTGCTGTTGCCAGGCTGAGGACGTTTCAATAAGGGTTGTCTTCGTCGATTTTTTTTGCATACAATTCTGCAGAATTTTGCTCTGCCCTGCCCAGAGACTCTGTGGTACACGTTCTGCAGCCTTCAACAAGCAATATATCTGATATAATCGTAATTTAAAAAGCAGGCAATTTCGGCAGTTTGTTCTGCCCAAATATTTCAGTAGTGATGTCGAGGAAGTGGACTAGCGGTGGTGGTCCATTTTTTAAAATAGCTGTGGAATTCTTAAGGGAGGGGGTTGGGGGTGTTCATGGCTAAAGAGATCCAACTTCCAAGATCCCTGACTCAGGCTTGGGAAGGTGTGGAAACCTCATCAGACCTGTGGAGGGGAAACCACCGACATGGCAACCAGACGGCCGACTTGTCAATTGACAACGCTGCGCCTTGTTGTGACAACCGCCGCGTCCAAAGTAAACCACTCCGGGAGCTCGCGCATTCCGGGATATCCCGCCCAGGACTACCCGACCCGTGCCGGAGGTTAAGGGGTCTTTACACCAAGTGCAGCGCATAGTGCGACGAAAAAAACAACAAAATATTAAGAAAAATTCATACGAACCACGACGTCCTGCGTGTAACATTTCGGATAAATACTGTATAATTTAAATGTGATTGAAATTATTTTAATTGAAATTTAATGAAAATTATTCTAATTAAAATTTCATTTAACAAATTTCATTGAACACATTTTAATCAAGACTGAAATTTTCTTTAAGGATTTTCGTGCATAATCTGGCTGAGGGAAGCCCAATGTGGAATAGTTTAGAGACAGTTACTCTTTTTTAAATGCCGCGTCACTACTGGTGCATGTGCAGGCGGCTTTAGTTCTGGAGGATTGGCTAACGGTAAAACCTGACTTCTGAGTCTGGTCGGCAGATGGCAGTGCGGATAGGATACTCCCTTCATAATGAGCTGGTCCCCAGTGGGTTCTGAGCTGCTCACCACTTTAGCTGCCAGATACCAGCAGATCTCTATAAAATGTATCTTAATTGCCTTAGTAACGCACAACTGACTAACCCACACCCAATGTTTCTATTTAATAAATCAACCAAGCACTGACTAAGCGTATTGCTCACTCTTACCTAAAACAGTCAGCAATAAACCATTATAATCCAACTAAGCCTACCCTTCTTAAAATGAATATAAAAATCACACAAGCTTTCACTATTGATATCCTTGGTCAACATCGGCTGGGAGAGTGACACCAGACCCGCTCGTTTTGCCACATTTACCCACCAGATGACTCTGACTTTGTTGAGCTGCTCAGTCCCTAATTGGGTCAGTGAGGTCATTTCTATACGTTAGGTGTTGAGTCATAAAGATTCCCCGACCACCGCCGTGACTTCCCCTTGGTGACAGTCCCATTTACAAACAACTAAATAATTCAAATAATGGCCACCATGAAAAGGTCAGTTTCTCCCTGTCAAATGATAAATGAGAACTTTCTCAAAAGCTTACCCCATGACTGTTTTCTCTGGAGATTATTTGGAAAGCACGTCATTTGTTTAACAGTATTTATCATTAATACATTTTACAAATACAATAATTATTCAATTTTGAATTATAAGTTTCTGAATGTTCTGATGACCGGAAATTATGGAGGCTTGCTGTACACTTCTCGAGGTTAATGCAATTTAGTTGGATATTTGTGTCCTATTTCCCTACATATTAACCTCGGCTTGTAAGTTTAGAAATCACTGAGATAAGATCATGTCAGATAGCCAGAATAAATGATGTGATTTTGGGTTGAGAGCAATTTACGCCGGGGCATCGCTCACAACTCGCCTGTCACTCCAACAATCTGATAGATGATATCCCAAATAGTTGGTAAATCGAGACACTAACTCTTCCACAGAATCCGAGTCCTCCACTTAATTCGACTCTAACTACATGTCGTTTTTCTCACTGACAGAGGGTAGATTATGATGGCTATTTTTTGCTGGGATAAGTGTCTGTCAATGGACCGTGTGCACCGCGTCCCGGTAGGTGTCACTAGTGGAGTCATTCAGCAGTGAATCTTCTGCTTGAAAAAGATTGGTCTGGTTGAAGTCTATCATTATCAGAGAACGCCCTCGAGCAGGGGACAACTGTATAAGAATGTGCAACGTTTGAATATTTTTTTTGGTATTAGGCCGACACACAGTATCAGTATTTAAGCGGTATGATACTATAGGCAACTCACATATCGCATAATTAGGCCGAACACGTAACATAACGTAAGGCAACTTGGGAATTGTATGAATGATATCCCATACATCCTCACAGTGCACAGAAGCTTCTCTGTGGAGGCTCCCAAAAGCCCACATGATTATTTAGGCTTATATTACAGCAGCCCATCTCTATGTCTGCAAGTCAGGGGAAAAGGCAGAAAAATAGCGGAAGTAAACGTTGTTGGCCGCTAGGTGGCCGGGTTTCCGCCCCCAGGTGGCAGGGTGTGCTAAGGACCTGACGTGTGTGGACCCAGCAGGGGGCAGAGCAAAACAATAGATGAGATGGTATACATATAAACATGGCCCCCAGGGGATGGGGTAGGGTCACTCCTGAGGGATCCGTGGAGTTTGAGTGACTGCCATGGATTTGAAATCATTCAAAGTAAGTCAGTGCTTGTATTCCAAGATAGTTATCATAGGTTATATCATTGTCGAATCTATTTATTTACTTTTCGTATATGTCATAGGCTATTATCATAACCTTACGCCTAGGTTGATTGAGGAAGGGATATCTCTACAGAAACAAATAGAGTGAAATTGGGTATTGTTTTTCTCAACATCAAAAGATGACTATCAAAATATAGTTTTATATTATCATAACACTCGACCGAGCCGAGGAAAAGTGCTAAAGGGTGCTTGGGTAAAACAACACGACAGAGTAATACGCTGAATCCCCATTTAAGTTTAGTTGTTTGTTTTACTTTTTTTTTACTTCTAGATACATGTACCTAAATATTATTAAAACATATTCACATCATAACTGTACAAGGACTCTCGATCGATACGAGCCACACTCTTAAGTAGAATAGTTAAAAGGGCTAGATTAATTGTATGATTTGTATGATGGCTGCAGGGCTGAATACATGGTGCATTACGACTGATAAATGCATGTTGCTCAGCTGTGGAAAATCTTGAAATTTATCACAATTTACTACAGGTGAGTCGGGAAAGGATGGTTAGGTATTAAGTGGAGTAGGCAGAAGAAAGTTGGGGAACTATTAGTGGTTGTAGTACATAAACTAACCGCTAGGCGCGATGCCGTCGGCCCGGACAAACACCACACTACAGCAACTGTTGTCCCTCACAACAATTTGTGCGTGAGAAACATCCCAAATCTCGCCATTCTATAGCGCTTTTGTGGCTGATAGTGCGGCGGCAAAGGCAGCCAAGGCGGCTCTGAAGTGGTTGTTCAGGTGGGACTTAACCGAGCGATATTAGGGCGGATTGGCAGTCCTTTAGTACCTTATAGATACACCTAAGGTGTTTATTCACACCTCTAAAGGTATTTTTATAAGTTTTAATCTGCTTGGAAATCCTTTACTGCGATACAGGGAGGAAAAAGTGGATTTTTCAATGATGAGATTTTAATGGGAATATAGAGGGCACCAACTTCCTATCAACATTGTGCCAAAAAGGGGGAAAGTTTCATTTACTTGCATAAGTGGAAGACCTTTGGAGATGACCCATAAGCTTGCTCTCTCTTTTTATTCTCTCTCTCCTATTACTTTATAGAGACCTCTTTTCTCCCACACACATTCACGCATCGAGAGTAGACTCCTCAGCAAGGCTTAGAGGTGTGGGGTCCCAAAGTCGCATGTCTACTTAAAGAAATGGCCATGCCATATGTCCTTATGGTTTAATATTCATTTTTCAAATTTTCAAGAACCTTCATGTTGCATGTCGAATATAAGGAGTGCCCCATGCCATGTTGTTCCTTAATTTTTTTGTTCATATCACTAAGCTCCATGTCGCATGTCGAATTTAAGAAATTACCATGTCGCCCTGTCAATTTTAAGGGTCTACACCCATAGGCTTGAATACACCACGTGGTGTCATCACAGTATCACGTGACTGCAGGTGCAGGACTTGGCCGCTAGGTGTCTGTGCTGTCGGCGGCGGAGGGTATGGAAACAGGATGGGGGTCGCCGAGCATCACATAAAGAGCCATGTTTGTTATCTCATAAGAAGCCGATAAACATTTACAAGTGGAACTGGAAAAATACCGTCAGCATGGAAGTCTAGCAGCATTTAGTTTCATCGGTTCTAGATTTTTTTTGAACTTGTAAGATAAAGCATGCACTATGAACCATTCAGTGAATTATTTTATGGGGATGGGATGGGGGCAGCCCTGAATCAAACGTACACATCCTTGCAGGAAGGTATGAATTAGAATAGGCCTACATATTGTTTGCTAAGGTACGTAGGAGTAGCCATCTTGTGCATAAAAGAAGAACATTACACTGGCTAACCACCCAAACATGCAAAGGACATTAAAGCCATGCAATAGTGGCTCTTCTCTTGCACTGATCCTTTATTTCTCCTCTCCGGGTGTTAGTTATTCATATATTTACTTCATTCATCATAAATCCCCCCTTCCCTCTATTCTGAAAAACCTGTATCCACACCTAAACCTTACTCAAGCAGCATCCTCTCATACCTCCCATTGCGACCAACGGGAACCTCTTCAGCGACACCCAGCGGATTTATTTGTGTTTACATTGGGGCCCAGAATGAGGCTGTGACCCCTGACCCGCTCCCTTTGATGTGGGGCCCTGTCACCGGGAGGTTAACCCGGGCTGGTGACGTCTGGATCCCTCCCACTAGTGATTGACTTGGGGACAAGGGGCGTCGTTTGTCTCTGCCACCATGCACAATCTTCCTAATTTGTAAAGTTCCAACTTTTCAGGATTTTTGTTATTCTCTTAACTCTCTATACTGAAGTGGATGGCCTAGTTGGGCGTTTTTCTCACAATGGCTTCTAACTCAACTTAGTAATTGTCTTTGCACTTTTACTCCTACTGTATATTTCATTCTTGAGGTTTTGAAGATTGATGAAATTGTCAAAGTGTGGAAGATAAGGGAACTATCATAAAAGCATACACTGAAGATAGAACATCTAAGAACAGCTTCCAGTCCAGCATGTGAGGGTATATTTATACACTTCATGCGTCACTATAACGGCGGAAATTCAAGGAGTTACAAAATAGTTCAAGTATTATTCATTCATATTATGAAGCCGAAAGTGACGCTGTGGAAGTCGAGGAATTCAGGAAAACGACTCACTTTTACTGGTTCTACGAACTTCTAGATTAATGATTGGTCAGATCAAGGAACTCACGCCGGAAATGACCTGCGCCTGGTGAAAGATGCACCGCCACAAGATTGTAATGGGTTGGTGTGAGTCGAGTGGTTGTTTTTAAACTTTGAAACGCTTGGAATTTCCCAGGTGTTCCTGGGAATTCTCGGACAAATGCCACATTGGTATTAGAAGAATCCATGAGGTGGCATCATCAGTAGAAAAAAGTTACACAGTCTTTTTACTGATAACTTGGTCTGTAGTTACCGAAGTTTTGGCTGAATGCACGCGTATATATACGCACTTTGGGATGAATTTGTACTATTATAGGGTATATAGACTTTTCAGAAGATGTTGCTTCTTGATACAAAGGTCTTCTTAGATAAGGTGATGGACAACTTGGAGCCTGAAACCGGACCTAGCAAGTTAGATAAAACAGGGAATACTTCAATTTAGACAAGGTCCTTTCCCTCAATCACTCCTGGGTCCGTCAGAGGTCAGAGGTTACTGAAGTGACCCCCCAACCCTGGCCGACACCTCATCTGACCAGCCGCCCTCCAGGGGGTGGCTGGTTGACCTTACTGGAGGATCGGGTCTGCTTTATTATACAACCGTCAGGTGGCGCCACTATCATGTGATGGATGTATGGCCAGCCCAGATTCTCGGAGATTCTCATCGGCTGAACGAGATGGGGGCAGTCCAGACTTAACAATGAGACATTTGCCTCTTAACCATTCTCCCAGAGCGTCCCCTACTTTATTTCATTGTAGTACTTGGTAGGTGAGTGGGAGTGGTGGCAGAATGACCCTAAACCAGAGACAACGGAAGGCGCTCTCTTCCGGCGCCCGCCAGAGGACCTCTCGCGCCCTCTCGTACATTCTCGCGGTGGGCGGGTAATCACGTGACTCGTCCGTCTCCATTAAATCGTCATCAGGTGTCGCTAAGGCCGCGGCGCCGGGTCATTCTGCTGATACTTGCGAATAAACAGGGCGGCAAAACGATATCTCTTCCTTCTCCCCTTCTCCAGCCACTGGGCGAGATGCTGAGCCACACCTACTACTACACAGGAAGTAGACCCCCGCTCTAGTCTAATCAGTGTAACAGGGAACTGATTTCCTGACTGCATACTCCTATTTGAGGGGAAATCCGGGGGAAATAGAAAAGCTTGATTCAAAACCTATACACCTTTTTTTTAGGCATGCAACACCGGCCCACGTATAACCATTTGATCTTCGTAGTGGTTCTTAGATCTTCAGCAACCGTTAATTCAACGGGAAGATTTTTCCCACTAGGTTTTTTTCTCTGTGGTATTCTACTCCAATCCTAGAGATGCCCTAGGATTCCCTAATATCTATTTATCTACTCTCTAAGTCTAAGCCCTCAGCCCCACCCTGGGCACGTAGAGTGACTCTAAATGGGCTCGTCTGCAGGTATCCGGGTTGAGCTGCTCCCGAGCTGCTCGCCTGTCCCCGGTGTAACATCTGTGTTAGCCTGCAGGCGGCGGCCATAGATCAGCGCCTGATGGACTCTCGGACCTCTCGCCAGTCGCTCAGCACTAACTCATGGGGTGAGCAGTTCTCGAGCAGTTCCCCGAGCAGCTCGCCACACCTGGCGCCGGTCTCTCACTCAGAGGGGCTCAGAATGAGAGGCTGTGTTTGTGTAGGGCGGCAGTAAAACTTGACCAACATACGAACACCCGACTTATAGAGTGGCAGAACACGGGAGGCTGTGTTAAACCGCACCCAACTCCAAACATGCACCTAGCTCCTGCCCCCGAGTTTTAAAACTTGGTAGAAGTATTGATAAGAAGAAACTAAGGATAACACTTTTGACGATGTTGAATATTTGTAAAGGGTCCTATAGTTTTTGGATGAGTGCATGATTGTGGGTCTTAAAGCTTATTGAAGCAGTAGAACTAAAATTCATTTCTGGTATACACAAGCAAGGATGCCATTTTTTCTACTTCATACTTCTTGGTGGTTTTGGATTACAAAACCAATCTTTCCTGCATCTCTTTGATACCTGTTTCAAATCATATTTTGTGTATTAGTTTCAAGCTATTCAAATGCAAATTCAATGCCAGGTATCTATTCTTAAAGGCTATTTCCTTTCTAGTTCTTCGTACTTTTTCATCAGGCGGCAGTGGAATCTCTGCACAAGGACAATTTCGCTCACAATATTATGCTGCATTTGCAGTTTACCAAATGTTTAAACGCAACTCAATCAAATATATAACATGGCCATGTCCTCTATGTGACAGATTTGACTTATGCTCTATTAGCGTAGGAGGCACGACAATTAACTTTGTCACTTTCATAGTTTTTTTTTGTAAACTGTCAAGCTGAATATAAATTGCCATTAAACACTTTAGAAATACTAGCTTCGCTTCTCCTCATATCATCATGAGGCGATAGGGAACATCCTAGAGAAAATTCCCCATGACGTCAGGGGGGCTAGGCAGAATCTGGTATGGTCGGTCGTTGGTTACCATGTCAGCCTTGTCATTCATCCTGTAGGTTTTTGTAGGTTTCGTTGACTTTTTGATAGTTTCCGAGGACTGAAAAATAAGGATACAGTTTTCATTGAAAAGCAGAAAGTTGTTGAAACTGGTAATTGCTAAAAGATGGGCTTTAAGCCGCATGGTGGTGGGCGATAATTCAGTTGATTAATGTCCCACAGGTGGTTAGAGCCGGAAGGAATGTCTGCGCATGTCAATTTGGTATGATCACATGGTTCTGAGCAACAGTCCACCAACGTAAACATCGCCCGTACACGACTCACGTAGACAGTTTCTTTAGAAATAGATATCTGCACACACAAGAACTTGTAGATTGTAAGAAAACATCGTTAATTTACTACCACACCAATGCGTAGTGCAAGTGTTTTCAGCCATTGCCCAAAGACAGCTGTGGGCTTTCATTTCTTCTCCTTGATTCCTTCTTCTACCAATTGTTAACAGACTGAACAGAGAGTAGGGTTGAAGGTCTGTCAATGATATTCAATCAAGAGATACCTTTTACCTTACAAAAATATCTCTTAAAAGGGTAGTGTTTTTTGATTGCACGCATCGCCCAAAATGGAAGCGATATCTACAGTGTAGTTTCTTTTCAATTGATACCACCTCGAGATATAAAATTGGCGCGCTGAGATATTGTTTAAATTTATGGCTTTCAAAGAGTCATTGGCCCATTCAGGGTTGACGTGGATTGTTCCTCGCTGGGCGACTTTTAATTTCCACGCTAATAGAATAAAGGCTTGATTTATGACGGCAGTGTGTTTTGTGAAGCCCCACAGTCTGATAACGCACACACAAGTGGTCCCCTCGCCCCAGCCACACTGAAGCTCCTTGCTGTTTATCAATGGTAAAGTTTGGCCACTGTGCAGCCATGATTTATCGCTGCGTCTCCTCTCGACTTGGACGGCCGCAGGAAGTCCCTGATTGGGCATGCGCGGTGACCCGAAAAACGAGGTGAGACACGCATGCGCACCTGTCAGTGGGACGCGGTGGGTGGCGGACGACGGCCACGGGGTGGGGGCGCTTTTTGAGGTTTAGACTATTAATCTTGTGCTTGTCGCAGTCATATCTTAAGCAAAATAACTGTGGCATAAATTGATTGGGATGTTGAAAGGGCAAAAAACGCGACATGTAATTTGTCCTCTATAGCGACAGAAAACATGTCCCATATTGCCCCCCAGAATATCGAATGTTTAAAAAGAATTGGGGAAAAATAGAAAGACAAGAAAGAAGCCTATGTGACGTTAACAGGTCAGAGATAAATGTGAATATTTTGCAGGCAGCATAGGCGAACTGGTTGGAGGTTTTTATTCATCATCTCCATTGTTGGGCCCACATCATTTATGATGTTTTTGTTGCTCAAACCAAGTTCAAACTGACGCTTGGGGAGAATATATACCCAGACACCTTGTGAAGATTGATCCTTTTTCTTCCTGACATGTTTGCCTTTTGGGCAGGGTAATCATTCTCGAAGGCGGGGTGCTCGTCTTGTCCGTAACTTCTCAAGCCATGTAATCAGGACCGTTTACCTCCAGGGTTAGAACGGCCACCGGTGTAGGGTGGGGGACTCAGTCACTGGGTAGGAATTAAAGGTGACAAGGAGGAACTACATGTAACGGAAAGTGATATTGTGGAGATTCTTTAAAGACACATGGAGCGTTGAAACATAGGTAGGGCCCTTATATTAAAGTACATACAAAAATATGGACACCAAAAGAGCTCATGTAAGATATCGTATGGCGTTTTCATTCTATGGAGGTCAACTATTGATAGGCCTATCGGCAGAAGCACTTCCCCCAACGCCACAAAAGGGTGTTTTCCCTATTTGAGAAATCTCCTATCACTTTCACTATAAAAGATACATTGCCAAAGCGATATCTCATGTAGATAAATACGCTGCCGAAGTCACATCTCTTACATATCGGAGTGTCCTTACAGTGACGCGAATCACGTCATTTAACGTCATATCGACATCCGTCAGCCGACTCCGACGTGTCGATTTAGTGACCATCAATCCTGCGCTTAGATACGCCCGGACAGGGGCGGCTGACCTAGGGGACCCATGCGTCAAGGACAAACCCGCCTTTTTGTGACACTCACCGTGAGGGGCCGCTGGAGTCGACATAAATAAGCCCTGAGCGATGGCCGCCATGTTAGCATCTGCCGACATGAGGCTAGGAATGTTAAAGATGGAGGAGAATCGGGTGGGGTGACCCTTTAAGAAAGACACATGGAGAATGTACACCCTGATTGAAAAGTTTATAACTGACAGGGCTTCTTGACTGTCTGGGTTTATTGTTCGTGGTAGTGTTTACTTCAGAACAAGGAGCCGATTGCAAATTCTTAACGACGCCTTCTATATCATGTCAGACTGGCCACAATAATCTACACTCACTCTTAACTTGTGACAATCCATGCGGCGACGCGAGGCAACCAAGAATAGAAATACTCAAGCAAGAAAAAAATCAAACATACTAAATCAAATCCGGGGGCACAATACCTAATATTTTATGTTGGTATAGTATTAAACAACTATCTGACCAATTATTTAGATAAATGAATTATCATTTACAAGCGGAAACCCTCACTTGACATATATGAAATAAATGTACAATGGCAAACAGTAACTGTTATCACATAGGCCTACAACTAACCATTCCCTATTCTTATGTCATTGCAGGCTATAGAGGACAACATGGAGATCCAATGCAAATGTCACGGCGTTTCCGGTTCCTGTGAACTCAAGACGTGCTGGCGCGCCATGCCCAGCTTCCGGCGGGTCGGCGACCTCCTCAAGGAGCGCTTCGACGGCGCCACCGAGGTCCAGCAGCGGCGGTTCGGCTCCCGTCGGGTCCTGGCTCCTCGCAATGTGAACTTCAAGCACCACACCACCTCGGACATCGTCTACCTAGAGTCATCCCCCGACTTCTGCGAGTACGACCCGGCCAGTGGCTCGTTAGGGACCCAGGGCCGTCTGTGTAATAAGAACTCTAAGGCCATCGATGGGTGTGACCTCATGTGTTGTGGGCGTGGCTACACGACGCGCACGCGCGTGGTCGTCGAACGCTGCCACTGCAAGTTCCACTGGTGCTGCACGGTGAAATGCCAAAAGTGTAAGCGGGAGGTGGAGGAACATACATGTTTATAGTGACGTCACCACAGACTTGTATTATGACGTCACCACGAGCGTGGGTGACGTCACCACACAGAAAACAAAAGAAACATGTGATAAGACGGACGCTGGGTTCTTGTTTCTTGACAAACAAAATGGCGGACGGCGCCTCCTCCTGGTTAGATATTTGTCTGATGGGTTGAATTGTTAGTCAGAAGAAGTCATTGAGATGACTGGAAGAGCTTCCTAACCATCAAACAGTATTTGATTTCTTCTTTGTTTGTACATATATGTGACGATGTACATAGCGATATTTTATTACGATTTGAATCTCTACTTATGACATTTGTTTAAAGGAATATGTAGCATCCTTGATTTGCTATTTGTTATGAATAGACCATCTATGTCTGAATGTTTTAGATGAATTTGATGTAGAAGGAGAAAAAAGTGATATACTTCATGTTAACATTATTCAAATATACGTTGTATGTTCATTTTCTATCATCATGTTACACATTAATTTTATTCATTATTAACATAGACATAGAAAGGCCACACTTGCCAAAGCAAAACAGGATTTCTTTATCAGCACAACCTTGTAGCGATTCAATACTGGATGGACTTGTAAATAGTGTATATTATAGTGTATAGTTCAAAACCATTTGACCAAGCTGTTTTTATGACGACTTTTAAAACTTAGAAAAAGAAATATCGATCGAGTGTAAACATTCTCTGTCAACAACCGAATCTGTCCTGTACTGTATTTACGAACTAGCCTAGTCTTATCTTATCCATTTTTAGGCCAAATATATTAATCTACTTCTTTTTCCACGGTTGATTTAAAAAAACCCTGAAAACTAAATAAATTAAACTAAGTAGTAGACCTTTTCGCAAGGAAGGTCTACTACTTAGTTTAATTTATTTTCTAAACTGCAAATTGCGTTTGAGAGATGGCCACCACGAAATGGTTATGAAAGAGGTAAGGGTTTCCTAGCCCACAGTATACTTTCCCCTGGCTCAAACTCTGATATTACGGCAATAGTCTTGGCAAGACAAAAATAGATAACTTATGTTTCTAATAATACTAAGCACGGAGAAACAGATACTCGGAGTCCCCTATATGATCTCCTTAGTTTTTGCATACTCTGAGACGAATGCCCAGTTTTTCCAGGCACTATAATTTTCGGGCAGTGTGAGTCGATGGGACTGAAGCTGTCAGCCTGCCGCCCCTCCTTATCTGTTAGCTTACCTCTCTCCTGGTTCACTTGTCTACAAATGTCTCTTTTTCCCCTTCCTCAAGTCCGCGACTTGAGAAAGACATGTTCCCAATAAGCGGGATTCACGTCAACACTCTCCAAGCACGAGTTAGTTAGTTAACTGGTTCAAACTGGGGAACACCTCAAGAGGATCCCTCTGCTTGGAGAGTGTCTTGTCATCACTTTCCTCTCTCAGCAAATCTCGTGAAACCTCATGCCACGTGTTCAGTGGTGACCCCGTGTGGGCGCTTCCTGAACTACGAATCTACATTTATGCTCTGATGAAAGGCAGACTTATTGGCCTGCATACCTCAGCCTTGAACACGTTGCCTTGGCAACCGTAAACCAGAAGAGTGTTTAGAGTATGCACATACAGACACAAAATAAATCATGAACTTACTTAAAAAAATAAGTTTCCAAGCACAAATTAAAACATGAGTTTGTAAAATGTCAAGATAATTATAGATCACTGAATCGATAGTTTCATAGTTGTATTATATGTTATCTTCTATATATTATTTCTCTGCACATTGCATTGGTCAATTTGGTTATGTTTATAACATGTATAGAAATTTGCAACGTCAGCTAACTTGTAGAGTATGTATACATGTAGATAGCGATAGTCATCCAGTTTGTACATAGATCTTATTTGACATTAAAAGTCTTGTCTGAAAGTACTAGTATAGTCATTTTAACATAACGTGATGTTGTACCATACAAATATAGATTACTAGGAAACTAGAACAAAAACTATGCATAAACGAACTGAGATAGAAAAGAAACATTTTATGTTATTTATTATTGAACAGTATAGATATAAATATCATATAAAGAGCAACATTGTTGTTATATAGTAATAATAAACATAACTTTATGTAGTTCTCTATGATAGATTTCTCAAAGATAGTGAAATCTAGCAGTTTTATGACATACTCGTAGGGTGTACCATTTGTTAGTTATGGAACCATCCATGTGTGCTAATGATGTACTAGTAGTCACAGTAATGACGTTAGGTGTCGCCACTGTACATACTCCCTGTATATTTATAACAACACTGTAATTAATGTGTGCTGTACGAATAAACCCTGAACATATAATGACATTCTACTCTCCATTTGTTTTCATTGCACTGTCTTTCGCATTCAAATATCCCTATTCATGTAGTTTTCTGCCAATATAAAATGAAAGATCCAAAGTGAACATATATATATATATATATATATTATAATATATAATGACATTCTACTCTTTATTTGTTTTCATTGCATTGTCTTTCGCATTCGAATATCCCTATTCATGTAGTTTTCTGCCAATATAAAATGAAAGATCCAAAGGCTTTGTTAGATCATCAAGATGCATGGCAAACTCTAAAGTCAAACAGCTAATACTGTGTAGCGCTACTTGAAACAATAGCGATAGCTAGATAGGGTTGGAGATCCCAGAAACAATTCTTTTTGTTATTCATGAAGCATTAATTTTGATTAATATCATTTAATTAATAGCCATTTTAGAATCGTGGGATGTTCACACACACCTTTTGGAAAACACAGTATTAGAGTATTCTCGTCTTTCATATATCGTCTTCTCATATTTTCAATCCTAGATACTATACGGAGTTGCAACAGTTATTGAACGTGTAGGTCTTTGCATTAGTTTATTTTTGTAAGAGCAATGGCAATGTGACGCAGAGAAACTTACTGTTTTGGGGAGCACCCATCGCAATCAATGAAAAAAGCGCAAGCATATCAGATCATCTGGAAGTATTAATTATGATATATCATATAGTAAATTGAGTTTATACTTACTTTTCAAATATCTGAGAACTCGTTTCGTTCAATCATATTACTAAATAAACTTATAATTAAAGTCCGTTCCCACCTCCACATATGAGCCTGGGGTTACACACCATAATATAAGCATATCCTTTGGCTTAATAAGCCTTTGTCACCGACACGCTCTTTGGTGGCAAAATCGACAGTCCTCGGATATTTAGAGACCCGATGGCAAAACCATAATAACTGAATTGATTTCATTGTCTGTAGATATTCCTACAGCTACATTGGACGTTCTGTAACATGTTAGCATAATCTACTACCTTAATTTTGTGCCCTGGATCAATGTGAAAACTACATTATATCCACTATTTTGAAGTCTTGTCATCATTAAATGTTATCATACATTTTGCATACAAAGTATGCAGTAGATGCCCAGTATTAAGTACTTTAAATGTCTTTCTGAATTTTAGAACAAATTTTTATTTTGCCTTAACTCTTTAATGATGAATAAAGGCATATAAAAGTAGATAACCAATAAATTGGGTTGTTGGTTACCATGGTAACCCAAAAAATAAGAAATATTTTGTTCATGCTCTTCGAGGGTGGATTTTATAATTATGAGTGGATTTCTATCAAATGGATTGATAGAATACTTATTTTGGAAATTAATAGTATGATTTATTTGTTATCATAATTATATTTGCTAATAAGGCTCTCTTTAGCATCAGCAAAGGTTTAAATACAGTGGAAATTGAGGCAGTGGAGGATGCATGTAGGACGCCCCATATCTCAGCTTCTACTATAGATGGGGACCTAAAATTTTGTATGTGGCTTATTATCTCATAATAAATAGTGCCAGATATGAAATATTTAGAGTTTTGGATCATAATTGGCACTTTAGTATAATTGGGGTTAAAACCCATTGAAACCATTATCGTGCTGATGGAATTCGATTTTAATAAACCAAATAATCAATTGTCATAAAGAGTCATATTTTGGAAGAGAAAAAGAAATGATAATGGAATATCTTAAAATGATTTAAAGGGTTAATTGCATCCTGAAAAAAAACATTAATCCCCACTTCCCCATCGTAGCTCAAGCCTGTTTATTTCATTATGTTAACGCATCCAAAATATCATATGAATAACTATCTATCATTATGGCAACAACAGAATAGAACATTGCTAGATAAAGATTTTTAAAGCTGATTCCCCAGAATTGAATCATAAAGTATAATTGAAAGCTGTCACAATTATGACTGAAACGTTCAAATCGGTGTCTTTCGTTCGATATATTTTCCTTTCATGGAAAAATCAATTTCAATGTCACAAACTGTGTTAATAAACAATGAACTGCAATTATCCAAGAAAATAAATATGCAATTACCCAAGAAAATAAATTATAATGGGTAATACAATTTCAATTACCCAAGAAAATAAATTATAATGGGTAATACATTTTCATAGAAAAATATATTTTATTCTTTTCCAATTCAACATACAATAAGCTGTGTTAATGCAGGATCAGCCCAACAAGAATGTGATATTACAAAGTATTATTGTCACGTTGTAAAACGTCACATAACTTTATTAGAATGCCGCAGAACGTCCCATCCAGTTACACTGGTTCTTGGCTGGGAAATACAAATGTATGATATGTATCTGTTAGGACTATATATTTCGCGTATTAAATCCCAAGCGTAATTCGATCATAATGATACATAGTTCATTCAATACACAAACGTTCTTCAGAACAAAGATTCTAAGACAAAGGATCCAACGCTGTGTTCTCCATTTCACCTGTACATACATGACTCATTCATGGCATGAAACTATGAATGCAAGGTGTAAAATCCACAAAGTTTTGTATCATTAAATAAAATGCCCGTGTAGTAAAATGTGTCAACAACACTATATATAAGGTACTTGCGCTATTGATGTAAAGTCATGTTAGTACACTTAAAGGGTAAATATATAATATATAATTATGTATACATAATATGAGAAGCACCTTTTAGTATTCACTTAAGCCTATCAAAATCTATCATGATTTCCTTCTCTTTCGTCTATTCATAGGTTCTTTTCATATGACCAAACAATACAATGTCCCATCATGATGAATATATTTATATATATGATATTCTGATACTTGTTAACAAAGTACTTTATAAACATTCGAATATACTAAAGTACTTTATACAAATTGTAATAATTGATAACAAAGTGCTTAATACAATTTTTATCGTTTTCATCTTATTCACCTGTGTTAATGTCTCACTCATAATGAGTTATCATTAATGTGATTTCACCCTTGGTAACCAGGACCAAAATAGATATGTAAAAAAGAAAATGACATGATATATGATCTGTCTGTATTCGTTTAGGGGAGGGGAAGGAATATCACCTATGGTGCAGGTGAACCCCTGTACCCGAATACAAATTATCCCCCCCCCCCCCAAGTACTCAAACTCCGCCCTATATTAAATATAGGACAGCTAGTTAGTTACCAGCGCAGATAAAATGTTTAGACCAATCAAGACTGACATAATACACGCAATCCATCTGTGGATTTCCCATACAACAGATGTTATGAACAGACTGAGAGCATATTCCTCACTAATGAAACAACCAATAACATGAAAAAGAATCATAACAATATGTACAAAGGTTTTATAAACAATAACCTAAAAATAAGACTCAACGTACATACACATTTGTCCAAACGGTACAATATGGAATAATGAGAACAATAATACTCTCTCCACTTCCTACTGTTCTTAAAAAAAGCTGGCATTAATCTATTTCATAATTAATTTGACCATCATGAATTTCCTGTCTTGGATAACTACATTCAGAGAAGATTAACTTAGAGTTGTATCATGATGTATAAAGGCTCATTTAGTTTCCGCAATTCTCAGAAATCCACATCTTCTTGATGTTAAATATGATTATAAAATAAAAATTGACTACACTTAAACACATTATTTATCAGGTTTCTGTATGAATTCATACACATAGGTCGATAATAACACGTAGGTAGGCGTTGAAAAGTATTAGACCTTTAATTTGATCCCAAAAATTGCATTTTTGAATTGCTGGATTTTCCTGGATTTTCCTCTGTAAGACCCATTGTACATGAGGAAGTTCTAAGGCTCACCCATCCCTACCAATCTAAGTGAAAACTAGTTAATGGCATCAATTAGGAAATTGAATCAGATTTTAAACAATATTATGGTCACTTGTGTGTTGTTAGCGTTTGGGTAACCAGGTGAGGGGCTGGCCAAGGAGGCCATGAGGGTAGGGATTATCCCATTAACAAAATCTCTTCGTCCCATCTGCCAATATTTTTAATGTACAAGGCTATCCAACAAAACCAAGTTCTTTTGTAAAAAACATGCATGCAGTATTTAGTTGGCCTTACACACTTGACAGAATGGGTAGTGCAGCAGATATCACTAATAAACACTATGTAACCTTGAGAAAAGCACATACACGTGCTACAGCTATAGTGACGAGATCAAATTTTCTGATTTTAAACATGAATGTGATGCCCATCTGCTCTGATGGCCGACACCATAGAAAGTAAGATTCAATCACTTGCATCTGCAGTTAGTAGTAGTTATTTCTAATCATGCTGTTCTAAAATCATTGGGAAAACCCTATCGTTTTTGACATTATGCCAAGAACACATGTATACTCGTACCACTCACTCAAGAGTAATGAAAATTTCACCATACAGAAAGTGTATGACTGAGTTATTTGTTGAGTTTGTGAGTAGAAAGATGATCCTGTAAGTCCTTTAACTTACAGAAACCTGCAATACATGTATGACAGTCATTTAGAGCTGCATTTTCACAAGTACAGGTTTTCTCTGTTGATACTTTGTCCTCTAAAATTCCTTGTGATGGATTATTGTTTGGTTCTTGATGAAAGGCCGAAAGATGTTTTGTTAGTGCATTCTTACTCTTAAACCCTTTGATGCAGCTGGGGCAAGGGAATGCTTTCATTTTTGAGTGTGTTTTGATATGTTGATCAAGATTTGATGAACCTGAGCAACCATGACGACAGATAGGACACTTGTATGGTTTTACATTAAAATGAACAATCTTCCAGTGCTGATTTAGATGGGTCTTCCGTCCATAACTTTTCCCACAATCACTGCATTTGTAAGGCCTCTTGCCAGAGTGCGACATAAGATGTGCCTTTAGGTGTGCCCTCTGGGTGAACTTTGAACTGCAGATATGACAGGAAAAAGGCCTCTCTCCAGTGTGAGTATAGAAATGTGACTTTAGGTCCCTGGCTGATCTGTATCGCTTATCACATTGAGGACATACATGCTTCTTTGCAACATCTTTTTCACATTTCTTGTAGCAGACTTTTTCAGAATGATGGCCCACCTTATCAGAATGAGTCTTGTTGATGTGTGACTTTAAGTGATTTCTTTGAGTAAAATTCTTCCCGCAGTGGTCGCACATGTATGGTCTTTCTCCTGTGTGGGTCACCATGTGGTCTCTGATGTGAGCTGGACATTGGAAAGCTTTTTTGCACACAGGACAAAAGTGATTCCTTTTTATTATCCGCTTTCCTCTCTTTGTATAGGCTGGCATGTTATGAGATTCCTCGGAACCTGAAATCAGTCAGGGATAATCAATGTGAAATTACAGATAAGTACAAACAGGACACAAGAACTAAGGAATGATATTGGGGTTAGTCCTTGTTTATGGGGGAAATGCTTATAATTATCATTCTAACTAGTTGCTCTATCATTATGATATTTGAAACATAGGAAGAATAATTTGCTAAGAATCTTTCTGTGAAGGATATGAATATCTATAGATTCTTAGAATGTTACTATGGTTACAAATACATAATATATTTCAGATATGAGCTTTTGTTATTCAGTGTTATATATTAAGGAGATATGTGAGTAACAAAAGGCCGTACCTGGCAAACTTACACCACAGTTAAATACAAATTAAATCAGGGTAACTATAATACAAATGAGATCTACACAAAATGACCTTTATGAAGTAAAGAGAGTGTGGTAGGATTTATTACATTTAATTATACTAAATTAGTAATGATTTATATACTATCTATCTTAACACCATTGGATGCGGCCAAAATATGACCTTACGTTAATCATCACTTAGACCCAACATAATATATTGCAATAATTGTTTTTGATTTTATAAATTCATTGATAATAATGTGCAATAATGATTTTAGGATGGCTATGAGAAAAACTGAATCATCAAATACTTTCATTTGGTATCAATTGTCCTATTTTTAGAATATATATAGAAAAAAACTGTGGAAACTGGAAAAAACTGACCAAATTTGCCTCTATTGAACACATGCTAGAATGCGACTATTTAAGTCCATAGGCCTACCTCCCCTTCTATCTATGAATGAAATTAGGACATTTAGGTGCTGATAAATACTTCACTATAACACTTATTTTTGTTTGATAATACTAATTTTGTTAAGAATCATAATTTCTTATTTAGATAGATAAAGGCCAAATCATTTTGCTTAATTCTAAGAGGTCAGTATCAACTATTATGCAGGTTGGTCTATGCTAGACTGAATGTTAGCCATCCACAGATTGCAGCAATCTGATTGGCTGAGGTTCACTTCACTCCATGTTACCCCATCCCAATCTGCTAGGTGGCAGCACCAGCACTAGCCCTCTGATTGGCTGATATGCCACTTTCCTTCAGTTATTTTCATGCAAGTGTATTGAATCAGGGGAACTGCTCGGAACCAGCGACAAGTGTTTGCGCATTAGCCACCATGCAGACATATATTTGTGTAGTAACCACTATGTAGATACAGGTGCAGATTTGGGGGGAGGGTGGACCTTGGCCCCCCTCTCCCTTGTTTAGTTGTTAAATCATGTTTATCCCCCCTCCCTTGTACACTTGTGTTTGTGGGACCCCTCTCTTTGAATTCCTGGATCTGCCCCTGAGACATATTTCTGTGGACTAGCAATCCTCATGAGGATGGATCTATCAATAAATTCATTTATTAATCTTAATTGCAGTCATCATGTTTAACAGAGTTGAAAGGAAGAGTTAATTCCTAATACAACTAGTTTTTTGACCAACGTGCTGAAGGCACTTGTACTAAGAATAAAACATTGCTTTATTTCGGGTACAACCTTATGTTATTCACTAAAATTGAATGTGTGCAGATAAGGCCTTTGTTTATTGATGTATACCATTCAAAGGCTTGAAAAATTCCAAATTTCCAGAAACCTCATGGGGAAGGCAGGGAGGGTGTTGGGACCTGTCCAGATTTCAACGCACTTCACCTATATTATCAGCCTCCAGCAGTGTGGGCCTCACTCTAAACCTGGTTGCTGCTCTGTGTGCATCTCCAGGGCCTCACTGAGTGTCACCACAATGTCAAAAATGAACAATTATATCCCTTATCTAATGAAATGACCTGTGCATATTTTGAAACCACCAGGACGGTAACAAATGTGTGTCACATATCACCCTCCCCCTTACCTAGAAATATACCACCCAGGGTTTGGATTCATGTAAGATACGACCTTATGTTACTCAACACTTAAACCTGACATTATATATTGCTATAATTGCTTTTGATTTCATAAATTCACCGATAATAATGTTTATGGTCTATCAAAGGGCTGCCTGGAGGAGGGGTGGGTGTAAGGGCCAGTGGGGGCCTACAGGCACACATGGAAATGGAGTTAGAATTTGTTTGAATGTTTCTGATGCTTTTATTTATGGGGATCTTTGCAATTTTCCAATTGAATAGGTATTGAGATTTATGTATGTATAGATAGATGAATTGGGGATTTTCACATTTAGGTATGAGACTCACTCAAAAATGTAAACAAATGCAACAAGGGTCACTATCATTTTTGTTGCCAAAGTTCTATGTGATTTAGATGTAGGAAAATGAAACATAAAGATTTTCATTTTATATCATTCATTTAATTCAAATATACATAAAGCAGGCCCGTACCCAGGGTCTGTGATGGGGGGGTGGCGAGAATCCCTTAGTGGAACTTTTGCCTATCATTTCAGTAATTTTAGCCTAAAAGGGGGGGTGGCGAGGTTCCTAGAGTGGAACTTTTCAATATTTTCTCCTGTTTTTTTAGGGGGTTATAGTGATTTTTTTCAAGGGAAAGGTGAAACAAAATTCCTCTGGTGGTGGTGGTGGTGGTGGGGTCATCCCCGCCTCCCCCCTAGTTACGGGCCTGCATGTACCATTAAATGTTAAGCTGTCCCAGTCACCTGTATTTATTTCTAGAAACCTGTGGAATAACTTGGATGCTGAATGCAGGAATTTACCAGATGTTATAGCATTTAAGTCAACTATACAAGCTAAATTGACAGATAAATATATCCAATCAGAGACAACAAGGCTCTGGGGGGGGGGGGGGGGTATTCATATGTGACGGAACGTGCTCACTCATTATTACTCATTCCATTACATTATCATGATTTCATTAACGGAGATTAGCTAAAGATGGCTGGTACACATTGAATGTAGAAATATGCTATAATTATGGAAAGATGACATTCATCCAAAAGCTATTTCAAGGTCTTAAATGTATGTACACTGTACAGGCTGTGACATACCACGTGGTGGGAAACTCCAAACCATAACAAAGAGGATGCTAGGAAAGTCCTGGTGCCCCCCTTGGGGGAAAGGGAACATTTTCAAAAGATAAAAATAATTTTGTTTTTGAGATATGACCTTATAGCCTCTGGGCATTCATCTACCAACTGTGTGAACTTGATTATTTCATTATGGTTATGAAGAAATCATGCTCAATACCCATATTTACCTTTAAGCCCTAAACCATTAATAAAATACATAGCTCTGCACTCTGTAACATGTCTAATCTTTAACATGCCTAAGGCCAGGGACTTCAGCTCCAAATTACTTCTAGAAAACAAACATGTTTGAATGTTTGGAATGACCATTAATGCATTCAATTATAGACCTTGCGCAGATATGGTCACGTGACCACATTTTGGTGATTACTACGTGGTGATCCTGACCACGTGGCTATGAAATATATTTAAAATTAAGCAATTATAATGCACGGGGATTGTTTATCATGACCCATTGAAAATATTCTAAGGATATTTGGTGAAATATAAACATTCTAAAATTGCAAATAATAATGATAATAAAGTGATCACCAACATAGCAGCCAACATATTCACGTCAGAACGAGTGATAGGTCCAAAGTCATCGATTTGATACTCTTATATTAAGCATAGTCTTCACAAATAAAGCCCCATGTTACACAAACTGTAACTCGAATTGCAAGACTCTGAAGAATCCAAACTTTGAAAGTAGAGAAGCATTGCAAAGGTTTTGGACTCAACCACTGAAGCTGAACACTTTAGACCCCAATCCAGCCATAGCCGCCCTTGGGTAGTTTCCCCAATCCGGCTGTAGCCGCCCGTATTTCTGATGTTTTCTGACGTTTTGGCAAAGTGGAACAGTTTGTATACTTATTATTATGGTCATTACACCAAATTAAAGCTCACGAAATGTCCCATTCACTAATCAAAACCGCATTTCTTTATCACATTGTTATAATTCGTAGCAGTCTTTGGAAAACATTTAACTCAATTGAAGTATTGGAAATTTCTTTATTTTATTTCACAAAATCTAATTCTATCAAACGTTCCACATTTAAGGCATTTTAGAATTCTGAACAATCAATTGCCTTTGAAATCATCAATACAATTAATTCATAGTCATTCCATGTAAAATCATTCAATGTTGGGAGGCACTTAAAATTCATCAAATATCCTTCAAGCACTCCCTAACCTTCGAAAATCATGTCTAAGATCCATATGTATTCAAACTTGGTTCCGAGACATGATTTGGTATGCTTATTGGGTATTTGAAATTCAAAGACAATATGCATGAGGGCTGCTTGAACTTATATGGATTAACTCTTCACTGTACCTCAAGAACCATTAATATCCAAAATAAAATTACACTTTAGAAGCTATTTGACAGAGGTCCAGGCATTCCAAGGGAAAATAAGGGGAATCCCTAAGGCTCTCATAAGGATTCCCTGTTAACACACACACACACACACACACACACACACACACATTATTATTATTATTATTTTCTTTTTTTGGGGGAGGGGAGGGGGAGGGGTCCCACTTGGGCCGCAATCATGGCTTCTGGCTGTGACAGGGTTTAATACTTATGTTCTAGGCCTCATTACTTTATAACGTCAATTTAATCAAAATAACACACACTCAATCACATTTTGAGATACACACGAGAATATCAGAGTCACGCATTAAATACACAGTCACTCAAAAACAAAAGTACCCAAGCTTATGCAACATACAAAAGCTATCACATACCAATTACACACGTTGATTAGACTTTGCCCTGAGATACAAAGATTCCTAATTGCTATATGGACTGTAATGAACCCATAACATATTTCTAATAACCTTCTTCAGAATTATTATCATGCATCAGTATGCACAAAGACAATAACGAGTTTCTCGGACATTGGTTCCTAGCATATACTGGTAACTAAAGGCTGGTATGCTGTTGGTATAAACATTAAAGGATTTATTAAATAATGCATAACATTTTTATGCATGCACTATGCGCACAGGGTGCCCAGAACACCTACACCTGGTTATCAATATCCAATGTTCTCATTACAATATCTATAGAAATATCAAGTCGAAAATATTCTGCACGCAAGGTGCTCACCTGAAATAAGTGTCCACCTCGCAAAAAAGTTGTGTATGCTGGGTGCACCCTTAATTTTGAACACTGTGCAACTACCTAAAAAATTAATGTTTCCCTTCTCTTTGTATTGCTGTATATGATATCAAATATTCTTTAATAGTCAAGTGGCGTGTAATATGTATAAGTATTTGTTTATGCACAAGTTATAAATACAATAAAGATAATTTGTGCAAATGCTATACTAATCTATAAAAGCCATGTGTTCATGGAATCGTAATAAGGGCAGTATCCTGAAAGCAATGCTATACTATTTATTCCTAACACATACAACTCTCTGTATTTTAGATAAGAATCTGCAGTGAGTAGTAGTTTTCTGTACATGCAATGCTGTTTTCGAGAGATTTGCATAGTCTTGATGTTTCTGACATTTCCCCAGAGCATAATCATACCACTCACTTTACTGAATAGCAATACAATTTTCAATGTATAGAAAAAATTCATCCTCTGGTTATTCGTTGTACTTATGAGTAGTAAGATGATCATGTAAGTCCTTCGGATTACAAAAGCCTGCAATGCATACTGGACAATCATTGTAGGCTTCATCTTTGCATGAACAGTTTTTATCATTGAACACTTGGTCTCCTAAAATTCTATGGGAGGGCTCCTTGTTAAATTCGTGATGAACAGACAAAAGATGTTTCTTCAGTGTGTCCTTATTGCTATAACCCTTGAAACATTGAGGGTAAGGGCAAGGGAATGCTTTCACTTTTGAGTGTGTTTTGATATGTTGATCAAGATTTGATGATCCTGAGAAACCATGACCACAGATAGGACACTTGTATGGTTTTATACCAGAATGAACAGTCTTGCAATGCAGATTCAGATGTGACTTTCGGCCAAAGCTTTTTCCACAATCAGTGCATATGTAAGGCTTCTTGCCAGAGTGAGTCACAAGATGTGCTGTTAGCCGTCTCTTCTGTGTAAAACTTGAACTGCAGATATGACAAGAAAATGGCCTCTCTCCAGTGTGAGTATAAATATGTGCCTTTAGGTCTCTGGCTGAGAAGTATCGCTTATCACACTGAGGACAAACATGTTTCTTTGTAATGTCTTTTTTACATTTTGTGTAGCCCATCTTTTTAAAATGCGTATTTTGGATGTGTGATTTTAAGTGCGTTCGTTGAGTAAAATTCTTCCCGCAGTGGTCACACATGTATGGTCTTTCACCTGTGTGGGTCACCATGTGGTCTCTGATGTTAGCTGGACATTGGAAAGCTTTCTTGCACACAGGACAAAGATGATTCCTTTTTATTATTCTCTTTCCACTCTTTGTATAGGCTGGCATGTTGAAATATTCCTCAGGATCTGAAATTAACAAGGGATAACCAGTATGAAGCTATGGATAAGTAACCACACACGAAAACTGAGGAATGATTGTGGTCAGTCCTTGTAGATATAATTACAGAGGAGAAGCACATACAGTAAGAGCAGATGGAGCCGTTGTAGCTGATAGTCAGCCTAATAATCACGAATTACTGTAAATGGACTGATTCGTTATCGAGTATATCTGAACTTATGATGAGAATTAAAACAAACATGTAACATCAGTAGATCAACGATAACATATATACTTATGATATACCATTCATGTCCATTATCATATTTGTAAAAAAAGCTTATTTTTGAGTGAAAACTCACTCAGCCAGAGTGGCTTGTATCTTGCTGGTATGACACAAACAAAATTAATAATAGGATAGTGGCACGATGCTCTACTCAAGATTCATCTGATGCACTCCCCATATAGCTTAAGCTTTAAACCAACTAAGCAAACACCTCTAGGGGGGGAGGTGACTTCATGGTAAGTCTGCCTGGATATGTTTGTCGAAAAGGGAAGGACAAGGGGCCTTTTTCAGCTTAGAGGGAGTGAAATGTGTGGCTCTACTCCAAATGGTGTCAAATGAGCACATGCAACTCAGTAAGGGTACATTTTAAGGAGGTACTCCCCTTCTGTAATGGCATCAGATTAAACATAACGCTAGGTTGACCCACAAACATTAACAAGTGGAAGGTATGAGCTGTTTCTGAGCTGTTTAAATGGTATAACATCTTTAGGTGCTTGAAAGTCTTTGAATTAAAGCAAACTGGATTGTCCAGACCTGGTGCTTGTGGTCAAATAAGATTTCATTTGTCCTTTGATAAGGGTCTCCTTGGTGTTTGTGATCCCTTCTTTAAGAGTATGTTTTTTCATGGACAAAGACCTTCCAAAAGGGTCTATTTTTTAACCCGGACACACACATCCGGACATATATATATCAAGTCGCGTATCACTAATATCCATTTTATTATGCATTTGATTATGAATAGAATCGCTGGCAGGATAAGGATTGTGATTTTATTGGCATTACAATGAGTGACAGGTACATGGATTTAGTACTCTTACTTTCACTGTACTGTCTTAACAAAACAAGTTTTTTTTATTACACAAACTGCACATCAAATTGCAATGATCTGGACTTCAAATTTTGAAACTAGTATTCCAAAAGTTTTTGACACTATCAACGTAGCAAACAGATTGCGCATTCTGGTTGCACGTTTCTTTTTAAACATTGTGCAACTAGTGCAAGCGGGCATAAGAAGCACTTTATTGTCACTGATACTACCTATTAGTTTGGCAAAAATGTGCCAAGATCGACCATCTTGGAAGATTGAAGAACATTGTCCTGAAAGATAAGTTTTGGAATACAAATAAAACTACCTAAAATGTTTCCCCTTTCTTTGCATCACTGTTTCACTTTAAGATATAAAATGTTCTTTCATTGTCTTGTGGTATGTTTAAGTTAACACTTGATGCAAAAATCATTCCTTTCAACATGATTATTATATTGGACACTGTGTTCAACTATGACTTTAAGATCAGGGAGATCTGAAGTTATTTTCAATAAATAAAAGAAAATAAATAAATAAATAAATACATTAGAAATGAAGGTCTGCAAATCTCATACAAACGTATAAAAGCCATGAGCTAATCATGGGATTGTAATGAGGGCATGCTCCCCAAAGCAATGCTTTACTATTTATTCCACATATAAAACTCTTTGAATTTAAGATAAAGATCCACAGTAAGTAGTGATTTTCTTCACATAATTATAATGCTGTTTTAAAGAGAGCGTAGTCCTGTCATTTCTCACATTTTCCTAGGAGTATATAATCATATCACTCACTTGACTCAACAGCATTATCATATTCAACACATTTATAGAAAGTTTATGCTCCAGTTAATTGCTGTATAAATGAGTAGCAAGATGATTCCGTAAGTCCTTCAGATTACAAAAGCCTCCTATACATACATCACAATCACTGTAGGCTTCATCTTTACAAGAACAGGATTTATCTTTGAACAATTTGTCTGATAAAAGTTCACGGGAAGGCTTGTTGAATTCTTGATGAAAAACCAAAATGTGTTTCTTCAGTGTGTCCTTAACCTTATACCCCTTGAAGCAATTGGGGTGAGGGCAAGGGAATGCTTTCACTTTTGAGTGTGTTTTGATATGTTGATCAAGATTTGATGATCCTGAGCAACCATGTCCACAGATAGGACACTTGTATGGTTTTACACCAGTATGGATAGTCTTGCAGTGCAGATTCAGATGTGACTTTCGGCCAAAACTCTTTCCGCAATCAGCGCATATGAAAGGCTTCTTGCCAGAGTGTGTAATAAGATGTGCTTTAAGGTGTGGTTTCTGGGTAAACCGTGAACTGCAGATATGACAGGAGAAAGGCCTCTCTCCAGTGTGAGTGTAAATATGTGTCTTTAGGTCTCTGGCTGAAGTGTATCGCTTCTTACATTGAGGACATACATGCTTCTTTGTTATATCTTTTTCACATTTTTTGTAGCAGACTTTTTCAGAATGATGGCCCACCTTATCAGAATGAGTCTTGTGGATGTGTGATTTTAAGTGATTTCGTTGAGTAAAATTCTTTCCACAGTGGTCACACATATATGGTCTTTCTCCTGTGTGGGTCACCATATGGTCTCTGATGTGAGCTGGACATTGGAAAGCTTTCTTGCACACAGGACAAAAGTGATTCCTTTTTATTATTCTCTCTCCACTCTTTGTGTAGACTGGCATGTTGAAATATTCCTCAGGATCTGAAAATCAAAAGGAATAACCAGTGTCAAACTATAGACTGAGGGATGATTGTGGTTAGTGCTGAAATTGAAAAAACATAGTTAGAGCAGGTAGTGTGGCTGAGGCGGTCAGCCTTCCTTTGAGAAGGGCACAACCCCTTCTTATATAAAGGGACTGGCTTGTTATTGAGCATCTCAGCTTTTGCTGAGAATCAAAAGAAACCAAATATAGTTTATTGTTTGAGACTAGCACCTGCCTGTCAGCCAATGGTCAATGATATTGGATCAGGGCCAACAAAAAATTGAGAAATCATTAAGTTGGTGTGGATGGTTAAAGCCCTTTTTGGCTGTCATATATACTTTCTCCGGCGGTGATTTATGCTATTTTCAGCTGTTGTGTTTTTGCCAGTTTCAGTTATCATATATCTTTTTTCTAGGATGACTACATTCTATCAGGCTGACAATGTCAAAAAGTTGTAACTTTCTTTTTGCGTTTAAACCATGGAAAATGGTTTGCTGTTATAAATGTACTATGAAATACAGTATAGTGCTAAATCTTATTATATAAATCAGAACAGTTATTGAACATTCAAAATGTTTTTATTCCACAAAACCTAATTCAAAATTCCACATTTAAGGCACTAACTAAAATGAAAAATCCACTGGGTTTTAGAATAACAAGAACAATATTGGTATATTATGATAGCACTCATGCTGTTAGGAGAGAAAATCTGAGACTTTTGAAAATGTGTGTATATTTTAGTACATATCCTATGCGTATTTTTGCCCAAGGGGGGTGGGGGGTCTAGGATTTTTGAAAATATCAAACCATCCAATTTTGAGAGGCACTTGTATCAGATTTCATTCAAATCCTCCCTTACTTAACCAAATTATGCCTAAGAACCACATGAATTAAAGTTTGAATTTGCTATGTTCAAAACGTTTGGAAATATCATCTTAGGATACCCACTTGGCTCCTAGACACAATTTGTTATACTTATTGAATATTTGAAGAAAATCACAGATAGACTGCGTAAGGGGCACTTGAAATTGCATGAAATGACCCTTCATTGTAATCAAAGATCCACTGAATATGTCCATAATATCAGATGTGATATCTAATGGAAAGGCACGACAGTTTGTCTGCTATACAAATGATATTTTCTCAGACAACTGGACCCTTATTTTGTAGAATGTCTCGCAAAATAGCAAAGTCATGTTGAACAAAATGTTTGATGTTGCAAAACGTGTGTTGCTAGTCTTGATTAAACATATTTTTATTCAACGAGACTCCCATTATAATCCAAGCGTGGCATTAAACTAAATCGTGAGCAAGTAGTATACTGTTCACTTATAATAGACTTTCAATGTTAATATACCAAATTTTATTATAATGTCTGTGGTTTAACTTGGGTAAAAAATGAAGTCATGTGTCCAAGTGCTAATTGAATACAATGGTACTCAACCTCAATGGTCTTCAATTTGACTAGATTATCACCAGTATAATCAACAGAACACACTCTCAATCTAACCCAGAGACATACGAAGGAACATTTGAGTTACACATTAAATATGCTATCTCTCCTTATCAATAATGATGTATCACAAGTTAACACAACATACAAAGCTATCTCATACCAAACATACAAGTTGATTAAACTATGCCCTGAGACGCAAAGATTCACAACTGTGACTTGGACTGCAATTAACCATATAACCTGCAATTTCATATATTTAAAACAGGGTTCCCACAGACTCGGAAGAATAAAATTCCATGATTTTTCCATGACTTTCCATGACCAATTCTGATTTTTCCAGGTTGACTTTCCAGGGTTCAAACAATTAGAACCATTAGAAAAATTATACAATCAACGGCCTCCAAGCACCCCTACAGCCGTCCTATCCACACAAGTATATGTAACAATTTAATGAGTGCAAGCACCTTCCAAGAAAGATCCAAATACCCATAAAATAATGCAATTAAAGCTTGTTCTCTTCTATTATAAAATCACTCAAGCTGATTTTCCATGACTCAGGTCAAAATTCCATGACTCTTGGTCAAATTTTCAAATTCCATGACTTTTCCATGACTTTCCATGACTACCTTCATTTTCCATGATTTCCAGGTTTTCCAGGTTGTGTGGGAACCCTGTTAAAATGAGGAGAGCATACTCTCCTCAGAATTATAATTACTCATCAGTATGCCTACATACACTAATAGAATGCCAACTTAAGTTTTCACTGAAAATAGTTTTCATTTTCTCTATAAATGCCTTCAAGTATGGAACTGCCTAAAGCCCCATACCCACTAGGTGATTTTACCAGCGATGGGTGATGGGCGACTGAGAGAATCGGCCGATTCTTATGATTGCCTGTCAGTATGGTATATTGAAATGTGCATATTTGATCTGACTTGGTGCTAAAATCGGCCGATTATTGGGGTATAATTGGCTGATTTTAGCACCAATCAATCGGCCGACTTTTTCAAAATCGCCTAGTGGGTATGGGGCTTAACCATCGCTAAATTACTCCAAAAACACTTCTCAGTGATGAAAATGGTCAAAATACAGCTTGAAAATCATCTTTGTAAAACTGCATTATGAAGGGACTGCTGGGGGAAATTCACAATTAGGGGCACTCCTCTCACACACATTGTGATGTAACAGCCCCAAAGAGGTTGGAATCGTAACATGTCTCCATGCAACCATTCCAACTGTAACATGTCACCAAGGTTCCCACTGATCTGGGTATAAATAGGAGGCAGCTGCTGACAGCTCCTCATTCCATGCGGTTACTGTAACACTGACACATCGCCCCATCGCATCACACCATTATGAATGGGGCTCCCAGAATCCCATACCCAATAATCTTTATTCCCTGTACACATTACAATATGTTTATGAAAGTATTAAACCTAGAAACAAATCCCCACACCAGGTGAATACCTCAGGGCTCAACATTAAGCATAGCTGGCCTGCCCGGGACAGATAAAACCTAAGGTGGGGCAGGTAAATATTGGGATCTACCTGCCAGAAGGACAGGTAAAATTACTGTAATACAATAAAGGTCCATCAAAGAAGGGTACACAAATTTTAGGATCCTTCAGGTAAAATTTGACCTACACCTGCCCGGTGGGCAGCCAAGTTAAAACCCTCATTGTTGAGCCCTGTACCTCGAAAAGTACAGAAAAAAAAGGAAAAAAATTGTTTCCCTTCTATTTGCATCATGCGCATAATTTCATAGCAGTGTTGGAAATTAATGTCAGTCCCAGGCAGACATTTCCTGATCAGGGCTAATGATTTTGGGCAAAAATGTCAAATTATCAGCCCGGATGGCAGACAGCTTTTTGGGAAATAAAATCTGGATCTTTATCAATCTTTTCCATTTTATGTGACTGGATACTTTTCCGATAATTATCTTAACCCCGTTTCTGAGGGTACCTGGTTGTAAATCTCATGGTCATATCTTCAAGTTTTTCATCATACAAAATCCTGGCTGACAATTTTTTGTCAGGGCTGACATCTTTTCGAAGCTAATTTCAAACACTGCATAATAATATGATTTGTATAAGAGTAGCAAATGATTAAATTTTATAAATCAACAATTATTATGCAAAATCCAGAAAAACTATGCCCAAAAGCTGTGGCACTATGGTGTATAATATATTAATAGGCAACTACGGAAAATCCAGAAAGGTCATGCTTAAAACTCGTGTTAATAAAAACAATACAAGGATGAAAATATAAAAGCAGCAATAATCATTTGTCTAGACATATCTAATACTTGAAAATACCCCCAATATTTCCTCCATCGATAGCCTTTTGGAAGCCAACAAAGCAGTTCCGTAAAAAGACTTTAATCATTAATCAACGTAGAAATACTAGACCCTTGTATCTGGTTACCCACCACCATTTTCTGGTTGTCCCAAGCATCCAGACACCCTGCTCTGAACTTACACACACAAAAGGATGTGCAATAAGTAGTGGTTTTCTTCACATGATAAAGCTGTTTTAAGGACAGTTGCGTAGTCCTGTCTGTTCTCACATTTTCTTAGGAGAATATTTATGTATAATCAGCAATTCAATCACTTGATTCAATAGAAATAACTCATTATCATCATCCCAGAAAATGTATGCTCTGGTTAATTGATGTATCTGTGAGCAGGGATCTTCCTAGGCATGTGGGATGTGGGATTCCCGCATCAGGAATTTAATTCCTTCACTAGGGTGATTTGGAGGGGGCCATTCCCTCATTAGAATTACAAAAAATGTATGATACACAGTAAAAACAGCCAACAACTTTCAAGAAAAGACCCCTAACTATTAGGAATTTTGGCTGTTGATAATAAAAATCTTTTCGTAGGAACAAACCCTGTGTGAGTAGCAAGATGATTCTATAAGTCCTTCAGGTTCCAAAAGCCTACAATGCACGCATCACAATCACTGTTCACTTCATCTTTACAAGAACAGATTTTATCTTTGAACACTTTGTCCGATAAACATCCCTGGGATGGCTCTTTCCTAGATTCTTGATTGTTGTTGTATCCATGAGTAGCAAGATGATTCCATAAGTCCTTCATATTACAAAAGCCTCCTATACATACATCGCAATCACTGAAGGCTTCATCTTTACAAGAACAGGATTCATCTTTGAACAATTTGTCTGATAAAAGTTCATGGGACGGCTTGTTGAATTCTTGATGAAAAGCTGAAATGTGTTTCTTCAGTGTGTCCTTATTCTTATACCCCTTGAAGCAATTGGAGTGAGGGCAAGGGAATGCTTTCACCTTTGAGTGTGTTTTGATATGTTGATCAAGATTTGATGATCCTGAGCAACCATGACCACAGATAGGACACTTGTATGGTTTTACACCAGTATGGATAGTCTTGCAGTGCTGATTTAGATGGGTCTTCCGTCCATAACTCTTTCCACAATCACTGCATTTGTAAGGCCTCTTGCCAGAGTGTGTAATAAGATGTGTTTTTAGGTGTGCCTTCTGAGTAAATCTTGAACTGCAGATATGACAGGAAAAGGGCCTCTCTCCAGTGTGAGTATAGAAATGTGCCTTTAGATCTCTAGAGGAGCGGTATCTCTTATCACATTGAGGACAAACATGTTTCTTTAAATCATGTTTCTTTATATTATCCTTTTTGCTGTTTCTTGGGCCTACCTTATCAAAATGAATCTTGTGGATGTGTAATTTCAAGTTACTTCTTTGAGCAAAATTCTTCCCGCAGTGGTCGCACATATATGGCCTTTCTCCAGTGTGGGTCACCATGTGGGCTCTGATGTGAGCTGGACATTGGAAAGCTTTCTTGCACACGGGACAAAAGTGATTCTTTTTAATTATTCTCTCTCCACTCTTTGTATAGGTTGGCATGTTGTTGATATTTTTCTGGACCTGAAATAAAGCACACATTTAGCATTTGATGGATTGGCTTTCCTTCCAAGTTAATGGAGTTACTGTACATTCTTACACTATGTGTGCTGATTTTACTGGGAACTTAAATAGCAGTGGTTAGCAGTGGATCCACCTAGTCTTCCTTGGAGCATTTACAAATTTCCTTGCTGTGTTGTCCAATCAGTGTAGTATAATGACTGCATCCTCTCATGTTCGTACCATTGAATCTATATAATTATTTAAGATTCGATGCCAGTCTGATTTATCAAGAGGGATGCATCACTTAATGGTTTCTTGCAACACATTTTCATTTTGATCTTATAACTAGCCCACTAGTATCCATCACTAGTACAAATCAGGACGGCTAGTAGATCTTTAGAACAGATAGTCCGCTGAGCTAATGCAAATATTTGCCCTTTATTGTCTTTTCATAGCCTTAAGGATAGACAGCTGTGAACTTTGATTTAGCTTGTGCAAATAGAGGACCACTAGTCCGGTTGACCAGTGGCCAAAAAGTTAAAGATCCAGTGACATGGTCTGAGCTATTGTAAAGAATATATGGCATAATGGGCAGTAAAATACAACCCAGTATCTCTAAAATATAAAATGCCACGCTCAGTGACATGCCTAAAATATTACTGAAAACCATGTACCCAGTCCAAATCTCAGGAATCACTGAGCAAACTCAAAGTGACGTATCAAGATGCCTAGCTTTAGGCTTTTGTGAAGTAACTCAAGCCTAAGAGAATTTTTCAATCAAAGTAATTTCAATCATCAGTCAATTATGATCCAATGATTATCCATAATGTTAAGCAGATAAAGCTGTTAATAATATGGACAAAGAATGATTGTGTAGTCTTTCCTTTGTGAGCTTTGAAAAGAATGTCTGTTGTTAATTGTGTGAAGACACTCTCACACTTAGTGCATTTATAGGTCACGCGAATTTCACAGCTTGCACAAATATCTAGCAGAAAGCTTAGTGCCGTATCAACTTTTCATACACCTTTACAATTCAGAATGAAACAGCTTATTTAACTTTAGAATTTAGAAAACCTGTTATGTATTAATAATGATGATAGTTAAACGATTATTTAGGGATGCCAATTATCAGTCTGTTTCAGGATTTCGGGTATTTTGTGAATTCAATATCTTAATATACAATATATAATACATGCAGAATCAAGAATGAAAAATTGTGTAATTAACGAAGAGGACTCAAAGAGCCCATATATTCATCACCAGGGCCTTACCTAGACTAGACCCCTAACTGAATGAAAGGAACAATTTCTCCCTGGAAACACACCCTTAGAAAAGTTATATACGGGTACAGAGCATTTGATTACCTTTATTTAACATCAGAGAAATTGGGAGACAACTAAAATATTTATATTTTCCTGAATTGCTACAATTATATGTTTAATTATTATGAAATATAATTCACTAGGCCTAATATGCATTCACTGATACACTGTTGAAAGAAAGGGCTCCCCAGATACGGACACACATAAAATTATCTGCAGATCTGTCATGAAATAAACGGATTCAGAGAATTTCAATAACAGAAGTCAGGTGCACCCTATTGTGTTACCACCTGACCCTCCAGATCAGGGAAATGATACTCAACCAATTTAAAAAAAAAATTATACAGGACCCTACTGAACCAGTTCTATGGAGTAACTTAGTGGCCCCTGTACCACGCCCCTCTTAATTCTACAGACTACAGTTATATTTACAACTTAGATCTACAAGTTACAGGACAGGTAGATTTAGATCTAGACCATAGATGGGGGCCCATCTACTCCTCTCCATATGGATCTAAAAGTTATATATTATTACTAAACATTATGACACTGTAAAGGTGAGGTTATCAATATCATGCATCCTCGCCTGGACCCTGGACCCTGGACCCATGGCCATGTATGATGTAGATCTAACTTGCCACAGTGGCAGTGGGCGATAATTGGTTTGTTTATAGATTTGCAAATTTTCAAAAGTCGCTGAAAGCTTAACTAGGCCACAGAACACAGTCAAACTTGCCATACAGACAGATTCTATTGAAGAGATATCAATCTAACTATTTTGGAATAATCAGCGTATTGTGAGAAATTTGCAACTTACTTATTTTACTGGCAACCTTAGTTCCGTCTGCTCCCGGATTTGATGAGAAGTTCTAATTTGGCCGGTAGGCGGCAGGTTTTATGCTGAGGTTCAAATTCCAACCACCAGGTCGCAGCACCGATAAAGTCTTCCCGCCAAGCGATGCAGATGATGATGCAGATGATGTCAGGTGGGCGACGTAGGAAATGCTTAAATTCGACGTGCAGCAACACTACATTCTTTCTTACAGGAATAACCTCTTCTGATGAAGAACATTCAGGGGGTAAAAAAAAAGAAAAGACTAGGGGCCTATCGGTCATCCTGGACGGGCCTCTCGCGGTGGATGGGCGAATGGCCGCGGCTCGCCCAGAATGCCTATCGGTACCCAAAACGGGATGTAGGCCTAGGGCTAAACTTTCATTCTTATGTTCAAGTCAGAGGCAAAGTTATTTAGCACGAGAACTGGTTAAACTTTTTTTCGTTGAACAACGTCATAAATAATTATCATTGTCTATTCGATTATAAACATAGCCGACTTTTAACGAATAGGGCTACATTACAAACTCTAAACTGAGCGGCATCGAATGAGTTGATGGATTCCATGAAGGCAGAAATAATTATAATTTGTTAAAAATTAATTATGATGGGTGCATTCTGTGGGCGTCTCTATTTTTTTTATAGGCATATGTGTTACGGACGGACGCGGGAAAGGCTTAGACTCGCGGACGGCAGCATCTCCGCGCTACCACCGGGAACTTTCATGAACGCCATCATGTTGATCAGACAGCATCTCCCGATCGCACGTGCGACTTAGAAGTTGGACCATGTTATGATAAACTAAAGGTGATTATGCTCAGACTACAACAGTGGCGACTAGGATTTGGATTAGGAGACATCATCTACAACATGTTAGGAGTCCTGGAAAGTGATTCTGGATGTTTGTCAACCAGTGTAAGATTGGAGAATTGATGTCAACCTGAGGACCCATGATCAACAACAAGCCTGTGACTGTGCCTGTGGATATCTCCTGTCAATGTGTGAGACTCTGTGACTTACCTGTGTCAGTGGTAACTGTACCTGTGTGATTTTAGTCAGTGCTGTGTAACATAAGCAGCACTAAGAGTTAGACCTGCAGTAGTGCCAGTATAGGTTTTGTGACTGTGTTGTCAAAGTGGTGTCAAGATGGCCAACTTTCTAGGCAGAGTGGGGGAGTACCACCCCTCCAAGGAGACCTTCACTGCGTATTGTGATAGGATGGAGATGTTTTATGAGGCAAACGACCTGGTACTGTTGGGTGGTGCAGCCAATGCTGCTGCTGATGCGACCACTACCCGGAAAAGGAGGGCCATTTTCCTTACTGAGATAGGGGCAGAGTCTTTCACCTTGTTAAACAACCTGCTTGCCCCGAGGAAGGCCAAGGAGGTTACGCTTCCTGAGATCACCCAGGCGCTTCAGAGACATTTTAACCCAGCTCCCTTGGAAATAGCTGAGAGTTTTCATTTTGGCACGCGGGTAAGAAAGACTGACGAATCTATGGGCGACTTCATCGTGGCACTGAAAAAACTGTCAATTCACTGTAATTTTGGGACCCACCTGAACCGGGCATTACGTGACCGTTTTGTGTGTGGCCTTAACCACGAGCGGATCCAGCACCGATTGTTAAACACGGAAGGATTAACTTTTGAACGCGCGTGTGAAATGGCCCGGGCCATGGAAATGGCCGAGTCCCAAGCTAAGGAGTTTGTGCCGAGTAGTACTGCGGTCCATAAGGTCGACAAGCAACCACGTAAAGGTCAAGGTAACCAGCAGGCTAAGCCTAAGGCTAAGTGTAGTCACTGTAACAGTTTCAAACACCTGTCTGGGGACTGTAAGTTTAAGGACGCTTCGTGCTATAGGTGCAAAAAGCCCGGACACATTGTTCCTGCGTGTCCGATTAAAGCCTCGGGGAAGGAGAAGAAGGGCAAGACCCATGTCCTAGAAGAGGGATCCGACGACGATGATACTCCGGTGCATTCAACACAGACGTTGGGTGCCTACTCCATGTTCACGGTGAATACGAATCGTGGTTCGCCACCGTGGCAAGTGACTGTTAGTGTCAACGATGTCGACCTGGAGATGGAGGTGGATTCGGGGGCGACCTTCTCGGTAATCGGGGAGAATCAGCTGTCCGACTGGGGTTCTCCGCTGGTACTCCAACCTTCACAGGTCAAGCTTCGGACCTTCACTGGTGAGGTCATCACCCCGAGAGGCGAGGCGGAGGTTAAGGTCGTGTACGAGGGTCAGACCTGTTACCTCCCGTTACTGGTTACACCGGGTAAGCGGCCAGCTCTGTTAGGCCGTAATTGGTTAAGCCAGCTGCGACTGAACTGGAAGAAGATCGCGCAGCAGCACCCGGTGTACCACGTCGGCGGAGCAGCGACAGTGAAACAGCAGTTTCCCAGTCTGTTCCGGGAGGAACCTGGGAGACTTAAGGGTTTCAAGGCTCACGTGGAAGTCGAGCCTGACAGTGCGCCAATTTTCATAAAACCCCGACCCGTGTCCTACTACATGCGCAGCAAACTGGATGCTGAGTACAAGCGCTTACAGGATACTGGTATCGTGGAACCAGTGCGCTATGCTCAGTGGGCGTCGCCTGCAGTTCCCGTTTTGAAGCGCGATGGATCGGTACGGGTCTGCGGCGATTACAAGGTCACCGTCAACAAGTCCCTGCGGAAAGAGGTGTATCCGCTACCGACACCTGACGACCTGTTCACCAAGCTGGAGGGAGGAGTCCGTTTTGCTAAACTGGACCTCTCTCACGCGTACCAGCAGGTAGAGTTGGACGAGTCAAGTCAAGAGTTGTTGGTGCTAAATACTCACCAGGGACTCCTGAAGTACAAGCGGCTTAATTACGGTGTGGCCGCTGCGCCAGCGATATTCCAGCGGGCCATTGAAGGCCTACTTCAGGGAGTGCCGATGACGGCCGTTTTCCTTGACGACGTGATCGTTACGGGCAAGACGCAAGTGGAGTACGACAAAAACTTGTTGGAAGTCTTGACCCGGTTGTGTGACGCCGGGCTTACACTCAAGGAGCCTAAGTGTGAGTTCGGTATGACGGAGGTCCAGTACCTAGGGTATAAGGTTTCGAGCTGTGGTCTGGAACCGCTGACTGAGAGGATTCAGCCAGTTATGGATGCTCCGGCCCCAACGTGTGTGGGCGAGTTAAAGTCTTACTTGGGTATGCTGACGTACTACAACCGTTTCCTGCCGAACGTGAGTACCGTACTGGAGCCACTTCACGAGCTGTTGCGTACGGGCGTGGAGTGGGAGTGGACGGCGGGACGTGACAAGGCGTTCAAGTCGACCAAGGAAATGCTGATGGCCGCGCCTGTGCTCACGCATTATGACCCCAGTAAGCCCATCGTGTTATCCTGTGACGCGTCTCCCTACGGTGTGGGAGCTGTGTTATCTCACATCAGTGATAGTGGGCAGGAAGTGCCAGTAGCGTTCGCATCACGTAAGCTGAATACCTGTGAGCGACGTTACTCCCAACTGGATAAGGAGGGCCTATCGGTGGTATTTGGTGTATCCAAATTCCATAAGTATTTAGAAGGGAGGAAGTTTAGGATCCAAACGGATCATAAGCCGTTGCTCGGGCTGTTAGGAGCAGACCGCCCGATTCCGGTGATGTCATCACCGAGAGTGCAGCGCTGGGCTGTGACCTTGGCGGGGTACAGCTATACGCTCGTGTATCGACGGGGAGTCGAGCACGGGAACGCGGACTGTATGTCGCGACTCCCTGCGCCTGGGATGCAGGTTGAGTCACCGGTGCCAGCAGATGTGATCCTGTCACTGGAACAGCTGGACGCGACACCCGTTACTTCCGCGATGATCCAGGAGTGGACCCGGAAGGACCCGGTTCTGGCGCAGATTGTACGACTTCTGCAGGAGGGCTGGCCAGATTCCGTGCGTTCTGAGGAACTATCGTCATATTACCATCGACGCTCAGAGCTGAGTCTGCAAGACGGATGTGTACTACTGGGATCCAGGGTCGTGATACCCGCTCCAGGCCGAGCGAAAATCCTGGAGGAATTACACGAGACGCATCCGGGCATGAGCCGCATGAAAGCATTGGCTCGTAGTTATGTGTACTGGCCCGGAATCGATAACGATGTCGAGAAGCTGGTCTCGGGCTGTACGGTGTGTCAAGAGCACCGGAACCGCCCACCAAGCACCGAGATGCACCCGTGGGAATGGCCCGAGAAGCCTTGGTCGCGCATACATGCGGACTTTGCCGGACCGTTCTTAGGACACATGTTTTTGATTATGGTCGACGCCCACTCAAAATACATGGAGGTGTTTACGATGACGACCATCACATCGGAAGCTACGATTGAAAATCTACGAAGTAGTTTCGCGACCCACGGAATTCCGGATGTTCTGGTCACGGACAACGGTCCCACATTTAAAAGTGAGACTTTCCGTCTCTTCATGACGACAAATGGAATCCAACACCTCACTTCCGCGCCATACCACCCTTCATCAAATGGCCTGGCGGAACGTGCTGTTCAAACCTTTAAGAGCGGTATGAAGAAGCTTAGTGGTGGATCCGTACAGAGCAGGGTGAACCGATTCCTGTTCAGGTACAGAGTCACACCACAGTCGACGACGGGGCATTCACCAGCGGAGTTACTTTTTAAGCGCCGTATTAAATGCCCGTTAGATCTGGTAAGGCCGGATCTAAAATCCAAGATCTGTGACAAGCAGAGGAGTCACAAGGACCGGCATGATAAAAATACCAAGGAGCGTGTGTTCAACGCCGGGGATATGGTGTATTACAAGAACTTCACCGGTCGCGGAGACAAAAACCTGCCAGGGGTTATTACTGAGAACCTTGGTGGTAAGGGCTACATCATCAGGGACACCCGCGACAACAAAGTGGTCAGACGTCACCCGGACCACATCTTCAGTGGCACCCAAATGCCACCACCTCTGGACCTACCTACCGAGGACTTGGTGGTCCAGCCAGCGCCACCACTACCAGCTCCCGTGGCACATCAGCAGCCACATCAGCAGCCACCTGCGGCTCCAGAGTCGCCGGTCAGAGCCACAGCACCGGCTCCTCCACCACCGCCGGTCAGATCGTCCCTTCGTGTGAACAAGGGCATCCCACCACCCAAAATGAATCTTTGAGTGGTGTGACTTATCTTGTATATATGTTGTGCTATGCATACCTGTTGTGTTCTATTAGTTATACTATTTAGACTTTTCAAGACTGACTCATATTGGGAGTCTCTCTCTTAAAAGGGGGAGATGTTACGGACGGACGCGGGAAAGGCTTAGACTCGCGGACGGCAGCATCTCCGCGCTACCACCGGGAACTTTCATGAACGCCATCATGTTGATCAGACAGCATCTCCCGATCGCACGTGCGACTTAGAAGTTGGACCATGTTATGATAAACTAAAGGTGATTATGCTCAGACTACAACAATATGCATACAATATCTTAGACGATCCTAAAATTATCTATTACAATTAAAAGATGACACGGATAGTAACACGGGGATAATCAATAATTCATCAATAGGCCTACAGGTTGACTTCTATTCTAAAGGATAATGATGATTAATTAATGTCTACACCTGCAGGTGTCACAAATAGGCCTACTGTAGGTATAATTTATAAGACTTGGCTGCAATAAAACCCTATCAAGAGATAAATGGATATGCATAGGGGCCTAGCTGTAGGCCAATATACACTGACAACTACAATAATTATAACTCACCAATGGCCAGGAAACTGTTGCAAATGACACTTTTTTTTCTTATATATAGCCTAAACACTGTCAGTAGGCTACAGGGCAGAGCTGAGTACGCAGTGGCGTTTGCATATATCCAGAAGTCCCGGCCCTGAACAGCTGAAGTATATGGGTGAACTGATTGGAATGTGCCACTTGAATGGTGATCCACACGTCCTTTTCAGCTACATCCTCCTTGTCAGGGTTGTTACAACGGAACTCTCCCAGGCTTGCTTAATGCGTTTACACCTTGAGGTTCCTAAATAAACCAATAGGCCTATATGGCCACTGAGCTGTATAAACTGACACCCAATTGCATTCACACCTTCCTGGGCACATAGGAAAGCTTAAAAAATGCCAAGACACTAAATAACAGGTACTCTTATTCATTAATCAATAATGAAGACGATGAATTAACTCGTATAAGATCAACCTGTAAGTAAATGCATTATATTATAGACCTTGTTCATACGTGGTTATGTGACCACTTTTTGGTGATCACCATGACATTGTGCTTAGCATAACCACATGGCTATTAAAGAAATGTTCAATTTGTTAATTCTGAATATTGAAAATTGTTAATTGTAATTAAGGAAGATTATTCAAAACAGATATGGCATGAATAAGTTTTTTGTGTTATTCTGACAAGAGATTATTGCTGATTTTGAAGTGATCACCAATATGGCGGCCAGTCCGTATTGGACTGTGTGACGTCATCTGCACGTCTTGCAGCAAGGCACATAGTCCGTCCCTGACCTACTTAGCTCTTACATAAGATCACTGTAGGAATCAATGGGTCTGACTGCGACAGACTACAAGGCACAGTGATTCTAAATCCTGTTATCAAATTAATAAATTATCTATTCACAACTCATTATTATTCACTTAGCATCGAATTTCATAAGTTAGGTTTCAGAAATAAATTCCAACAACTTTTGGTTTGGAATAACGAAGAGAAGGATGGAAAATAGTCTATTACAGACCAATCACACATTATATTCTTCTATTCATTTACAAGACCCGGCCCAGGTCGTTAAGGTCGGGGTTGTCAGCCACCGCTATGTGCTCTCATGGTTGTCGTACGCAGTGCTACCAAGGAGGTTAATTGAAGAAGCCAAAAGTATAATACATTTGTAAAAGGGAGGAAGTAGTCTTGAGGTTAGCAATTTACATCCCATTTCCTTATTGCCTTTGCCCAAAAATCGGGAATGACTGCCAATGTTTTGATTGTTTGCCAAACATCGGCAGAATTTTAGCAGCTATTCTGCCAAACATCATGGTGGAAACGGCCAAAGGTTTATGATTTATACATATACGCCAAAAGTTATACTAGTAACTAAGAAAAGCGTTCAACACGGAATCACTCAATTTTTGTGAAGAAGATAAATGGATTAAGAATAAACAGAAATATATCAAACTGTGCACGAAACTGACTGGTAGATAGATCCAAAACTATACATGTATATATTAATTTGCAATTGGTATAATGATTAGTGATGTATCATAATACGAGCTGAAGTCACCTGAGGACGGGCCCAGAAGTGAGTCTGGGGATGATGGTGCTCGAGCCACTCAAGACCCTCCTTAATGCCAAACTGGAAGCACCTCCATGCCCCACGGGAACTCCATCTCTGTCGAAGCCCTAAACACCATGAGGGTATCTAGCCGGGGCTCTCACTCGTTTTGCCTCTCCTTCCCTGAGCCTATCCAAAGGCAAGGCGTAATATTGTATATCATTACCTATCTTAGATATTGTGACATTCTCTGGTAAGTCGGGGTTGCCGATTCTTACAGCAGAGGAACGTGGGGATTGTTCGGGTCTCGGGGCGGACGGGGAATCCGGGCCAAGAACCGAGATGTGTTTTTAGAGTCGTGCCTCGCGCACGAGGGGGGGCTGAGCGAATCGGTCGGGAATCGGTGCTCGATGTCAAACGGAGGACTGCGGGGAAGGGAAATTATGGTAGGGGTACGGGGAGGCCGTGCTTCGTCTCGCTCTATCTTCCAGACCGGCATTCACCTCGCCAGGGCGGTCCACCTCGGGTTCCGATCCGCGGGGCCGTCGGGCCGACGGTCGCCTATTGTTTGGTAGCGTGGGGCCGAGCCTTCCGCGCCCTCATCCCCGCGGACTCCAGGTTTCCGTTCCTCTCTCCATGCCTTCGTGCCATGCTGCACCTACACTTCCAGGACGGTTTCGGGCCTTCGCGCCCTACCTCGGTCCTCCGTTCCCCGTTCCCGTTCCTCGGGCCGTCGGGCCCCCGTCCTAACTTTCGCCTATTTATCTCGAACTTCGACTATTTTACTCTAACTTCTGGTTAATTAACTCGTATCGGCTCATCTCAGCGGTTGTTCAAGGGAAGAAGACACGTCTGGACACAAGGAGAACTGTTAAAGAACTCTGTTTATTCGGGCCTCACCGCCCCTTTATATACCTTAGAGGTCAGCCCTGATTGGCTGCTTTCGGTCACGTGATCTACAACTGACGTCACTTCCGGTTTACATTCTCGTTTCCGGTTTACATATAACTTCCGGTTTACATCTTTCCGGGTCTCGTTCCTTTACATATATCATTCCTTTACACTTTCGTTCCTTTACATATTCGGGCCTCTTTTTCGGGCTTTTTACACTTTCATTCCTTTTACATATTTCGTTCTTTTACACTTTCGTTCCTTTTACGAACATATATACCTTTTGTCATATTACCTTATTTTCTCTTATTTTGATCTCTACATATTTGGATGAATAGGCATTCATCACACCCTCCCGCACCTTCTTGAAAGCTGGGAAAACACGTCTTACAAAATTTCAAAGCAGTTCATACAGCAACGACAACAGGACATACTTTAAAACCAGAAACATTTTTTTTAACTACCAATCCTACGCTCCTTATCGGTAGAGGAGGAGGTGTCACCCTCTGTCCTCTCCGGTCTACCTCGGAGGGCCCCCGGGGCCTATCCGGCTAATTCTTATTTTTCTTCTTTCTTCTTTCTTCGTTCTTCTTTTTTCGTTTTTCTCGCTTCTCGGTAAAGTTCATATAATTCGTTTTACATATTTCTCTGTCATAGTTCTTATCCTGGGTCTATTAGGACCCGTACTGCGCCTTTTCCGTCTTAGGATGAGTGAGCCGGTCGCGGCTCTCCCACCCGGGACTGGGGATCGGTCGTGACCCCGTCGCCCCCGCTCCTCTCCTCTGGGCTCTATGTTTTGGCCCCTCAGCGTTTTTCCTCGCCCTCGTTAGGACAGAGGGACCGGTTGTGGTCCTCCTGCCCGGGGCCATGGGTCGGTCGTGACCCGCAATGCCCCCGTTCCATTCGTTTTTCGTCGTCCAGACGTTCTCCCTAATTCAGGTGGAGAATCGGTCGTGATTCTCCCACCCAGAGGCAAGGATCGGTCGTGACCCTTAGTCCTCTCGACCTTCTGTCCGTTTTTCGTCGTCCAGACGTTCTCCGTTGTTTTTGGGCAGAGAGTCGATCGCGACTCTCCTGCCCGGAGGCAAGGGCCGGTCGTGACCCTTCGTCCTCCCGGTTATCACTCTTCTCTGCGTTCTTTAGATGATGATGATTTGAAGATGAAGTTTTGTAGAAAGACTGAAGTTTTTGTAGAAGGAATGTTGTAGAAAGAAATGTTCTTTTTCTGGACTTCGTGCCCTCGGTCGCCTCAGCATTCAGAGCCTCCCAATGCCTTTTCACGTTTGGCAAGGACAACATGTTCGAGCCAGAGGCCGAGGTACCCAACGGTTCCAAAGAAGAAATGGCACTGGATGTGGAGAGGAACTTAGTTCAAACGTTAAAGCCTCAAGAGGAAGCTTCAGCAGGCGGTGCCGTGCAGTTCGTGCCACCGGTCACAATGAAACTCTGGATGGAGTTGAGGCGAAGGTAAGTATGTGAAGACTGGAATTATTAATTGTTGATGAGGTGTCCGTTTTCCGTGCAGGAACTGAAGTTTGACTTTGCAGTCGCCGGCCATGTCGGAGTGTCCCTGTGACATATGGCCTCGTGGTTAACCCAGCACCAGTTCGTAGAAGACGATAGGCTCTTGACCACGCCGACACACTCAAAGACTTTAGAGGCAAAGGAAGATATCTGAGAAGGAGTTCAATGTAGTTAATAGGGTATTTCGTCACCGTTCCGGGCCCAAGTGGCATGACAACAACCGGAACGGAGACCCAATGAGAAGATAATATTCTTTTTGATGAGGTTTCTTTGATGACAGGAGCCGGCCCCTCTCATCCCTCCCCCCCCCGTTAGCAACGGTAGGAAGACAATCCTTCTTGGGGCGAGAGGGAGGCTCCTTCGTTCTACTGATGAGATGATTTCAAGAAGAGGATTCTCACTTCGGGCACTCGGGCCCTCGTTCGTCTCTTGGGCTCTCGGGCCCCGCTCCGCTTACTAAATTTTTCTTCCTCCCGAAGGACCATGTTCATTGACGATTTTCTTGAGAAGTAATACTAACAAATAGTCCGTATTTAAGGTAAGTTTAAGATCCGGTCTGGTTTGATTCTGGGGTAAGGCCACAGTCTTCATCGGTGCCATGTCCATCTACATGAAGCCACTTGAACGCCTTTGACACGCGCCGGGACAACAGCTTCGAATCGTTCCGAGCTGCTCCTAGGTACGGCGGTTCGAAGTAGGTAAGTTGAGAATGTTTTTAGAAGGAGAAGTTGTAGAAAGAGAAGATGGAAGACTTCAACTGGGATCTGCACCCGACGTCCACCTTTGAGACACGGAACGGGCCCATCTCAGCCGGCTTTAAAGTACCGGATCTAGAGAAGAACTCATCCGACATCGAACTCCAAGGCAGGGATGAAGGATCGCTTCCCGTCGTTCTTTGCAGACCTCTTGATTCGTCTATCGAGGCATCCGAGGCCGACGTTCCAAGCACCATCTCCCTATATGTTTCAAAGACTATTTTGTTCCGTCCGTCGGGAAGAAGACATCAGGGAGTACGACATGGAAGCAGTCACGGTCGTTACTGCAGGTAAGGTATTAATATATAAAATAGTATGTGTAAGTCTATTAACTCTGTCTTGTTTACTTATTGTTAGTAGGGCACGAGCAAGGGCCTTTCAACTACCGTCTCTGCTCGCACCCCGGTCCCTCGGGAGACATCTACCGCTCTCCGCAGTCATTACACGACTCGCTGCATCGGTGTTGGCATGCTAAAACCAGCATCCAGGTCGAGAAATTCCACTCTACTACTCTCCGTATGCGGTAAGAGGCTGAAGACAAGGAAACAGAAGATGGTGGTACGATGAATCCGGGCCCATCCGGTCCAACATTCTGAGCGATCCATCCAAGATCAAGATGGTCGAAGCCCGAAGAAGTCCAGACGAGCCGTGGAAAGTTAGTTTTTTTTGGTGCCGCTAGAGGACAGAGGCCGTTCCTCTTGCCTCCAGATCCCTCAAGGCAGCACGGGAGAAGGGTTCCAGTCTTGGCCCGTGCCAGCCCTTCCTCCAGCGGCGAGTCTCCGGTCCACCGGTACCCTATTTACCCCGGCACGACCGTCGACTCAAAGATTTGCACAATACTGTTCATTCGTTCTGAGTTCCTTTCTTCAATTCCACCTCCTTGTTTACTCTCGTTCCTCTTGGTCACTCGGACGGGTGCCGGGTGTCCGTCCGACCCCCCGACCAAGTGACTCTCGCTCCGACGTTCCGTCACTATCCTTTTTTCGTTCCCTGGGCCGCCCGGCCCACTATCTTTCCAATTTCCGCAACCGGACGGTCCTATTCAACCTGCTTGGTCCCAACCAACGCAACGAGGCTCTTGATGATTACTGGGAAGAAATGGAACGGCTACACACTTTCTTTTCCTCCGAGCGCCTCCTCCCGTTCCGTACTGCCCGGCAGGCTTGGTAAGTTCGTTCCATTCATGGACCCTCCAGCTCGTTGGTTACGGTCAACACCTCCTAACACATGCGGTTTCGTTCAATTCCGCAAGAAGAAGATTCCCATGAAGAAACTACCTAATTTGTTTTTAGTAAGAATACTTCAAATGAGAACATTCGAGCCCGCCAGTCCGTTCCCGATGTTTTTAAAGCAAAGTTCGGGCTCGTCCAGCGGTCTCCAGGAAAGTTTTTATCCGGGCTTCGGACTCCTGTGCGGCTCAGGTACCTCCACCTCGGCCCGGTCCTCTCCCTGGGGGTTTGACATTATGGGTGAGGAGCCAACGCCCCGTAATCCCTCCTCACCCGAACTCACGACGCGCCATTTTCCGCTTCTGGTTCCGTCGCGCTATCTTCCGTACAGGACTCTGAGCAGCATCCACCGTTCTCTCCTCTTCTAGGCTTTTCATCCTTCTTCCTGACGTCGGGCCGGTAAAAGCAGCCTCTCCTCCCTGGCCGGGAGCTTGAGAAGTGGGTCCACTAGTCTGCTCTGCTGTTCTACCTCCCTCGTTGTCTGTAACAAATCGTCTAACTGGTCCTCGTTTTTGTACAACACTAAAGTCTGAGCCAACTGGACGGTCCGGTTATGTTCGTTAATTAACCTGTCGATTCCTGGTAACTCTCGGGTAAACGGCCCCAGCGTTGCTGTCGGGAACTGTGCCATTGCCTCGTCGAACGTCTCTGGCTCGCGGCCCGTTTCCAGCGCCATCAGGAACGCCATTGATGCTGAAGCCATCGCTCTCGTCTTGGCCGTCATCCTTCGCACCTGCTTAGGAGGCCACGCCAGTTGCACCTTGATTGCTTCCTCGGCGTCCCAGTCTCGTACTGCCCGTGCCGTTACCGGAAAGTGTCCCTGCAAGACCTGTTGAATGGCCTGCGTCCTTAACAAACGCAGTCGTGGCGTTTCTCCGGATGGTCCCGCCGTTGGTGTTTCCATCCCCATGGACCCGAATACTGAGTCCGAAGCCGCCCCCGACTCGTCCAGTTCTTGCCCGTCTTGCTCGTGCCTTTTGGTCTCGGCCTGTCCCAACTCCATGTCTTCTGAGTCCTCCACTTCTGTATCCATGGATTGAGCAGCCGGTATTTTCAGTCTATGTATTATAACTCGTGGTTGTAGTGCTCGTCCATCCTTGTCTTCGTCCTTAAGTGGGGTGTCCGGTCCCGGTGGCGATCTCATCCTCTCCGGTGACGGCGGTCCTGGGGTCTCTTCCGATGCTTGCGACCCAAAGAACGAACTTCCCAGACTGGTTCGGGTCAAATTTTCTACAGCCATTCGTGTCTCCGGCGTATCCGGTGCCACTAGGATGTCCCTCATCCGCTTCAGTCCCGGGGGCGGTACCACTGGCTGCTTGCATACCATCTTCTCCAGGGGTGAGTCCGCCCTCGTCTGGGTAGGGGTTGAGAACAACGGCTGCGTTGAAGCCATCGACGCCGTTTCCTCGGTCTTGACTGCGTGTCGAACGTACTTCACTTTTTCAACTCGGCCCGATGGTTTCAGTCCTTGTCTTTCCGCCATTTCGAAGATGAACCTTCCCAGGTACAACGCCTCTCTCTCCACCAACCGGCCCTCCTTCGCGTCCCGAATACTGTCCTCCAGCTCCCGGTCTGTTCTCGCCTCTCGGTAACCCCTGAACGCTCCTTCCCGGTTCATCGTTCCTTTTAGGTATCCGGGGTACCTCAGGTGTCGCGACTCATAAACAACCGACTTCTTGTGGACCGTCATCATAGTAAACTGCGCGTCGCTACAAGGTGGTTCTAGTCCCGTGGTCCGTTTTAATCCTGTCGAGGTCTCGGGCTGCGATGGTCCCAGCTCTCCTGCGCTACTTGACTCGGCGATGACCAAGGACCGATCGCTTCGTACTGACGTACTCCGGCCCGATTCTGATTGGTCCGAGCTCGTTCCCTCTTCAAGTTCTTTCGGGATTTTCTTCACCTTCTTCCACTTTTTCTTCCGGGACGGCTCCTCCGCTGTGGATCCTTGTGCCGGGGGTCGCTTGAAGGCTGGAGGCTCCTCCTCCTCTCCCTTAATTTTCGGACGTTGATCGTCTGACGAGCTTATTAATTCCACCACCTCGGCCCCTGGTGGTATTCCCGAGCCACCTGGCTTTGGGGCTGGCGTGGATCTTCCTCCTCTTCCTCTGCCCGGGAGTCCTCTGCTGGGGAGTCCTCGTCCTCTCGGCTCCCGCGGTTCTCCCTGGGCGTTTAATTTCTTCACTTGACTTTGTACTATTCCAGCCACTTGTTCGTCCGTCATAAGTGGTCTCGGGTTGATCACAGCCCGGCTCGCGCTTCGCGGCGACTCGGTGCTTTCCTTCCGCACCCCTTTTGCGGCCCTCCGAGGGGAACGGCGCGTGGGCGTCAACTGTTCCGTTACTCCGGCCAAGGGTCCCTTCCCTGCTGCTTTGGCTGCTTGGGTTCCCTCGCCGGCCTCGGCGGCCTCCGATTCTTCCTCTGCTGCTTCCTGCTCAGGTTGCTCGGCGTCGCTGTCATCGGACCCTCTTGATGCCCTCGGGTAATATGGTACACGAATCCTCCGCCGCGGCCTCTCCGGTGCTTCCTTGTCCACCGCTTTCTCGGGGGGGTAAAATCCCTCCGGATGACGCACAGCATAGTCGTGTTCCAAATCTGCTACCCGGGCCGCCGTTTCGTCTCCAGGAGCGAAACTGGTGTACGGCGGTCGTCCTTTCGGATCCAAGGCGAAAGCCGCAGCATACTCCAGCCTCAGAAGGGGGTCCTGTTTCGGCATCCCTCTCAGCAGGTTTCCTTCGTGTGATTCCCACATGTGCTTTTTCCAGTCCTGGTGTGTCGAATATGCTCGGCTCGAACACACCGGGCACATGTAGTATTGTTTTCGTACTCCGTCGTGCTGGCCTCGGATGTGCTTGGCTAGGTGTTTGAATTCCTTTCCGCGACACTGTCCTTCCCAACACTGTCCGCTCATCGCGTCTATTTTCCGGGCTTTCGGGCCTCGTTCCAAACTCGAAGCTCGTCCCGTCAGCCTTCTTCGTTTCCGCCTCGTGGTGATGCTGCTCGTCTCACTTCTCTGCTTTTTCTCCTAGCTTGGTCTGCTCGTCTGCGATGTGATGAATTCTGATCGGCTGACCAGAATGACCTGCTCCGGCGAGCGCTCTGCCTTTTATAGCTGACGCAGGCGGAAGTGGGCGTGGCCTGCACTAGTGACCCCTAGCGTCAAGCTCACCCACCACTTCAGCGGTGGCGCCCCCTACTATTTCCGGTTCCCGGGGCCCACCGCTGGTCACTGCCCTGCCTGCCGTTTACCTCGCGGCCCCTCGCCGTTTGCGCGTTTTTCTTCCTAGGCCTTTTATTGCCCCACCGGATGTCCTCGGTCCTTTCATCTCTGTCGCCTCCTCTTGCCTTGTCACCTGGCCCTCGCAGTGCTTCCGCACACTTCCCGGAGAACACAGGGGCTCGTCGTTATTATCCTCTCGCCGCCGCCCCGTTCTCTTTGTCATCTTTACTTCTTTTACGACCTACTTTAAAGCCCGTCCTCGTTTCAGGCCTCGCCTTTTACAACCGTCCGTTCGTTCCTCCGGCGTTCCCGAGAGTGCCGCATCTACTCTCCTCCGGTCTCCTGGACGCTGTAACGCGGTATTACCAAGTCAGCATTACTTCAAAAGTCTTCGTCAGCTTGCCGCCGGGTCTGTCTTTCGTTGTAATCCAACCATCTTTTCCACGCCGTGGTTCCTTCGGACTGACCGGAAAACGGCTACGTGGGACTACTTTAGACATTCGGGCCGCCGTGGCTCCAGAACGCCGTTTTTCGTTCCAACCCCGCATTTCCCACCTATATTACATCCGCAAGAGAACCAATCTTCAGCTAGGTAGCAATTCTCTACAGCCTAACGACCTGCACGCCTACTGTAGTGGTCAACGCACCGCCCCGACTCAATGGCCCCAGGTTGATCAGTCCTTTTTGGCCAAAGCCTTTCTGTGTAGCGCCGATTTGGTCGTTCCCTTGGTCCTCTTCCACCTGCAGAATCGAGACACGAGAACGATTTCATCACAAAAAGGGGGTACCCCGCTTCCGTACGTGTCCTAGCGCACCCCACCCCAAGCATCTACTGTGCAGCCTCGTATCCTTGCTGGTCAGCTACCATCCAGGCTGGCGCAGCGTGTCCTCGGTAGGGTTCCAGGCGGTCCACATGGACCACCCCCCCCCCCGGTTTCCCTCGTTTCTTCCGTACTACCACCCGTCCTCGGTCAAGCACCTTAACGATCAGTGCAGGGCCTATCCATGGAAATCGCAACTTCGTTCCCTTGTCCCTATCCACCACCGTGTCGTGCACCCAGACCAGTTCTCCGGCGTGGTATTCCCGACGAGTCACCTTTCCATCGTACTCGTGTTTCTGATGAATGGCGGCTCGCTTCAGCCCTGCCCGGGCCTCCCGATAGGCCGCGACTAGCCCTTTCTCCAGGCTTTCCACGTAGTCGCCCACCCGTCGAGGTTCCTCCTCCGGTCCTAGAGGTCTCCCATATATCGCTTGCCGCGGCATCATGGTCTGTCGGCCCAGCATCATCATGTTCGGTGTCACTCCTGTGCTGGCTTGCGGCGTTGCTCTATAGCTCATCATCACGAGCGGGACCATCTCATCCCATTCCCGGCCTGTCGCTCGGCAGCTAGCTTTCAGACAGCATCCCAAAGTGCGAAAACTTCGTTCTATGTATCCGTCGCTTCGGGGGTGGTACGGCGTCGTTCTTGTTTTGTGGATTCCAAACAGTGCACAGACCTGAGCCACCACCTCGGATTCGAAATTCGTGCCTTGATCCGAGTGTAGTTCCCGAAACGCGCCATACCGTCCTACTACTTCTTCAACCAGCTTGTCTGCCACCGTTACTGCCTTCTGATCCGGGATCGGGAAACACTCCAGCCACTTGGTGAAATAGCACCCCACCATCAGGCAGTACTTGTTTCCTCGTTTCGTGACTGGGTACGGGCCCGAAACATCCATGGCCAGCCGTTCCATCGGCTCCCCTACTATATATTGATGCAGCGGCTCCCGTCTTCTTCGTCCTCTTTTCAGCAACGCGCAGTCACATTCTCGACATTCCTTCCGCACGTCCTCTCGGAGTCCCGGCCAGTAAAACCCTTGTTCCAACAGGGCCGTCGTTCTGGCGACTCCCAGGTGCGCTCCTGCCGCGCCTCCATGGTATTCCCTCACCAACTCAGCCCGTTCCCCTCTGGGAACGACCAGTTGGTTCCTCCAACCATGTCCTTCTAATTCCCAGTACTTCCGATGCAGCACGCTATCCATTAGGCTTAATCTTTCCCACTGCCTCCATAGGATCTTTGTTTCTCGGGATTCCGGAGATATGACCTCCCAACCTGGCCGGTTCGCATCCTCTTCCATCCGTGCGATAATTGGTCCTATATCTCGATCCCTCCTCTGCGCTGCTTTCATCTCCTGCGGGGACCATCCGGGCTCATACCCCCGGGCCCGCGTCATTACTCTCACTTTCTCGGTACTCTCGTGTTCCTCTCCACACTGTTTACACGGATACCGGGACAACGCGTCAGCGTTCCCATGCTTCCTACCCGGTCGGTGTTGGAACGACACGTCATGCGAGTCGACAATCTCAATCCACCGGGCAGCCTGCCCCATCGGTTCCTTACTTCTTTGCAGCCAACTAACCGCGCTATTATCCGTCCGGATTATGACGCGTTGACCATAGATGTAGCACCGAAAATGTTTCAAAGCTCGCACCACCGCCAACAGTTCTTTCCGCGTGGTACAATACTTTCGCTCGTTCGACTCCAGGGTTTTGCTCATGTAAGCTATTACCCGTTCCTCCCCTCTCTGCTCCTGTGATAGCATGGCTCCCGTCCCCACGTCACTGGCGTCCGTGTCAAGCCACCATTGTCCTTCTTCCTGCGGGAATCCCAATACCGGGGCCTCTGTTAACGCCCTCTTCATGGCATCAAATGCCTCCTGTCGTCTCGCGCTCCACACGAAAGGCTCCTCTTTCGTTGCCAGTTCATACAAGGGGGCAGCCAATTCCGTGAAACCGTTTATGTGTCTCCTATAGTACGAACACAATCCCACGAAGGCTCGTACCTCATGGAGATCCCGAGGGACCGGCCACTCGGTTACTTACCGACACTTTTCGGGGTCGGGTTCGATCCCGTTGAATGAGACAACGTGTCCCAAGAACGGAATCTTCTTCTGGAACAACCTGCATTTTCGTGCTTTCAGCTTCAGCCCTGCAGCGTTCAATCGGTCCAGAACCCGTACCAATCTTTCCAGAGTCACTTCAAACGTTGGCCCGAAGACCAATATGTCATCCAGGTATACTAGACACTCCTCCCACACAATTCCTCTGAGGATTCTTTCCATCAGCCTCTCGAAGGTGGCCGGGGCGTTCATTAGCCCGAATGGCATCACTTTAAACTCGTATAACCCTCCTTGAGTCACGAAGGCCGTCTTCTCTCGGTCCTCGGGTGCCATCTCTACCTGCCAATATCCGCTTGCGAGATCCAGACTGCAGAAGAATAAGCTTCCGCCCAAGGTGTTGAGGCTGTCCTCTATCCGGGGAAGCGGATAGGCGTCTACTTTTGTAGCTTGATTCACTTTTCGATAGTCGATGCAGAATCTCGTTCCTCCGTCCTTCTTTTTCACCAAGACGGTCGGGCTGCTCCACGCACTTCCGCTCTCCTGGATGATTCCCAGATTTAACATATCCTCCACCAGTGCTCGTTCCTCTTCTCTCCTGGTGGCCGGATACCGTCTGACCCTTTGCTTGATCGGCATCTGATCCCCCGTACTAATTCGATGTTGTACTAAGTTTGTCCGTCCTAACTCATGTTTCGAGGTCGCAAACATTTGTTCCCGGGCCATGATGGCTTTTTCCAGTTCTCCGCCTTCCTCCGTGGTTAGGCCTTTCCTAGCCTCCTCTATCATCTCGATGAGCGCCCCAGGGGGTTCTTTTACATCGCTTCCCGTACCTCGTACTTCTTGTACGAAGGTGGCTTCTCCGAGGACTCTGCCGGTTTCCAATTTCGCGCTCTCGGTCCCTCGGTTGGCCACCCAAACTTTATTCTCCTCTCCTAACGTCACCGTTCCTGGGATCACTTCCAGTCGCATCGGTAATCCAGTGCCGGTGATGACAGCCAGCTGTCCACTTTGTCCCATGTCCACTCTCGCTACTATTGTTACTCGGGTCACCTGGAGCGGGGGTATTTCCGTCGTCCCCTCGATTCTCACGACCTGTCCTCCGACGGTAACTGCCCGAATCCCATCCGTTCTTCGTTCTACTCCTGGGATTCGTTCCCCCTCTCCCCCTCCTTCGGCGGGCAGGAAGACAGCACTCGCGTGGGGCTTAACTGTTAGCCGGTATTTCACCGCGAAGTCGTTTCCGAGGATTCCTTCATCTCTACCGATGTCTGCCACCATGAATGTCCACTGCAACACGCATGTTCCCAATCGTACTGACAGGTTCGTGCATCCGTAGCACCGCAGCGGACTACCATCCACCGAGCAGAGGCGTCCTTCGTATCTGTCCAGGTCTTCCCATTTTCGTCCCCACTCTCTCCAGAGACGGTCCGACAGCAAACTAATCATAGATCCGGTATCGACTAAAAAACGGACGACACTCTCTCCTACCGTTCCGGCCACATAAAGTCCACATTCACCCATGCCTACTACTTCTCTCGCCGCGCCCGAAGGGGGCCCCGCGCTTACTTCGACGGCGACTGTCCGTTTCCCTGACGCTGAGAGCAATCCCTCGCGAAGTGGCCCTTCTGGTGACATTCCAGGTCTTCTTTTCGTTTCTTGTATGCCTCTCTCCGGGCCGTTGCCTGTCTCCTGGCTTCTCGTTCTTCTGCCAATTCCTTCATCATCTCCTCCAATTTCCCGTTTAAGGCCGTGATTTGTGTATTGGCGTCCTCCTCGGGCTTCACTGCCCGCAAGAGGCGGCGTGAGTATCGTTCCTGTATCTCTACCACCTCCACCGCCTCCTCTAACGTCTTGCATCCTTTCTCTGCACACTTCAGCTGAAGGTCTTCCCCAACCGCAGCCTGGAACGCGTGTAAATGCTGCTTTTTCCTGGCTGGCGTAGTCGTTGGAGAAGTAGGCTCTCGACGCCAATCGCCGGGCGTTATCGGCCAACTCCTTCGCTGTTTGGTTCTTTACGCGCTTTAATCCCGCCAATTCTTGCAGAGCATTGCACGTATCCTTTTCCTGACCGAACCTCCGACGCAACGCCTCTACCCTCGCTGGGTAACGGAGCCATTCCCTGTCTGGGAGTCCGACAAAGTACATTCGTGCCGTCCCCGTCAGCGAAAGAAAGAGCATCGCCGCCTTCTCCTCAGTCGTCCAACGTCCCAAGTCTGCATACTCCTCGAATTGGTTGATCCATCCCTCAAAGTCCGGTTTTCCATCATACTTTTCCGGTCGTAAACTAAACTTCTTCAAACTCGCTCCTACCTGGCCGGTCTGTTGTTGTTGAGCCCGCGCATTCTGCTCATCCGTCGGGGTGGACGTTCCCATAAAGTTAAACCGCCTGTCCATGATGGTCGTGTCCTCCCCCTTGACTTCGGGTTTCGCACCTCCTTTCTCCTCCCCACCTTCCTTGAAGGTGATGTCAGAATCCATCTGATCGAAGACCGCAGCTGTCGCTATGAGCATCCAATATCGACGAAACACTCAGTATCCACAAGTCCGTATGTGCTTATTTCAGCACCACCGCTGCCACCAGTGTGACGTTCTCTGGTAAGTCGGGGTTGCCGATTCTTACAGCAGAGGAACGTGGGGATTGTTCGGGTCTCGGGGCGGACGGGGAATCCGGGCCAAGAACCGAGATGTGTTTTTAGAGTCGTGCCTCGCGCACGAGGGGGGGCTGAGCGAATCGGTCGGGAATCGGTGCTCGATGTCAAACGGAGGACTGCGGGGAAGGGAAATTATGGTAGGGGTACGGGGAGGCCGTGCTTCGTCTCGCTCTATCTTCCAGACCGGCATTCACCTCGCCAGGGCGGTCCACCTCGGGTTCCGATCCGCGGGGCCGTCGGGCCGACGGTCGCCTATTGTTTGGTAGCGTGGGGCCGAGCCTTCCGCGCCCTCATCCCCGCGGACTCCAGGTTTCCGTTCCTCTCTCCATGCCTTCGTGCCATGCTGCGCCTACACTTCCAGGACGGTTTCGGGCCTTCGCGCCCTACCTCGGTCCTCCGTTCCCCGTTCCCGTTCCTCGGGCCGTCGGGCCCCCGTCCTAACTTTCGCCTATTTATCTCGAACTTCGACTATTTTACTCTAACTTCTGGTTAATTAACTCGTATCGGCTCATCTCAGCGGTTGTTCAAGGGAAGAAGACACGTCTGGACACAAGGAGAACTGTTAAAGAACTCTGTTTATTCGGGCCTCACCGCCCCTTTATATACCTTAGAGGTCAGCCCTGATTGGCTGCTTTCGGTCACGTGATCTACAACTGACGTCACTTCCGGTTTACATTCTCGTTTCCGGTTTACATATTACTTCCGGTTTACATCTTTCCGGGTCTCGTTCCTTTACATATTCATTCCTTTACACTTTCGTTCCTTTACATATTCGGGCCTCTTTTTCGGGCTTTTTACACTTTCATTCCTTTTACATATTTCGTTCTTTTACACTTTCGTTCCTTTTACGAACATATATACCTTTTGTCATATTACCTTATTTTCTCTTATTTTGATCTCTACATATTTGGATGAATAGGCATTCATCACAATATTAAGGAGTACATTTAGATGTTACATTCAATATTGGACAACATAGACAATAATTGTAACAAATCAATATGTTGTTGACATCTTTATTGTGAACAAAATTAGTAGAATATACATTGATGAATTGACAGGTGTACAAGATAATTTATATGATACTATAATGACGATTGTCCATCACATGTGAGCCTATTTGTGAAAAATACATGAAAAATGTCCTACATTGGGGGAGTTGAGTAGAATTCGTTAGGTAAGGATGAAAGGAACATTCAAGAACTCTGCAAATTTAAAGATTTATGAAAAACATGGAGGAAGGACTGATAAATTCCTTGACCAAAAACATTTGAATAATATGAACAACATGAATTATTGAGTCTTATACGAATAATTATATTTAAAAAAGATACTATAAAATGTATATATGAATACACATTGTATGTATAATTAAATTAATCATGACAAGGGCGAGTTTAGTATTGTAAGTACGTTTCTCACATCTTGAATAACGAAATAAGATGATTTTTTTACAGTCATCAATATTAACTGCACATATTGTAGGGTTAACACCAGGAACATAGGATCATAAGTCTGAATATCTTAAAGTCAAAATATATTTTTTCAAATACGATCTTAAGAATTAATACGGGTGTGAAACTCGACCTTAGTCTTTATGATTCTGAAAGTTGGGGTATCAATTTAAACCCATTGAATTAAATGTGTTACAATGACTACTATTTGAATATACTTGACGTTACTATTACAAGCTGTATTTGTTGAACGCAGATCTAGCATGAAATGATTATGTGAAATAGCAAAATGCACTTTATAAACTTGTAGGTAATGAAAACTAACGACTGTACTAGAGGTCTGCTGGTTAGGAAAGGGTCACTTTGTAATTGTGGCCTTATTTTCTTAAGAGTCAAAGAAATCGTATTCTAACACCATGGGTGCCTAAATGTGTGATAAAGTAAACTTATTACGAGGAAAGTATATTTGTGAATTCTCAAAACAGATCCGATATTTCAAGAAAATTTTATGCGGAATGACAATTAGGCCACCATGTATTTACACCAATGGCTCCAAAAAAAAGCCTTAAGTTTTAAAGTCTTTTCGTGGCCATCAGACCTACGCATTGCAAGAACAAAGAATTTAACACATGTAAGTACTTTTTAAAGAGTATCACCTAATCAATATTCTGCACACAAATTCTGTTCTCTAGGCTGTACTTGGCTATCCAACATTGTTATAACAAGTACTTTACAATTTCTTGCCCCTTTCCTGCATTTCTGATCAAATATTGTTGTACTTGATCTATTTTCTTCAACCCTCCAACTGTTATTAGACAGTAACTGCAGGAAATACAACCTCACATAATTCTGTTTCCTTTTCAAAGACAAAGATGTAAAGAGCATCACATACAGTGACAGTACATATACACTGAAAGTTACATATTTTATGAGAATCAGTGGTTAAATATGTTGTCTGACTACACCCTCTATATTTCAGGTTAACAGAGAATTCAAGGTACATTGAATGTGCTCCTGTAGGAGGAACATAGACTTTGAGGGTTTGACAATTCAGATCCTGTCTACCATAAATTCCAAAAGTGAAGTCAAGAGTATCCCTTGGCATACCTGGCCATGCAAATCGGACTTTTAGGTAACTGAGACCTGGTTTATATTGTGAGGCTGACAGACAAGTAGTAAAATCATTATCACTTAGTGTATGAACCCGCTGACTCCTCTGATACTGATGATGTCCAGTCCAGATAAGTTCACCTTGTATTATATGAAAAAAAGAATATTTGAATTGAACTTCAGTTGGGGAGGGGGTTGAGATTATAGAGATTGATGAATTAAACATTTATGATTATTTGTACTGTGAGTTCGATTTCACCCAACAATGGAGGTTATGTAGCTCATGTTGCCATCTAGTGGTTCTTAGGTATACCAGGATTTGTAGCGCATGTAATTATTGGATGTCTCTTGGATGTCTGGTTTGTGTTTTCTGGATTCTTCTTTGAAATTTGAGACGGTGTAATTGTTTTGATATCTTTTTATAGGATGTTTTATTGCTCTACCACATAAAAATTTAATATGGGATTAAAAGACACTTTACGGGTATAGAGGAGGATTTATCCCTATATGAAAAAGTCATTTTGGTATGGCAATGCATATATGTATAAAACGATTGATACAAAATTGCACATTAATACACAATAACAATAATTCATTTTGATGGGTGTCATCTTACCTGAATAGCATGTGTACTGATCCTTGCTATTATCTTGGATTTTTTGAAGATTTTGTTTGTATCTACAAGAATGGCCTTTTCGCATGCAACGCATAGCTCCTCCATTACGCCTCTCAATAAGAAAACCAATACAAGCAGGCTGGTTACACCCAGTTGCACAATCGGGTAAACTTTCTTGAGTTTCCTGTAAATTTCCACCAGGGCATTCTCCATAGTGACAGTCAAAGCCCTGTTCTGCAACTAAACACGTTTATAAAGTAACAGAAAAAAGCTTTTGATTATATATGTACTGTACTGAGAAAATAGTCTGATTTTAAACATGTTTGAAAACCTGACAAAAGTAGACAGAATTAATGAATATCAACTTAAAAATTTGGGATATATCAAGACATGAGAACAGAAGAAGATTATAATCATGTTAATATTACCCTTTATAAATATTGTTCTCATATTCTGAAACGCAAATGCATGTCATGTTGCACCAGGCTTGGTTTTAAAGCTGTTTGTTCAGAGAGCTTAGTTACGGAGAGACACCAGTGGTCATGACATCTTCAATGAATTCCTTAAATTGCTCCCATCTAAACATATACCATATCCCATTATTTTAATAGCTCATATGTTTCTTTATCTTTTTATACCAACGGAATTGTAAAGGACTTAGAATCTGAGATTTTATCAATTTAACACTGATCTTTTGCATTTGCATATCAGGAAGATGTACCAGAAACTATTTTGGTTGAATATTAAGTGAGATATTATGTTCAAAAATTAGATTTGAATAATCAGTTTTTTTATGGTTGCGATACATCTACACAGTCATTGCTCTTGCTTTTTCTATAAGAAGCATATTAGCAGATATGGTTAGTTATGGGCTATTCAATGATGTTCTCTATCAAATAATAACATTAAAACAAATCTGGTCCTGAACAAAGGGAACAGTGCTATAGACACCCCAACCACTGGTGTCTATCCTTTAGCAACCAAACTTTACCTTTCAGGAAGTTAAACTTGGCTTCGTCAGCTGCAGTTGTTATGTCACTGCACGTTGTGGTGTTATACAGCCAACAGTTGGAATAAGTGAGGTCAGCATGGAAAGTGAAGGACACACAGCTCTGTTCCAAGAGGCATTTGTTCGCACATCCCTGAAGGTTAGCATCCAGAGGTGACACACTACTGCCTATACAATCACCTTTCGCCTTAACAAAGCCAGCAACTGTAAAGATCATTTCTGTTTATCAGGGCTGCATATTTTTTAACGATCAGTAAAATACATGTATTTATATTGACTTCAAGCTTCAATCATGGTGAAAAAAATACATAGTATGACTGATAATTAGATGAATTATTTAGGTAAAAGTCCTCATTTAAGACCCGGCTTAAATAAAAGCCTCGAGAATTGTATACCATTAGGCCCCAACATGAGGGATGTGGCCTTAACTAGGGTTCTGTCCAACCTTGAATACTATGGCAGTTCTGAAAAAAGATACTGAAAAATGCCCGAAAGGAACTCAAAAGTCAGCGTGCCGCATAAATTATGGTGTGGCTTAGGTTAGTGGTTTTATGGTACTCAAAATGTAACACAAAGGTATATATAACAACAATTATCATAAATGATACCAAAATAGGTAATACTAAACATATTGCTCAAAAGTGTGTAAGCTCAAGTACCCTGATAGTGCTGCAGCATGATGCTAAAAGGGGCCTAATTTTGAGACCATCGATGACCCAAAATTAATAAAGGTTGGTATATATCATCGCGTTCGGGAGGTCCTAAGCTTTTCAAAACTGCCTGATGCCAGACCGAACACGAATTACAAACTTCAAGGTCACAGGTCAAAGGTCAAAGGTCACCAAAAATCTGAAAAATATAGCTTTAATCTTATAGCTTCACACTCATAATAGATGGAGCTTAGTTATTTGGCAAATATTTAGCCACTTATGGGACCTAACTGTGATTTTAAAATTGTTGACCTTGGCCAAGGTCAAGGTCATCAAACTCAAGGTCAAAGTTTAAAATGAGCAGGAAATGAGGATTTAACCTTTTATCAACTCTTATAAATGTTTTAATGTAGCCAATATCAAGCATTATAATTGACCTGTTTGACAGAGGAGATCATGAGCTTTCTTTTGATACCTCATTTGATATGATGGGGCTTAGGTTTCCATGGTAACAGAGCTATTGTTTGTCACAACCAGTTTAATGGAAAGACATTAAAATAGGTGAAACATACCCAGAAAACCACAGTTCTCTTGATAGTAGTGTGGTCATTCTCAAAAAGAGCCTTAATTAAGGAAAAATCCAAACAGAGATATAACAAAGCATGCCATAAATGTCTAAAATTAAAAGGATGATAGTGTGTACTGAAAAAAGCATTATAGTAAATTGCTGGTTTCCATGGCAACCACCAAAGATAAGGTATTCTGAAATCAATAATTCTTTTATCATATCTTCTTTAATATTCAGGATAGAAGCACAAATGTGACATCAAAATTATGCATTTCTAGAGTTCTAAGGGATAGAAAGCTAAAATGGGTTTTCTTGGTTACTGGGTTGCCATGGTTACCAAAAATATCCTAGAAATTGACCATAATTTCATTTTCTCTTCTGTTTCTGTCACCATAGCAGCAACAAATACAGGTCTAGCAAGGCACAACCTATCTATGTCATGAGTACATATATACACTGAATCTTGTGTTTTTGTCCAAACAATAATATGGAATGCAATAAATGAGCGGTTTCCATGGAAACCACTCAAAATTCATGTTTTTTCCCAAATTTAACAGTATTTGTGATGTATCTCTCTTAATATACATGATAGAAACACAAATGATACATCATATTGATGCATTCTGAGAGTTCTATTGGATAAGATACTAACATTGGTTGTTCCTCTTACTTAGTTGCCATGATAACCCAAAACAACTTCAAAATTGACAATTATTTCAGTTTCCCTCCTATTTCAGTTACCATATCAACTATGAACATGGCTTTTAAGGTATAACAGAAAAATCTCTTATCCCAAGTGTACTACAGGTGTACTTGGGTAGTTACCAATTTTTATAGTCTGCCACAACCATATAGCATCTGTTCATCATCTCATGCACATCTTAGGTTGGTTGGTTATTGTTTGCTGTATGCCCTGATCAACTACCAGGGTAATATCAAGGGTGATGATGATTGAATCTATGAAGAAAGACCATATACCCTACACCTTTACCAAGGCAGATCTTCTTTGATGTGCCTGGTCCCATAGACAGGGCTAGACACAAAGACCTTTGATAACCCAGTTGTTGCACATGTTGGACATGCAGAGGGGTGTAGCAGCCTTGGCTAGCCAAACCCAGGATCAAACCCACACATCAGATGGCTGTGCCAACCACTTCATTAATATTTCACTTATATCAGCAATATTTCAGCTATATCAGGATTAACTCATGGTCTTTGGGTTGCAATGTAGTGTAATGGGCCAACCCCAATGCCAAGAACCTAACCCACAACACTGTCCTGCCTCCCTGCATTAGGGGCATCATAGGAACATCATAGGTGCATTATTGTGGCATACTAGGCACATCACTCTAAAGAGTATTCAACATAGAAAATAGGCAAATGTATTGTTTAAAAGCTTATTTAAGTCCCTTGCCAATACTCCAAATTAGGTATAAATAATTTTCATTGATAGGAATGGGCCATCCGTTGAAGTTTCTCAGTGACAAGAAATTTAAAGAATTTCCTAGGGAAATGCATGGAAATCCTGGGGAAATCTATCAATACAGGATCTCAATTTGTGGGGTCAAAAGGGTTAAAGACCATCGCGCCATTTGTTTATGTGCATCATGGCCGCGCAGCCTGCAGGTATGGGTGTGCAGTGGACCATGACGACCAGTGCCTCTCACTGGTGCCTGTGCGAGGTGGGGTGGGGGGAGTGCAATAATAAGAATAACTTTGTTAATATTTATCCAATCTTCACACAGTAAGCAGTAGGAGAATCATCATAATATAGGGAACACTATCAGATTATAATTCTTCTGGATATTCTTTATTTTGATAGGTTTAGGGACCATATGAGTTATCAATCACCCCAAATAACACAGACTGTAAATTAGATTCCACGACTATTCCAGTGTTCTAGTATTTTAGTGGTCACATGACTCATTATAACCATAGGCTACTATGTACATCTTAGAAGTCCTATGAAGGGTAACTCTTAGCTGCTTGACCACCTGCTGACCCAAGGACGACCCTGAGTGAATGGGGGAGAGGACAGGTGTTCTAGCAAAGTTTGCATGTTACAACATGTCTACTTGACACCCCAATAACTAATATGTATTGCTAACAGTAATTACCTCCCAGGCTAACCTTTGAGATCCCACCCCCTTTTCTCTCTCTTTGTATCACTTCACTCAAGCACCAACTACGAAGGCCCTGAAACCCAAGATACCCTGGAGACCATGAGATAGCTTGAGGATCCCTAGTCCCATCCACCCTTTTTCCTGAGTTCCAACCAACTGATAGGCTAGGCGCCTACACAGGTAACCCCTCCATGCACCCACTTGTGATGTGATGCAGCTAGTTACATGTGGACTGGATCAGTTCTTGAGTAGGTGTATCCCACTCTTCGCCACTGTTTAGGAACTGATTTAGATTATGTTACAGCAAAAACTATTATATATGTCCACTGTATTGCACTGACAATCTAATGAACTATTGAGGGTCCAAAGCAAGTAAAAGAATAATATTTTTAGATAATCTTTTTTGAGATAAATCAATATAAGTATAAGATCCAAACTACCTCCATTATTGACTAGTCCATCCCAATTGACATAATTATGTTAATAACATAAAATACCGTACAACTGATAATATTATATAATGAAAATGAGCTAAAGTATGAAATTGTTGTAACGTCTGGAAGAGCAGACATCATCTGGAGGCATCAAATAAAGATATATTGTAAAAAAAAAAAGAAATCCCAAACACTGTTAAACAAAAATAACCCATCCTTGTGCATTAGATGAGATACCCAACATTCTGTTCACTACCTAGAAGCCAGACTTCAATGGTCTAAAAGGATTTCCGCCGAGAAGTGGGATATGCTGGGGAAGTTGTGCACTACACAGGGTATTCAATGAGTCCCAATCCTGATAGGTGCTCCATCTATTCAGAATATATATGCCAACAGATGCTTGCATCCAAACACTTCTATTTATTGTCCGAAGCTCAACACCGATGGCAGAATACCATGTCCAGCATTGGGCAGGACATACATTGATATGTGTAATGTGAGCTGCTACAACCCCAATTTGATCTACTTCATCACATGTGAGCCATTCGGTATGCAATATATTGGGCAAATTAAATGTGAATTGAAAATACGCTTATTTCTTAAAAAAACAAAACAACAACAACAACAAAAAACAAACAAAAACAACAACAGCAACAACAACAATAACAACAACAGAACAGGCCATCGAGATTGCATGGCACTTCAACTGTGCATCATCAAAGTCTGGATGATGTTATTTTGCATTCAGAATAATATTATCATTACCATTCATGCCACTATGGACACAAGCTGGCTGTTCGTTATCATCAAAACAACACCCATACGCTTCACACCGTTGCTTTGTAATGTCAGTAGGTCCACATGGTATTCTGACTAGTGGAGAAGGACTGCAACCAAATGATGCTAAAGGAAGACAATTAATTAAATACCATTAGGCCCCAACAGCATTGTCCCCATATTTCAATTACTGATTTGCCAGTATCTGAAAATAAATTCATTATTTGGAAAAAACATGGCATTATAGGTAGTTGCCAAGGTAACCGTATTCTCAAAAAATCAAAAGCTATGCCAACATGACACAATCATATGAACAGATAATAACTTCTTACCGATTCAGTAAATTGTAGTTTTTTTTCATGTTCACACAGAGTAAATCATTATCGTTAATATCTGCATCTTTAGTTCCACTTTCTGCACTTTCGAAATTTGCAACAAGGTCACATGTCATTCTGTCATACTTCATCCTTTATCATCAATGCTGCCCATTATATATAAGTTTAGATACAATTATTTTGCATTATAAAGCTTACATAACAGGTGGCTATTGTTGTAGTTTTTCTTCTGTAACATTAGCACATAACATAACCTACTGTTACAGCGAGGAATGTTGCAGTAGTCCCATCTCTCATCATCTGATACTGTGTAACACCATGGACGAATGTCATCAGATCCATCATAGTTCCTGCAGTAGTTCTCAAGTTCAGACAATGACATAACCCCAGGATATGTACTTATATCTTGATAATAGTTATAATATGGTGTATTAGTATCCCATCTCTGACATGTATAACCATTTTCAGTTACAGCCACAGTACCAACATAGTTCAGACCATGTCCTGTGTAGCAACTGGTAGACACTACAACAACATTTATGTCACTGTCAAACTTGTTTGTAAAATCATAACGAGCAGAAATAACATGAACAATGTGGAGTGTTGACTAATGAGTATAGGTATATTGCTTTCATAAATAACACACCTGAGTAAAGTGGCCACAATTAGTTTCTTGGGTATCTAGTGTGGATCCAGAATATCTAGATTTTACCCTTTTGTAGATGAAATGCATTTGTCAAGCTACAAGGGTAAAGGCAGTTGAGAAAGAATCATCTACAGTACTGTTGCAAAGAGTAGCATTTGATTTTATTTCAAACCTGATATTTCTTCAAATGAAAAATGTTTAACTTGATTTTAAATGAGTGAGTCATTTAAAGAGATATAACTTTTACTCACAGCATAGATATTGGACTTGACTGCAATCAGTAGTTTTAACCAAACATGTTTGATCGCTAAAGCATGGGCTACTGAGACAGGGATCTGGAAAACACATGAGATTTTAGGTCAAATGAATGTTGTATGAAGAACTATATAGAGGCCATCATTTCGGACATCATCTCTTAATTTCTAAATCATTAAATGTTAAAAGTTGTTGAGGTAGATTCAAGGGTATGAAAGGTAGCAACCAACTTTTCACAAAACGCACTTTTATTTAGTGTGTTGGAAATACAATTTTACATTAAAAACATGAAATATTCTGTTTTGAAAAGGGATTGCACTCGCTTCTGTTCCTTCATTTAGATCTGCCCTAGAGTTGGAATGAATACAAATTACTTGTTTTACAAAATCATATTTTTGAACAATATTTTGGGATAAACATATTATAACCGTTACCTGTTGCAATTTTACAATAACAAAGAGTAATTATCAAACATATTGTGGCTTCAATTGGAACACAGAATTCCCAATTCTTAAAGAGGCTCGATTAATCGATCTTTTTCAATAAAACTGTCTAAGTGGTATTCAATGCCCCAGTTGCTGTGCTGGATATTCCAAAATATAGAATATGAGGCTTGATGAACCTGTTCAGGTTACCTGTTGTCATCTATTTATAGAGTCATCTATTTTAGGGTGAACAGACAGGCCGTTCGGTGGAGCTTTTGAAGGGGGGGGGGCGGGGGGTTGGGATTTGTTCTACACTGTTGGAGGCGCGGGGAGGGCATGTTTAAGATGGTTGGGGGTCGGGCATCTAGGTTCGGATAGTTCTCGGGCTTAAGCCAGTCTTAGGCGGTCGGGCTGACTGTCAGCTAATCCTCCTGCCCAGGAAGTTGGGTCATTGCTCACAATTTAAGGGTAGCTTAGTGCCGAGTGGCTCACACCTTTTTTCATGTAGTTCCGGGCCAACTGCTTATTATTTCAGGCTTCTTCTGTACCATGCTGGTCTTCCGGGCCAAAATGGGGACTCGGCCCATTTCAGGCATTTGGGCCATATTGGGCTTTTCGGGCTAGAGGTCTAACTTCTCAGCATTTCAGGATCCCTGATTACACTTTGATTACCTATTAAATTCTACTCGTGGTGATCTCAAACTCAGACTAGCTGGGAGGCGGATCATTTCAAAGAAGAGGTGTGTGAACATGAGGAGTACCCAGAAGGAACTGTTTATTCCAGGCCATGACGCCCCGTTTTATAGGTTACAATTCAACTCTGATTGGTCACTTTAATCACGTGACCTCTGGTGACATCATTTCCGGTCAGTACCGTTTTTCGGGTTTTCCTACCCATTTACAGATTTCTGTCCATTTTTGTACCCATTTCGTTCTATTACATCATTTCATTATTAGCCCTCAATTACCACATTATTCGATCATTTAAGATACAAGTTGATTATGCCTGATTTCTAAAATTCATCACACCACCATATATGAGATAAAAAGGTACGTAGTAAATGTTAGGTCTCAATCTATAATAGAATTCAAAGTTAAGATAATTATAGGACACCCTACTGGTAGGAGGATAGCGAAATCTGCTATAGCAATTTCTATAGTATTTAACCCTTTGTTAATGCTACAAAGGGCCTTAAAAGCAAATATTTGATAATAATCAAACCATAAGATTAATGTTTTAGCAATCTATTTGTTGGTAAGCCATTCACCATTATAAAACCCACTTTCAGAGGGTCTGAAGAAATCATACCATACCTTTTTGGGGGTTACCGTCGTAACCTAAACCCTGATAGTTATCTATGATTATCTTTATCACTCTTGTTTATCACTCAGGAGTTAAGAGAAAACTATTGACGCAGATAATACGACTACTGCCACTTCTGCAACTACTAGAATTTTATTGAGGTCTATTCCATAGTTTGTATATAGAGTCAACAATGACAAACAATTCTAAGCTCTGTGAAATTATGACGTTTCGCCATTAATGCAAGGCACAAATATGAGATAGTTGATAATGCTAATGTCCTACCCATAGGATGGCATTAGAAAATTCGAAATATCTCTTCCAATTCAAAATGAGTAAAAAACGATTGCATAAGTATCTCCATAAAGTCTATCAAATTTTGTCCCGAAATATTTATAATGAAATTATCACATCATGTTTTCAAGAAAAACACCTTTCAAATTGAATTATCGAAATATGGTTTGTAGCCAACCACCTGTTTTTCCAGGCGGCTACGGCCACATTGGGGAGCAAACCCACAGGCGGCTATGGCCGAATTGGGGGATAAAGGGTTAGAGAAGCTATTACAGTACTTACTGGTACAACAAGGAATACGGCAGTAGTCCCATCTCTCATCATCTGATACTGTGTAACACCATGGACGCAGGTCATCAGAACTATCTGGATTCCTGCAGAAGTTCTCAAGATCAGACAGTGATATAGCCCCTGGGTATTTACTTATATCTTGATGATAGTTATAATGTGGTGTATCAGTATCCCATCTTTGACATTTATAACCATTTTCAGTGACAGATGTAGTACCAACATAGTTCAGTCCTTGTCCTATGGAGCAACTCGCAGACACTAAAAACATTGATGCCAAAGTGAAATGAGTTTATATGATATTTACAACCACTATAAGTATAATGTTTACCTGAATATCAAAGCTGAGTAAACTTAAGTAAAAATAGCCATAACTTTCGTAAAGGCTAAATATTACAGTTTTGGCATTAATAATTGTGGGGAAAAAATTGTAGTCATATGGGTTAGAGCTAGTTCAGACAGAGAAACATGAATTTTAAATTCAACCAAATGAATTTTCAAATTCAAGAGCAGAGCAAGCTGGCCACGTTCACAAAAAAAAACTGTATTTTGTGTGCAGATGACAATTCGTGAATATTATGATATTTTGGGGTGCCTAAAATAATTTTATATTGCTCTAATGGAAAATAAGTTGTATTGCAGCAAAGCCAGATCAGGTTTGATTCAAAAAGTACTTACAGCAGAGATAGGTTGAGTCTGACATCACATGGCAGGTTTCATCATGAGAGGAACATGGACTGCTTAGGCACGGATCTGTAAAACCAATTGAGTTTCAGTAAAATAACATTCAAAGAGGCCTACTTCGCAACCACATTTTTAAAAAATGTGAACGATATAGATATTGCTAAAGATTTCTTTACTTTGCCAGACCTTTCAAATTATTTGGAGACAGGGGAGGGATGGGAGGACAGGGGAATTAGCACTGGGCAGAGAAGGTTCACCAGGAGGGTCAATGAAAACTTCCACACTTAAACCTATAGATCATTGCAGCAAACAACAATCAAAGGACATCTTAAACTTTTCCAAGGTGTTGAACTGTGATAGGAAAAAGTATCATCAGTTATTGGCATATGTTATGAGAGAATAATGTAGGGAGGAACTTTCCTTTGAGTTTAAGATATTTTAAAGCATTATGCACCAATCAAATTGACAAATAATCCCTGGAATACATACAAAACTTGGCTGAAATCTTGTGCACATTATGTGCAAAAAGTACCATATTTGAAAACTGATATTTTGTATTTCAAAATCTAATTGTTGGAACTATAGACTAATATTGACAAGCTTTTTATAGAATAAAGGCAAATGTAGCATCTGACCTTTATACCTCACTAAATATTTACCTTTTGATATCAATAAGCATGAAAAACAGCAAAGAAATTACTATAGTTGACCTGTGAGAGCAACCTAAATACATCAATCATGTTGTGTTCAGTAAGATACAAACACATAGTTGGACATTATTATGATGCATAAGTGCATGTTACCCTCACAAACTGTTATGATTGCAACACTTTTTTATACTTTCCCTTTAGAGAACCCATTGAATAGTAAAAATAGATAATTGTATAAAAAAAAAAAAAAAAAAACATCAAAAAATAAACAGCCATTCTATTATAAAAGTAAAATTGTTGCTCAGCACCCAGATGGCTTATTGGAAAAATCTGTGCAAAATGTCTCATAATTTCACCTCAGCCTTCTGACTGGGTTCATTTGCTGAATAGTGTTTGCATGTAGATGAATGAAATATCATTCGATTCAAAATTTAATTGTCTAAACTCCCTATTGAAAAAATTGAAATAAAATGTAACTTGAAGATTTTATTTAGAATTAAGTTGAGGGAAGTCAGGAAATTTTTTGGAGGACATTCTAAACATTCCAAATCATTTGGAATGTTCAGTTGGAACACATTTCATCCAGATTCATATACCACATATTCCTAGTTTTAGGACAATACCAAGATGATTGAAATTGATCAAGAATTGTAAGAATTTTGAGGATTTCTTTTTTTGATTGCAATTTGGTGCAATGATATAGCAAAAAATGAATGTCAAGAAACAAAATGATTTAATAAGAACACTTTCAGCTATGATTCACATGAACATCTAGCATATCAATACAAGTAAGTAAGTAATTATAGATATTAGTTAGATGTCTACTGCTAAGCTGACTGTTGTTGAATGACTGAGACCTTACCAGACAGACAACCTTTTATAAGCCCGAGGGTAAAATCACACGATCTTCTATATTGAGCCACTCATACAAACTCTGTGATCCGGTTGATTGTGTGTATTGAATGAAGACTTAAAGGCGGAAGGTTGTATTTAATGCTGTAAAATATTTCTACAGTTTCAGGAGTGTAGCTTCTAGATCTCCCATATCTTAATTTTCAACACATTTACTCACGCACCAGCCAGAAATTCAAAAAGGCCCACGGCAACCCACGAGACCCAGAAATATATCAAGGATTCCTAAGACCATTCAGTCCTTTTCCTGAGTTTCAATCAAAACAACAGGCTAGACATTTACACTATGTCATTTCTCCTACCCCCCTAGATTTTCATAATTTGATCATTCAGATACAGTGACCACAAGCGCCTGTCGAAGTTGGCCACTACATTCAAAGTGCACCGTACACCATCAAATTACCACTACAGGACAAAAAGGATATCAGGAAAAATACTCTCATATTTTATAGAAAGCATACCTATGGTTAGGCCCCTAGAGACGATGAAGCTGGTGATTAATCCAGAAATAATGTGCCAAGACATGCTAGAAAAAAGTTCCAGTTTCGAAGTGTGCACGTTCACCGATATTGCAGTTATTTCTGTGTGGGATATCCAAGTTTCCTCGCAAACCTAGGCTGGCATGCCTCGCATCACAAATGACTGTGAGAGATGCAAGTAAAAAGTCATAAAATACATTTGGTGTCTAATGCTATTAAGGTTCTGGGCAAAGGATCAACAGCGGAAGTACCATTAAATAATGCAGATCACTTCTATGCGGTCCAGAGGCAATATGATATAGATCTATCATTATGTCAGTATTCTATATGTGATGCTTCTGATCCACTAGTACAAAGGTTATGTCTTTGTGGACCACGCAAAGAACGGCATCAAATATAAATGTGTATGGACTGGCACAGAATAGGGTTGGAAGATATACTAAGACATGCGATAATCAAACCAAATAATTCATTTTAAGAGGCTCTTTTTATTGTTTAGGAGTTTAAACTATAAATATAAGCAGGTTTCATAAGATTATTGTCACTTACTGTATACTCTAATAATTTTATAGGTTATTAATTGTGACACAACGACTTGAAGTAATATTGACACAAAGCCTTGAAGTAATAATGCTACAAAAGCATGGATTATTGCACATAACAAATCTACGTTGAACTAATTATCTTTGCGCAGATAGTTTCAGGTAAATGTAAGCATATACCGCATTTGGGAGAGGCCCAGTTGGCGCGGCCATGTTGAACAAGTAACGGTCTTGATTGGCTAATAAGGCCTGCTTGACCACCCACAGTGAGTGGCGCGAAATGTGAGCGCATGCACCAAAAAGGATTCCTGAATGCGGTATATATGTACATATTTTTTCAATGGTTCTCTTTAGAAAAAGAATTTCATTCATTCTTAAATGGATATTTTTGTTTATATTAATTAACGTTCTGATGACATGTAATGTTGCTGAGCAATTTCACATGGTGTTTTTTAATATTGCACGTTGTTCGATAGTGTTTAACAACAAGAAAGCTGTTGTCAATATACCACATGCCACTGTCCCCAGGACGACAATCTTGGCTGAATTTCTTTTCGAGAATTATAATAAATAATCACTTCCTTGTGCCTTTCCATTATTCTTTGCACATAAAGTTTTTCTGTTCTCAGATATGTCATCTTTGATTATACCAACCATTTCTAAAGGAAAACATAAGGATCCATTTCCTAATGTTACGGATCGATTTATTATTTGACTACATCAAGCCTATGAGGCAACTGGTAAGAAAGCATGCTATTATAATTTTATAAAATGTCATAATATAGTAAGTTGCCTAGCTTCTAAATATCATAATGCATTCCTTTTGTTCTGATAATGTTCAACGTAGTTAACGATACATTGGTGATGAACCAAAACATATTTACAACAGAATTAATTAAACAAAATCATTTTTGGGTTCCTAGCTAATAATAATTGAACTCTATGGGCACACCGCAATTTCTTTTCGGTGAGATGATTCTAATACATTATATTGATGCCCTGCGATAGACTATGAAACCTTCAATGTGTTTTCTTCGATATCTACAAATATCATTCTCTTTAATAATTCTAAACAACTATCAATCAATCATGGATTAAGCTTTTGGGATGTATATAATATATAGCCTGTAATGGAAGGCATAGCTTTAATATTGCCTTATCCGGTTTAATTAGCCCAATTAAAGAATTCCATTAATCATCAGGGATATTGTTAGTCACGGCAAGAAAATGTGTCTGTCAAAGTGTTTGCGATGCTAAATGACGAGTTATAGTGGTCCATTTTGTCCATTGTCACATTGCTGTAGAAGGGCACAGCCGTCATGATTAAAACCAGCTTAGAATTAATGGTGCAACCCAGTTACAAGCTGAGCAGATCAAGCTATTGTGTGCTTGTAGTCAATGAGCTTTTGAGAATGCATCAGAGTCAGTTGTCTTTAATAGCTGTAGCCATACATTTGACCAGGGAAAGCGGTAGGGTTCCAACCCCACGATGATGCTGGTGGTGACACCTGTTGTGTAGTCATGTAACCACCTCTAGCACTTAGCGTCATACCTAAGGTATCTGCAGCAATAGGCAGGCTGTTGCGATAGGCTCCAGATCCAGGATGTAAGGGAGGAGATGGTGTCAATGCCAGCCTAGTGGTGGCAGCACTGGTTCCTGTGATGCTACCAAGTGGGCATGCTCCCGTAAAAGACTGACTCCTAGGGTGACTCGAAGTACTGCAGGATCCTTCTGCTGGACTCAAAGTATTGCCGTAATGATTGACATTCACCCCATTCTCAAACAGACGATCATGCTCAGTTGATGATGAACTGAGGTTACTGTTAGGAGATGTAGAATTGAGTTGATGATAAGGAATCTCAGGTGAAATCAGACGGCGTTCTAACCATTGGCCTCCTCTGATACCATCTTGTGGGACTCCACTGAGATCACGCTCATCAAAAGAAATACACAATGATGAGTCTGATGGGGAGTGGAATTGACGAGGGTCACTTGCCCTAGTGATGTCACTTGGACTGGGCACTTGGAGGTGTCTGAGATATATGACATCATTGGGAGGCGTAGCCATTCGTCGTTCCAGCATGTCTGCTACATAGCCGGAGAGTTTAGCACGCAGCTCAGCGTGTTCTGCATCCCCGAGACACTGCAGTGCCTCCTGTAGGCAGGCCATGTAACCAGCTGCCACCTGAACCCCAACATCAGCATCACCTGATAAGGAAGGAAGTAGAAGACAAATGAAAGATACTTAATCTTTATTTCAAGATTTGAACTAGACATGATGAAGCAAATCATGTACAACATTATTATCAGGTACAGCACAATGCCGATTCCCAGCCAGAACTGAGAAATAATACAAGGTACGTGATTTGATTTGACAACTTTGAAAATATTTTTTTTCAGATCTATAGTCCCTACGGACAGAGAATTTGTTGTATTGATAGCCCTGAACATTAGAACAAAAATATTTATCCCTCCCCATGTACATACAGAACAATTCATCAATTGCTAACCCAGAAATGATAATTATATCATCCTGTAATATGAGACAAATCTTTTTCATCCCCATGTTTTTTATGTGTATTCAAAGGATACACTATTAACCAGTAGGTATTTAGAAAAAAATTACTTCAGCAGATTCACTTCAGCGGTCGCACCGGTCACACAGCCACGTCCACCACCATCGATCCATATATCATCCTGTAATGCTCTCATTACTCCATTTCGTGTATCACACAAATACGAGTTTTTGTGTGCACGATTGTGAAAAAATAATCGTTTTTAAAATAAAACCTACCCGTTGAGGAGGTGGAGTCGTCCTGAATGTGGTTCACAGCCTGCTCCAAGATCTCAGCTCTCTCCAGGCGACCAGCCGAGGACAACTGTCAGAAATAAAGAAATGTTGCATTTTAAAGGTTAAATAATGAGAAGGGTCTACCTTCACTATCTAAACTGTTTTATCTATTGAAATTTTACCGTGATCCTAGCGTCAAACCATTCGAGGGTTATCTCTTACTCTGAATAATGAACCAATGAACGAAAATTTTAATTGTGTAAGGTATGTGATGATTTACGTGAAGTATGAATAAATTGATGACTTAGTACAGACATGATTATAAAGAGAAAGTGAAAATGAATGCTTGCACATTTTCTTGTCAATTAAGTTTTAGAGTATCATTTAGGATAAGCCACGACCTTAACGCAGACATGCCTCTATGACTATACTAATGTTTACATAAACAAACTTATAATACATTATCCAAACGAGTCTCACCGTGTTTCTTCCAGTGGGAACGAGCATCCTTATCTGGTTGATGTGTTCTGTCACCTTGGCCCGACGACGGCGTTCGATGTGAGGTTTGGGCGTCTGAGAAACAGAGTTTCACATTGCAATTATTATTCATTTTCGTAATTTCAAAGAATGTTGTACCTTTATTCGTGTATCATTACATAGTGAGTTAATGGCTTTAAGCTTAAGCAGAACAACTTAGGCATTCGATAAACCTTAACATTACTAGGAGACAGTTATAATCCAGTGATTATTGTCTTTTAATGTTTTATCTCATCATATTGTTTGATTAGCCTATACCATGCTGGATTTCAACTGAATAAATCAATAAGTGATAGCACTTTGATATAAATATTTTTCATATTTTTCATCGTAACCTCATTCACATTGAACGAGAAGTAAACAGAGGGTAGCAACTGAAATACAGAGACGCGGAGGCTACTTATTAACAATTCCCGTTTATGTTACAATCGCCTATATAGGTTATCCACTTATAATTAATAATAGATATTCCCCACCAACATGAGTGTAAACATTATCGGTGACATTCTGTCGATCATGTAGCGAGAGCTCATATTCAGAATATTAGTGTAGTCAGATGTAGTCGACGAAATGTTTCGCTTTGCAAACATTTGCGAGCAGTCCATATCGAAAGGTGGATTTAGGAATATTGAGTACGAATGGTAATACCATAGACAAAGAATAGACAATGTCATATCAAAGTAAGGGGGAGTTCATAGGCACTGTCCCCTATTGTATACGCTTTAATTTGTAAGAAAAAGAAAAAGAAAAAACACGATAAACTTCGCAAGACAAACCAGTTTTTTTTCTTAATCAAAGAGTCAACATGGTAACCGTCATGGGGTGGGGCCTACATTATAATATATATGTACATAAATTATATGCCCACTGGCAGCCAAGTTTTATATAATAGTATTTAGACCGGTGGCCTCTCTGATTTGATAGATAAACTAATAAATGTTAGTCGAATAGGGTACGAGAGCAAATAATATAAAAAAGGAGATAACTGATTCCATATTGGGAAATTCCAGTCACGAGACACCTAAAATAATTGAAGGAGATTTAAGCTGGTACGTCACAGATGTGCAGCTACTATTGAGCATTTATTCCTCTCAAAATAGGTATCTGAAAAGTAATAATTATTAGTAAAACTCGAGAAGAAGAAGAAGCACAAAGATATAACATGTAATTGTTACCTTCTGGTATGGGACAGGATTATCCCCACTGGCATCTCTCGGTCGTGTGATCTTCATCCTTTTCTACTAAGGTACGATAGGTAAGGTCATGAGTTGTATCCAATAAAGCTTTACTCACTTCCAACAACTATTTCGGGCTTAATTTGCACTGCACTTGTTGTTGGGAATTCCACTAAAGATAAAATGATCCAGCTTTGCTTATTTTAAAGCCCTCCTTCTTGGTTAATTGACGCTGTTCAAAGTTAAATGTTCTCCAAAGCCGATAAAATAATAAATCGGTGGGTATATAATATTCAAGAACAAATTATATGATGCGTGACTTGCAATATACTTCCATAGACATATGTATCTCTATGAAATTACCGAGTCCTCCTTGCTTCCTACTTGGTCTCCTGGAGGACATGTGTATACATCCAAGTCCGTCAGGGGTATATATAAGCACTATCCCTTATCCCACCCTATCCCTGTTACTGTGGGGTGTCAGGCGGGGGGTATGGGGAGAGTGTCAGGTCCAACATGCAGGTGTGAGGGGGGTTGGCGCGGTTTGCTCCGACTCACCTGCCACCTGGCGACGTCGTCAAACACCCCACCTGGACACTCAAACACACGTCGCCCCTCGTCACAGTGACGTCACCGCGCAACACCTACTGACCGCAATATATCAACACCTTTTGACTTTCAATGGTTACATTTATTACACGAAATTGGTGAAATTTTCACTCGTTGTGAGTAATCAGAGGCCCGCTTAGCACGTATTCAACGATTACTGGATTTCCCCAGGATTTCCATGTCTTTCTCTTCACATTCCCTGCATTCTTTGTGATTGAAAATGTGCAAAGGCTGACCCATACCTTTTGATTTAAGTGATAGATCGATTGGGAAACAGCCTTTAAATACGTTTTGGCCCTTTGTATGTTGAATATTCATTAACCTTTTTTTTTTTTTTTTTTTTGGGGGGGGGGGGGGGGAATGAAAATTATGGGAAATTGCAATAATTCCCGGAGGCTACGGCCAGGTTGGGGAGAAATCACACTGGTGGCTACGGCCACATTGGGTGAACTTAGCTCAACGTTTAGGATATTAGAATACGAAATTATTGGTATTCTCTCGCTAAGAAGACGACAAGATAACGATTTAGTTGTCTAGAAAAATAAAAACTATTAATCATTATCTGATATATACACATAATTATGAATTATCTTGGGTATCGCGGAAACGAAATTCAGCGAAAAAGCCAGCCTAAACAATTGCTGAAGCAAGCTGCGGTAGCATTCAGTGGAGGCGCCATTCGTCCATCCAATCAAGTTTCTAACCAACTTGTGCCGTTGTAAAACAATTAGCGGACTAAACAAGCCCACCTTCCGTACGGTCAGTGTTGGTGTAGATGTCTGGTGTGAGGCCACTTTGCTGGTTTACAGAGACACTGACCTGTGAATTGGCACTCACCAAGGGGCATCCTCAGCTTGACTTAAACTACCAATTAAACACTAGTCTAACTACTCTTACAACTATCTAAACAGCATCAAAGTGACAGCCAAAGTTAATTGTCCCTCTTACCGCTGCCGGCTTGGTAGCAGGAGGTCGGGCAAAGTATAATTTGGAAATAAAGACACGCCAACTAGTGATAAACAATAGAAACTCATTTTTGAAGGGAGGGCAACAGGAGGTCAGGCAAAATTCGACATGATTGTATTACTTTTCTCGGCCAGGTAATATGAATAAAATTACAATTAACATAATCTCTGGGATCTTATGTATCAAAATCCCATATTTTTCTCTTTCATTTACTGAGCATGTATATTTCTACGATTCGTAGAACCCAAAAACCAAAACACGTAAATTTCCACAAATTTATGTTGCCTATGTTAAATACAGTAGGATAAATGTGAAAGTTGAACTTTGACATTTCCATTTATAAAGCCATATGAAAAAGTTGAAAGTCGCAGAAAGTTTGGTCACTTTTCGCAGTGGCTGGCCTAGTTCTTGAGACATTGTGACAATTATCTGATTAATCGATGGACTTCACTTGTCACAGACAACATAATCTTGGGAACATGTGATGGTACCATACATACAAGCTAGATGTCTCTGTAGTGGTTAGACCAGACTTCATATATCCCACGGCCAGATGGCGCAATGGTTGTAACAGGTTTGAATCTTGCTTTCTGTTTTTCACGTTGGAGTTTCTTTATATATACATGTATAGTCAAGTGTAAGGTAAAATGGATATTTTCGCAACACATCCTGAATTTCCAGGAGTTATAACTCAGTAAACATTATTGAAAATTTATTGAACTAGCAACCATTTATACTAAAATGCTGATCACATGTTTATTTCCCAATATTCAATGCGGACAATTAAAATTGATTTAATGTTGAGTTTTCAATATTGAAGGTCTAACTGTACATGTTGATTCAATCCCGTCATGGTAATATAGTATGTGTATTTAGTATACGATCAAAAATTGAAGATTTTTTATTACGATGATTCACAATTGAAGTTTTAATGCTGAAACTAGCCTATATTAGCCATTCAATTGTATATTAATCTGCTTTTTCACGAGTTTACGCAGTTGACAATGCTTTTGACGCCTTATACTAAACACTTGAGATCTGGCTCAATTGGAAATAATTACCCAATAAAATTAATTGGTCCAGACATATCTGCCAGCAGAGCACAATGAATGGAAGGCGAGATTAGTATATATAGAGGGAGAATGTTAATACAAATTGAAAATTGGATAAATAAAGTAATTGGAAAATGAAAATATTGAAAAAAGATGAAATGATGAAATGAGAAAAAGACACTATTTTTGTGAAACTGCAACAAGTGCACATTTATTTCAAATAGCCTTTTTTGCATAATAAATATACAATCAATTAATAATCATTGAAAAATCAATTAAGTCATTTTCATTCTTGTGATAACATCAGTTTTCTCACCATAGTATTCTTATTCACCAGCGAACATTAATTGCAAAGGGGACAATCGATTAATTATAAGCATCAAGAGGGTGAGGGATAAGTAAAATCTAGAAAATATGCGTCCCAGTATAAACAATATGAATGTACACGTCATCCCCAGTCTATTGGGGAATAGGGGCTTGGGGCTAGAATACAAGGACGTTCTCTAAACACTTTGTACACAACTACACTTGACCCGTAAAGAATGTTTAAACAGACATGGAACACCTTTGGTTGAGGGCCATTTGACATCATTTTTGACACAAGTCCAACAAGTACAAATCACACGATCACATTGTTAGAAATACAATTGTTAATGTGTAGCCCTTTTTTCTCCTCTGTTTACATTTTAATCGTCCTGACAGGAATTTATTTCTGAACCGCTTCCTAAGTAGTAATTGCAATGTTCTGCTATTCAAAAGTGATACAAATGAATAGAGATTAAAAAGTTCGGGCATATCTCTCTATCAACATGGCCTTTAGTTGGCTCACAACACTTAATCCAATAAATAATTCAAATAATATTACCTAGACCGGAAAGATAGTTCCACTGCAGTGTTTAATAACTTTACCTTAATAAGCAAGAAACGATAGTTAGATACATGTTTAATTAGTTTCAGCTCTAGAGGAAATATTGTGATATTAGAGATAACAAGCCGATAAATGAGGATTAAACCAATATCAATAAACGAAAATAATGTAGTAAGTTGCCAGTTGCAACGGATGGGCTTATACATGTAAATCCAAATTGGCAAATACTAAAGATTTTCAATTTCATGTATAGCACAAATGCAGAACTCTGAACTGAGGCACTCGGTTTCTGGTAGTTTCTAATAAGTTATGAATAATATTAGTTTTATATGCATCGTTGTATTAGTAGTTCCATATGATACATTATGTCTGTATTCTTCAATCATAGAAATGTGCCTATAAAGGTTAGTCTTTGAATACGAACCACTTATCATTATTTCGTACAAAGGAACAAAGTTTTAAATCGTATTGAAAAATCAAAAGCTAAAGGAGTCATTCTTTACATTATCTCCAACACCATCACTTTTCAAGTCAAACCCATAATATATTTCTGATGAGAGGTTTACCTCTAGCTGGTACCAAAAACATCATTGCTCTGTTGATCTCTACGATATCTTTGAACTATATACAATATTTTCAGAAGGATGCAGCATGTTGGTATCCAGAACTAATTAACAAGGTTAAGCAGACCAACAGCAACATTCTGCTTTGTGACCTATCGGATTCTACCCAACAGATAAGGCTCCATCTATAAAATCTTTATAGCTCTAATGGTCTAATGTGACCTGTCTTATTTTTCATATTAATAATATAATTTTTATCCGGAAGGATTAACCTCTTTAAATAACTCTGAACAACTGTGACAGTGAAAGTTTTTATAAAGAAGCAAATTTTGAGATATCAAGCAATAATTATAAGAAAATAATATCTAACGTGTAAAAGAAAAAGTACATATAATATATTATACAATGTAACAATGTTGCAGTATGTTAGATCTTCTATTGTCAGTTGAATAATTCATGCCCTGTGCAAATAGGGACTAATAATTGCTAAACAAACGTGAAACAATGCTCGTTATCTGATTGTATAAAAAGTTCACATACATATAACATTAGGCAACATGTATCAAGCATATTACACAGTTTACTAATATTGGAAGACGTTTGTATCAATACCATTGATGTAAGAAAAACCGTGATTTGTATAAATGCAATCGATGTATTACTTCCGATCATATAAAACAAAATGTCGAATCACTGTAACATACTCCAACATACTAGGAAACTTCCATGTTCGTTATAAATATACCATCATAAATAATATAAAGGGAACAAATTCACATTTACGCAAAAGAATTTCCTTTTCATTTGCAATATCTGGTGTTTGCTTCAATTTCTCGAGAAATATTATGTGTAATTCATTGCAACGCAAGTCCAGATTCAAAATCGATGAATATTAAAAAGTGAAGCAAATTAGTAACGACACACATAATTTAAGAAAATAGTGAAGACAATATCTCTGAAACTTTTTTCCATGCTGTGAAAGACATATAGTTGTGAATTTTCAAACATATGTTTCATACAATTAAAAACACACTCCGTTGTATGAAATTACTAGTACAACTTTGCCATGTGGCAATGAATCCGAACGTTCTTTGTTCCCATTTGGTAGACTGACGTAGAATGAACATGTGCGCAGGTTAAGTTGCGACAAACGGCACTGGAAAGGAATAACATCATCTATTAATCACTGATGATAAAACATGTTTTTTTTTATGCTGGAATAGTCTGGTAATAAAGCAGGCGTATAATGACAACATCTCAACCTCCACGCATCCGACACCATTAAAATCAGAGAGAATTATCAATTCTCTCTGTTAAAATGAAATTGTATCTTGTGGTATTAAATTGGTATTGAATATTTGATTTTTGATACTCCGAATCATTATTAGGATGCCAATATCCTGCTATGAGTATATTTTACTAAGTTTGATTTGCTCCAAGATTTAAACATATCTTTATGATTTGTAATACCATAATTATTATGATTATATAAAATTTTATCAAAATAGTATCTTTCCCGGGAGCATTGAAAGAGTAACCGCCAACAGTATAGACCTTCAGGTTGCTCACGTTTACAGGTATGTTTTGTATCTACCTTAATCAATACCATTGATATAAGAATCTACCTTAATCCATTCTCAAACCCATTTCTCCTTGCCACACCACTGGCTACATAACATTGTATTACAGATCGAGGGAAATTTCTCATACCTTTACAATACATGTATGGTAATATCGGCCATTCCTATGAGCTCCTGCACACCCTCTTTAGGAGTCTATACATGATGGAGTTGAGGTACTTGATCTCGGTGGAGTCAAAGAAGTGCTCGTCGGGTGGGTCGCTGGCGATTTCTTTAAGTTCCATTTCATTGATTTGGTCCGTTACCCCTACCACATACAGCTGGAAAATACAAAGACAAGCGTCAAATAATGCAAGGACTTAATATGACATATTCATAAGAAAGGTGTTCTGATCATGCAATTTTTTTCCAAAAGGATTATAGTATTATAGACGTAACAGACTTGACATGGAATATACATTCTATGACTGTCTCTATAGGCCCAATGCGTATTCTGTGGCCTAGTCTGTAAAGGGTATTAGTCTTACGATTAAGTCATATAATTGGTGATAAATGTTTAATAATGTATACAGCCTCTGACTTATTTTTGGTCTTTCTTCTCTGCCCTTGTCCTTGCCCTCGTGATCTCTGGGATGGTCCAGTTCTTACCTCTATCCCCTATTCTTAGCTAGCCAAGCTCTTACCTCTACATCCCTGGTTTTGGCCTGGTATAAGCTAGTTCTCATCTCTAGCCCCTGTTCTGGCCCTCATGACCTCTGGTATAGTCCAGTTCTTACCTCTATGCCCCCTTTCTTGGCTTGCATGACCTCTGGTATAGTTCAGTTCTCACCCCTAGCCCCTGTTCTTGGCCTGCATGGCTTCTGGTATAGTCCAGTTATCACCCCTAGGCCCTGTTCTTGGCCTGCATGGCCTCTGGTATTATAGGAAAACTGCATGAGGATGTGGGATAAGGCAGGATACGAGCTGGGGATAAAAATTTATCCTGCACGAGCCCGAAGGGTGAGTGCAGGATAAATTTTTATCCCCAGTGAGTATCCTGCCTTATCCCATCATCCGAATGCAGTTTTGCTTTCATTATATGTCGAATTTATTTGTAAAACATCAAAAATAATCAAATTGATCAGAATTTCAAAGTGTGTGGTATCACATAATACTCAACGGCCTGCTTGCACTGCTGCAGAGCTCCGAGCAGGATGAAGAATACTCACTGGGCTTGTTGTTCTGCTTTCCCTTAGTAAAATATGTAAAATAGTGCATCCATGTGCATTTTCATTAATCTAGGGTGCATCAAATGTGCAAGGAAAACCTATTTGTGATGAATTGAAAAAAAAAATCGTGCAAATCCGTTGGATAGGGCCAAAGTTATCAGATAAACAATCTCCGATGTTTGCCCTACGCTGCACGACCTTCACCTTGGCCCTTGACCGTTGCCGTAACGACGGTCATTCTGTCCCGGCTCTCGGCTCAGCCCGCGTAAATTGGGGCGCCTCAGGGAGAATGTCACTGCAGCAGCCCCATCAGCCCGGTTAGTATTCACTCAGGGCGTGTGGTATACTCTGACATACCAAATCACTGGTAACATGGGATGATCGCTTAGGACGCGTGCACCGACGTATAATAAAGTCCAGTTCCCACCCCTAGCCCCTGTTCTTGGCCTGCATTGCTTCTGGTATAGTCCAGTTATCACCCCTAGGCCCTGTTCTTGGCCTGCACGGCCTCTGGTATAGTCCAGTTCCCACCCCTAGCCCCTATTCTTGGCCTGCATGGCCTCTGGTACAGTCCAGTTCTTACCTCTATGCCATCGTTCTTGGCTTGCACGACCTCTGGTATAGTCCAGTTCTTACCTCTATGCCCCTGTCCTAGCCCTCATGGCCTCTGGGATAGTCCAGATCTCACCTCTAGCCCCTGTTCTTTGCCTGTATGACCTCTGGTATAGTCCAGTTCTTACCTCTATGCCCCTGTTCTTGGCCTGTATAGTCTCTGGTATAGTCCAGTTCTTACCTCTATGCCCCTGTTCTTGGCCGGTATAGTCTCTGGTATAGTTCGGTTCTCACCCCTAGCCCCTGTTCTTGGCCTGCATGGCCTCTGGTATAGTCCAGTTCTTACCTCTATGCCCCCGTTCTTGGCTTGCATGACCTCTGGTATAGTTCAGTTCTCACCCCTAGCCCCAGTTCTTGGCTTGCATGACCTCTGCTATAGTTCGATTCTCACCCCTAGCCCCTGTTCTTGGCCTGTATGACCTCTGGTATAGTCAAGTTCTTACCTCTATGCCCCTGTTCTTGGATTGCTCATCCTCTGGTATAGTCCAGTTCTTACCTCTATGCCCCTGTTCTTGGCCTGCATGGCCTCTGGTATAGTCCAGTTCTTACCTCTATGCCCCTGTTCTTGGCTTGCACGGCCTCTGGTATTGTCCGGTTCTTTTCCCTCGTGCTCTCCCCGTCCGTCACTATGAGGCCCACATTTCGGACATTGGGGCGGTCTCCGTGAAACTTGTTAAAGATCTCCTTTCTCGTCAGTCGGATGGCTCCTGACGTGTTGGTGTGAGAACCTCGGAAGGACATGGAGCGGATCTTGGCCTTTACAGATTCCTGTATAAAGGAGAGTGAGAGTGATTAAACATGTATCGTAATTAATAGGACTTTGATTGTTAGTTCAATAACTCACAAAGCCCAAAGGACGGTAAAATCTTTCGGTGTTGCATTAATGAGGGAGGTATGGGGTTATATAGCTATATAATGGGTGTAGGTTCACTATACAGAGATATTTGTAAGGAGAGGAGTGGATGTGGAAGTTGGAGAAAGCCCTCTCCCTCCTTATATATGCAAGTACAGACATCTAAGTAATCTTAATAACCTTTTACTCATCTAACGCAAAGAACGAAATTAAACAAAACATGCCTTGCTTCTCTTTCTTGATGTTAGTGAAATTATAATGATGAACAAGTATTCTAAAAAGTCTTCAGATGAGTAAAGAAGAAGCAGAAGTTATTCCCACACTGCACGGTTTTAGATATGTATGAATTACAGGACGAGGGGAATTCCCCAGGGAATGAGGGGATATTTTGTTTCTATTTCAGCTATTAAAAACTATTTTTTAAGCTAGATATCCTCAGTAAATATTAGATAGCTATCATCTATGTCGAGAGTAAAATTTACTCTGATAATTTGATTATGTTTTTGCATTGATGATACTTCCATGGGTACTTTTCTAATTATCTATGTAGTATAATTTCATGCTAGATCCCATTGACTGTCCAATCATTTTCTGCAATATTCTGAGGCCGGTGGAATTGTTCTCAATAAACATTTTTTGTCTGTAAGATTGTTTTGTGGCAATCTGGGACGAAATGATAAAAAAAATCATGTAAAAATAAATATGATAATAACCAAAATATGAAAATAAAAATGAAGACACTCACCTTGTCTGTAAATGTGTCGAGCCGGAACTCCACCTCTGCTATATCCGAGAACCTGACTGTGCCCACCCTGGTCCTGTCGATGCCGATGTCCAGTCGGTCCACCAGGTTGGCCAGGAATCCCTTTAACCGGTCGTAGTTATCCCCATCTTTGTTCTTGTCTCGGATGGAACCCGAGTTGTCGACAATAAAGGCCAGGTCCATCAGTCCCGTGCAGTCTGTGAAAGAGGGTTTGGTTTGTTATTGCTGTGCCCGTAATGGAGTGGTTTATTTGGTATCCAGTAGAACTGACTGTCACACAGGTAGAATTTGTGTGTGTTAAATTATGTTGTTTTGTTTGTTAAAGGAAAAAAGTGTGTGTGTGTGGGGGGGGGGGGGGTTGCTTAGTCAATTCAACACATTGACAAAGGATTTAGTATTTTGTGACGTAAATAGTACATGTATTTTTGGATGGGACTCCCCCTCCTTTGTCTAGAGAATCCCAAAGTTTTTCTTGGAATAATGTATTTAAATGTCTATAGGATTGTGGAATTGTTTTGAGAAAAGTGCTTGTTTAAGCCAGAACACTACCATTTAATTCTTTTATATTATGTTGATAAATCTTGACTGCATTAACTGAAATCAGGAATTGGAGAACCCTGACTCAGAATTATTCTGAAAATGCGCTTTACTGATTTCTGGTTTTTTTTTTTAAATGTTATTGTTGTTTAATCATTCACAACATGTTTTAGCTGCTTCACTCAATGGAAATATACACAGGGTTGCTATCTGACTTAAGATTATTTAAAAACATCTCTATAAGACAGTTTGCACGCGAATGCAGATTCGCTTATAGGCTTGATTCCACTATCCAATGTTGTCCCCAGTTTCGAAAATAGTGAAAAGAAATCTGTGCTAAATATAGTAATGTTATACCATTAGAAAGGACTTTTAATACTCTTTCAAATGATATGTAACATGCAGGGGTTCTTGTTATATTTCTAATGAAAACTTTTAAAAACTACAAATTCTTAGATGTCAAGATCGCCTTGTGGAATACAGGCTTCAGGAAGAGGGTGTAAGCCGAGCTTCTTACACCTTTTTCAGCTATTATTTGCCTTTTGGCTATTATTTTCTCTGACATCAAACCCAACAAAGGCAGCCTGTAGAGTGGTATTATGATGCGTTCAAAATAAACTGCATTCAAGGGTATGATTCTTTTTTTAAAAAAAATCTGTTTACATCTTGGGTAATATAATGACCTATTCTCTCTTATTGTATTCGTGACTCGTGACTTCGAGTTACTCTGCCATTCAGACTTTGCATGTTATGTTATCATGCATGCTCAACGCAACGTTTTTTGTTTGCTTGTTTGTTTTTTGACAATGGGCTTTAACAATACAATCTGATCTGCCGGTCCAGTTGCACAGCTGTTATTAATCTGAACAAAAAGAAATCATTGGCATGTTCTGTAATGAAAACAATATAAACATACACCATCTCCAGTAATTATTTAAAAGGCCATTATAAATTGATTGCAACCGTAAAAGCAAGGAATATATTGACATAGACAGTAGTTTTCTGCTATGCTACCGCAAAATTTATATTTTCATGTGGTTCACTATTTCAACAGCTAAAATGACCTGTTCATCTTTATTCCGTATCTTTTATTATGTAAAAGGGAAAGCAGCCAAAACGGGGTATAAAATATTGCCTAGAAAAAAACGTAATAGGGGAAACAATATAGAATCTTTGCTGGAGTATGTCCTCATAGTCATATGCCCTTAATGGAACAGGGACATTCTCAAAAGTCCATTCTGTGGTCGCATACCCCCAGTGAACAATCCTAGGCTTCTACTCCAATGATTTCATTGCATGTTCATAAAATATGATCTACAATGACTGAACGATGATAAAACTTATGATATATAAAAGGTTTTTCTAGGCTGTTCGACAGTAAACTTGGCTGTGATGGGTCAATGATAGAGACCTTGACTATCTATAGATACAGTACAAATGCTTTATGAATTTGGTCACTTCTCCAGGCACTTGTATAAAAAGAAGCATTTAGGCATGAACCAAGAACGTGCCCGACACTAAAAACAGGACACGTCATTTAATTCAAACAGTGCATGAGAGTTCATGCAAATATGCACACGCTATGGGGAGTAGGTTTCTTTGTTATTATTGCATCTACCTACGATGAACAACCCAAAACTAATCACACCACGACCAAAATGGGACTGTGGAAGAATTATTTAACAGGTAAACCGGGCAGTCACCATTCTTTCTGATACACATAAGTTGCTTAGTTCAGCATGGTGGCCAGTGTAAACGACTCTATTATGCAAGGAATGTAACCAGTTTTATTTTGCAGCAAAAGTAAACGGCTCTATTATACAGGTAGTGCAAATGGCTCTCTTATACGGTCAATGTAAATGGTTCTACTATGCAGCCAATGTAAATGGCTCTATAACATTGAAGGCCAATGTAAACGGCTCTACTATAAAACCAGTTTGAAATGGCTCTATTATGCAGCCAGTATGAACGGCTCTGTTATATGGCCAATGCAAAAGGCTCTATAATACAGCCAGCATAAATATCTCTATAATATGGTCAGTGTAAAGAGCTCGATTTTACAGCGAGTATAATATCTCATTTATTTTATGCAGCCACTATAAAGAGCTCTATAATATGCCCAATGTAATAGGCTCTATAATTCGGCCAGTGTAAATTAATCATCTAGTATACAACCAGTATCTAAACGGCTCTATAATACAGCCAGTATAAATGGCTCTATAATATGGCCAGTATAAACGGCTCTATAATACAGCCAGTATAAATGGTTCTATAATACGGCCAGTATAAATGGCTCTATAATACGACCAGTATAAACGGCTCTATAATACGGCCAGTTTAAATGGCTCTATAATATGGCCAGTATAAACAGCTCTATAATATGGCCAGTAGAAACGGCTCTATAATATGGCCAGTATAAACAGCTCTATAATATGGCCAGTAGAAACGGCTCTATAATATGGCCAGTATAAACAGCTCTATAATATGGCCAGTATAAACGACTCTATAATACGGCCAGTATAAACGACTCTATAATACGGCCAGTATAAAGGACTCTATTATGAGGTCAGTGCAGGCTCTCCGTGCATCAGCAGTCCGATGGAGGTCATGCATCATTGATCAGGTGGACAGGTAACGGGGATCCTACACAGGTGTGCAGCGTAACCTACTCCACAGGTCCACGCCCCACTCACCGTACAACCCTCCACCTATCGGTATTGTACCGGGGGTGTGATGGCCATTAGCACCACAATACCTGCCATATGGCTGTATTGGACTCGTTTTATCAGGTTTTAGACCAAATGCTTTTAGCAGAGACCTTGTATGTATGTATAGGATATATCAAAACTGGAAAGCCAGGGGAAACCTGTTATGCACTACAGGCCTGCCACCTAGGTGCTGGTTGGACTAGATTTGGGTTGACCATTATGTCCATGGTAAAAATAGCCAGTGTGGTGCCATTTGCTATTCCAAAATTACATTGGTAATGGCCAGACCCTGGTCATAGTTGATCCAACCAGCCACTAGGGGAATGAGCACATAGGCCCAAAGAGAAGCTTTCCAGTCTTGATATATCCTATATGTACATACCAGGTCTTTGCTTTTAGGGAAGGAGACGTGGCTATAGACGCTGTGCAGTTGACGTCACGAGTGGGTTATATAATGTGGGCTTTACGTCATATTGGTGCTGATCAATTTAAAAATTTCATCATTCACAATTAATAAACATAGGCCTATAGAACACATATTTTTTTACCATATTTGGGCAAATATACCATTGAAATCATGATGAATAATACTATTACGGTTATCAAGAATCTATAAATCTATAAGACTCTTTAACACGTTTTAAATCCACGTGGTTGTGATGACCACATGGTGATCAGCAAAAATGAACGATTGACCACTTCTGTACACGGTCTATACGGACTCATTACTATATTTTCCTGGCCAAAATCACCATGGAGTATTTAGATACAAATACATGTTATTATGGCAATGGCACCGAAAATCTATTCTAGAAAATAACTAATTCAAAATAATAGGCCTGAGTGTGTAACATATCATAGGAAAAGTTAAAACTTTGAATTAAACATAATCATGAATAAGTCAGGATCGACTCACCTGAGGGGGGCTGGTTGTCGGGCTCTGGATCAGGCAGGTCGCACACTCTATATATCAGCAGCTCCTCTATGGCCGTGAGCAGCCCAAAGTCCTGAGTCCTCACAATGTTCCTGCTAAAATCCTGCACAATGCCCCTCAACTCCTCCTCGTCCGTGTACTTGCCTATGGCCACCACGTAAATCTCCACCCCTAAAGCCCTCAGCTGCTCCGCCTCCGCCTTAACGTCCTTGGTCCGTCTGGTGGATAAGCCGTCCGTCATGAGGATGATGACGTCACGGGCGTCGCTCCTGTTGCCCTTGGAGGCCTGGTAGACCTCCTCCCGGGTGGTCTGCAGGGCGTCGGCCGTGTTGGTGTTACCCCCCTGGTGCTGGAGGCCCTCCACGGCCTGCTCCATGGTCAAGGCGTACTTGTACTGGTTCAGGGGCCAGATGACCTCCGCCTTGTCCGAGTATTTCACCATGGCCACCTGAAGGAATGTGAAGGAAATGTGGTATTTTGTTGAATTACTATGTTCATTTAAAAAAAACAAAAAACATTAGTATGAGACTGGAAGAACACATTCTATGTGTCTTTGGTTAGTTAAAAGAAAAATGTAAATTGAAAGTAGTTGTCTTATTCACATGCACTCACCCTTGGGGATTAGAAATGTGAATGCATGTTTAAGTAGTGGTCACTACTAAAGGGCAAATTAAAGCATTGTTGTTAAGCTTGTTCTTTAATAATGTGGCCGCTTAAGAGGTGTTTTCTCTGTCGAGGAGGGTTGTATATAAAGGAACAACTGTTTATGAGATATAAGGCCAATACTAACTCTTTACAAAGGAATAAGCCATTTTACACGATAATGCCCTTCATACCTGAGTGTCGGAGCCCACGGGCAGGCCCTTGATGACCGCCTGGACGAAGCCCTTGACCAGCTTCCAGTTGTGGTCGGGCTTGTCGAAGGGGTCGTTCTCTCGGATGCTTTCAGACTGGTCAACGATAAAGGTAAGGTCCACCCTGCCTTCACAGCCTGTAAGGGGAGAGATGGGTGATCGGTTATATATGTTTTAGATACAACGGCTTTAGGATAGAATTGGTCTTAACAATAACCGCTCAATCAAGAGTGAAAAGTGCCAGTCTTTATAGAATTCAAGGATATTTTCAGAGGTTAAAAAAAAAGGGGGAAAAAAAAGGGGGGGGGGGGGGGTCGATGCCCTATTTCTAATAAAGTAATTCAACACTGATCCAGCCTTTACCAAATTTAACCAATCAAACCAATCTAAAAAGAGGTTAACAGACCTAATTATTCAATTCAGATATACTTCTGATATACTTCTCCCGTCATCACTGTTTATAGATAACTTGCACAGAAATGCCCAGGTGTAAAGTCTATTTGCATAACTTTTTATTCCATCCCTTTCAATTTTTTCAAGTTGGCATTGTGACCCGCAACTCTGATTATCTATATACAAATCTGAACCACATACATAAATGAGAATGATATCAATTAGTCACACATTAGTCTTTAAATGAGACTGGCGACGGGATGTAGATAATCTGTAGTCACGACTCTAGCATCATTTATGTGCTTGTATTTCCGGTGTATTTTTAATGCTGGATCCAGGGTCCAATCCTATATCCCAGTCCAGTAGACATATCCTAGCCTAATATTCCTTTTGCATATTACTGGATTAGTTATTCGTATATTTGATGATTAAGCGATTAGAAAGTATGAGCAGGGTTCAAAGAGTGAGCCATTGAAACCTAGAATATAAGAAATAATAAGATATATAGGAGGCAGTGGTTGGCATCAGTTGCTGCCAGTAAAGCATGATGGATCTGCCAGGGTGAAGACGTTATGCTATAACATTTCACAGATTACCATTATCAATTTTGTTTGTCCCCGACATTGACTGCAATAATTTCTCCATTGTCACATAATCCTACTGGTCTTGGTCCATCCATGTTAGGGAAGAGATCACATTTATAAACCTCATGATTTTTCAGAAATTCCCATGTAACAATGGACGGATGGACATGGGGTATTTTCTCTTTAACTTTATATCCTATTGCCCAATATAACTTTTTAAATGACAGAAATTTTGGAAATATCTGTACATAAACTGCCCTATTTATTGACCGATAGATAGTCTCTGAAAGAACTAAAACTTTTTATATATATATGAAACTTTGGAAATAAATTGGCACGATAAGACCTGTTGTTTCCTTCTGATCAGCGTTATCTAACCTCTACATCACTTATAACTAAAAGCCTGAATATCACTATGCTATTGCTAACCAAAAAGCGGAAACTACTCTATGGAGGCTGTCCTGTCCCCATTCATAAAGCCTGTGCTGGTGGTCTGTTAGTGTTCACAGGCGCAGGGACATCTCTGGCTCGGTCACAGTTAGTTTCACATGGCCTGCTCCTGAAGTCACTTAACCTGGCTGCTGGCCAGGGATATATACCACCGGAGAGCAATCCAAACCATCAGACCGTGCAAACTGCATTGGGCTCAGACTATACACTATAATAATCGGTCTAATATTGTTTGCCATCTAATATTCTTTGGCATAATGTTGTGGTGGGTGAGTGTAGGGGATCTTGATGGGGGTCTTAATGTCCTTGTCGACTTTAAGAAACATCCATGTCGCGTGTCGCTATCTTTAAAAAATACCTGACGCATGTCATTAAGCCCTTAAAAGGCCTATGTAGTCATACTGAATTTAATAATGCAGCTCTGCTCATTTCATTCCCGCAATATGTGTTATCATTCTCAATATAATGTGTAAAAGAAATGTTTACTCTTGAGTTCTGGTAATTAAAACGCCACCTGTATGAGTCTGATAAATATTTAACTTGTTATGATCTATAAATTAAACATGACCTTATATGGCCCTCTAAAAGCATGCATTTATCATAATGTTACCAACCATCTTGTCTCAACATCAAAGTGCCTCTGTTTAATTGCTTCATCTATTTATACCTGACCTTACACTCTCGGCCAAGCTATATCATCCATATTACAAACTGTTCTTCTCACATTTTTGTTGTTGAGAATCTTGTATTACCTTTTATGGACAAATGGCTTTTCCCCTAAAGGGTATCTAGGTGTTTTTATGAAAATAAAAAGAGAATTGTCCTTAAAACCAAGAAAAGAATAGCTCTTGCAGTTTTTCATAAACCTCTATTTTCTATACAGTTTCTCAGAATTAAATAGAATTTCAAATGTGCACCTAATTTATTTCATTTCATTCTTGATAATTCTGTCCTCCAACGCCCTAACATCTTGACATATATTGATTTTATTAAGGTAAGGGTGGAAACTGACTCATTACTTACCTTTAGACACACATTCAATGATATTATAGAGCATAGAAAAAGTAAGTTTCAGAGAAACCTTAATTATCTTTTATCCTAGCAAAACTAATAAGATGCTGCACGCAATAGTAATTCAAACCTATTTATACCTACACTATCCTGGGGTTTCCCTAGGATATCTTTCCGTCATTTATTCCTCCACTGAATCAGTTGAACATAGTAATAATGGTTACATTTCCTGTACATTATGTTGGCGACATTAAGTCTATAGAACTGAGACTAGTGTGAGAAAGCTTCGCCACTTTAATAGGTTCATTGCTGTCGTTCACATCTTACCTAAAATTACAGAAGCACTTAAAGAATATGAATAAGAATTGGTACTAGATTACGTCAACTAACTCAAAGACCTATCTTTGGTGTGGTTCTACACCGGCTGCCTATTGGGAGAAGCTTGGAGGTCTTTGGTTTTATAGTCAGGTGCTTCTTTCGATAATGACGTGGTTTCATACAAGAGAGCATCTTCACACCAACCACTGCACGCAGAAACTAATGATGGAATCTATGCCATAATATATCATACTTTAGGGTTGCTGTTTGTTAACAATAATATTATTATTATTATTTCATTTTCAACAAACACACTTGAAATTTCCACGCATTGAGCACTGAATTTACAATGATTCTTTTGTCGAAGGCGATGTCAATGTACCTATGAATATCACCAGTGTGTCAACTGTAGACATAAATATGAAACTTTTTCATATGTTTTCCAATAATGATAGTTGTAAGTTCTGTTTAAAATGGCATCCTCCACAGAAAATCATCTAACATCGTGTTCCATGTCCAAATATTAGAGAATGTACCATTCATATTTGTTTATGATTAAACTGAAATCTTTTAATTATACAACGATGGTCAAAGTTCAAGAAGTATTGTATGCCCAACGGGCTACTCCATAAATGTTTTACATAACTCAATTTATAAACATGCATGTTATGATTGCAACGTTATCATTATGCTTTACCGTAGATGATTCCTGACACTTTTTCTCACCAAATGAAAGTATTCATCGATGCTTTGGACAAGCATACAATTTTTACACCTCCTTCAAAGTAAAGTGTGTGGACTGCATGTTTTTGATAGTAATGATATATAGATAGTTTTTATAAATCCCTCAAGCACGATTGCCTGGGCACGTTGCTGGGTAAACTCACTTGGTTGGGTAATACATCGTGATACATACAGTACGAAGGACATTACATAAGCTATACCAAACCACGTGCTCAAATACTCCCCACACTATCGAGCCTATTTTGGTGAAAATTGTGTAAGTTAGCTTTTACATTTGAAACCTCTTATTACATGATAAGCTGAAGGGAGAACGATGAGACTGCATTATCGAACTACGCATGCTGTCGGGTATATCATCTTTATTTTTTATATCTCTTGTTTAACCAAACATTATGTCAATTCACACTGGTTTATATGGACAGTTTAGGTTTATGTTGCTTCACTTGATGAATTTCTTGTATGGGTTTTTGCAGGGGTGGCGGAAAAATTCTTTAGCAGGTAAATATATCGAAGATTAAAAAAAAAAGACACTTAATGATATGACTCCAGTATTTCTTAATTCCTTTAACTAGATACAAGTGAGCAGAGAGAAGTGTAAAGTAGTACATTTAGTTTACAGTACTTTAATACTGTTAGGGCTGACAACCTCACGCTACACCGTGACGAGAGGTGTGTGATAACGTACACCGAATGCCTCTCCCCCTTCTAAGTGTATTTGATCTTTTGTTCTCATTTCCTGCCAGGCTCTGGTGACATGAACGATGCAAACGAAACAGTAATCTCCTTAACAATGTAGGAAGACGACAAATACGATCCCTAAACTAGGTCCCAGCCTTCCTTAGGGGATGGCTGCAAGCTATACCTCCCACTAGTACTGAAGTAAAATGTGGAAATGGGTCTTTCCTATTAAGGTGTTCACCGGAGGCTGTTAGTCTTTGAAATACACTTTTTATGAGTGCTGAAAGAGCCATCCTGTTTTATCTATTTAGTCTAGAATATAATGAATTGCATAGTACTTGTTTTCCAGGTAAAGAGTTTTGCACTCACCAATGGCTATTATAGTAGTGGGGAGAGATCTGTTTTTAATATTAAACTGGTATTGTGGTAACCTATGCACAACATAATTAAGTATCCAATGTAAAGATCGAGTTTATATGTATACCGCTGTATAGCAGGCAAGCCATACTATTATTCCCACCTACACCACTTTAAGTACACAAATAGTACTCAATGTACACATTGCTCAGGCATCTAAGCAAAGGGTTTCGCTCTTATACTGAAGTTTATTCTGAAATATGAGGCTTTTCTGAGAGGCTTCTATATAAAGGACTTACTTCTTTTTAATTGTGTAAAGACATTGATAGATTAGGCAATTCAAGGAAGCCAATGGGTGGGAGAGGAAACGCTGTGAGGTATTCAAGTAAGACAGAATAAAAAAGTATCCCCTTAAGATGTAGAACCAATCTTCACAACATTCAATCTGTGGTGAAGCCTGTTAGAGTACATGTGAGTCCATAATACATGTTTGTAATATAAAGTCACGACCTCTCGTCACGCCTCGCTGCACTTGCCGGAAGACCCTTCAGAACACCACTTAACCTTGACTTGTCAACCACTTCCTTAACCACTGCCAAATATTGCTTTTTTCCCTTTTATCCTTTTTTAAGTCTAGATAATCTCAATAAGTCCTAGAAAATATTTGAGTCCTTGTATCTATGGTGGGAATCAATTCTCACTGCTCTATCTATCATGGTAAGCATGCTCTATGGCAAGGTATAGTTATGTTGCTTTGATCTTTAGGTACTTTTTCAGATCAAAGGAGGTGTTGGGGAGATGCCAGTGAACGTTTGTGTTCCCCTTGTGGCTTGTGGTTTCATTCACGTTTTCTGACATCACTACGTATTTCTTATCTGACTACAACACCTAGGGTCAATATTTAGACGTCCCCTTTTAACGTTTTTCTTGCAAGTGTACCGGTAACTCTCCTTCACATCCAGAATATCAAACTGTAAGCTGCAGTGAAAAGAGCTATAAAATGCATTTGAAATTTGTGGCCATGAAATTTTGTCGATTTTAGGAAAATCGATGTGAAACGCATAGTGTCTACATATTTCCCTAGCTATCATATCAAGCTAAGCATATATCTGCAGTAACACATATCATAACTGTCCACTAGCTATTGTTGGATAATGTATAATCTCCTGCACAGTTTAGCACTAAATTGCACATTATGCCTGTATTGAACTGTCATTATATGCCCATACTGAAGCTAATTTGTTCTAATAACCTTCACAGACAAGTCTCCAATTGCATAATCATAGGGTATTGACATTTCGAAATAGGTACCGTACAATGTGCATCCTGGGAAAGGTAATACTGACCACTTTAAGATACGTTGCTTTTAGAGCAAAAGCAATAATAATTTTTATCAATAAAGATATGAATGTGATGAGAGCCAATGCTAATACTTGTCCGTTTGAATGGTACCAGTGTACCTGATGATACCCTAAACGACAGGTACCGCCGGTGACACGATACAGGGGTCTAAATACCCGCACTTAACGTTCTACATTAGGCACGTTCACCTCTTTACTCAGTTTGTGGTTGGAACTAACTACATCCGAATCATGCCGAAAATCTCTTTCCGGGTTCTACCCTTTACAATCCTGATCACGACCTGTTTTACACGCACAGGTGTATAGAATTACTTTATAATTGGACGATGACTGTTGAATTTACGTATAACGATAGAAAAAAAGCAAAAACGTGTATAAAATTACGGCGAAGAGTAGTTATGATGTATTGTCGGATGAAAGGTGATAAATGGTTTAATTATTTCAGGGTATTCTGTGTATGGATATAGTTAATTGGATAAGGTATGAGGATATATTCCATTGGCGGGGTATGAGGATAAAGCTCATGATCATTGGGTAGGTATAAGGATATGGTTCATGATCATCAAGTGGGGTATGAGAATATAGTTTATTGGGTGGGGTGGCCGAGGATAGACCTAAAGCTAGGTCATTACACTGACAAAGTAAGCAGGTCAATGGAGATCATTCCAGCAATAGTGTCGTCACATATGTACACATTAGTCATACTGATTATGACCTCTGGCTGAATAGAAAACATGAATGCTTTCTGTCCAGGCGCTTTACACCCGTTTGTTTACTACTCATATGAATGCGAACTCTACTTCTGCACAAATAGTAAATCTTCTGTCGGTGTCAGTGTGAGATGACCCCTACTAACAATCATCTGCTCACCACTTCCCCCTTTAGAACCAACCGAATAGCCAGTCTTTGAATAATTAATACATGACTAGCGGCCCTTCGGGAATGTTGCTTAGTAACATGTGAAACAAAACATCAAGGCGTTGCTGACGCTATAAGGAAACCATAGATACAGTATATACATTGTAGCAGACACTGGCAATGACTTCAGCGCACGTGGGTTTTTTTTAGGGGAAACTTTTCCTCGTGTTTCAGGAAGTGAGCCAATTATTGCACCTGAGGGACCCGCGGGGAGTGTGTGCTCGACCTGGATATGCTATGAAACTTTAAATAGTTTCCTTGCCTCATTGTATGTTACGCTGTTCTGGATATTCTATTTTGCTAAATGATAAGTGTAAGGTATTTTAATTGAGAGGCTCCTCATAATTTGTTTTTAGGAGGAGGGGGTTGTCAGGGCCCCATTTGCACACATATAAACGTAGACTCTATATCATAGGAAAATATTGTAATATCTAAACATACAGCTACTCTTTTATCTAAGATTTAGACAAAAATTCAGTTGGCACTTAGCAACAAGTGCAAAATCTTAACCTTTGTCTATGATGTGAAACATCGACTTTTATTTTGCCATTCGGGAATACCCCTGATACTCACAAATACCTCAAATGTAATTCATATTTATTAAAAATCAACTGGTAAAAGTACCCATTTCTAAAATTTGGCAATATTCAGCCTCTTCAAAGAGATCATAGGCGTTATTGTATTTATGCAAGCTATAATTGAAACAGCGTGGCAGGATTCGTAGCCCTGAGGTAACAGTAAGTAGCCCCCCCCCCTCCCACTTCCCGATATTGGTACTTCCCCACACCTTTGGTCTTGGTCAAATACCAGGACGGCTTTAACACATCACTGTCACCTACCGAACCAGTCAGATGTGGCCTTGATAGAGGCATATAAGGTTTATGAGTCCTGAACACTAACTCTTAAAGGGGCAGGTAACAGTGACACGATAGAGACATGCTTGAGAGAGTACCTTGCCCAAAGACCCCTGAGCAATACAAGTGGAAGCAGATAGCAGCATTACCTTTTTCAATCCAACTATCGAGCTGTACATAAAGAATTTAATTGTACAAAATCCCTTTCACGTAATTACCATTAAATAAACAGGAAAGATATGATCAACATCACTCCAATGTCAGGTAAAATTCAATTTGGGAGGGTAAAAATTCTTTTATTTTGTAATGTCATGTTTCCTTACCATACACTGAAAACACAAGGTCGTCAGGGAGCCAGTTTAAAGTTGTCAGAGGGTTGTCATAGGTCACTTTTGGGTTGTCAAAGATGACTTTTGGGTCGTCGCAAGGCTCATTTCAGACCACTGATGCTGTGTGACAACCCTCCGACAACCCTGTTACAACTTTGTGGGTGGTCAGAGGGTCGTCACTGTGAATTTTGAGGCTGGATGACAACCCAAAGGTTGTCATTTTCTCCTGCCGATCTTAGGCCAAAAAGGTTGTCAGGAAAGCAAAAGTGAAAATCAAGTTGTCACAAGGTTGTCGGGGAAGAAAATGAGACTCAAAAGTTCTGCTGGACAACTCTAGGGTTGTCAGTGAGTGGTGCCAAAAATGACAGCCCTAGGTTGTCATGGCCTCTGTCTGTGACAACCCTAGTATTGTAAGTGAATAGTGCCAAAAACCATACAACTCCTAATACCTAATACAACCTAGGCCTCCTAATTGTAATGGGCATACATAATAACTAGTAACATTACATAATAGGAACCCAGCAAACATAAATACATTGTTAAATTTACTAACCTTACTGAAGACCCTGTGACAACCCTGAGTTGTTCCAGTAGATCAAACAACCCTGGAGATTTGTTTGACAACCCATGGCTGTGTCTTTTTTTGGCACCATTGACTTAAAACCCTGAGGTCATCACAGATATCCACATGATCTCATATAAAGTGGTCACAAAGTTGTCAGTATCTCATTCAACGTTGTCAGAAGTTCATCATAGGGTTGTTGATTTTGACACCAAGATTGTCAGAAGGTTGTCATAGGGTTGTTAATTTTGACATCAAGGTTTCCAGAAGGTTGTCATAGGGTTGTTGATTTTGGCACCACTTTTGACAACCTTGTGTTTTCAGTGTAGATTCTTTAACGATCTAAATATTCTAGGCCTCACAAGCTAGGTGATTTTATTTGTACTGGAGGTAAAAAAATCAATGTCCTAAAATATAATGGTCTATCATGTAAACCATGTTTAACACAATAGAAAAACATTCAAGAAAAGATAAGTATCGCATGTAACGGTTGTTGTAGAAGTAAGAACAGGAAATAGCCAAATGTAAATCAGTATGAGGTCATCCTAGTTTAAAGTCCATTTGAATCACGCACTTTATCATGGGAGATTAATGATAGGCCGATTTTTTAAACCTGCGAGACAAATAAACATTAACTCAATTTTGGATATTATCTGCGCATAGCAACCGAGGAAGTAATAACACTGAGAGCAATACATGTTTCATGTTTATCACATGCAAAGTTATGAGTAATGCTATTATTTGTCTGACCACACCATGTTAACATGTAAAGAGCCTTTGATATATTCCATACTAGTGTGGTTGTAATAAAGTTAAGTACATAATGAATTCATTCATCCTTCTGTCAATAGTAAAAAGAGGAGCCAGCTCCATAAAAAAATCAATATAATGTGTAGAAGCTATTGCATAGAGTTGTTTGTTTCAAGTATATCACACACTGCTGTATTCCTGGGGAAGTTAGATTGGAATTAAAACCGCAATGTATTGAAGATTGTAGAATTTACGTCTGAATAGCCTACATGTTGTATGCTTTAATAAAGGTGATAATTTTAGTTGAATTATCACTGCCCAACCTCAATTATAAACACAATAAATGTCCATTACCATCTGGGAGATATGTGTCCTACATATAGAAACTATGGAAACTGAGAAATCTGTGTGGGGGCCTATACATTGCATAAGAGGAAGAACCACAAAGCGGTTTAAATCATAAGTACACTGCACCCCAGTCAAGCTTACTTTTTATTTACATAAATGTTCTTAAGTGCTGGACGGAGTGCGGATGATGCATACATATTCAGACTGAAGCTGCTTAAAGGAAAAAATACTACCTGACGGGGAAAGAAATTATATAGGAAAAAAGTCCCAGACAGTAAAGAAACATGAAACACTATACAGAATATGGAAGATCCGTGGGCGTTCTTATGGAGACAGTGAGTGTTATTTTACCTGGCCTTTGTATCACTGTTGAATCAGAATCTGTTGTATCAGCCCTGGTGGCTGATTGAAGATGGGTGTGCTTGAGGGTAAAATAAATAGGTCATATGAAAGAACAGCCCATCTGCTTGCACTACTATGAAAATATACTTAATTAGTTAAATTACATTATGACTAAGACTATTTCTTAACATTAATGTTCAACGTGCAGGAAATGCCGATTGTGTAAACAGGAAAATGTTGAAATAAAAGTTACGTCTAATTAACGTCCCTCGCATTTGTTCTCCTTTTTAGTTATTTCTATAATTATAGACATGCACTTGATATATCACGCTGAACTTCAATGCGTGTGTCCTACTGTAATATCCAACTTCAAATATTGCTTCACAATCTCAGACCCAATCCCGGTAAAGTGAACCGACTGCTTGTGGGAGGTATTTGAGTAGTTGGTAACACCCAGTTCACACAGCGCGATTTCTTTAAGCAACGAGAGGCTTATTCAATTTTACAATAGTTTCCAATTAGAAAACAAACTGTAACATTTATTTTCATACTGGACGTTATTTGTACCCATCCATTTCATGTGGCATGTTTTTTTAAGTGGTTGGTCTATATACCAACCTGAAGAACATCAATCTTGATTTATAAGCCAATGTAGTGTTATATCCGACATTTATAGGCAGCACATCTTAGAAGGGTGGGGATGCTACCCGCAATTGAACTGTCAATCCTGTTGACCATTTTGTGAAGGCCAATCGACGTACCATTTGGGCTTGTCAGTCATTTTGTGAGTTCAAGGTCTATACTTATGGTTTGGTAATTGTTACAGGTAAGTTGCCTGGATTCAGGTGAGATAATCACCCCAGCTTTATGTCCTTACCTGACATAGTGACCGTCACACTTCAGGTGAGCCTTAAGTCCTCAGGCTATAATCCCATTTCCTTATGGCATATAAAGCAAGGTCAGTCGTCCAGAACATTTCATTGTGTTTTCATGCAAACTAGGGCGTGACTGTAGCAATCTCACTCTGCCTCCTTTCAAGGACAAACTGTGTGGATACATTGCCTTACACTTTATTGATTTCCCATGTGGTTATTCGGTAAACTATCTTCATTGTACATATCAGACTATACCTCTTTATATTAAAACATACAGAAGGACATGGCGGGAAATATAGCATGCATGCAAACTATGACAATAGGCCTATTATCAAAACAGGTGACTTACATGTCAAACAAGAAGGGATACAATTCGTAGCAACACTGGGCACAAAGTGTTAAGCCTAGTTGACATTCTTATCGTGTTCACACGCCATCCATAAAAGCAGCAGTAAAAACGCACTTTTCGGTGTCCTTTTTTTCTGAAGTTACAACGGTCCCTCTCTTAATGGCCCATAATCTGTATTTACTCCCCCCCCCCTCCTCCTGTAACTGTAACATGTCTTAAGGGGAGACTGTCTCAGACTGGTCTTTGTTAGAGCTTGTTGCCAGCAGGTGTGGGCTCCTGCCAGTTCGTTATGATGGTGACAAGTGTGTCCCGACTGAAGATGGCCAATTGCTTTTTCAACTGTGATAACTTTACAAAATTTACAATTTGTCAGCAACTTTAAACAATGGAACTGTATTGCCATGCGTTGATATCTTAGTTGAGTTCCAAACTATTAGACTTTGTTAAGTAAGCATAAACATCTCGGGACTTTCAAAGGTATAATTGAAAGTCAAATGAAATCATAAAGATAATAGGTGTCTTTAAAGGCCTATAGACATGACGGTCAACGAAGTGTGATCAGTTAGCGATCTGGACAATGGAATCATCGAGGACCAATTGATGTAGTGTTCTAGGGAGACTCTATCGAGAAATTCTATGATCTCATCTTTGTATAACATTAAGTACCATTGTTAAAACGTGATATCCGCGTATGTAAGATTTAATACAACTTCAGAATGATTTAGCTGGACATATTCTTCATAAACCATCTACACAGCAGCTAACACATATTGGTGTGACTTTTTTCAGAAGCAATTAAACCCCGCACTGCAGGAAATGGGAAGAGACCCCCTTTTTGTATGCATTTTCGCTTTTCCTTTAGCCATATAAAGCAGTACCTAAAGGCTTGTCTCGTGAGCAGGACACATCGAAACCTATCTGCACGGAGGGCTTATTTTGAGAAAAGGCTCATTCTTTAAGTTTAAGGTACAAATTCTGCCATATGATATCACCTCCATAAGACATGATATGTCGGTTAACCACATCGACACGAGGTAGAGTAAAAACACGAGGATGTCAGACAGCACGGTCGTAACCTTTTTAGAATCCCTTCCTGGTGCAACTTCACCGAAAAAGTTACGACAATATCAAATCTCTCACCCCTACGGAACATAACTTTCTTCAAAAGATGAGTAAGTTCAACAAAATAAATACACATAAACAGTACAAAATATCATGGGCACATTCAGCTTTTCGGAAATGGGGGGGGTGGGATCTTCATGTATAGGCTTAGCAATAAAACGTTGTGCATTTGCTATTATATTGCGCGTGTCTTTTTTGTCTCTTTACCAAGTTCAAGTCCCCACCAAAAAGGAGGGAAGAGAGGGTTCAGACCCCCTGGACACCCCCAGCATCTGCCTCTGAGTTTGCACAATGATGAATCCTATGCACAGCTGCGTCAAAAAGAATCTCGACCTACCTGTCATGTCCATAATTATCCAACTGCACTTACAAGTGTCTGAGTGAGGATATAAAAAGACTAGTTTTTTTGTATACTCCATCCTCATCATGCTAATAGACTCAGGTAAGTTACCCTCACCCAATTAGCTAACTGTGACATCCGGCAATTAATGAATATAATTACCGAGTATTTTTAAGGTAACTGGAACTGTCTGTTAATAAAACACAGATAACACATATAAACTAACTAATGCACCTTGGCATAGCAATGGAAGACTACCACCAATAACAATTACATCTACTCCATTTAGACATCAGTAGATCTAGATTTCTATCGCAACAAGTGTTATAATCGCCACGAAAATATATACCCTTCCCTACCTATTCATTTACTGTGCAATGGTCCGCCTCCCATCTAGGCCTATGTAATCATTATTGAAAGAATAAAAATGTGTACAGAGAAAGATACAGCGCAGACTCAATAGAAATGTTATGGGGCATTAAACCGGTTAAGGGGACAGAGATGGCTTGGTCAGGTAATCCTACACCTCCACTGAAGGGTTTCTATCACCTCCTCCACCCACTGGTCATCTGATACGCTTCTTAGAGGAGATTCATAGTCTATGGTACATATGTAGACAGGGAGCCTCTTGACTTTAGATCCCAAAATGGGAGGTATTCACAGAAGACTAGGGTCGCCCTGGGTTTCCATAGTACTTCTGTTCACAAGAACACATATGTAAGGTTAAAAAAATAGCATGTGTACATAAGAGAATGACACAGTCATGTGCTTACATTCAATCAATCGGACTAAACTTAAAAGGTCTGTGCATGTATACATGCAAGTAATTCTATGTGCCCATCACATATCAGTCTCTTGATTCGTCCCTGTCTTTCCCTCCCATTTCTTAAATTGTATCTGGTCATGTGTAGTTGAAAATACATTACTATGAATAAGTACCCCATCATCTACAGTTCACCGCTTATGGATATCTAAAGAAAAAGATCAGCCGACCTGTTCTAACCCTTTACATTCATGACTTGCTGGATTTCCCCATGATTTCTGCGGATTTCCCTCCAGAATCCCAGGCCCTCATTTCTTATCAATTAAGGAAGTTCAATGCAGAACCAATGCTCATCAGTTTAAGCTATTGCATGCTATCTAGTTTGTAGCATTGAATAGGGAATTAAATGAGCTTTCAGACAATATAATATTGGTTGTTTTTGTACGTAGAATACTTATCAAAAAGAATTATTTTTCAAAACTGTATGGAACAATTGCTGTTTTCCGAGGTGGCTACGGCTGGATTGGGGACAACAGTCTTGGTAGATGTGGTTGGACTAGAGTCTAAATGGTTAATGTCTCACAACATAAATCAATTTTGTCGTGATAATTGACTAAGAATCCACTCACCAATTGGCACTACTCCATGGCAGGAGGAACACGTGTAGAGCAGCAGTATACTCCAGGATAGCAGGTAGTGGGTGGTTGGCGCCATGGTCTGAACTCCCAGTCCCAGGCCATTGATTAACCCAGCGACCAGGTGGGGGGTGTTTCCAGTAGCAGCAGCAGGTCCACACTGCTCTGACTCAACCTTGAAGTTGAACCGGCCACAAATAGCCTCCCAATACAGGTAGGGTCACAATTCAAACAGCATTGGCCACTGCGGTTACTGCCTTAATGGTAATGGTGATGATAGAAAACGCACCTGGTGGTCTGCGTTTGCTACATGCTGAGTCCTCAGGTGTCCTTATATGGTATCCAAATTGCTAACTCTGTCAGCCAACGGTGCTTTTGATGACACGTGTGTATGTGTGGTATTATTAGCAGGTGATCCTGCAGGGTTTTCAGGTTGGATCCAATTGCAATGCTGAGCCCCCAGTCAGCCCAGCCCCCCGTCTTATAATGTATAACTATAGAAGCCGGCTTTCAGGGTTGACCTGTTTTGGGGGGTAGGCTCCTTGTGTAGTAGTAGTGGAAACCACTCCAGTAGCGTCCTGTGTCTGGAGAACGTGTGCGTGCGTGTACCTCCCCACCACAGGATGCTGGATGAGCAGGGTTCTGTCCACAGTCACACTCTCCCCCCGTTGGTTCCAGCTCCAGGCGCAGACCTGGTAGTGGTGGAGACGTGGCCCAGTCTGCAGTGAAGACCGTCACACCGCCAACGCGTCTACCTGCGAGTGTAGTCCGTCCCTGACCTACTAAAGGCCATAATTATTTCTCCGTTGGGTGGCATAGAGCCTATGGCAGGCACCTTTTGCTGCGGAACTATTCAGGACATCTCCCCTATGCTACAACATTGGAAGTGATACGGATAGGAAAAAAAAACTTTCTTAGTTTTCTCTCAGAATTTAAAATTGATGTTCTATGGTCCATTCTATACAAAACAATCTACCTTTTCTCCAGAAACTGATTATAAGACATACAGGGAGACAATCACTATAATTTTAAGGCATTGAGCATATAGATAGGAAGTCTTGTTTTTGAAAGGTGTCCACGAGTCACATGATGTCAACCGACATAGGGTATAGGCATATTTGCGTTGGCTCTAGGTAGGAAACATAAGTTTGATAAGCAATTCAGACACCAAACATGTTGGAATCGGAATGCGTATTGCACAAAAAAAACATATGATTCAATGTGCTTGCCTTAGTACTTAGGTTGTCCCAATGCAAGTACCAACGCAATCAAATCATAAATCATTTGAGTTTATCTCAATATACACAACTAATATGCCTGCAAGTTAAATGGCACATGTGGGCTTTAGCTTTTACATAATAGTTTGAGTAACCAGCCGTCTTGGTTAGAAGTACAGTCTACCTGCGTGGCCGGGGACGAGTGGTCACGGTCTGCTGACCAGCCGTGGGTTCCCCAGTCACCTGGTCACGGCTGAGAGCACGCAGGTAGGGCCTAGGCCGGTAGGTATGGGGCGCCAAGGGTAAACCTGTACACAGCCCAACTTGCAATTCTAGGGCTGAGTTCCACTGTTGGTGGCGTCGTCTGGAATCTCATCGTATTCGATCGCCTTATTAAGGTATCCCATAATCCCTCATGATTCGCCGTTTTGTAGCAGTTTCCAGTTGTATGCTGGCAGTGTTATAAACTTTTCAGTTGGGTCTAGCATTTATGATCCCAGTACACTTAGGTAAAGAAAGATAGTTTTGATGGGATATGTGTCTGATCTATAAAATACTGAAAAATGCTAGGTTAATCTCCAACAGTTTCTGAGATATTGAGGAAAGAACGGCGCCACCAATGCTAAAGAATAGGCCGGAGACTGCTTTGGCCCTGCGGTGTCACACAAATCAGCGGACCGTAATACGGAGAATGGCATGATCAATGGAAGACTTGTTTTTAAAATTGTTAAATTTGTTTTACATTGTGGTGATTAACAGAATGTTGATTGTCATTTTACAACAGAAATTGACTGCTCATGAAGAATACAATTTTATACTGGCTTTTTTCTATGAAGGAAATAGGCCTACATACAGTGGCGGATTTTTTTTGTGGAATTTAGATTTTTTAATGTAAAATGCTCGGAAAAAGGGGGACGCCCCCAGTTTTTATAAGCGCACCCCCATCTTTTCAAAGGGCTAAATCCCCTACTGGCATATGAAATAACATAGGTTACACTCGGAGGAATATAAACTGCAGCTTTGCACTTTGTGTTCTGTGTCGATTAGCAGCCTTGTGCACACATTAAATTTTTTCATTCATTTCTTTTATTGATACAGGCAATAGTTGGCTACAATAGTCAGTTTTAATCAAATGCCTGTTACAATATCCGGCAGGTCATGTACTTGTAAGATAAATCATAGATCATTATCCACCTTTATTTCCCCAGCTAATAGCAATAATTACTTCAGCAGACTTTCTCAGAACCCTGATAAAAACTTTTGATGACCTCTTAGTGTATGGAGCTTCTGTCCTGTGATTCAGGCGTAACCTTTTTAGGTAGGTATAAACAAATACAAATATCAATGTATGGACGAATATGAAAAGAAGCTATCCAATTATCATAACGTAAAACTGATACACGACACAACGATATTATAATCTACTTATTGCTTTCAATAGGTGAATCATTTGAAGGGTTTGCAAAAGAAAATACTCCAGCAAAACCATATATAAACACGTGCATATTAATGAAATAGTCTAAAGCATGGCAATCTGACTATTCCTCCGATTATTACATTGTTGACAAAAGGCTTAAGGTACAATATAAAATCACAACCAAACATGTTATCTGCTCATTTCACCCGACATACATAACTTTTATATGTCTATGGTAAAATGGAGTATAGAACCAGAAATAAAGATACATAATGGTTACCCGACGGGAGAGGCCGAGACTGCTCTCTGCCGATACCAAGACCAAAGACTGTTATCACCGCTCAGTTCTATCAGGACCCTAGGCACAGTGGTGCCACCTGGTTAGAAGCTGACGCACTACCGCTTCAGGTCGTTCACTGATGCTGAGATAAACATGTAGTGATGTGCCATGTGCCATAAGGTCTTTTTTGGGGGTCAATTTGAAAACAGTTTCGGGAAGGCAAAGTCAATTCCATGCGAATTCCAAGCTTATTGACATATACTTTGATAGATGAATAGTCAATATTAAATTTTACTTACAAAATGACCAAAGATAGTAAAATAAGCTAAAATTAGTCTAAAGATGAAATTCTGTGTAGTTTATTTGATAGGTAACATTTTCAAAAATTTTGCGTATTGTTGCCATGGTTATTGGAATGTTGAAAGAACGTCAAAACAAACAAATGGTGCTAAGATGAAGTAATTGGTTACCATGGAAACTAGATCATGTGACAAAAATTGTAAAATTAGGAAAACAAATAAGAAGGATTTTCAAGTTACATTGCGCTAAAAAATAGCTTAAAGATATTTTAATTAGAATATTTTTGTTATGACCCATGTATTATATGGGTCATGCTAGTTGCATTTTGCTCTATATTTAACCCTTTGTATCTTGCTTGGTACTCTTTGTTATCTATTTTTGATGGATTTATTTGTTATCTATTTTTAATGGATTTATGGTGTCTGACCCTGTCATATTCAGAAACCAGTATCTCAGCTTCTACTTCGAATATTCAAAAGCTGTTTTCATTGAAAGTTTGAGACTTCTTCTACATTCATCATCTATGTCATTAAGCCCCAAAATCCCATGGATTGTTAATCATGTAGATATCATGATGTCCGAATTTCTTTTTGGGTTAACATGATATTTGGCAGCCTCATTTCCTCATAAAATCCTATTTTATTACTTCTTTCATGTATAACATAATCAAATGGATAAATTGAGGTAGATTTCATAATGATAACGAATGAATAGATTATCATTTTCTAAGAAAAGTTAAAGATGGCTGCCAAATGTTGTATGAAGCACACAAAAATTGACACGATACAGTTGCTGAATGTGGATGACTTGGGTTTTCAAAAACTGTTTTCAAATTGATTTGACCCCTTAAAATGACAAAAGCCTTTTTTCTGCATAAGGCACACCACTAATGCATCGATTCCGAAGACAGTATATTGACACATTTATACATAGACTGGACATTCCCTCTCTGGGCTTCGAAGATCACTCCTTGGTCACTGGTATGACGAAAATCAGTGAAACCTGACTATAGCCTGGTTACTGTAAATGTGCTTTATTTTTGTGCATCAATGCTCACAGAAAAATTCTAAGGGTATCATAATTTCGCTTATTTTTTGGATATTTCTTTTTCAAATACTACCGCCCTGGTGCATCAAATTTGATTTTTTTTGTATAGAGTAAACCTATTTTGCAAACCATTTTTCAGTTCGGTAAGTACCAGCTCTAGATGAGTTATCTAAATACAGGGATTCCATCACAAGTATAATATTGATCAGACTTGTAAGATAATCTGCCGCAAGCTATGTGAGGGATTATAAGCAATCGCGACTTTTTGAGATGGCAAATATCGGGAGCCTTTGAAGGTATAGGCCTATTCAACCTCAAGATTCTTGGAATAAAATTCAAAAATTGTGACTGAGAGAGGATGTTTGGCATTTTTGCCAAACATAGGCAGAATTTCAATAAATATTGTGCCAAACATTGTATACTGGAATACGGCCTTAAGTTATGGCATATATAATTATTATTATTATTATATGGGTATATATTTATGGGACCGGCTCGAGGCTATCTAATTAATATTCATTAGGGTCATGTGACCTAAGGCGCCAAATTCAGATTCCATGGGACGCCATAGCCTCAGCCGGATCGATTTGTTGTATTATTTTTTTGGGAACACTTTACCAAATAGATTCAACAGATTTCAGGCTGGATGTCCCATATTGCACTTTGTTGCTCGTGCGACCAGCGACACGCTGCCCCTAGAGGTAAGAAATGCTGGATTATTGCTGAAAAAATGAGCGACAAGGAAGGAGAAGTTCAAAAGCTAGATACTGCTGCGGGTGGTGTCGAGGAGGATATAACACAGAAGCCTGATGCTAACCTACCTGAATCGGATTCATCTGAAGAAGAACCTTGTGGCGACCAGGCGGAAGAGGGCGACAAGCTATTTCGCCGATTCCTGAAGACCCAGGAGCGCCAAACTTCTACCATGCAGTCCATGATGGCGGCTTTAACTACGCAGATGTCTGCCCTGTCGCACAGGGTCAAGCGGCAGGAGCGACACGCCAAATTGGACAAGGCTGATTCAGATATGGATACCGCTTCTGATTCCGACGATAGCACAGGGTCGGAGACTCCCAGGGCGACTAGTAAATCCGGTGTTAAGCCTCTCAGGCCTAAGGGATCCAAGCACCACTTCAGCCTGCGTCCCTACCTCAAACATGGTGAGAAACGTCCGTTGTCCTTTGCTGCCTTAGTGAGTGCGCTTGTCGCACTGATTCTGGCTGCTTTCACTGCTGGAGTTAATATTACTGGTATGTTGGATCACCTTCGATTCCTGAGTGACAAGGCAGCCACCAAGGTCTATGGTACAGAAGCCTTGATCAACTACGACGCGGAGGTCCGCCAGCAAGCGGATTTGATGGGGAGAAAGGCTTTCAAATATGGTGTGACCGAGTCGATCCACAAGCATCTAGGTGTCGAGGCGACGATGGGCTCTTCAAAGATTAAATCCAAGACGAAGCAGTCTGGGGCGACTAGTTCGAGCGACAAGAAAACAGGTGCGTGCTGGTATTTCAACTATAAATACTGCAATAACCGCCGCTGTCAGAAACTCCACATCTGTTACTTGTGCCAGGGAGACGACCATCGCCAAGATAAGTGTCCTAATGTGAAAAAACAAAGCAAGGATTGACTATATGATACCAGGATTTATGCCAATGTCCAATATAATATTACTTCTGAACTGAATTGTGCGTCTAGTACGGGCGACAAGGAGAACACTTCTGATAGCGCAGAAGGAGTTGGATTCCCGAGCGGGTGTATGCCAAATATGGATTGCCATAACTTTGAATTGTGCTCGCCCCCGGTTGAAAATACGGCTGGAACTTACCATGATATCAATATGTTCACCACTAAACTGATTCATGATGTCCATTTTGATCCTGGAATTACTGAAACAGGTGAAAAAGTAAATTGTGTCCGCCTTGTCGGAAAACCGGAACTGACAGTCTCCCATGTTGATGATACGGACTTACGGGTCAAAGGTCAAGGTCATTTTTGTGAAAATTCATTCCTGTTGGAAAGAAATGATTTAGCCGATGATTCTAACTTATCAAATATTGGTGATAATTCTTATAACAAGAACTTAATTGTTTTGAGGTTTTTCAAAGAGTTATTATCAAAAAATATGTCCGACATTTACCCGGACCTGCTTCTCTTCCGGTTAGTTTTGTCAACATGGCACCCGATGTCGTGCGAGTAACTTTCCTTTCGACAGGTGACTTTATGGAGGTAAATAGAGATTGTTTTAATGATTCTTGTGGTTGTAAACATTACATAGGTCCTGTACAATCTCAACTCATGCCCTGTCGTGCAGCTTGTTCGTGTTTTCTTCGAAAATCAGAGTTATGTGTCAGTGATATTTATGTTTTGGCTGGCCTATACTATGGGTTTCCGATCATTGATGATGACAATGTTGAATTTTACTCGTGTGAAAATTATTCAAGTATCTTGCAAGAGGATGCAAAAGTTAAGATGGATTCCTTGTTATGTTCTGAATTTTCAGAAGGTAAAATAGTCAAGGTTTTTAGTGATACTCATTGTTCACATGCCTTAGGTGCGATTTCAAAATCTGATGGAAAAATTCGCCCTATTACTGATTGTAAGCGTCCTCTTGGTAAGAGTATCAACAACAATATGTCTAGTATTTGTCAAACATTTTCTTACAAAAATATTGATAATGTTGTTGAAATGTTACAGCCTAATGATTACATGGCTGTTGTAGATATTTCTCAGGCTTACCGATCAGTTAACATTTATTCGGAACATGTTTCATTTCAAGGATTTCACAATTTTTCTGAGAGTACATGTTCTCTTGATGTTGTAATACAACATATTTGTAGGTTAGGATTTAATGTTTAGAGTTCCAAAATAGTTCCCCCGTCTTGTTGTGTTAGATATTTGGGAATTATTATTAACTCCACTGATATGACATTATGTCTACCTGAGGACAAAATTCAAAAGTTGCATAGGGAACTTGAACTATTTTCTGCAAAAAAATCTGCAACAAAGCTTCAACTTCAGCGTTTGACTGGTATTTTGGCACATTGTTCTACAATAATTCGTGCTGGCAGAACATTTAGCAGGCGTATCATCAATTTATGTTGTTCCCTTAAGGAAAGCCATCATCGTGCTAGGCTTACTTCTGAATTTAAATCTGATCTCAGGTGGTGGATTTCTTTTTCACAAATATTCAATGGTATTGGTAAAATCATTAAAAAATCCTCTGTAAATGTAGTCATATTTACAGACGCATCTGGTATTGGTTTTGGTGGTTACCGCACAGATTTCAATGATTATTTTTGGGGAACATGGTCTTCAGGATCATGTTCCAAATCATGTGTACATAGGTTGCATGCCCCTGTATTTGATATTGTCACTGGTTCTATCAGTGCAAAAGAATTTTGGCCTTTGCTTTGTGCATTGCGCCTGTGGGGTCCTTCTCTGCAAGGACAACATGTTCTTTTTTATACAGACAATGTTGCAGTAAAAATAATGGTACACACGGGCAGGAGTAGATCTCCAAGTACTATGGATATGATCCGTGAATTATTTTGGTTGTCATTTGTTTACAATTTGGAAATTTCCATTGAACATGTTCCTGGTGAATTTAATGTTAAGGCAGATTTTTTATCACGTTTTCCTGCCATGTCTGTAACTGTTCTTTCTGCAAATTATTTATTCTGGGAACTTTTCCCTTGTTGCAGAGATCAGTCTGGAACAGCTGCAATCGCGTGCAACCTTGCTGAGGTCCATGGCACTTGCGGAAAATACAGTGAAAACTCGTAGTTCTCAATGGAAATTTTATTTCAAGTATTGTAAACTTTATTCTTTACAGCCCCTAACTGCTTCTGTAAACCAAATTTGCAATTTTATTGCATTTATGTCGCCACGGTTATCATTAATTTTGTGTCTATTCAAAATTACTTAAGTGCGCTTTGGTTGTTGCACAAAACTAATGGTCTGGAACATGTTGACCCAACATTTTTTTTAATTATGCAAACATTAAAAGGAACCAAACGCCTGCTTGGATGCAATTCTTCCCAAGCTGTTCCTCTTACTCCTCAAAATTTGAGGTGTATTTTCTCACTTTTGGATATGACAAATTCTTTGGATCTTTGTTTTTGGTGTGCAATTATTGTTTCCTTTCGAGGCCTTTTAAGGAAAGCACATGTAACTTTATCTGACCAATGTCTAAAATATTCAGATATTAAATTTTGCAGTTGGGGAACATTATTGACCCTAACTTGCACCAAGACAATTCAATTCAAGGAACGAGTTCTTCAGGTTCCTTTTTGTAAGGCAGTGGATTCTATATTTTGCACCACCACATTTTTGAGACGCCTTTTTGAGATGGTTTCTTATTTAGTTGGCCAAAGGATTGTTCCCCTAACATATTTTTCTGCAAAGCTCAGAACATGTTGTTCTATTTTAGGCTTGCAGGGGGTACTTTCACATAGTCTGCGTCGTGGTGGTTCAACATTTTTGCATTCTCTGGGATTTTCTTTGATTGATATCAAAACCAGAGGTGACTGGAAGAGTCTTGCTGTTCTACTTTACTTGCAACATTAATCGAGATCAAAAGGTTTCTGATGTTCTAAAGTTGTATTAAAAAAAAAAAAAAAAAGTTAAACAAATGTTGTTCTTAGCTCTTGGCGGTTTGGCTGACGATAACTTAAAATTCCTGAATCAGCAAGAGCGTCATGTCAGCATTTGTTCCTTCTTCAAATATATAGCATATATAATTATTATTATTATTATATGGATATATATTTATGGGACCGGCTCGAGGCTATCTAATTAATATTCATTAGGGTCATGTGACCTAAGGCGCCAAATTCAGATTCCTCGGGACGCCATAGCCTCAGCCGGATCGATTTGATGTTTTTTTTTGTTTTTTTTTATTTATTATTATTCATTATTTATTGTTAATAAAAGGGCTGACGATAACTTAAAATTCCTGAATCAGCAAGAGCGTCATATCAGCATTTGTTCCTTCTTCAAATATATTCCCTTATTTTGCAAACCAACTGGGATTTAGGCAAAAAAAATAGTTTTGTTCAGGTCACATAAGTTGAGAAAAGAATTGGGTAGGTAGGTCACTTTTTTTTAACAAATTTTAACTGACAAACATGGACTCAGACAGTGTTGAAAATATATATAACAAACTACTTAAAACATCCTCTAGAATAATTTCGAGTACCCAAATTATATGTCCTGAGTATCTGTATGTTGTTCCATGCTGTTTTGGTCAATTTTATTGGATTTTGACAAAATATATATAAAAGAAAATTAGGGTAGGGCCAAAAACACAACACAACACGACAGTTTTTTTATGCACCAAAAGGCCTAGGCTTTTTCATGCACCAAAATGAAACAAGGCACTTGAGAAAAACACAAGTTTATTTGTTTATTTTCAGTTTATTTGCTTCCCGACAAGGGCCTTTAATATTGACAAAATAGATAATTACAACAATCAAAGAAATCCTTAAGAACATTACAACAGGTATCTGCCTGGATCGGATGGAAAAATAAGTACCAACTATATGTATTGTAATTTCTTGTAAAGAACTTTCCATAATACATATTGAATAAAGCATCACTGAACCATTCATTTTCATTAATGAAATGGAAAGTCTCATTTACAAAGCTTTTATGTAGTTCTATTTCAATTATACTTTTATCAAATTCATTGTTCTCTACGCGATCGTATGTAAATTTCGAATTCAATAAACAAAAATATACTATATGGTCGACACTAGTTTCTTTCTGACAGGATCAAGCCAATCAACGTCAATGAAATGAAAAAAACAATGTATGTGTTCTCACTTCATTATCATCTATATTGACATGGTGGTTCTTAATTAATGTGTAGCATAGTTTATATAAACAGTAAATTATAGCCCTAAACCGCTATTAAGTCCTGTCCTTAATATGGCAGGTTTCTAGAAATGTTACCCCATAGCTTTGTTGTAATCAAGAAAACCTCTTAGTTATCTAGAAATGAAATTTCTATTACCGTAACCTTGCAATATTACAGCCAAGTTACGTTAATCACATAATGTCAGCAATTCAATTATTATTATTGTGTGTGCGATTTGTTGACGTATCTATTTTCTCAGCAAGGTATTAGCATTAGCATAGACAGTTTTTTTTTCTTGCCATGTTTTACTACATATGATGGTTATCTAATATTTAATAAAATGATATTAATTCTAAGTATAATGTACTTAGATATATTTAAAATATAATACTGTCATTATAATCATGAAAGAATATTCTTTCATATCATAATTAGAAAAACAAAATATGTAATATCATAGTCAATGTGTATATTTTCTACTCTTTCCAATTCATGTCGAAATAATTGGTCAATTTCGACCTGGCTCATGAAAACATGCAATCAGATATCCGTCGTAGGGATACTTCAAATACACATACGATATTTCTATTTATACATTCAACAGTAAGCCAGATAATATTAATCATGCCAAGAAAAGAAAATTGAAAACTAGAGTTGTCTCTTCACATTTCATTCTCAGTCTGCAGATTCTCATCCAATTGAATACATTTCACTTTTATCGTTTCACGTGGGATAATTAAGTTGTCTATTTTCCGTCCAAATACTACACTGTTCTATGAATGAATACTGAACACAAGTATCATAATTCAGTACCCTATTCAAAGATAGCGAGAGTAGTATGTACGTTTTGTATCAGGGTTAAACTTGCAGTACGGGGGACTTTGCACCGTGCATAAGGGAACTGTACCCTTCTATCAAATTCCAAAATGGTCCAAAAGGACTCATACCAGGAACTGGTACTAAGATAATTATCTTAGGAAAAGGCCTCGGCAGGTACAGACAATGTTTTGGCTTATTTTGTTGGCGAAAACACAATGAAATCTTTAAAAATGATTACATACAATTCATTTTTAAATAATTAGATATTTAAAACCACAGAGAATGCCTTGAATACTGAAGAATTATATCATATTACTTGTCTACATGTTTCCCAGCAGGTTATCCATGGTAGGGAGAAAGCAGCACATCTGGAACTTTTGACTAGCCACTTTCAGTGCCATCATTATCCCTGTCTAAAGCCCAAGAGGTTGGTCCTTTCAAACAATGATATGATAAAGGTCATATAAATCTGTCGACTACATTCCATAAACATTGTCCAGGACTCTTTATTGATAATTACATGTCTTGTAAATGATAGCCTATCTTGAGGAACAGTTACAGTAAAACATTTGAATCAATAGAGCCATTAGCTTTACCCTTCCTTATCAGAGTGTTTCACCAGTCTGTCATAACAAGGTCATGAACAGATGAACCAGATAAGGGGGTCCTTGACCTTGATCCTGTTTCTTAAATAATTTAAGAATTAAATTCTAATCATAAAAACAATGACAACATGTCAACATGACAACACATCATGCAATCAAATATTTTCTTTGGACCTGCAAACAATTTTATAGGTGACACATCTGCTTTATGTTGCTTTATCTGTTTATTTAGTTAATTAATTGTCCAACTACTCATGAAATACATGGGTATAGTATAGCTTTTATTAATGATGTCAGTGTCAAATTGTATCTAAGTGGCAATGTTTTGGGAAAACTCGATTTCTCTTGAAGTGTTGATAAATCAACTAATAAAAGGTGCAGCAAGGAAAGAAAGACAGCAATGAAAACTGTGTGAGATACTCATTCATGGAAAAAGTTAAGATTATAAGGAAGTTAGATTTATTACATTGACAGAACAGAAACGTCATATCGATTTGATGTTTTTTTTTTCATGTTTTTCATTACCTTCATATGGGGTTACAGGTCAGATACTCCATAAATATCATGATATCACATACCATCAGGTAGAGAATTTCCTCGGCTTTCTTATGATATCCTTTTTGTAAAGATTGATTGAAAACTTACTGTGCTACTACATTTTTCGTGTCTTAAGGTCAGAAAAGGTACCTTTCAGTTCCCAAATTGCTGAACTTAACTGCTTAATTGTTGGTGATAGTTATCTGCTTCTTATATCAGTTTTTGTGTTTCAAAGTCTGAGAAGATAATATGAATAAGAAATTGCAGGAAGTTTCTCTGACAGATTCAGTCTTCCACACTGATGTTAAAGTTTACCTTTAAACGTTTTTCTTATGCAATGACTTTTAAGTTATGATCCTGAAATGTCTGAGTAAGATAAGTCTTCCATGCTGCTGTTGAGGTTTATATTTTGACGTTTGTCTATGAGAACCAGTCTTTCATTCTGTTGGTTACACTTTTCCACACTGACGACAAAATTTACCTTTAAACGTTTGTCTTCTACACTGATTTTTACGTTAAGAATCTGATATTTCTGATTAAGATCAATCTTCCATGATTCTCTTTAGATCTTCATTTTGAGGTTTCTGTGCAAGGTCCAGTCGTCCAATATGTTGTTCACAATGTTTTCTTTTCAGTCCTCAGTGCTGCTGTTGGTGCACTGGGGGGCGTCCAGACCCTTAGGGCAGATGCAGGTACAGATGGGTAGCGCCCTCTCCCGGTAGGTGATGGCAGGACCGCGGCCCCCGTTCTTACACACAGCGTCACCTGGTGGGCACTCAAAGAACACCATCACGTGACCCGTCAGGTCGGCCATACTCAGCTCCGACGGCAGGAGGCCTGGAATGAAAGGATATTGGTGACAATAAGCCCATCGCAGTTTACACCAACATTAACTATGAAATATTTTCAAAATTGCCTCAACGCTTGTTCTCTGAAGGCGGTTGTTTAATACACAATTAATCACATCCATCTGGTTGATAGAATATTCTTAAAATTTGTAAAATGGGGCTTTATATTTCGACCTTTTCCCAATAATGTCCAACCCTATTTTGCCCTGAAATACAGCATTTTGATTGGCTGGCAATCCTGTGAATCTGTCAATTGATACAATTTGAGAAATCATAATGTTCAAACAGTACTTGAGGATATAGAAAAACATAATTCTTGCTGATTTCAGTAACCCAAACCTTTGGAAACAAGGATGCCTTGAACAGTCATTTTGTCCAACCCTTGTCCAACCCAAGGATATGCCCAATTTGGGATCATGGGCTTATTCAAGGGCAAATTCATAGATCTTTTGAAAGAGGGACCCCTTTGTTGGAAAAACTTTCACCAGATGAGAATTCTATAAAAAAAAAAAAAAAGCAATATTTATAGGGGGCGCCCCCTGGCCTCCCCGCCCCTCAATTTTCATGTATTATCTAAAACCAGATAAACGTTTTAAGGTGCTATACCATTTCTGAAATTCATGGTTTTGGTATTTGTCCGATATGAAAATGAGAAAGGAACATAACATAGGTTCTTATCATTTCTTTTGTTATGGAAATAAAACACAATGCACACGTATCACTGCATTGGCTTTCCAGAGAGATAAACGTTCTCACTATAGGTTTTCTGTGGGTAATTATCTTTTGTAACTCCTGAAAATACAACATTTGACAAAACGAAAACGTATAACCTCAAAGGAAAAGAGAGAATCGGGTATTTAGCATGGTGAAAGGTTTCGCATGTTGTGCAGTGCATACAAATCACACGATCATGGATAAGCAATTAATTCAGGCAACAATGTTACAAAAGATACATTTACAAATTAGGCCTCAGTCTGTGTTGTGAGTTCTTAGGTAACCAAACTCAAATTGTAGGTGGGAGGGTATCGAGCGCGTATTATAATCTAACATTATTATACCCTTTACAGACTATCCCCAGAATTCACTTATACATGGTCACGTTGATACTTGACAAAGAATGTATACTGAGAATTCTGAGGGTAAATCTGTACAAGGGACATTAATAGGAACATATCCCCTCATTTTTTAATGACACTGACATTGTGATAGAAACTTGTCATTAACCCGAGCTGTATGTATTCTTTAATTGATTTCAAAATAGAGTTACGTCGTTTCACAAATAATAAAAAGTAAGAAAATATGTCTGTGCACTTTAACATCACGGAATATAGATAACCCAAAACTCTGAAGGGCTATTGTTATTGGTATTTTACACATACAATCATGTATTAGATCGTAATATGTTCATGGGCGTCTTATATTGCAATGAGAGATTAGTGCAACTAATTTCCCCTCTGCCCCTGTAAGAGGATGCAATCCTCATCTACTGATCCATATGCATTCATATGTAACATTTGTCTTGCTATGGGACCTAACAATGTATCAGCCTGTCCAACATAGAAACAGCACACAAAACAACCCAGTAATTTCCTGTTAGCAGACCAGCTTAGTGGGCCTCCCGCAGAGAAGAGTTACAGCAAATTCCCCTTAGCTTTTAGAAGCCTATTCTGGGGCATGCTTACTAGAAAACTGTGGAAAATCAAAGGGCAAAGGGCAGAGAAGGACACCCACTGCAATTTGTTGCAGTTAAGTGGTGAGGCGGCTGTCTCATGGCGTGTGTGTGTGTGTTGTGGGGTGTGGAGAAGGTTGTGTGTTATTGAATAAAGAGTTGCGATCCTGAAGGCCTGAAAGACAGCCTTATTGACACTGAAAACATTGAACGCGGAACAAGATTACACTGACTTTGGTTCTGAATCTTGTCTTGTTATTTCTCGTCTCATACGTCTATTGTAATCTAATTATGATAATGTTATGGATTTTAAAGGTATTGCTCGAACTATTACCACATAAAGCCCCATACCCACTAGGCAATTTTGACCAAGTCAGCTGACAAATTGGCGGTAAAGTTGGCCGATTATATTGTGATGAATGTCTATTCATCTTTAGAAAAGTAACCAAGTATCAAAATATTGAAATACAAAGAAGTGTATTGTGAAAGCACAAAAGCACAAAAGCACAAAAGTACGAAGATATTGTGAACCGGATATGACTTCAGAATAAGTCACGTGATCTAAAGTGACCAATCAGATTTGAGTGATAGAGTATAAAAGTGGGCGGTGAGGCCTGAAATAAACAGTCCCATCTTGGTACTCCTTGTGTTCACACGTGTCTTCTTCCAGTAGTATAACCCTCTAAGGGGTTTAAGATAAAGATAATATCTTGAGTTCAACTGGTTGCTTAGCTGCTATCTTATCATAATATGAGTTCAACTGGTTGCTTAGCTGCTATCTTATCATAATGATAAGATAGCAGCTAAGCAACCAGTTGAACTCAAGTAATTTAGCCTAAGTTTAGTATCTATATTGGAACGAAAGAACAGGGGACCGAAAGACCGAAGAATGGCCCGAAAGCCCGGACAGGTTTGGAAGCCCGAAATTGTGAGTGGCCGACCCGTGACTGCTGGGACAAAGGTGCAACCTGCTTGGCCCCATGCTACCAACCACTAGGCAAGCATCGGCCTGACCCCCGCGGAAGATCGGATCGGACAGCAGGAACGGCCAAAATCCATCCTTCTATCAACATCCCCCCTTCCATTTCTTTTCCACTTGAACCCCTGGTCCACCTGTGCCTGATGTTCGGAAAGCTCCAGGCCCGACAGACCGGTACACACCTCCCCCCTCGAAGAATACCGCTTCCCCGATCGGCCTGCTCGCTCCCCCTTGTGCACAAGGCACGACTCTTGATCTTACACCTCGGTTTCCTGCTCGAACTCTTCGTCTGGCTCGAGACCAAAATAACCCCCATGTCCCTTTGCCGTAGAAATAGGAAACCCCGAACTACCAAGGAATGTCACAATATCAAGGTATAATTGAAGCAAATTGACTGTTGTCTGGATTGAACCTGTTGTCAATAACCATTGATGATATTCAGCCGACTTTTTCACCGAATCAAATCATTAATCAGTATGCTATATTAAAATGTGCATGTTTGATATGAATCAGTGCTAAAATTGGCCAATGTTTCAGGTAGAATTGGCCAATTTTAGTACCGATCAGACGGCCGACTTTGTCTGAATTGCCTAGTGGGCATGGGCCATAAGATATTGGAAATATTTTCCACTTTTACTGCCAATTACCTGTAAATTTCTGCTTACTTTCTTGCTGCTAACAGTAGTTCCTATCGTCACACTCTCATATTGAATATTGGGGATCTAATTTCTTTTTATTCAAAAATATATCTAAGAGAAATAGTATGTAAAAATAAGCCTTAGTCAGAAATGCACACATTTTTCAATGATCCAATGGCAGTTAAGATATCTTGTATCAGCATTTCTTATCTATAGTTCTTGTATCCATATACCTTCATTGTATAAGCTCAAGTTGCAGCATTTGTTGGGTTTCATAACTTATGTGTTTGTGAAACGCCTTAAAATGGCTAGTTTTTATATCTTATGTGTACCAGCTGTGAATAGAAGTCTCAAAATACAGCCATGCATGTCCATATTCGATACCTACAGCCTGGTTTACACAGAACGGAATGTTCCTTCACGTGAAAGTCATGGAGTAGTTACGGCAACATTTAAACAGACTAAAGACAAATTTCCAGAAAAATATGTTTGAACCACATAGTTCTAAGCAAAGTGACTGTTGTCTGGACTGCCATAGGACCTAGGCTACTTTTCAGGGCTCATGTAGGTTTTCCTTATATTAAATCGTTAACCAATTGATTGATTTTGATATCCCATTGTTTTCTACCCCCCATAACTTATCAACGATTTCTTTGTGGTATTCCCAACGTTTCGGTTGTATCGCGACGTATAGGGCCTATTGTAGATATGATGATTTACAGACAAATCCCATGTATTTAATATACAGGAGTCATGTAATGGTTAGAAAGCGGCAATTTGGAGCCTCTCACATAAGTGTAATAAAGGATGTCTTCTCTAATTCTATTATCTGTGAAAATTCTCTTCAACATTGTTATATCACATCTCAAGTCATGTAGTGTACCACCACCTTGAGACTGAAGAAAACTGTTGGCAATAACCATCGATGATATGTATCTTCACGTACATATTCAACTACCCTTGGCAATAACATTTTGGATTCAAACAATATTATTGTAATCTGAAACCAAGATTACAATGCATATTTTTGCTGAAAGTAGCGATTCCTGAGAATTTGAGTATTTTCATTGGAATATGAGTATACTTATAGTCCCGCTGGAGACGACTAAAGAGCACCCATCAACACAAATGTACCTTTAACTAACAATTATTTGTACTGGAAGATCTCGATGTCATGTTGAGAAGTACCTTGTTGAAATTAAAAGAAAAAAACAGAACAAATATGAAACATGGATCATGTGACGCGAGAAGCTCGATCGTTACTGATATAAAACAGTAGAAACAAGAAAATGCCCAAAATTAAATACAATCTCAATAACTTTGCTATATGTATATATGAATATAGATTCTATCAAAACCATCTGATTCATACTATCTCACATAGTACGAAAACGGTAGTATTCTATATATAATCAAGTACGTTCTTAATAAGCATGAATTGAAATGTCAGTGAAAGTTTATAATTGTCATGTCAGACGTTTCTTTGGTATGATAATAGCCTATAGCCGAAAGAAAATTTATCGTTTTGGTCATATGCATAGAAATTCATGGAAAAAGATTAATCAGTGTTTCCGTTCACAAAACTGATACACATCTTCATTATTAATCTGACTGAATTTTTCCATTTTAAATTTGCCTCTAATAACATCTCTCAAGAAAGAATGAACAAGGTGTCTCCTCTTATAGCAAAAGTATGTAGTTAGGATATAATTTATGTGTAGAGAGAGAGAGAGCCATACACCGAAAAGCACCAGTTACCCGTCGCACAATATTGATCATAACAACAATCTAATGGTCGACAATGAGTACAATCACTGTCCAAAGTAATCACTGTTGGGCCATTTTTCACACCCTGTAAACACCTAAATAATGCTGCATTTGGGGATTTTACATTATATGTCCATAAATTTCCTCATCGTATACATCAATTTACAGAATCAAATTTGATGCATTAGTTCTAAGGTGTTCAGAGCTGTTTCACAAAAGAAATGTTGTTAGGCACATGTGTTTAAGGTGATCTTAAAGTTGTCTTTGTTGTAATCGGTTATAAAAGTCGATTGTAGGTAGCCTACTTTCTCAGTTAAGGCCCATTCGCGCTGGCCGAAAATTTTATCGCAGCAGACCGACAAACTTATCGTAGGTGAACGACATTTGTCGTTCGAAACCGATAAAAAAATCGGCGCGAAACGATAACTATATCGGCCAGTGTGAATACAACATTTATTTTTTATCGGTTGTAATCGTTTCAGGCCGACGGCGAACGATTCCATCCTCACCGACATTATTTTCGTTTGGGGTGGCCGACATGTCTTGCGATTCGATCCAACATGTTGGATCGAATCGGTCCATTTTCAGCCGATATGACCATCTCAAGTAGGAACGACCACATGATTGCCTCGTCGTTTTCATCATCGTTCCCAAGGCGAATGGACAAATGGGACTGCCGCCCGACAGTGAACAATAATCTAACGTATGTCGTAAGTAACAGCCAATCAGCGAGCACCACCAAATCATGTGACATTTGTTGTCCGTACAAAGTTTGTGAACGCCTACCGCAACGATGGGGAAGCCGAAGAAAGAGAAGTACGTGTGGTCTGACGAAAAAGAAGATAAATTAATACAATTCTACAAGGACAACACGTTCCTTTACGATGCGGAAGCCGCGGGGTACTCTGTGGGAATGAAAAGACAAACTGCCTACGAGGAAATCGGCCGTCAGCTCGACATAAAAGGTTAGATTCCTCTATTATCGCTCACAACACGTGCTACGTAAACAAACAAGTATACCGATATATATTGACTTGTACTACATACTGCTTACAAACATCGTATCGGATGTCTATTGCATTTGTTTTATTAAATGTTTTTGTACTTGTCGTTAACGTAGTCGCATCAGTAAGGGATAAAACTGCGTAATAATGCTATGTAAGTCTATATGTATGAATGAATGTTGTAGCTCATATTAATATATAAATCTTCTTTATGTTTTTAGTGGAGGAAATAGACGGTCATCTTAAAAGCCTACGCACACAATTCCGTCGGGTGTTGAACGAAGTCCGCGAAAAAACCAAAAGTGGCAGTGGTGCTGTGGAACTGTCGAAACGCAATACATTTTTGTGGAATGCTCTACGATTTTCTGGAGAATCATGTCAAGCCTTCACGATCAACAGTATCGTCCAAGCTCAAGAAAAAAACCCAGGTATTTTTAATAAAAAATTATGTGCTGCTTCAATAATTATTTAAATATAAAAATTATATATACAGTTGTATATAGATATTTTTATTGCTGTATATCATGAAACTTCACTTGGTAAATGAAAAAAAATTATGTAATCAAACAAATAAAATATCAAATCGTAAACAGAAGTATTCAATCTACAAAGAAAAATGTCTATGAAAATAAAAAAATATATAGAAATTGATGTCTAAAAACTAATGTAATTAATTATTAATTTTACAGAAAAAAAAGTACTCCACTCGATCGGGTGCCAACCAAGGTGATGACGACGAGGAAGGAGACGATCAACCAGGACCATCGCAAGCGTCGGACACTGCGCGAAATAAGACCTTTAGTGACCTTTAATTTTATAAAGGGAGCCATTGAGGTTCATTAAAGGCATAGTAAATGTCACCTTTCCAATACCTTTGCAAGATCTTTGATGAATTTTTAAAGGTCACCTGAAAAAATGCTAGAAAGGTTTTGTAAAGGTGACCTTTCCATTACCTTTAGCACACCTCAATGGCTCCATTTACAGAAACTTAAAGGTCTTAAAAGGTCTTTTTTCGTGCAGTGGGAAATGTTGGAGGAAGACGATAAAGACAACACGACGACACATCACGATTCTTCAAAAGACGAAACAACTTCTGGTATCGGTGGTAATGATGGTGCTGGTGGTGTTGTCGGTGGTGATGGTGACCTCGACAACGTTCCTACTCCGGCCAACGATACATCGGAAGCTGAAACAAATCGTCCTGAAGATGTTGAAGGGCCGTTAGACCTATCTGTTTCTAGTAGCGTGTGTACTCCCATAAAAAAAAAGACAGAAGCCGATAAAGTATCCGATAAAAAACAACCACAAAAATTATCGGATGGATCTAGTTCAGTTGTAACGACAACAGACATATCGCAACCCCAAGCAGGTACAAGTGGTGAATCAGCAAAAATACCTGAAGCAACACCTTCCGATGTAAATGTCATTATTGAAGATTTAAAAGATATCGGAGCCGACGGAGAAGAAATACAGATGATGCAGGCTACATTGAAATCTCCTACACCACCACCACCACCGAAAAAGTCGTGTGAGGAATCGTGTGATCCTACTACCAGTCAGCAAGGAAATACTTTAAGCGATAAAGGTGCAGCCAATGCTTGTGAGAGGTTGCACTCTTTCATGAACATGGCTAAAGAGGACGACCAGAAATTATCGGCAGAAGAAAAACAAAAGAAAGACTTTGTCGACACTTCAAATGTCATTGTTAAAAGTAATGTTCATGTTCTGAAGACGTCTACCAAACCAGAGGACCTGCAGAATCCCCCCATCGTGCAGAGACGAACATCAAGAGAAAGTAGTAAAGACAGATCACGATCTCAATCTCGGGAAGTATCCCTTGAACGAGACAAAACTTCAAACGCTAGCAGATCACGATCATCTTCTATCGACACGGAATCGGTGACGATTAAACCATGGCCGAAAAAAGATATATCGGGTGGGAAGAAAACATCGGCTGCTTTGAAAAAAACCGAAAGTCGTTCCAACTCAGCAACGTTAATGAAAGACATAGCTTCAAAATCAGACCGAAGGCTGGAGCTAATGGAAGAAATGTCAGAAACATATCGTGATAATGTCATTATGAAATATAAATATGAAGCCGACAAAAGTGCTCGCGCATACGACGTGAACGACACCTAGAATTATCTCGTCTGAAGGAACCAGAAGAGGATGAAGAGAGTTTGTGGGCGAAACTTATGGATAAGAAAATCCGATCAGTTCCTGACGTAAAGATTCGTACAGCTTTGATGGAACACTGCATTCACCTCACCAATAAGGCGATGAGAGGAAAGTGGAAACCTGATGACGACGAGGAGGAAGATGATATACCTCTACCCAAACGACAAAGACGGATAGAAATGCACCCGACACATCAAGAGATGATGGGTATGCGAGCGATCCCTCAGTTCTATCCACCACAAGCTCACCATATGAATATGCCACCACCAGGACATCAGATTCCGTTTGCTGCAGGCTCAAATCAAGATCAAAATGCTATGTTTCAACAGCATATGCGTTTTAATGTCCAACAGGGATTTGGACAGAATGTCGCTCCGTCAGCGACAAACTTCAATCAACCAAACATTCAAGACCAAACGACAGGTTGTTCAGCCTCCTCCAACACCATGGGTTCAACCGATTCCGCACAGGGCAATGCCCAGCCATCGTTTGCAAACTTGTAGATATTAATGTGTGCGAGTAAACATTGAAAAACATTATTTTCATAAAGCTAAATTGTTGGCAAGAAAATACGTTTCAATTTAGTTGTATTACAGAAATGTTTGCGTGTTAAAGATATATTTTTGTCGGAAGCGTTTTCATGTTTTCTAGTTATACGATAACACATATTCCATGGTAGGAAAAAAAAACAAAGTTTGTTTTTTCTAATGCTTTTTTACTAGTTCACTTGATTATTTTTAAGTTCATAATACAGTTTAATAACCTGATGTTATCATATATATCGGTTGTACTTTTTTGTTCATTGAATCATTCTTAACTGCCAAGGAACACTGCCAGCTTCAGAGGAAAAGTAGTTGCACATGAGATTCCTCCATCCCTTGGCGATGACGGTTGCATTACGATGCGGGCCGACAGCCAGGCCTTCCAGAGTGACATCTCGTCGCCATTCTCCCTCGTTCACCACATGGTGTTCGTCTTCAAAGTCAACCGACCCAGGCTGGATGTAGTTGTCGCCGAGACGTGTTCGCAACATGTTGTGCATGACGCAACACGCTACGATAATCATATCCACGTGCTCAGGTGTTGCCTCAATGGCCTTGAGGAATATGCGGAATTTGTTAGCCATTATTCCAAATGCATTCTCTGACACACGTCTGCATCGTGACAAACGATAGTTGAAAATTCGTTCCTCCTGGGTCAGTTGTCGTCTGGAATAGGGCTTCAGGAGATGCTCAGTGAGGGGAAACGCATCATCACCCACCAGAAACATAGGTGTCACGTTGTCGGTGCCAGGTAGCTTACGATTTTCGGGAAACCTAGATCGTTATCATCCAGTGCTTCCTTGAAAGAACACTCTTTCCAGACTCCGCCATCGGCTGCTCGACCTTCTGATCCTGCGTTAATGTATATAAATTTGTAGTTCGCATCGACCACAGCTAGGAGAATCAGGGAATATGTGCGTTTGTAATTGAAATATTTTCGGCCACTGTTGTTTGGTGATTTGACAACGATGTGTTTCCCATCTATGGCCCCCACACAGTTTGGGAAGTTCCAACGACTTTGAAAGATATCGGCTACATCGTTCCATTCCTTCTCAGTGGATGGCGTCTAAAAGATAAAAAAAAAAATCGTGTCATTTAATATATTTAGAGTCTTACGACAAAAACCAAGTTTATATCGTGTGTACTAGAAGTTAAGTTGAACTTGTTTGTAGAACGATAAGTCTATATATCCGACAAAACGTATTATATGAAGACCGATTTATTGTTTATCGTTCCATTAAGATACTTGACGATAAAAAATATTTTTAAAAGATATTACTTACCACCTAGTATTCGTCACGTAAAACGAGGTATATGGCCTCGATGCTGTCGGCCAACATTTCACACACTGTTGAAATGCCCAAGCCATACTGAAGGCTTATGTCAAATTGAGAGTCTCCTGAAAGAGGAAATAATTGGATTAATACTTTGACCGATTTAATTCGTTTATGTTTGTATCAGCCACAAATGTTTTCCTCTTTTTATGTTCTTAGTTATTTTAAGAATAATACATGTTTTGATGACAGAGATTGGTATGTTACATTAAAATTGTTTCGAAAAGGTATAGAAATATCTTTATATCATATTACAGTTAAGTTTTATTTACATACCTGTTGAGAGATATCGTAGCGCTATTGCCAGACGAACTTCTGGAGAATGTGGGACTCCACAATTAGTGGTTGATTTCTGGAGATACGGTCTCACTAATTCAAGAAGATAATTGTACGTGTCGACATCCATACGGACCATCCGACGAAAAAGGTCGGCATCCTTTTTCTGTAAATCAAGTTGAAAATAAACATTATATTTTTAATATGTTGTTCATTTTACTTCATTACATGTATGACATTCTAAATTATTTATCGTCTGTAAGACTTTATACATTAATTAAATCGTTTAGTTGTTTGTAGCAGAACATTTATTAAATTTAAATATAAAACGAGAGAAGTACCTGCAATGCTTCCTGTAGTGCAAGCATAGAAACTTCGGGATTATCCATACGACGCTGAATATTTGCATTATATCGATATCGTGGACTACGACGACGAGACAATCTTATCAGGTTATCGTCTTCTTCTTCTTCCTCCAGAAACATAAAATAAATCATTGGGAAAAGATCAAGATCCATGATAGTGATGAAAAGAGCTACTACCAAAAGTGACGTGTCATGGTCGATTGATACTCTGAAACCGAATCGTTCACATGAACGACAAAATAATCTCCAACCGAAACTCACCAGTGTGAATGCTAATTTTTCGCGTGCCTTCCGATTGTGAACAATAAGACAAACGACAAAAACGGAACGATTACAAACGACAGATGTCGTTTTCGTTATCGTCTCCTCAAACGATAACAAACGATAAAAGTCGCAAGGCATCGGTTGCACCCTCGTCGGCCAGCGCGAATGGGCCTTTAACCACAAACCTCTGAAAGAAAGTGGTACATCTTCTTAATCAGCGCGGTCGTCGTAACAAGCAGTATCAGGTGGATAAAGTGAACATAACAATAAGGAAAGAAATGCTTCATTGTTTTAATTTACAGTGACGTCCACGCCGACTTTGCAACCCTAATGCGTTACCTATCAGGACAGGATTCTGCATGTCGACTATACCAAGACGCCCACACAGAGTCACCTCTTTTTAAAGAGATAACTAGATTATCTCTTTTGAAAGATTAATATAAAAATTAAAATATAAATACATTTTATATAAAAATACATATAAAAAACGTTCCTTTAAAATAAAATCAAAATGATCAATTTTTTGGGGGGTGGGGGTAGAGGGTAGTAGCTCAGAGGGGGGGGGGGTTATAATTCTGTCGAATGGGGTACTTGTTTTCTTCCTACTCCCTGAGTTTGTAGAGTAATATTGGTATAACTATTTTGTTCACAAGAAGACGGAAAAAAATACGATATTTTCGTGGTTTGTTTGACAAGAGATAATATCATAAATAATGAAGAATAACATGCTCAAAATGTTGTTCTGGAAATAGACTTGAAGATATAGAATTATGCTTGTCTGAATTGATTGTGTTTTTCACTTTTTTTTCTACAATTTATTTATGGTACAAGATAAGAGTAAATATGATCATGTAGATACGGATGCCATACAAAGTTGATCATAATTATATGTAGTGTTATAGTGTTTGTAATTTTGAAAACATGGCTTTGGCATCGTATACAATATTATTATTTGATCAACGGTTTTGATTTCTCATACAAACAATCTTTTTCCACTGTATTACAATTATTCTATAGCTCTCTGTTATCCAAATCATCAGGTTTTGATACACCATAAACCTGTCAAACATGTGTATGTTTGGAAATGAGCCTTAATTGAGACTAATCAATCAAACTTCACCATTATTCAACAATGTAATTATTCTAAGTACATGCACTCCACACTGCCCACTCAAAACGTCACTCATGCCTACAGACAGGGACCTATCAGATCTCTAAAATCATTAATGAGTTACATCACATTCGTGCGTTGGTGGTGATTTAGCTGAACAATTGCTGAGCACTCCTTAACCTCAAACAACCATCATCGATTCGTCACATTTGGTCCTCAGCGTAACACATACCCAAGGAACTATGCAGGTCGTGAGGTACATTGTGGGAATGATCCAGATTCTAGACTTATTTCTGATGCAATCCTGACTGACAGGACACAAAATTACTAATGTAGGTGTGTGGATGAACTCTGGTACAAGTGAATGACGTCCATCGACTCATAATGAGTCCATCATTGACATGATGTGATTAGTAAAATATGATATTACACCAATCCTTAATGAATTACTTTACTTAATTTAGATACGCAATGGATCACTCCGTTCATTTCACTTAACATCAATAAGAATGAACATATTGGAAACTGAGATGAAATGGTAAGTCCAACAATGGTCAGGGGTCATGTATAAGACATGGAGACTAGCTTAAGCTTTGCTAAAGTTCCATGAGAGAAGGAGGTTTTTCGTTCAATTGTTTGTAAACTAAGGACATTTTTGTGAATTGAGCAAGGAAAACATTTTTGATAATTTATGTGCCGTCATGATTTCAGTTTTACCATAGGCCTGAGTTTGGCTCATTGAATGTAATTACATGGTTCTAGCTATGTAATTTGAAAAATATAGATTAAAATGGGTATTTTGGGCATTGAGGTTATGTAGATAACATGGATCAGCCATAAACCGTAGTGAGAGTAGGCCTACTAGTAAATTATTCTAATAATTCAAAAGGTTTCTATAAATAAAGGGTTAATCAAGGACAGGTACTTTATCTGCGTAACTCCTTGACAAGCAATGTTGAGTACAATATCAAGATTCATTTGTACAGAAAATGAATGACGAGAAATATTCCTCGTTAACTGTGTCTACCAGAAAAGTTAATTTAAAAATATTTCAGATATAGTTGAAGGTTGTGCCTGGTCTCCTTTCGGATCATAATCCTTCGCTCTTCAAAAAGATATTATCAGGGTTGCTTTAGTTTTCTAATAAAGCTTTCCTACTAGGCTACAATTTGGGAATAAAGGTTTATCCAATAATTATGGCTATTGAGATAAATGCAAGCGTATGTAACCTAATGTACAGTATTAAAAGTAAAATCAAAGTCTTCATAATGACCCCATACTTAAAACGGACAGGAAGGACAAAGGTAAATCTATAAAGCTTTATATTACTGAATAAAGAGTATCAGACTTAGTATTTCTACGTGGGCGGAGCTTAAGTTCGCACTTGAGAAGTGCAGTTCAGAGATGTCCAGACAAAGGTGGAAGTATAGCTTACATTGTGTTATTGGCAGGAATGTGTTGAGACTAAAGATTTGATCATAACGTATCTGTAATACGTATTGAGAGTATGGGCATAAATTTGATACATAATTAATCTATTATTGTAAGACTTAACTCTTAGATGAGATAGGTTTTGAAGAGTTTTACGACTAGGTCATCTTCAGTCTCAAGGATTCTTAACCTATACTATTTAGACATAATACATGGCCTTAGTAAATCAGAAGAGAGTATCCAGACCCAACCATCTTTTTTTTTTTTTTTTTTTGGGGGGGGGGGGGGTGGAGGGGGGTGGAGGGGGGGGGCACAGGACGACAAAAGTGAAAAAAATATTAACCCTTTCTAACTATAGCCACTATCGGCCCTAACAAGGGTAGGTTGTTGAGGATAGAAAGGGTTAACACTGGATTTTATTATATACCAACTTCGTAGTGCCTATTCCTTCACCATTGTACTTCCCTGCGAGGAAAGGTGGGGTAATTGAAAGTGTTATTTCCCTGCAGGGAAGTAATCTGAATTATTTCCCCGCAGGGAAATAACGATGCTTGCTGGAGTGGGAACCACGTTATTTCTTCACATATCTTCAACATAGGCAGGTATTTGATAAATAATAAAACAAGAACTAACCTCGGGTACACTCAGCCTTGATCATTGCCCCTTGTCTCAGCCTATTTTCAGGGTCTCGGGCAAAGCCCTCGACCCTGAAAAATAGGCTTCGACAGGGGGCAATAATCGCGGCTTCGTTCCCCCTCGATTAGTTCTGTGTATGCCTCCAACAAATCAGGTTTGTTGTCTTGTGGAGACCCGCCTTTAGTCAAATCTCACCACCAACAATGTGGTAGTCTCTATAGATCATTGAGAAACGCAATCCCCCCCCCAAATGGGGGGGGGGGGGGGGGTGCAGGCAAGGTTATAGTCCACAAAAGTCTGTATCATTTTATGTGCTGACACTTCTATACATGAGATATTTTACACTATTTAAATGATATTTATGTAAGTATATTGTTAAAAACTGTTACCATTTGTTTATAATTATGTTGATATTTAGTTACCTATATCTGCATTTGAAACTGTAATGTATACAAATCGCTGGACCTGTCAGAAAACCGACTATGTCGAGACAGGCCAGGATAATAAAGAAATTAAAAAAAGATTTTGTTGTTCATAATGGCATTCACTTTCAGGCCTTTTCACGTTTTGCGGGGACCTTTAGTAAATCAACAAATGACATCCATTTTTAGTCAAAAGGTCATCAAAAGGCGGGTTTCCAGAGACCAACCAGGTGTGGCCAAATAGCCAAATAAACTCGGCAGGTGTGATCACTTTTAAGCTGGTGATCCACGTTGCGACATTTTCAAACCGACGGAAATTTTCAGTAACCAACCGATTTAAGGACTGACGGTTTTTTGTCGATTGAGAATCGGTTTGCCAATTAAAGGCCTGTTTCCACCGAACGACATTATGCTAAAGATCATGAACGACAGTAAAAGATTCTGGAATCTTTTGTGATCTTTAGTAAAATCGTTCAGTGGAAACAACAAATCGTTGGTTAAGACATGTGTAAACGACATTTACTCAAGACAAAGGTGAATGATTTACCAACGACCAAATATCTAACCTGTTTAATATTTCTGGACGACAGAAGCTAACGATTTCTTCCAGAGGCAATTAAAAGCAATTATATCTATTGCTTCCTTACTTTTCTGGCCTCTGTCGTTTGGAAAAATCGTCCAGATAGTCCAAGAGTCGTTCAGATATCAGTATTTTGGTCGTTCAGTGGAAACAAGAAAACATTCCTTTGTGAAAGATTAAAATGACCAACGATTTTTATTTTTTTCAGTCTTTTGTAGTCGTCAAGAAATCTTAATGAAAATCGTTCGGTGGAAACCCGGCTTTAACCGTTTGGTCATAAAATCGGTCCAGAATCAGTCCAGAATCGGTCCTCTACCCATGATCCATTGTGGTGGTGAAAACCGATTATTTCCGTGCATCCTGGACCACAAATTAATAGGAAAACAGTGAAAAAGAAATCGGTTGACTAAATTATCAAAATTTTGGGAATATTTTCATATTTTATGTCTAAATATGATCAGTAGGACTACAAATATATATTATTTAATCTGTTTGATTAATAAAAAGTAAAAAAGTAAAATACTTGTTGAAAATCATTAAAAAATATATCATGTGAAAGAGAATTCACTTTGATATCTTTTGGTAACATTTTCGTTCTATTATTTCCAAAAATGAATTAAATAACCTTGAAAATGCATAGACATGATAAAATCGGTTCACAATCGGTTCACAAACGGTTCACAATCGGTTCACAATTGGCCCAAAAATATTAAACAGGTTTGATAATTTTGTCGGACCATTGTCGCTTGAAAATCGGCTGGAAAAAGTTACTCTCACATACGTTGGTTGGAAATCGGTTGGAGAAAATCGGTTGACATGATCCACATTGCGATATTTTTCAAAGTGAACCAATTTTGAACCGCTTTTGGACCGATTTTGAACCGATTTTGGAGATTGAAAATTTTTTGAAAGTCGTTTGACAATCGGTTCATTTTTGTCGCAACGTGGATCACCGCCTTTAAGCCCTGTTTCCACCAACCGATTTTACAACCGATTTCAAAAATTGGCAGTGGAAATATTAGTTAATCATGAACATTGTATATACCACTAGAAAGTGTTTTTAATTCTCTTCCAAATGATATGTAAGATATATAGTCTTTTGTTGTGGTTGCTAGTTAAAAGTAATAAAATACCAACAAATCGGTAGTAAAATCGGCTGGTGGAAACAGGGCTTTAGGTGGCGTTGATCATCGTAGCTGGAAAGGGTTCCCACATTCCGTCGGCCGACTCAGTACTTGCACTTTGTCATCCTGCCTGTACCCTGGCCGAAGAGGCCTCATGCGATCTGTGAACGTCGAATCGTCGCAGCTCTGAGGTCTCAAGCTAACAGAACCAACATGTTGGATGAAGTTTAAATTCCATGTTATTTTTGGGACAAGTGTTTGCAAAAAAAAATTACATGCAATTGCAGGGGACCACTTTTCTCAGTGTGAGTGTTATTTATTCAAATTTGCTGGCATGTGCAATAGAACAAACGACCATGACGAATTAGCATTCACTCATTTATGTCAGCCACCGACAGTAAAACATTGTCAGCATGTGAAACCATCCTTAAGTGTTCAAACCTTTGAGGTTTGGTTGAGTATATCACATTGGCTTTCACCTTGGGGGTTTACACAAACGTCAAAATACTTCATTTGGCCTGAATAACAGTCGCAACAGTACAATTCTCAGATTTACGAGAGCCCACACATAATGGTTCATATACAAAATTAACAAGGGTATAAAAATCTTTTTCCCTTATTGTAATCAATGTCGTAAGGGTATCTCTTGTAATGAGTAAACCAGGATTAAGGGATACTTAAAGCTTGAAATCGGCCAAAGTTCAGCTCTGGATTGATAGCATTCAGTTGTGACAGGTTTATTGAGCAAAACATTATTATGACGATCTGGTATAGTATAGGGTAAAGGCCTTAATGGCCTTGGTTATTGAATAACCTTAACCCATATACAATACTTGTCATATGTGTTAGAAGTTGATGACTGGGAAATTGTGGGTTGGGCAAAATGGTAAGGGTATAGCAGTTGCTAGCGAATGATAATGATTAGTAAAAGGAGGCAGTTAATTGTGTGTTGCATTATCCTCGCCGCCCAAATAATGGCAATGCTGCTGTGTCCGAGAAACTCTAATATTATGTGCAATTGTCTTAATCAATATGAATCCCCTTATAACAGCTGGAGCTCTGTGTACAAAGTCACATATAATATACATTAGAGAAAAAACAAAAAATGAAGTTAATGAAATAGAAAAAAAAGTTTTTTAATGAGGCTTCTAGTTTTTTTAGAACATGATGAAGGAGACACACTTTTGATATAAAGGTCTGAAAATATCACAGTTACCTGACTTATATAATATTAGATAGAAGCACCTTGGATAATAGGTGTAATTTAAAACAGCTAATGGCGAAGAGAAGTTTGTTCATATAAGCAAGCAATTATGGGTTGTTCTGGCTACAGGACTCTCACAACTACACGTGTCAGGTCAATTATACGGAAAGTTAATGGTCAGCAGAAGGTTATTGCAAAGACCAAAGGGAAAATTGTCTAAATTCTACCACAAAAAATTATAAGACTACCAGCGATACCAGTAAAATTGTGTCACCAGAATACCAAAACTAGTATTACCAGAAATCCAAAATACCACCCCACTTTCAAGCAATAATATATGAACTAACCCTTTAGAGCCCAATGTATTCATGAACTAACCCTTCAGAGCCCAATCCAGCCATGGCCGCCCGAGGGTGTACTCCCAATGTCTGGCCGTAGCCACCCGGAAAAAACAGCCGTTTTTCCATGATTTTTCCATATTTTTCCAAAAGAAAACACTCTACATAGTTTTCAGTGTACAGAAATGGCAAATATATCTTTGAAACATGATTTAATTCCATATTCCATGCTTTAAACCAGATTTCTATAATTCTAATATTAAAGGGTGGGTAAACCTCTGAACATTCTAAATTTAAATAAATTCAAGGTATTTCTTCAGAAATCCACGGAAATCCTGGGCTAACTGTATTTTTTCTATATATATATATATATTGCAACAGCATTTCTACCTGGCAACAGGTAACACAATATTAACGTGCCAATCAAGAAGGAAATAGGACTACACAGGATGGTGACCCTTGAGAAATAACAAATTTAGTTCACGCAATTAGAAACGTCAAGCCAGGTCATAAGTCCAGGCAGATAATGAGCTTTGATTGTTACTTAGATTTTAAAAAATTCGGAAAAAAAACTGTACAGTACATTATAGGTCTACTTATATGTACAATATGTTATGGAACCTAATATCTAAGAATTACGAATAAAAAAAAGGTACATTATAGAAATTTAACTGATTACCTATGACCAGTAGCTCAGGTAGCAGACACAGATATTCCAAGATTGTAGTTCATAAAGGCAGTGATCCAAGTTGCGACATTTTTCAAACCGACAAAAAAATGGTGACTGACCCGATTTCCAAACCAACGGTTTTTTGTCGGTTGAGAACCGGTTTGGCAAAACCTGTTGGTCCTGAAATTGGTCCACAATCGGTCCACAATCGGTTCCCTACCCATGATCCACAGTAAAGCTGAAAACCAACTGGTTACTTGTTTTTTAGACTAGAAAGATGTAGTAAATGTATGGGGAAAATCGCATGGTTTAATGATTAAAATTTAACAAATAATTGTGCATGAAATGCATTAGGCCTAAAAGCATTAATTCAATCAGAAACATGTCATGTTTAATGTGTACAAACAGAAATAATTGAAAATTACAAATATCCAGCGAAGAGCATCAAATTTAGTATCAAATGCCATGGCATCAAATCCCCAAAGTTACCTTGAAGTGCATGCAAAAATGAATAAAATATCATTGAAAATATATAGAAATAATAAAATCCGTCCAGAATCGGTCCAGAATCGGTCCAGAATCGGTCCAGAATCGGTCCAGCATTGGTCCAGAATCGGTCCAGAATCGATCCAGAATCGATCCAAAAATATTAAAAAGATTTGATAATTTTGTCGGACCATCGACACTTGGAAAATCGGTTGGAAAAATTTACTCTCACATATGTCGGTTGGAAATCGGTTTGAAAAAATTGGTTGACATGATCCACGTCACGATATTTTTCCAAAATGAACCGATTTTGAACCGATTTTGGAGATTTAATTTATTGAAAATCGGCTCACTATCAGTTCAATTTTGTCGCAACGTGGATCACCTGCTTTATAGTATCAATTTCACTTGGATTTTGAAGGAGACTAAACGCATTTCTAACCGATTGTTTGGACCACTGTGATGCTCCATCCATTAATGCTGAACACTACAGCTCGAGGCTAACCACAAAACCAAACAGGCCGTTGCTTTTTGATGGCTAAAGTGTATTTGGTAATCTATCAACGATGTGGAAAAAAAACCTTAAAAAAAAAGGTCATTGCTGTTTGTTTTAAGTGTGACAGATTGGGAAACTAAGCTGGCGGTGTTGGAGTAGTACAAGAGACACACGCCCAATCCATATGGATAGGAATAAATGTTTAAGACAAATAATCTTTCAACACCTATTTGTAAATAAACGCTGTCTTGGTAATTCATTTAGAATAACTGAATACACTCTCCTCTCAGGAGAGTCTGCTTACAACCTAATCCAAATGCCTACTGCATACAGTCAAATACAGTTTTCAAGCTTGTTCGCATGTTTGAATGTTCAAATCCATCTGAATGTCCATGATTATAGATACGCTTATTACGGTTGTGACAAAACAAAATTAATAGAAGTATTTACATAGAAAATAACATTTTTGCCAGCAATGGTGATAAATAATCATGTCTCGAAACATATCTTAAATGAACAAATCATACACAATTTTAGGGGGGGGGGGGCGTGGAATCAGAACATTATGATACTGCTAGTTGGCCAAATCAGAATTATGAAAACAGCAGTCGAATAAAATTGAATGAAAATGTGTGTATGGTAGAAATGGAACTAAATACTTTGGCATGCTACACTATGCATTTTCCCTTACTTCCCTTGGTTTTGCATGTTTCATTCGCTTTTTGGAATTGACCAATGTAAGGCAAAAAGCTCCTCGATTAAAACAAATTATCATTAAAACATAGTTTCAACCTCCAACGCAATCCCAATGGAACTCCACTGCTATCCAAACCAAACTTAAAGTATTTTATTGTTTTTGTCCGCGAATCATAACTTCACAATGTATTATTTAATGTGTTTCATTGTTTTCCCAAGGACATGGTGAAAAACATACCCCCTTTATACCACGTTAGAAATTAAAGAACTGCATTAAAGAAAGGTCCGTTTTTGGTATAAACTAAGATTTCCTTCAGTATAAAATATCATGTATTAGCTATAGAGTAAGTCAATGTTGGTGATTTTCACTAGCAAAGAAGGCAAGAAAATCATTATTAAAATACCTTCCGATTGTGTTTGAATGGAATGTAATAGGAGTCTTTTAGCCAATACTCCTATACCTTTCCATATAATACCCATGTTGCCATCGATACTGTAAATCTACAAGTTATAACTTGATACAGCTATGTACTACTATGTAATTTGGTTCATATGTAGGCCTATGTATGCCCAATAAGGGTTCCGATTTAGTCAATCAGAGAAATCGGAAGTACATTGTGTACGACCTGAACTTGTTTGTGTACCCAATCTTGTATTAAAATGAATTAATTGCGAGTTGTAGATATCTCTTTTTTTAATTTTAGCTTGAAGGGGTGAGAATAACGCTTCTTCCGATACATAAAATATGAAGAAAGAATCCATGAACGAACAGCGTGGTAGGACCTTTTAAGTTATACACGTTGCTTAAATATTATTACTATATTGTTCTTTTAAAAATTATGTTGTATAGTATTTCGTCATGTGCCTGATGTAAAACTTTGCCTGAAAATTAGGAAAAACCCTGAAGACAATTTGGAGGAGAACTACTTTTCTGGACCACTGGGTAGCAGGGGTAGGTTATCAGTGTAGCACGCCGGGAACTTTCGTGGCTGCTGGTGCCCGCTGTGTACACCAATAGCCTAAGGCTGGTAGCCAGGGCCCCAGAAAAGTCATTCTCCTCCTAATTACGAAAGCTAATCCTTAATAAGAAAAGAATGCATACCTCTAGTTTTTGGTAGTTTGTTGGCGGACACAGGAGGAGTCCGGATCAGGTCCTCCAGGGGCCGGGGCTCCTGGAGGGCCGTCCACTTGTCCCGGGTGTAGGCGGCCGGCGTGGACGACACCCCGACGGACAGGACCACTCCCACCACCAGCAGGCTGGTCAGCACCCCCGCGATACAAGGCATGGTCGGCGAGCGGCTCAGGTAGGCGGTGTACGGCTGAGCAGCTCAGTGTTAAGTGAGCAGGTGATGAGTCGGTGGTGGACAGGCCCGTCTACTCACTAGCTGTGTACTGTTCGTGTGGCGAGCAGCTCGGCTCGTTAAATAGGACCTAGGAGTGAGGTGCGCCGAGCCAACAACGCGTGGGAGATGTGGGTGGGATTCGGGGGTTGGGGGCGCTATTTAATTATTGTGGTTAAGCTCTGGTGTCATTTTACAACTTTATTTCATATAATCTTCTCGGCGGCTGAGGTTTGAGGGATTGAACTTCTTCTAAATACATTTAAAGCTAACTACTCCTCCTCGTCCTCTAACTAGTCTTTTGTCATATATTTAAGGCACCTCTTTCACTGGATAGAAGCTTTCGAAATGGTAAAAACCATTCAAGTGACATTCAAAATAAAAAGAGGATTTTGAGTGGGATAGTTATGGGATAACGGTATAGGATCAGGTTTTTGTCTTTGGATGAACTTGGGGAGATATGTCAGTTACTTCAGGATATCTCATTAGACAATTGAAAATTATATCCCCATTCTTACATTTTGCTATTGCTAAAATATCATGCTTATGTGGCGGAAAGAACGAATGAAGGATATGTTTATTTTTGGGAATTTGCTCATCTATACCTTCAATAGATTGATTTCATGCTTTGTACTTAAGAAGCTAGAACTAGGCCCTAAGTTGTTTAAGCCCAAGGTAGAAGACGTTAACACAGTGAGTTCCAGAACAGGACTGATTAACCTGGGGGGGGGGCGACAATTATGCCCAATCAATAATAATCACGTATCCGAATTTTGGGTTCGTGAAAGAATCGTGGTCACGAATCTCATGATTTCCTTTTTTTCCTTTTTTCCTTTTTTTCCGTTTCTAATCTGTTTCATTATATTATAATGTTCTTCGAATATATATATATATATATATATATATATATAAGTAATATAGTCACATATATATACTTTTTCAACCTTATTTTCAAAGTTCAAAAAGATTCGTGAGTGCCCATTAAGGTTCGTAAATGTTTTCTGGACACACCCTAGGTTCGTGAGGGACCAAAACATTATCACGAACATTCGTGAAAGTTTTTTGGTCGCCATACCTTGCTTTATTACACACTATTATAGGTACACTTTGATACATTCTCTTTGATCATTGGTGACTTCAGTCACATGGCTGCTTATGATGTCACTTCCGGTACCAGGTATGTATGTTATTTCGTGCGTTGCCCCAATTACCTAAACTCGTGCGCCAACACAACAACACATGCAAACAATGCGGACATGTCATTCACCTTACGATAGGACATTAAACTCATTTCTGCTATTTTCCCAATTATTCATAAACTCTTCTTTTTTCTAAACACTTGTACCAATACATGAATCACTTCACAGATTCATCACACTTATAACATATGTATATATGTGGTATTTCATCAGTAAAACTATATAAGATTGCGGAAAAGATCATGTACATCGTTTGTAAGTAAAGGGCGTATCTTTCCTAAATGATGCAAAGTCACAATCCCAACCCTTCACAAGACAGTAATTTCAAAAAGACTTTGAAGAATTATTTCTGATAAACCTCTTCAGTTTATATTAATATAAAGCTTGATAGTGGTCTAAGAGTAGAGTATCGCTTTGCTTGCTGGTTCACAATTTTATCCAATATTTAAATTTTTGAGAGCAACAAATCAACTGTTACTACTGTTATGTGATGTATATTTGCTTTTGTTCTATATTTTCCTACACTTAACTATACTACGTCTGGAAGATCAGGGGATCTTTAGAAAGCCTTTAATGAATAAAAAAGGAAAATAAATTTGCTTGATAAAGATTTGGACAAGAATAAAGAAAATATGCATAGATCATTAGTCCATACCGCCTGGGTCCTCAGTTAATCATTTTATCTTTTTCTCACAAGAAGTAAATCTAGGTGAATTGAATAGAAAAGATTAACGTCAAAGGTCTATCCTCCCTTGAGACTTATTTCTTGCCATTTCAAGTTAAGTTTTATTTCTCTAAGCCTCTTACTATTTGATGTTTTTCTGGCTAATTGAAAGTCCAGGTACGCTGGCCATGTTCTTGTGTGTAAATCAGGTGGAAATCTGAGTTTGCCATTAGCACAGACCGAGCAGAAGCCCATCAGGTAGAAACTCTCATTGTGAGCTGCTCACCAGCATATCGAGTTGCTCACTTTCCAAGCAGAGTCAGTTTTCTAAGGCCTTGATGCATTGCTAGGGAATCTGCCTGGAGAGTGTGACTTGATTGTATACAATTTCAAAAACTCGTATATGTGAGTGAGTGTGGCCTTATGTTGGTAAAAAAAAGCTTGGTTAGTAGAGTTTTTGAACGTGTATTAAGGATCTCGCTAGACAACGGGATTTGAAACTCTAGGTACTTAGAGAAATGACTGTGTGATGGAACAGTGTCTCAGATTCCTTTTATTTGTCTTTGGTTGTGCTTTATAAGATCAATAAAAGAAATATCGCAACAACTTCCGGTTTTTCTTTTATTCAAAATTGTATCTGGTTCATTCATTACAAATCTGAGACACAAGTCCTGAATATCAATGTGTTGTTAAATAAGATTTAAAACTGTTGCAATTCGTTTGGTATGTCCTAATAATTATATCATTATATGCAATACTAAGTACCAATGGTGAAAGCCGGGGTGGAAGGTTATGCAATTGCTCAGTTCGTGGGAAGGCCCATCTCCATCATTTTAAAAATGTTTCATTACATACACATCAACTTTGCAATCACAAACTGTCTTTTTGTAATTGGTACATTCTCATGTTTTGAACATGCTATTATCTTAGAGATTAATGCCTCATTTAGTAGAGTATGGTCACATACATTTCGAGTAAACAATATGTCCCCCTTACTAAGGTGGGACACCAGCTGATAGCTTTTAGCAACAGGACAGGACAAAGGCTACAGGTTACCTTCACAGGACACATTAACAGACACCAAGAGGAAGTTGTAATCAAATACTTCAGTACTAATAAGGGTGAAGAACTTGGGGAGGATTATTATTGAGGAATAATGCAAGTAAATCATCTAAGGCCAAAGAACGAGGGGGCAGTGTGGCAAGTTATTGCCTTACATCTTATTTAGGTACAATAGGTTTTATCTTGAAATTATTTGCATATACACCTCTTTTCACCTTATTATTTCATTTAGATTGATACTTCTATTTGATCCAAAATCGCAACAACAAAAAAAGAAAAAGGAAAAAAAAGAAACGGAAACGAAGAAAATCTTAATCAAGCTAAAAATTATGCAAATAGGGTGCCACACTTCTCATTGATATTCATGATTTAACCCTTTAGACCCCAATCTGGCCATGGCCGCCCAATGGTGTGCTCCCCGATCCGGCCGTGGCCGCCCGGAAAAACGGAAATTTTTCCATAATTTTTCCATATTTCCCCAAACAGAACAATCTAAATAATATTGAGCGTACAGAAATGGCAAATATAGCTGATTTAATTCTCTATTCCATGCTTTAAACCAGATTCCTCTAATTTTAATATTTTAGGATGGGTAAATTATTGAACATCCACAGTCAAAACAAATTTAAGGAATTTCTGGGGGAAATCCATGGAAATCTTGGGGAAATCCAGCAATTCATAATCGTAGTTAGTGGGGTCTAAAGGGTTAATTATTTATTATTTTACATCAAAGTCTCACAATAGGGGGTGGCATGTCTTCGTCTTTTCATGCTTACCTCCTTGAGGTGGAAGGGGTCGCTTGGGTTAAAAACAAATAAGAATTATGTATATACAGATACTTGACTTGCCACTCTACCCTTTAATCTTAAACGCTCAACTATAAGTACAATGTTAAGCAGATGCTAATGCAGCTTTATTAATAAATAAGAAATATGGATAAAGGCCTGGTTGTTGACCTCGCCTATCATTCTTGAAAAATTTAGGTAAAGAGTCATTAAACTGAAAGTCAATAGATTTACCTCCATTATGTCCATCAATAATATTATTACCGATAAATCAGAAACTTATCGGCCGTCTTTGGTCTTTCTTAACCCTTTCACTGCAGAAGCCACAAAAATGTCTCTACAGTAAATTCCCATAGGAAAAGCGCTTGGAGAGGAGGAATTAAGCTTTCAGAAACTGAAAGAATTTTTAAAAAAATTCTCAGTTGAACCAGAGGAAACCAACCAGAGATATCGTCATTTGAATATTCTAGTGTCAGTTCATCAGAAAATAGTAAAATTGCAATTGAGCAATCTTGTAACAATATGTACATAAAGATGATTTTGCCATCTTTTCCAAATTGATAGAAATTAATTTTGTTAATTTTTGGAAATGTATATGATTTTCAAAATGTAAGAACTCTTGGTTTCATTTATGATAATCACAAACACAATAAACCTTTATTCTTCTCTTTATAACACCTACAATCAATATTTCAACAATTGATGGTTAACATGGAAACTAATAATTGGAGCAAAACATTTGCAGATATTACCAACATAGAAAAGTTTAGTTTCAGGCATTTTTAAGACTAATTTTCATATTTTGGCCAATATCTCTGTAACTATGAACTGTAGAATGACATATTCAGCAATTTCTAATTTTAGTGAGAGTTTTTATTAATTCTAATACAGACATTTTACACATTTATACATTTGAAGAGTCAGTTATGTCTAGAGAACACACAACGAAAATCTAATTTCACACTAGATGTAAAATTTATTTCACAATTTCAATTTATTGTTTTCTTATGGTACCTCCTGATGTCTTTGGGTATAATCATAACCAGGATTTTATTGTTTGGAAAGGTGTTGCACACACTTTTCTTACTCGTCGTTATTTTATGAATTATACCAAGGACACATCAACTTATGGGTGTTTCTCAGAAGGCTGTGACTTCATGTCTAATTGATAAATTACCTTAATGTGCACATCCCTAAATCAAAGTGCTGAAGATTAGTATTTAGCATAATAGGCCTACATTATCAAGGCGGTTACCTGGCATTCTTATATCAAACACTTATTATCATTGTTATTGACCCTATTATAATGTTTAAGTAATAATGAGTATTATAGGATGTTACGTATTACTGAGAGAATACTATTCTAAAGGTAAAAATTGAGTAACCAATGCTAACCAATGCTATAAAACATGCTCTCTTCACGAAATTTATGAGTTGTTTGTAACATGACATTATGAGAAAGTACCACCTTCTGGTGTCTACATGCCATCATAATTATATTTTTTGGTACAAATTGTAGTTAAGATCCATCTTTTGGCAATAAAAAGGCAAAATGTGATGATTAAGTCACGTGGAGACAAGAGTTAGGGTCACTATTGAAACTATCAATTGTGAGACGATGCTTGGGTGTAGTCGATCCCAACTGCAATACCGCTCTGAGCCCTGGTTGTTGTAAATTTCCCTCTCTTTTGAGGTTTATTTCCCAGAGTGCCATTCTCTGGTGACCCTCCTCTCTATTTCATTGGTTAGTTTTGTTTACTGACCTCTTATGACCTCTGATTCCTTCACTGATTGGTCAGTTCTTCCCTCCTGCTTTTGGTTAGTCCTGCAGGGGGGTTTAGGTTCAGAATTGTTGTATTTATTAGTATGTTTAAAGTTACTGAATCATAAGATTAAAAAAAAAAGAAAAATTAAAGTGTCTCAATTTGGTCATTTCTCACAGTGTTTTTCTGTTTTGGGGCGGTTTCAGCCTTGCGGCCTCATCAGTTGCATAGTGGGTACTTCAAATCAGATTCAATTATTTTGGAACTGGATGTCCTGCATGTCAGTATTTAAATATTTTGTTGTGAGAGTTGCAGGAATGGTATAGGGTCATTTCAATTTGGTGGCTCCACCTAGTGAGTTTGTATATAGGTCAAATGGGCTGTATTTGTGTTGTGGGCTCAGGTGGCATTGGGGTATGGTGAAATTGGGGATCATATTATGAATATAATTTCTCCTACTGTTTTTTATCGTCCGTTACTCTGATTATTGTGTGAGGTGACTTTAACCTGTAGAAATTTTTTTTTTACAGGTTAAAGTCACCTCACACAATAATGTGCGCAAATATGCACGCCATTTTCGTACTTAGCCTATGTGCAAACTCCCCTTTAGGAAATCCTCTATCTGTCCCTAGTAATTCCGCTTTTTTTAGGTGGTGCTGCCTATACGCACGACGTCGCCTAAATATTTTCCACTATTAACGCTACAGTGTCGCGTGGATTAGTGCTACTATTCACGCTATAGGCTAGTAACATATGGAAATGGGAACTTGCAGATGGTTAGATTGCCGTCACAGACGTCGTTTCTCTTATACAGGTGACATAATGTGTATAGCAATTAATACAGGCAACATCTAATAAATGCCGTCATCTATAGGCCTATAGACAGTTCCATACAAAGATTTATGGATCCTTTTTTATATACTGAATTTGACTTTTTAAAAGTTTGAGAAATTAGAAATGCACCATGATAACGGTCTGTCCTGAAATAATAGGATGACCAGGTGTCCTGGACTAACATGACGTTCTGCTTTTTCATGAACATTTTCTAAAACCATTAAATTACATCTTGAATTAATTATATGCAACCTAGATAATCACAAACTGTCTTTTGAAATTGGTACATTCTCACGTTTTGAACATGCTATTGTGACATTCCTCGGTAGGTCGGGGTCATAAATCATCTATTTCTTATACAGTTTAACATTTTTCTGATTGAACAAAAACAAAGGAATGTTCCTAACTATGATCTAAAACAGAACGCCTTGAAGTATTGAGACATACTGGTATTTCCATAGTAGCACCCAACCTCACGTATGTATAGTTGGTTGGTTATTGGGGTTTAACACCTAAGGTCATATCTCGGCGAGAACAGGATTTGACAATTTTGTCTTTGATGATCGTATCTATGGAATGAACGAATCTATGAGAAGATAGAGACCATACCCCTACACATTTACCGAGGTAGGTTTTCTTTAATGTGCATTGTCCCATAGACAGGACCACACACACAACAGCCGGTGACACTCTAGGAGTCTTTGATAACCCAGTTGTTGTCACTGGGAGACATGTAGAGGGGAGTAGCAGCCAGTCTACCCCAGCCCAGGATTGAACCCGGGCAGCCCGTGCAACAGGCGGACACGCTGACCACTACACCACCCCACACGCCTCACGTATGTATATGTATAAATATATGTATACATATATATATTACATAATATGTAGGCCAACATGGTAATATATATATTCCACAAAATGATAGCGTATGCACTGACATTGTCGCCTGTATAGTCCGGGAGCCAAATCCTGAAATCAGTCAAAATAAGGATTTACCCTCCGCGGTGAGCCCCCTGGATTTTCTTGATTTTTTTCATCTTATAGCATCCTAGGGACCATGAATCAAGACGGTTCCGAAGAATTTAGGTATGCGAACACTGTCTAATTACGCGATTTGTGCTTAATTAACAAAAAATGAAAAACGCGTTATTTCTAAATTTCTCTGGAACTATGTAAGATATGATAACATGCTATATGTCATCTGAAAGGTAATTTTTTTCCTGATTTTTTGATATATTGTTTGCTATTGTCATTAATCATGGCAATTAGTAATTAAAGAAAAACTGTTGTTTCAGTCAAAATCATTAGAACTTAAAGATCCAAGGTTAAACTCTGGAATTGATAAACCAAGTCCTAGGTATACTTAAAGGGGATCTTTAGGCAGTTTTTAAAGAAGGTTGCATCTGATTTCATTGGAAATATAATGTAGAAATCATTTTTTGCTGATTAAATTCTAACCGACTACAGGCTCATTTTGCACTTATATTTCAAAAGGAGAGATGATATCTTGAAAATAACACAATATACCCTAAAGAGATTGGAAAATGATTATCACTGTCTCCCTAAGCTGGTATTTCAATGCTTTCTGAGCTATTTAGTCCATTGTATACAACATTGGAGCTGTAAAATAAGTAAACATTAGCAAGAAATATGTGTCCATGTAATTTGCAGAAAAGCTTATCTTTGTTGCCTGATCAAACTAGTATAGTCATTGATTTATTTACTCAAAATGGTATGGATGGCTCCTTATATTGCCAAAGATTCACACATTGACAATATGCAGCAGACAATAATTATGCAGCACACTTCTATTTACATACCCCTGTACCGACTGATCTTTAAAAAGCATGTTCCTATAGGGAGAGTGGGAGTTGTAGGCTGTAATACTCTTTTATATCCCCCCATTGCTGGCCCCAATATCTAATGTTTAACTCACCCTGGCAACAGGCCTGAGGTCTGGATAGACAGAGGATTGATAAAGATGGCAGACTAGGGTTCTTATCTCCCTGTTGTGTGAGTTAACCCATTGGTAAGACACTGTACTTACAACCTAATAAAGGTTTCCTCAGAGAGAGTGGCAGGCTTAAATTTTGGCTACTTATGACTGTCTAATTATTCAATTTTATCACATAATTCCACAAGGAGCATGGGGTTCATCACTGCAGCTGGTTAGATAAAATGATAAAGTTAACTGTTTAGACAATGTTACCTTCAAGCAGTAAAATGAAGGTAGTGGATCTTCAGAACCTTATCAGTGGTGGAGAGGTCTAGCCTTTCCTCTAAGCGACCTGAACTGGGGGATAAGGGCAGCCTCCCATGGTGCAACACACTGTAGGCCTATATATAGTGTGCCATAAACTGTGGGATTGCTGACCACCTGCTGTACTTTTGTTAACATCCTACCACCAATCTGCCAAATTAAACTTTGTTACCCTTTTGCTACTAAAGGGTTTATAGTTCCAGACTGTATGGGTTCATTGCTCACTAAGGTTTTTACCTTTTTGTATTATAGACTAAGTATTCAGTGTTGTATCATAAGAACTGATCATAGACTGGAGGATTATTCATATATTTGAATAATGACTCCCTTAGTTTGGGTCTATGAGTATTTACCATATTGACCTTTCCCTTAGTATCTAACTATAAGCTGTCTCTTGCTGTTGGTTAGGGAAATTGGATCCTTGTTCATAGCAGTTGAGAAATGAAAATGGTCAGTTATATTTTGATAAGTGAATAATATTGTTTCTGAGGTTTATATAACAGAAAGTTTGAGGTTACAACCAGAATCACAGCAATGTGTTGCTCTTGTACATTCTCCTAATACTGTATTGCCTTGGTTATGGTCCCACAGCAAGGGTGCTGTGCACATGCTGCTCAATATGATTAAACTACTAGATACTATTGGGAAACCAGTAATGGCTATACCAAAAATTTGTAATTTTGAAATAGAAAGATATATCAGGAACTTCTGTATTGTTTCAGGTTTTGATATTTGTTTGAGGTCTTGCCAATGATATTGATATGTATGTACACACACAGAGGTCTCAGTTTCTCTGGTACACTTCCTAATAAAATTGGATATATGGCAAAATCTTGTTAGTTGATAGGATGAATCTCAGTGAAGCATGACCAAAGGCTGGTCATAACTTGTATTGGTAATTTGGGAGGATTGGAAGTTTGGCTCTTAGAAATGAACTGTGACCATGATCATAATTTAATATCAAATTACTAATACCAATAACCCATATATAGAATAAAATATAAGATATCCATTTTGTGTATGGTCAAGCTAAGTTACTCGTTTATATAAGCACATGGGTCTAGAATCCAAGAGTGCAATCTAGTAATTTATTAAAACCAACAATTTGGCAGAGGTTGCACACCTATCAAGTTTACAAGTTTAACAAATAGCACACTTGGTCTTTTTGCAGTTGGCATATTGATACAAGGACTCTTTTCTAAATTCAGAACCTTTGATAAATGACAGCATACTTTTTGGGATTCATCTCTTCTTTAAAGTAGTATATCCTCAGAAATCTGGATTGGGATCAGGTAATGGGTGAGTCTACTACAAGCTATTCTTTTCTTTATGTAAACAAGAAGTAGAGGTAACTATAAGGGGCCTTCCATTTAATAAGTACACACATTTTCAAAAATCTCAGATCCCCACCCCCCTTTGGTCATAAATATGCATTGGATTTGTACTAGAAAGTACACACATTTTCAAAGATTTCATACCTCCCTCTCCCCCCCCCCCCCTTGATGCATACAAACTTAATGCAAGGGCCCTAATAAGATGGTTTGTAATAAAACTGAAACATTATCATGGTATTATGCTGAGGAAAGAAATCTTACTCAAACCATAGTTCTATTGTGACACATCTTTCACTGTGATCCAAAATGCTCTCCAAACAGCTACCATATTATATACATGTGCCCAAATGGCTGTGAAAGCACTGAAAAACCAGCCTAAGGAGATAGTGATTATCATTTCCACATCTCTTTAGGATGTATTGTGTTATTTTCATGATATCATCTCTCCCTTTGAAATATAAGTGCAAAATGAGCCTATAGTCGGTTAGAATTTAATCAGCAAAAAATGATTTCTACATTATATTTTCAATGAAATCAGATGCAACCTTCTTTAAAAACTGCCTAAAGATCCCCTTTAAGTATACCTAGGACTTGGTTTATCAATTCCAGAGTTTAACCTTGGATCTTTAAGTTCTAATGATTTTGACTGAAACAACAGTTTTTCTTTAATTACTCATTGCCATGATTAGTGACAATAGCAAACAATATATCAAAAAATCAGGAAAAAAATTACCTTTCAGATGACATATAGCATGTTATCATATCTTACATAGTTCCAGAGAAATTTAGAAATAACGCGTTTTTCATTTTTTGCTAATTAAGCACAAATCGCGTAATTAGACAGTGTTCGCATACCTAAATTCTTCGGAACCGTCTTGATTCATGGTCCCTAGGATGCTATAAGATGAAAAAAATCAAGAAAATCCAGGGGGCTCACCGCGGAGGGTAAATCAGGATTTTCAGGTTTGGCTCCCGGACTAGTATTGGTTCTCTTAAATACGAGACACATTAGTAATATGCGGAATTCATGGATGGTATGACTTGTGGTGTACATAGTTCATCTTATTCAGGTGACGTCGTGTACACACTTTACCTACTGAACACGACGTCCCGTTAATTTATTATAGTGTACACATGACATGTTAGTAGTAAACGGAAAAGAAAATTTATAGATGGTTCTGTCATTCATACATTATCCACACCGTAGAAAAGGCTATTCTACTTTGTTAGTAAACATTTGAGCTTGTCAAAAGTACATAGGTCAAGTCATAAATGCAACGTTATACTATGTGAATTACCATGACAATATTACATGTAAAGCCCTGTACATTTACATAATAGTATGAAATACAATAATTCGTATATTATATCGTTATGATATAATACCCTTTGGCCAGTGAAAATGGGGAGAGTGTGGGATGTCTTCCCTTGCTAAAAAGTTAAAATTTGTGTTATAGATTACCTTGAGAACATTCTAGAAAATCCATTTGTAACGATAGCATTTCATGGAAATTATAGGAGGAAAGAAATCTTATTTTTAAAACATTAACTACAATTTGGAATTACTCATTCCTTGGACCTCTTTGTCTTTTTCAGGGACGTTCGGAACTGGACCAGGAAATCCAGGACTGTACTGGGAAATCCTGATGGGTCGGGAGACTACATATCGTGTGTATAATAGAAACAATACACGCGACATGTTAGTAGCATATGGAAATGATAATTTGTAGCTTGTCGCATAGGCCTACATTGTTTCTCTTATATAGGTGAGATCTGTCTTTAATATAAACGACCTCACATACGCAACGTCGTGTAGCTAGCCGGTTTGCTTTGGGTAGACCTGTATTTTGATGTATTGGTCAAGCAAATTGGGCGGAAATGTTCATGACACATGATAATAGGCCAGTTCTATCCAATAATGCACCACAAAAATATCTTTTAACATTGGTTCCTGGAGCCGGTTGGTGCACTGGCGCATCCCAATTTAACCCAGGACCAGAAATACAGCACATAATCATACCTTTTGCAAAAGAGAAAGGTGCTGGTTTGTAAAAAGCTCTGATTTAGGCTATCTACAGGAGAGATAGTGCTTTCAGGCTATGAGTCAAGAAGGCGTAGAGTGGTAGTAGCATCACGACCATCAGATTTAGGAGGGTCGGAAAAGGAACAAGGGGAGTGTCTAGGGAAGGAGATATTCTCTGCCTCAGCCCCGGTATTGGCGGAGACCCTTAGAAATGGACAGAGCGACATGACCATTTCTTATATCCGACATACGACATGATGACCCCTATCCCGACCCCTCCTTGTACTGTGGTGATCAGATGTGAGTTGACATATGAGCTGACCCTTGGGCTGGTGCCATTGCCAGTGAGTCAAGCTCGCCCAATGCTAATCTTGTTAGTGTGATACTCTGGCAAACCGCCCACTTGTTTCATGCTGGAAAAACTGCTACTTATTGTGTTAGTGTTTGGGACAATTATCCCTATATCAGACAAGCAAATAGGGCTAACAGTTGAGAAAAATTCAGTTATCTTTATGAAAAAGCGTGACATATTATAAGCATCCAGACAGAGTCATTTTTTCTAATTGTCTTATACTAGATTTAACTATTCAAAGTATGGAAACGTTAACTTTGTCATAGCATTTATTTTTGTAATGGATTACTTGAGTCAAAACAACATTCAGATACAAAACAGGAGTGTAAATGTAAAGTGAAGAAAATGTTTTTGTAAAATTTTTGTAAAGCATGTATAATATATAATGCACCAAAATCATATAAGTTACCGTTGAATATTATGTACACATGTTATACAAAAGGGTATCATTGATAGCAGTATGCACCACATATTTACAAAATATATTACTTGTTACCATTTATTGTGAGTATGTTGTGTCAGTTATCTTCCCTTGGCCTAAAATGAATCATGCCACTTTTATGTCAGATAAATCATATACGACCTTCGTGTCGACAACAATGCGGGTCATATCTATTAGCAGCTACACCTTTCTAATTCACCCTTTAAAGACTATTGTTCTGCGCCGTCTTCCATAAAATGAATAAAACACACTTTAACTAACCCTCTTGGAAAGGAAATTGCTGAATCTGACCGAGAGGTTATTTAGTCTGAAAAAGGCACCTGATCAAATACCTTTATACACGGGTCACAAAAACTTCTAATAACCGACCCCTATATCTTTTTATAAAGCAAGATTAGACTAAATTCATTTCTTTTCACCTCTGTCGTTGAACCCCACTGGATTGGGGCCAGCCTATTTTGCAATGTGGTATAGTAAATTCACCGATGCGAGGCCTCGGAGAGGTGGGGGAGGGGTGGATTCCTGCCTTTAGACTGATGAGTTTCCTTTTGTTCAAAACAATGTTCATGTGGGGAAAATCTCAGATCATCAAGTGTTTGTCGATTTACAGAGGTAGCTGGGAGAGGGAGGCACCGGAGGCCAAATAGGCCTATAACAAAATCTAGACTGTACCCTAAGCAGAGAATGCCACCTAGTGGAAACCATGTTCAATACTTCACGGTGACCAGTGTAGCTATCAGACTGACGTCTGGTGGCGTACAATTGCAGTAAAGTACACATACACAATATTAACAGGACAGATTATACCAAATTGAATGCCACTTCATAGCATCTTATTTGTATTCTTTTTGACTGGAACATTCCATTAAAAACAGGCCTTGAAATTGAAAGTCTGTCACAGAAAGAATGATACCGATTAAAACACAGAAAGAATGTTTCAACATTATAACGTTATTTATTCTGAAACCATTTAGGAAAGTACGTTCCATGTCAACCTACCTTTAATTGCCATGAATAAAACAAATGCATTTATGAGTAAATTTGTAATCCTTGGTAATTTTCCCAGAGTTCCACAAAGTTACTATATCACGAATGTGTATTTTTAGAAAATCATAATATCGTATTCAAATCGTAAAAACAATACTAAGTCTTTATGTTGAAGATATACATTTAGAAACTGTCAGATTACCCGAAATCAATTTGAATCTTTGGGACCGTCCAGAATTGAAGGGGATTCTAAAAAAAGAAAGGACCAAGGACCCGGAGGGTAAAGCTATAAAAAGAGCATGCGGTATTAGGTCTGTCAGTTATGATGAAGTCTCTAGCCGTTGATCAAAAGAGGACCTGACTATAAAGCTGCAACCCTGCTAACCCTATCAGATGACTGGAGGCAAAGAGAAGGTGTCGGGAGGAAGGGGTGGGGTTCAGCGTCTTCGTAAGCCTTCTTTAAGTTATATTAGATCTATGGCCAACTAGCAGTCAGGCCATTTATATAACAACAAGAGTATCCAAAAAAGAATATCATATGACCGACTATTTTGTGTTGTTTGTTGTTAACTGTCCACGTTTGGAACTGATGGTCACTGGTACTGCACTGAAACCCATAGGCCTAATTCATTGTATTATAATTGTAAAAAAAAAAGCATGGTTAATACATTGATACAATTTTGGTGTGATCAGGCCTGAAAAAATCTAGGAACTAGTGTAACGTCTGGAAAGGAATTCTGAAAGCCAGAAAGATCTGGCTCTGAATGTAACTGTATTAAAAGGACATGTGGCATTGGTCTGCCAGTAAAAGTGAAGTCTGCTGACCACAAGACGTCTGGAATGTGGAGCTGAGTCAGATGTCTGGGACAAGGGGACAACGTCTGGAGGGTATATAACCATCTGTCTTTGCTTTTATTTCAATTACACTCGTAGATATTTCACAATTAAGGCCCTTCGTATTAGAAAACTTGGATGAGACAATTGAACTGTACGTTGTCTGAGGCAAACGTTATGAACCTATTGCAACAATTATTATGAGAAATATGCCTAATTTTGTTATACATATGTATGTAATATTATTTATTCTTGATATCAATGCACATTTCAAAATGCCACATATCATATTGGTTCCAATGAGGATTCGAACTTTGCCTTTATTGGTGATTTAAGATAAAGATATGAAGTCAAATCGATTTGAACAGAAAATTTAAAAGTTCTGAATAGAAAAACATAGCGAGTGTGATATATCGTACAGATAATTAGTAATAAACACTTTTAAACCTACCCTAGAATATAGGAATACTCATGAAGAAAAGAAACATTATTTTACTAACTATCCGGAAGGAATCCACGTGTCTTTCTTTACGGGTAGCAATACACCAAAATCACCACTTGCAAAGCTGACGTTGTGCCGACCACACAGAAAACCACAAGGAAGGCCAGGAGCCCTGAACTTGCCCACTCAAATCAAAATTGACAGTTCCCCTCCACGCTGCGTCCTCTACACGTCTCCGGCCGTCAGACAAGTGCCCCTCCGACACTCTGGGGCCTTACGCCAAACCTGTAGGCCTCCTGTCGAGGGGACTGAAGCTATCAATCAATCAGTCCGTTACATCGACTCCCTCTGCCAATCAATACCGTCGACAAATTAGTGAAGGCTCGGATCACTGGCTCTGTTTGGCGTCTCAATGAAATGAAGTCGGGCACTGGTGTAATGGTAGATTGGCCCCTGAGGATGTAGCAGGGATGAGGTAGGGTTTTATATGGGAGAGGGAGTGATGAGGTTTATGGGGGTTTATAAGAAGTTGATGGTTAGTCCCTGTGACATAGACTACTTCTCTACATGATATGAATCCCTCTTACAAGGAAATGGACCTTTCGGATCTAGGAATAACTATTATCAACCATCAAGCTGGAAATGAATTCAAAGGTCTACAAGCCTTCCTAGAAATTTGTCCCTATGCTTAGGCAATTCCAATGCTCTTACAGTACATTTCATACAACTTAAAAAACACATCCCCTGAATATATACCGTAGACTCCAACATATTGCTATAAGTGGTGACAATAGAATTTGTAAAATTTATCTGTAAAAAAGTTGGAACCCACTTAGCATTAACCCTCAATATACTGGTTACATGAAATATATATCTTTTTTCATAATAGGGACTTCTGTATAGTTCCCCCAGAATCAGTGGTGTAGAGCCTCATACCCACAATACACCTTGCACAGTTTACCAATATAACAAATCACATTCCAGACCCCCCTAACTTAATGCCGGTCTGATATTTACACGTTTATTTATCTATTAATAGGCTTTAATATTTAAGTTACAATATCGTTTGAATTGATTTGATCATACAGGTGACTATTCATAGTGGTGTAAGTAGTATGTAGAAATGGGAATTTGAATCACACCGCGTACATATTATACACATCCTTATTTTGGTGACGTAGGTGATATTGTATCATAATCCAAGTGACAATATCGCTTGGATTGAGAAGCCACCTATACGCAAGATGTCACTAGAATTCATTTTACAATAAAAGCGACAATGTCACGTGGATTGATACTATATACAGGCGACATGTTAGTAGTATATGGAAATGGTAATTTATTGATGGTTTATTGTTGTACATAGTCCATCTTATTTAGGCAATGTCATGTACACACCCTACCAGCATACAAGACATCGCATACATAGCCTGTTGCTCTATGGAATTACGTGAAGCTGCCTACTTTCTTTTTACATTGGTGCGCTGATTGCTATGTTAGTAGTACACAGAAATGGGATTTTGTAGCTTGTTGCGTACATTGTTTCCCATACACAGGCGACGTCGCCGTGCATGTATACACTGTCATCGGCTCGTATATAGCCAGTTCGCGGTGCCATGTCATGTCCTGACATAGGCCTATAGACCTTTTTCATTAGGGTGTGGCGCCCCCTGGTGAAGTAAATGGAAACAATGGTTTAGGTCATTTCCCATAGTTAACCTATAATGAAGTGAAGCATATAGGTTAACTATAGGAAATGACCTAAACCATTGTTTCCATTTAATTCACCAGGGGGCACCACACTCTTAATGAAAAAGGTCTATACTTCAATCCCAGGAGCGAATCCAGACACTTGGGAAACAGGGGTCGCCTATATCAAAAAGGGTCCTGGTGCCCCAACAGGGGGCGCCAGGTTTACACTGAAAATCATTGGAATTTGGTTAGAGAAAGGGGGAGGGGCTGTGCGCCCCATGCGCCCTCCCCCAGCAATTCCCTTCTTGAATCCCATGCAGTGCCTCTTGAAATTTTCTCACTTTCTTGTCTAATACATCTGTCCATCTCCTTTTTTCTATCAGGTAGTTATGTGTTGAGTCCCATACAGTTTGGTAGGATAATTGGCTCTCCGCTTAGTAGCCCTCTAGAGGCGATTAGTTAGTTAATCCGTATCAGTATCAGTATCACTATTGTTTCTTTCGCATGCAAAGCATAAGCTTAAGATTTATCTCTTGTAATACTATGTACATTGTTAAGGACGGTAAGGTTTCTAGACATAATTATATAGATCGAATCATCAAACATGTGAGTATATAGGTTAACAAACCATCTGTATACATTTATGTGGAACATTTATGTATATTAATGGAGAAATAGTGAGTCACAATAATATAGAAGCTATAGCATGATTTGCATACTGAATGAATATCATTTGAAATCTAATACTATTCAAATATCGTTTATTACCACATAACAATACAAGACATGTTCCATCTCCAAGCATACAGTAATGGATGTCCTTGACTGTGGTAACTACATCCCACTTATCGACCTCTACAAAAAGAGTAAGAAGAAGAAGTACAGGGGGATTCTTGATGTACAGCCCCACCACCCACTGCCGGCCCGGGCACCCTGCTGTAGAAGCCAACACCACCTCCCTCTATCAGATTTCCGCCGTCAGGGCTTCCCTGATAGAATTTGGCCTCCAGTCCCAATGAAATCCCTGCCCTCGGATATTTTTGTCCCGTGTCATGGTTTTTTCTATAGCATCTCGGTGGAGCGCGGAGATTGACGGGTAGGGCACACGCATGGTAGGGCTGGGTTTGAGGGAAGGCCGGGTGCGCGCATGTAAACAAGACAACTCACTCAGTTCGCGCATGAATGCCGCCCATGTCGCCGGTGATCAGGCCCGGGCTACGTCATTATAGTCCAAGGTCATGCAAGGGGATAAGCAGGGACTTATTTGGCATGCATGTATTCCTACGCCGAGTCTGTGTTCGCGGCCAGAGTGAGGTCAATCCGGGTCCTAACCGCATCACAGCCAGCCGCGTCTCCACTTACGCAGAAAAATAGGCTCATATAATAGTGTAGGCGGATGTGACGTCAGCATTTTGGCTGAGAACAATCATTGCACTTTCTGCTGTTTGCCGCCACTGGGGTTATTCACATAGCACTGGTTAGCCATAATTTAATTTCATGAGAGGCCAGGAATTATAACTAATGTAATTATATAAACTTTGGAAATGCACTCACCAAAGGGAAAGTATTGAGTAAATGATTTTTAGATTTCCTATGGTAGGAAACCCTCTTTACATCCCTTGATGTAGAATTAACTTATAAATAGACTTTGAAGTTGAGATTGAAAAGTGAAATAATGCTCTAAATTCATGTAACCGTCTGCTGTAGACTACCAGATATAGTGACAAGCTGGAAGCTTCAAGGCTTATCTATTATATAGGCCTATATATGTAATTACCATGAGTAGAAAAAGCAGTAGTCATCAGGAACTTTATCTGTCTCTTTCTGTCGCAACATACCACAACGGAGTACATGTATTAAATTATCCCTCCTAAACCTCTGCAACAGTATAACTTGGTTTTTTTACAACTTTTTGTCCGGCTCGATTTCTGACAATATTGACATAGATGAGAATGTTAAGTGCTGGGGTAAGTAACCCTTGACAGTACAGTCAATGATCAAGTGCTGTCAACATCGGCAAAATATGGACAAGCAGATGGTTAAGCATCACATCTATCTATTACATAGTGGCATTATAGTTAACCATTCAATCCACTCGAATTTCGTTTAATCTAATACTCCTGTTCCTCAATGATATCCTAAATTGTTTGTATTCAAAGGAAAGGCTATTATTATTAGCCTTTCCATTAAATACAAACAATTTAAAATACAGGTCTACTTTGATGCTTATGTTTCGGAGAAGAGGTGTACGAGGTACGGCAAAGGGGGAATGAACACTAGAAATAGTACATTATCTGATTATTGTGAAACAATGCAACCTCATGTGCAATCGGCATTATCAGCCATGTACAGCACTCCTGTGAATTGATCACCTGCACGGCCGATGAGCAGTGCGTTTTGGGGTCAGTGTGTATTGCCAGGCCATTCCTACCACTCAATGTAGACTCATTGTTCTCAGTAATTTTAACATATTTTGAATATAGCTTTGGTGAGGTAATATAGAGGTACCTTGTGGGTTGTCCTTGGGTGGCCTTACAGCCCATGGGGATTGTATGAACCCTGGACTTTGCCCTCAGTATGTGACAATCCCCTACAGGTTGTACGGTTACCCTCGGTTGACCCCTGCAGTACTTGTTATTATAATATGATAGAGCAAGAGCAAAAACAATGTTATCTGTTACTTCGAAACCTTTCAAATATAAGCCATCGTAGTATGAACAGTGGATTTGATTAACCCATCTACCTATAATATTATTCCTATATTTTTTTCTTTTAACAATTGACACCCCAGGGTTAATTGTCTGTTATATATCTTTTTCATTTGGGTTGCGCCGCCCTGGTGTTTTAAATTTGAAACAGCTTTTTGGGAGGTTTGCTATAGTTGAGCTATATGAAGTGAAGTCCCAATGGTTGGAAGACTAGAGGACTACGTAGGATCGTAGGAAATGTGTATAGCACTTTGTGTCAGATGTTTGTTATCTCTCTTTGTTGTCTTGCACAGGAGTGAGGGAGTTATCCTTGAACATGATTAACAAGGATGCACCAATGGTCATGTTACCTTTCTGATGTAAAGATACTGAGTGCGGATAGCCCACATGATCTCAAAAGGAACTAGGTCATGCATTCAGCATGTATGTCAATTGGACTATGCGGTTTGTTTTTATTCTCATGAATAGTCGGCCTAAAGTTTAGACTGTTTAAACTGTCCTATCTAACCTGGGATCTTATTATGTTTAGTTTGATCTGAAGTGCATAATCATAAACAAAATTCCATTTCAATGATCTAATATCTTATTATGTAGTGCTGTATCTGTAGTGCATGTCTACAAATTACATTCCAATGGTTAGGCGAGTCAAACTGTTCATTTCAAACTGTTTATAAAATAAGTTTAATTACTGATAGTATTCTGAATTACAGGTATACTGTTATTCCGTGTATATCATGATTAACATTATATTATGGGGCAGCTGTCTATATAAATTGGTAAGACAATCACCATAAGTACACACATCTCCACTAGACAGTGCTAAGTTAACAATCTTACAAATCAACTTAGGCGAATTGCTTTCGGAGAAGATCTACAGTAGCGTCTTCTATACTAGAGCTTTGATATAATTACAAGAGCGTTTCACTCGTCTACTAATCTGATTGACTGAAAGAGACATAGTAAAAACAAGTATTCATCCCCGTGGCTAGCTGTTTAGCAATCACAAATCAGTGATTGCTCGTAAATCTTCTTGGGTGCAATTCTCTTTGTCTAAGCAGTCGTCTAGTTTTGAATTTATCCCTTTATCGTCTTTTTTAAACCCACATATCTTTGCCTGAAACCCCATTACTTGAATCTATGAAGTTTATAATATCAATTGTCTAATTTTGCCTCTCTCTATTATAAAATTGTCTACGTGCCGTTATCTTATAAATTTTCCCAGTAAAGATCAAGACTATAACGTCTGCTCGATTTAATCTTATGTTTCCATAATGTTGTATCAAGATAGCGAAATTATTCCGGAATTGTCTGTGATAATGCACTCTCATAAAATAGGACAACCATTGAAGCAACCTAATCTTCAAACGGAAGTAATATCTCTTTTTATCTATCTAAATCCCCCGTTTCAATAAATCCAGAAATTGTGTGTCTGGAATAAAAACTAGGAGGAGGACATAGTGTGAGATTCAGAGCATTATATTGAAACTTAGAGGGGATATATTAGAGGAGAGGAGTTACATGCTACAGAATGGTAGGCCCATGTAGGGTTTGGGACGCAGCCCGCCTTGAAATCGGAGGGGGTTCCATTTATTACCTAGAAGGATCCAACTTGATATTTTGATTTCCTGAAAACGCAAATAGGTGGTCGTGTACGCAGCAACACGTCGCAATCAGTCCACTAAAGCCCGGTTTACACAGGCCGTCAACGGGTCCTTACGAAAATTCCCTTACGTTAACCTTAGGTTAATGGGTTATCTTAAGGTAAATACATAATATATAGGTCATTATCTTAGGGTATCGGTAACAGTTATCCTAAGATGTTTGGTCCTGAAGGGTTTACACTGCCCGACAATATTCTTAAGATAATAAATCCATCATGCTTCACAAAAGGCTACGAATTGACCTAAGCTTTTTCAAAAAAATTTCAAACACGTCTGAAATTGTCATTGTCGTAAGGAAATGGTCCCCGTGAATTATCGTAGGCCTTAAGGTATTCTTAAGACAATGAAATTCTTAGGATAATATGGGTTTACACAGGCCGATAATGTTGTCGGGACTATCGTAAGGCTTATGTCAATTAACGGGAGTATCGTAAGGCTTACGATAATGGTTATCGGGAGATTGTCTTAAGCATTTTGACGGCCTGTGTAAACCCCCCTTTAATCAAGAGTCTACTTAATTCAGAATCCACACTACCACCCTCGCTCTCCCTTTACTCTGTAGCCTCCGTCCCTTTTGTGTTACCTCATTACGGGAAGCACAAGCCATACAGGCACTCGCAGTTTCGAACAAAACCTAACATCCTGAGAAACCTATTCACAGCCTTCAAATGATTATGTGGGACTCATTTGGTACACAAAGGACTGTCAACGCAATTATTTTCGCTTGCTGTAATTTTATCGATAGAACATAGATAGGACCATATCAAATAACATTTAGGAATCCAGTCTAGGGTATTGACGCCAATTTTATGTAAAACTTCAAATTCTTTTTCCGTTTTATACGAAAGTTACAACCATCGAATACATTAGTTTACATCACAGGGCATAGCCACTGTTCGTCATACGAAGCAGAACCAATGTAAATTAGAGACCCAGCACCCACCATCCGTCATTGCATGCAACCCCTTTCTCCATGCCCTGCAGGCCCGTGCATACAAGAACAGCTCCAGTTCACAACTGGATTGTTCCTATTTGTCCAAAGCTTGTGCTCAAAATACCATTAGTTCATTGCATGACTCGCAGCAGTTCATTTTCTCCCTTATAACCTATTCTTGACGACAGGGAAAACATACATAAGCAGTGGGGATAAGGGTCATATGTCTATCAATAAAGTATAGTTAGGTTCAAAATATGTCTGAAGCTCATTGGGTGACAGGACAACTACCCCTGGGACAACTACCCCTGGGACAACTACCCCTGGGACAACTACCCCTTAGGACAACTACCCCTTAGGACAATTACCCCCTATGGATAGGACAACTACCCCCATAGGACAACTACCCCTATAGGACAACTACCCCTTTAGATAGGACAACTACCCCTATATATAGGACCATTACCCCTTTAGGACAATTATCCCTACAGATAGGACAACTACCCCCAATGATAGGACAACTACCCCTATGATAGGACAACTACCCCCCTTGATAGGACAACTACCCCCCTTGATAGGACAACTACCCCCATATGTAGGACAACTACCCCTATTGGTAGGACAACTACCCCCCTTTGATAGGACAATTACCCCTTTAGTAGGACAATTACCCCCTTTAGTAGGACAACTACCCCCATTGATAGAACAACTACACCCATTGGTAGGCCTACCCCTCCTTTGCCCGGCCCTGGACACTAAGGGCAGGTTCTACCAATGGGGGTAGTTGTCCTACCAATAGGGGTAGTTGCCCTATCAAGGGGGGTAGTTGTCCTACCTATGGGGGTAGTTGTCCTATCAAGGGGGATAGTTTTCCTAAAGGGGTAATTGTCCTATCTATAGGGGTAATTGTCCTATCTAGAGGGGTAATTGTCCTATCTAGAGGGGTAATTGTCCTAAGGGGTAGTTGTCCTACCCATAGGGGTAATTGTCCTAAGGGGTAATTGTCCTAAGGGGTAGTTGTCCCAGGGGTAGTTGTCCTATGGGGGTAATAGTCCTAGTGGGTAATTGTCCTAGTGGGTAATAGTCCTAGGGGGTAGTTGTCCCAGGGGTAGTTGTCCCAGGGGTAGTTGTCCCAGGGGTAGTTGTCCCAGGGGTAGTTGTCCCAGGGGTAGTTGTCCCAGGGGTAGTTGTCCTAGAATCGCTCATTGTCTTCTTTGCGAATCAGGAAGACGATTTATATATGAACTCAAAGTTCATTAAGGTGAATTTAATATAAAGCTCGAACGAAAATGTTTTTAGAAAATATATGAATTAACAATTATGGAGCTCGACCGATCTTCTGACATATCCTTGTTTCTAAATAGTGTGGTGGTATAATTAAATTAAACCGATGGTATCGATATCAGCTAAACTTTCTAATGATACAGCATAGATACAGCATCTTGATGTCTCCTCATTCAATAGGTTCAGGTGGCTCCTCAAACATAAAATCCCCTTCCCTGTATACTACTTACATGTCACAATTCAAATTTCACAATAACTATTGCATCCAAAGCTGGCAGTGTCAATTGTATGCTGTTGCATGGACATTTCCCTCTATATTTACAACAATATCTCCCAGCTTGTTTCGTTTACACATACACGGTCGCATTAATTCTCACTATCAATTTTGCTTCATAGCTAAAATAAAATCAGTCATACTTATATTAGACTGGTGAAATCTGGAATATCCGATTAAGTCATTTGCATCTGTAATTGGAATGTACTTAAACATAATTAGAAAGAAGGTACTAACAGTGAAATAATTAATCAAACAAATAATTTTGTACTTTATTCTTTTATTTTGTAATTTCAGTCGACAAAATCTCATGAATTAGCTCCCAATATGATAATAATACTTGGAAATCGGGATTATTATAAGTTTTTTTCTACACGTGAAAAGCCAATAGCTATTAGCTGCAAATTAAGTATAATAACACACATGGAAAAAGGTTAGCATTGTGTAGTGTCCTATCTTTCCACGGTCTAACCCAATTACCCACATGTAAGTAGAGGCCTGGTCTGGCCCCCTGTCGGAGGGCGGGGAAAGCTGACACTGACGGATGAGGTGTCAGATGGTAATAGCCACTGGAGGTGAGGTCAAGGTCAAGGTCATGGGAATGGTTCTCCAGGGGGGTCACAGAGGGAATGGCGGATGTTATTTGGGTGGGAAGGGGATCATGTATAAGAGGCGCATTTCTGTACATGAATAGGCCTATAGGTAGGCCCCCTACTCATTTTTAAATTTTGACCTCTGCCCATAACCATTTCAGAATGGAGCAAACCAGGTGTGGAAATTCAAAGCTTTTCAGTAGATGAAAGATGAAATCACGTTTTAATGGTGGCAAGAACTACAAATACACATATAGGACTAAATCTAATCGAGACCCAATAGATAGACAAAATGTGTAAGTAGGTTCAAAAACATTTAATAATGATTAAAAACGATGCTAATAATCAATTAATTTTTTCCATATTGCCACACATTTATAATAGATAACAATGATGCCAGCGGCTTTTATCCTAGGGTTAAATACATATTTCACTAAACATATCAGTAATCATTCATAGGATAATGGTAATAATAATGTAATAACTAATTAGTAGGCATAATCATAATTGTATAATGTTCAATGTGAATTGTGGGCTTTGGAAGGAGTAAAGATGATGGTGAGCTGAAGAGGGCGTGCGTAGGGTGCTCATTGAAGAGGATCTGAGCTAAACATGCAACGTTCTGGTAACATTAAGCAACGTTCTGTTCATTCTGTTCTGGTTCTTGTGACATTATTTTGATGGCTCCTAATGACGCCACTGCAACATACTGCTGAGAATTTGCACTGCAATATTCTTAAAAACTATTGGTTACGTTCGTCACCCAAACTAAATATCAATGTTCTTATAATGCAGTGTTTTGTTGGGTCTAAACAAAATAAGCATCCAAAAATGTTGTGTTAGTACCTATATGGTATGTGACGTTTTAGTAAGTAATAGACCGACTAAAAAATATGGATGCAGAATGGTACTGCTTTATTGTAACTTAGCCGAGGTGGCAAAGTGGGATATAGATCTGGGTCTTGCCCTTATAGGGGAGGCCTGACGCTGATAAAATACTCTCCTTATCCCTGTTCCTGATTCTTCCCAGAGACCTGGCCTCCCCCATCCTTCAGACTTACTTTAAGATTGGCCTCAGAGAATCCTGATGGTCATGTTTCCCCATGAATTCTAAAATGTGATACTCTTTCTTCCATAGAGCATTGTCGTCATGGAAAATAAAGGAGTGTTTTTAGTTAAATGACGTATCTTGCTTTATAGATCAGACAGAATTCTCAGCACTCTCTACATTTTTATGAAAATCAAAGATTATATCTCATAACCTTTAAATATGTTATCTTTTAGTCTATGTACAATAATTCGGAAGATCCTTGGGAAAAAGAGCATATCAGCAAAAACCAGTACTCTGTGGATCACACAGTATGGGCCCGATGAACTAGCTGGTTTATACTGACCTTAGATAACTGGCCTCGATCCATTTAACGCCAGTAAATCTGTGAATGAATTTGGAAGATAACATTGTATATTAACCAAAACCTAGTTTTCATCATTACATAAATGTAATATCATAACTGTATCCCAAAAAAATCTATTTAATTATCATAAGACGGAGCACCCCAATGTAACAGCTGATTAGAAGAGTAAGAAATATGTAGTTCACACATATCAACAGTAAAATCTAACCAGTAGGATATAACTGGACGTTTTGAGCACCAGGTGCACGTGTCTGTGAGGAGGGCATGCAGCGGTCGCCTTGTCATTAGGCGGTGGTGATGCAGTGTTGGGCACTGTGTCATCATACAATCAATGGGCTGTGTGGGGACGATTAACATGACACCACCACTGACACCGTGCCCGCCCAACCCGGGTTATGTGAGCCCAGAATTGGCCACTCTGTCTACATTGCCTGTCTCCCGGCACCTCCCCCGCGCCCTAATAGGCGAGTTTCCAGACCACGCCATCTAGCGAGGAAAGAGTGCAAATACGATAAATTATACAGCGTTGGTGCTCAATTTAGGCCTGCTTTTAAGCTGGGTGTCTCTGGGATTTAGCAACACTGGCATGAGCCTACAGTTGAGACTATGAGTTTTATATTGAATGTGATGGACCAGAAAAGATTATGCCCATAGGATAGAGGTTTCAGTTATTTGATGAAGCGGTTTTAACTCCTTCTGGAAGGTATTCTACTGACTTCAAAATAACTTAACTCCTCACAATTTTCTACTATGCACCTATATTCCGTCATTTGCAGAAGTTTTATCTTCAGCGAAAACGTATACGAATGTGTGTCAAATTAAAGACAAGAGCATGTTAGAAAGTCCTGACCCCCTCCCCCTACCCATTGGTGGGGACTTAAACTTGTGATAGAGAAAAAAAACACTTTGCGTGTATGCACGTGAATGAAGGCCGTGTTTGTACCTAGCCCTTCTTTTCGAAATCCGCCCCTGCGCTGGTAGCTATTCCTTTTTTGTTAAATCGAAGAATTCTGAATAACTCTGTAGTTAATGGACAAATGACGTGCACACCGTTTTCAACATGTACACAGATCCGTCAGAACCTTATCACGTTGACATGTGAATGACGGATTACGTCCGATCTTATATCTTATGTCAACCCTACAACCGAGCAAGAAGCACTCCGCATCAACGATGCAGGAGTCGACCGTTTAATTACCTGGGTAAAATGAACTATTTAGTACACTACTTTCATACAGAGGCCACACATATATATATTCACTCTTTCCTTAGAACATACCTCTGTAAAATGATAGCAATATTTCTTCATTGTCATAAGAATAATCATAATATAATTATATTACAGTCAATAGAATGAAAAGTATTTGTCATTTCACAAAATATTTCCTTACAACTAAGGTACTTTCGGCACAATGACTGCAAAGACCGTGAACAGGAAATTGATTCCCCTCAAACTTTCACACTTTCCATGTGCTACTTACAGCAACGTGCTCCCACATGTATAACGTGTGATCAGCTGATGGGCGTTATCAATGTCAGGGACAGGTCCAGAGAGGTGGGGGTGGGGGGGGGGGGGCTAGAGGATCCTGACTCCCTCCCATCTGTAGGTGGTCCCCTTAACTACCAAACAAGGGAGAAATGCTGCAAGCATATGTGCGAAGGCACGCCGTTTTAGTACTTAGCCTTTAGTACTTAGTCTTTGTGCTGGCCACCTCTCTCGAAAATCCTCCATCCGTCCCTTTGGACGTTACCATCAATTACGCTGTGTGTGTGTGTGTGTCTGTGTGTGTGTGTGTGTGTGTGTGCACGCACGCACGCGTATTATGTGTGTCTGTGTGTGTACATTATGTTTGTAAATGTACTATTATGAGTAAGTAGGCATACATCAACCTAGGATACAAATACGCCAATAGATTATATCTCTGCGGTGGAACAGATTCTCAGACACGAACTTCCGGAATCTAATCCTACCATCCATCCAACTTTCCCGCTGCTAACTTATCATCTTTCTCCTTTTTCTTCATACATTCTTGCCACACACACACCCCTCACCCCTCGCCCCTCCCCTCTCGAACGCAATCCCCCTCCCCTCCTTACCATCTCAAGTTTTTCCCATTCCAACGTGCCACCCCCGCCACCTTCCATGCTGTCAATACGTGCTGCCACTCAACACACATATCAATTTCTGCTGACTCAGCACCCGGAACCTCCAGTACCGTGGGAAAAGGGACGCCTCCGCCTTGGGAGGAGAGTTGAAGGAGCGTCCGGGACGCCGTGAGGACCTGGAGGAACCTCCAGTGTGAGGGTTAGTGGTGGGACGTATACAGACTCACACACTCACTGCTGGGATTTGGCTTGGAGGATCAGCTCATTTTTTAAACACTTGTACTGAGATGCTTTCTCAAGTTGGATTATTGGTATAACGTCGTCTAGACGACAGTTGGATGTTCAGTGGCCCGTTGCATGATGAGACATGTAAGAGGGAACAACTTTCTTGTCAAGTTATGCACTGTTGTGCAAAATGAAATCCAGCAGCATCAAATTTCATCCACTTGTAATGATTTTTCCGCGCTGAAAATCTCCGGATATTTAGATACAACTATTTATTTCTAGAGCTATTTACTCAATTAAAATCACCCAATGGAACAGCCACAATTCAGCGGGACCCATGGCAACAGCAATGTCCTTATTGGAAGATATTGAATTGTTTCAATATTTCATTATGCGGCGGGCACAGATATTCAAAATACCCAATTTAATGTGTCCATCTTCGGGAACATTAAGGTATTTTTGTTCCTTTTCTAGGAAATGTTATGCTTCAACACGAATTGCCCTATTTTTGTGAGAATGTTGTTTTGGAGGCAGGCCTGTTTGCCCATGTTCTTTTAGGGGACCTGGACCTTACTGTTAAAACAATTGGACCTTAAATGACCTTTCATTCAAATCTCAAGTCTTATTGTAGTCATATTTGCAATCACCGGGAAAGTAAATCTATTCTTAATACACCTGGATTACTAATAAACATATTGTACAAGTTGTTTTTTATTATCTTTTTTAAAAGTTTTTTGTTGTGTTATTTGAAATATAATAAGATATTGAATTCACCCTGGAAAATATGGCTCTATATGCGTTGAAAATGATACTATTGGAAAATATTATACACTAAATGGAAGTCCCTCGAAATAGCCCCTTTTGGGTATTGTTGACAGACAGTAGACACTACATCAGAATATCTAAGTGCAACTACATGTACTATCCTCAAATTTGATAGAGAACTCATCAACAGTTTGGCTGGTTAATTGCATTTGTAGGGTCTGTCAATACCTTCAGTGCTGCGTGTTGAGATGGAAGAATAACAGGCCCTTGTCTAAGGGGTGAGTCATTGTTTACCGTGGTCGGGACAAGGTGTGTGTACATGACTATAGAGGGAACCACCCACAGGGTACAGGGTGCCAATTGTAAACTGAAATGTAACATAATTTACGTTACAACCCTTACTTTTAAAAAGAATGTAGCAAAAAGAATAGTCTTGTCGACCGGGAATCCCTTGCTCTGACTCAACACTAAATTACAAAAGAATACAAAAAGTATTATGGCTGTACAACGATCTATCCACCACCAGGATCGTATTTTTATCAGACCCTTGAGTTTCTTTTTATATATTTAGCTTATTTTTCACATTGCCCTGCCAGGGAAGATGTGCTACTATCGATGGCTGGGACAAGAGACCAAAATTGGTCCCTTGTTATGAAAGCGAATATGGCTGTGAGATCATATTGAGAATAAGGTCCGGGATCCTATACATAACCATACAGCTGTCCTTTTGGTATGCCGAGGATTCCTCAAAGTTAGGAAAAGTGCATACAACTATGGCATTCCTTTTCAAAATATATGATTACCTCCGAAATAGGACGCACTAATCCAGCAGCCGTAGTTCGAAAGTTTAGGAGGGGAGGGGGGCGGGCTTTTGAAATGTTCGTTCTTTACAGGAACACATCATGAAATACAACTCTTTGAACAATAAATGATGCGCCACACTAGATGAAACTACTCATGGACGCCTTCATCAACGTCAGGATTTATGTGATACGGCCTTCTGTCTGAAGTCTCGCATAATGCAAACCCACTGTCACAAAAATATTCCCCTTGATAGGTCGGGATCCAGGCGCCTTACAATCAAGAGGCAATCCATCAAGTGTGAACACATAATTAGTAAAAAAAATATCCAGACTCCACAATCCCATGGGCTAGAGCACACAGGGTTTGTACATGAACGTACGCACATTTTCACAAATTTCAGAGCCCCCCCCCCCTCCTATCCATACTTAATGGAAGACCCCAACAGGTAGACTCACCAACTATTACGTATGACCGTCGGCCCAATTATCTAATAAACGATATGCTAGCGCCCATCTGACACTAATGGTCATAACTGAATAATAGGTAATATTCTAGAGCAAAACCATCTAATTCATTTGAGAGCAGAAGCGCTAATATTGGAGCTAGTTCTATCTAGCCTACATCCTTTCATGTATCGCGTTTTATGAGGAAAATGTACGAATAAGGAGGCTCAATTTCTCTGGCGCGTTACCTAACTGATTGTATCGCTTATAAATCTTATTGATTTTGTCTATTTGTCAAAGAACTCTTTTTATGATTCTGAAAAGAAAGATGATAATGGGGCGATCAAGGTAGATTTAAGCCTACATTTCGAGATACGTTGCGATTTAAAACCCCGCTTTCCTTCATTTAGTTAGATACATTTAATACAATTGAGTGAACTTCAAGAAAATAATCGTTTACTCTATGTACAGATGCATTTCTCAATACACATAGCTCTTTGAATTTTCTAGTCTTTATATTTACTCCATGTGAAATTGATGCCTGTAAGAAGAGAGAGAACAACTTACCACATGATCAAAATAATTATGAACAATTACTATGGTAATTCTAGGCTGAATGATTATTGCACATATATTGCGTATAATACCAATCTGTCTGAATACAGATACTAACAATTATGATATATCATATTGCTAACGATCTTAATAATATTATGTTGAATATCAAACAAAACAATCAACGCTGATTCTACTCAATGCATAATCTATCATTAACATACCAACCCTCAAAAGAATTTGTATGGCGGTCACGAGAGGGGTAAGGTCACAACCGTATCATTGGAATCGATAAGGGCAATTTCCCCCCTGCATCTTCTCATTTCACCCAGCTTTATTCAGTATCCTCTGTCCTTATCTCAAGATACACACTGCTTTCCCTATCACGGACATAAGACTTGGAAGGCAGTCGGGAACATGTCCTATCATGGGGAGTAAATTCCAATCCATCTCTATGGATGTAAGGGGTCGGTAAGTCGGCCTAGTTGGGGATCTAATATGATACTTGGATCTTTGAAGAAATCAGCGTTGGGAGGGTAGGTGGAGGCATAGGGAACCTGTGATAGGAAGGCTTTGAGTGCATGAATGTGCAGAAGAGTGACGTTTGTCGTCGAGGTTCTAGCTAGAATTAGGATGAGCAACTGGTTCCAAACGGTTACGGGCCCGATATTTATAGTGAGTTGTCAACAAGTGCCCAGAACCATGGCTCCCAGAACCAATGACTGTCTCTGTAACTGTCTCCACCAGAAAATACATTTAGTAGGTCTCGCTTCACAAATTCTACATATATATTTATATATTCATAACTCTATAACTCTGTACATTAAGGGCCTACATTACAATGTGTGTGTTTGTATGTGTGTGTGAAGACGAAATTGATTTTCGTCAAACATTCACACTTTCCATGTACTACTTACAGTCGCATATTACCGGATAACATATCAAAATATAACGCTGTAGTCAAAAGGTTGTATGGGACGTATGTTATGGTCATTTACGCTCTTGAGGTATAAAGTGTTAAAGGGTGTTAAAGTCCCCATTCTTACCTACCAGTCAGCGTACTGAAATTTTGGATCTGACATTCAGTATGATATGTATTATTCTTTCCTACCACTATAAGGCGTATCAAGCTGACAACTCATAATTACCAGAGAAGGCTATCAGTATAATTCGCTGTTCCCCGCGGTACCCTACGCCCACCGACCCAGACAACGCCATGTTAGCCCCACCCCGCCGGGTACCGTCCCACCAATGGGCCGCCGATCAGCAGTTTATCGATCGTGCCTGATCGATTGGACGCGGCGTGAGGCTGTAATCTGTCCCCAAAGAGCCGGTATCACGAACGTGTGGGGCCTGCCCAGGGGACATCGCCCTCAATTAAATCAGGCCCTGTCAATGAGGCGGGGTCTTTTTGGACCGTTTTTTCTCTTTGACTCATACCTCAATGTGCAGTTCTCCAACATGTTTCTTGTTTGGGACCCTAGAGGTGTGTGTGTGTGTGTGTGTGTGTGTGTGTGTGTGTGTGTGTGTGTGTGTGTGTGTGTGTGTGTGTGTGTGTGTGTGTGTGTGTGTGTGTGTGTGTGTGTTGGGGGGGGGGGTCGGTATCGAGAACGAGTTGCCCCAGGGGGAAACTTTACTTTTGGTGGGTGGGGTGGTTTGAACAATTGACCCAGATAACACTGACAGTAGTATTTTTAGTCGCATTGGAAAGAAAGATTGGATAACGGAAACTCCCAAAATAGCTTTTTGAGTGAATATATAACCTTCATAAATAAGGTACTATTGGGGAATGGCACGCTATGGAAACAACCTATCAAATAATCGAAACAACTCAGTTTTTTAGCACAGTGATCAGACACCGCTGAGGAATAAGAGGAATAAGGCCACTACCTCTAAATCACGATGGATGTATTCCAAATGATATATTCTGTTTCATTTCTGTGACATTTACTAAATTTTAAATGTCCCTAACAAAGGCACTATGTAAAACATGCAATGGAACACTTTTCTAGAAATTCTGAATTCTTAAGGGGTGTTTCAAAGGGGTTTACAAGTGCCAACTTATCTGGCTCTTAAATATCGGCCTTATATACGTCAAAGTTTGCTTTCTATTATGTATTAATTGTTTTGGACGATAATGTATTCTCTAGAAATCGATGAAGATCTGTACAGGAGGTCCAAAATGAGAAACCATAGCTATGCACAATAACTAAGACTGCCCTTTTTTACGATGGAAAAAAGCTTCAGTTACATACATATCAAATGATAAAGGACCTATGGAAGCCCCTGGTTACCGACGCAAACCGTCTGGCCGAGGGAACCAGCTGAAACGAATAGGCCAATCAGCGTAAGGTCCCTGGAGGAAGGGCCACCCGTCCCCTCCGCATACGGGAGCAGCCGTCCATGGCCCGCGTCTTCCAGTTGGGTAGAGGGGGATAGGGATTGAAGGGACCCCCTCAGGGAAAAAAGTATCTCCTCTTACAGTCGGCCGTTTTGAGCGACAGGCCAAATGCATCTATGAGACGCAAACCTTCAGCTTCACCAATCCTGATTTCATCTCATATTGGTTTTCTGTCCTCTGGCTTCCTCTGGTGGTTGTTATTAAGGCAAAGTTTTGTGTTTTCTGTTTATTATAAAGTAATGCATCTTTCAAAATATTCAACTATGCTCCATTTAGTTTTGTATACCATAGGGTACTGCTCTGAGTCATAATTCAAAATACCACTAAAATGGAAAATGAGAATGCGTGTGTTCTCTACATTGATTTCCCCCAAATTTATCCCATGTTAGTTGATATCTTGCTTTTGGTTTTGATATCGTTGCTCTATTGTTCGACATATTCTTCATGTTATTAAATATTTGTTCATTTAGTCATAGACTTGAATTGTTTTAGAAATGACAACTTTTATGGTTAAGCACAGAATCAATTCTGTTGACACACATTATTCTCCTCTGAAACATCTGACCCCCGTCGCTATAAAAAACAATGCCCAACATTAGTTATGGTCAGAGGCTGTAACGCTGCAAGCTATTTTAGATTGTTATTGGCCCTTATACTCTTCTCTGATTTGTAATAATTCATTTGAAGATATTGACATTTCTGATCATAGTTAAGGACTGGATTTGATGTCAATATTTTTGCCTCTTCAAGAATAGATTACGATTTCATAAACCTAATCAATAATGCCATCGCTGAATCACAAATAAATTGATTTTCCTAAAAGTTGGATTTCCCTTGATCAAAGGTTCTTCCATACAGAATGCATTTACTTTTAAGAGCACTTCTAATAAACCTGTGAAACGCTTCGAGCAATACCATTAGTCGGCCCTTTCAAAAGTTCCCATTCATTTTCGGTTATAAATGCTTTGGTGAAGTGTGTTCAGAAGCCTACATGCGGGCTGAGGTAAAAAATGGCCCTGCCAATTACAGGGACTGTCAGTATGCGTTTGTACTATTAGCACTCGAAGGTCTGTATGGGAGAGATAGTCAGGGCTCTGCAGTCGAGGTGTATGTGATATTTAATTTAGTATTGTGCTATCAAGCATTGGTTAGTTTCAAAGGCATTTGGATACATGTACACCTTATTACTCTTCCCCATCCGCATAGGAAATTTTTACATTCAACTATCTATCCATGCATTCATCCTTCCATCTATCCACTCATTCATCCGTCTATACCAATTCATCCAATAATCCATCCATCTAACCTTCTATCCATCTATACATACATCTACCCTTCATCCATTCATTAGTACGACCACCTGTCCATTCAGCGACCCATTAACTAATTAGTACATCACTACACCCATCCACAAGGGCGAATATAGTTGACCTTTTGGGTTACCATCTAAGATTGTCTCCAATCCGGAAACAAATTATGTTAATGGCAAAGTCTGCTAGGACTAACGATGTCCAACATAAGCCATGGTTGGAGCAATGACTACTAAGTATTATTGCTTCATTGTTGCCTTTAAACGATCATTCGTAGACCTTGTTTGACCCCTCTACTGGCACTAGCCCTCACATCAATTGGCCTATACATTTTTCAATATGCCCGTCTAATGTAATAGCATATGAAACTCCCCTCATGTGCCTATACAGAATTACGTAACACCCTCAACTCAAACTCAGCCTGTCCATGTGCCTTTTATGGAACAGACCCAATACCTATCCAGATATATACCAAAAGTGGCAATCCCCACCCATAGCCTGTGTAAATGTTAAATTACACTGAAAAAAGTGGAAACTTAAAAAGTTAGTCAAATCTGGCTTTTACCAACGAAAAATGGGGTTAGTCACCAGTTGTCTAACCTTCTAACCTATCTCTATGTCCATATTACTATCATATGACTAACCCCTTAGTCATTTTGACTAACTTTCCAATCCTAAGGTTAGTCAAAAAATTAAAATGCCTAATTATCATCAGAGGACGTTCTAAAACACAGTAATAATGTAACCATGCAAGATCATGATACAAACGTGATTATTTCATGACATTCTAAATTTTTCAAATTCCTTAGTCAAATTGACTAACTTTACTATTGTAATACAGGCTAAGCTTAATATCTGGACAAAAATAGAGGGTGCATGTCCCGCTCGTAAATCATACATGAGTTTGGATTTTCTCAGCCTTATACTAATCCAGGTCATTTTTGTTTCAAAGAGTATCTTTTTTTACCTCACCTTCTGAACCTTTCAGACACCTCACATAATGGGTATAGACCCCTAAATTCGACAGGGCGACATGGCCATTTTTGGTTTTAGCGACATGATCATTCAACAGGGCGACATGATCATTTCTTAAATTCGACAGGGCTACACAGGGACCCCCATCAGCATCTACACTCCCTACATAGGGTACATAAATCAGTAGATAGACCTATACGACATTTTGTCCGTACATCATATATCTCACCTGATAGGGTAGGGGTTAGAGCATTTGCCTCTAATGCCAGCGGCCGGGGTTCAATTCCCCAAGTAGGCTGCACTTTTTCGTCAGTAATGACTAGCATTTTTATTGTGGGTTAGTCATCGTGACTATGGGTTAGTCAAAAAAAGGTTAGAAAGTTCGGACAAAAATGCACCGTCAATATAAAAGTTCGGACTTTTGACTAACTTTCCAACCCAAAATTTTTTCAGTGTACCATAATTCCAGCTATAGCCTGTACAAGTCTACATACAACAATGATGGTAGAGAATCACCATCCATAGGCCTATATGTACATGTAATTCCAATCCACAGCCCATACAGGTACCGGTGTACCTACACCCTTCTAATGGCAATAATCCCCATCCATAGGCCTTTACAGATGTACCTGGACCCCTCTAATGGCAATAATCCCCATCCATAGGCCTATATAGGTGTACATACACCCATCTAACAGCAGTAATTCCAACCTATAGGCCTATACAGGTGTACATGACCCATCTAACAGCAGTAATTCCCACCCACAGCCCGTACAGGTGTACCTCCACCCTCTAATGGCAATTATCCCCATCCATAGGCCTATACAGGTGTACATACAGCCATCTAACAGCAGAAATCCCCATCCACAGCCAAAACAGCTATACACAGACCCTTCTAATGGCAATAGTCCCCATCTATAGGCCTATACAGGTGTACCTCCACCCTCTAATGGCAATAATCCCCATCCATAGGCCTATACAGGTGTATATATACCCCTCTAACAGCAGTAATTCCCACCCACAGCCCATACAGGGGTACCTACACCCCTCTAATGGCAATAATCTCCATCCATAGGCCTATACAGGCGTACATACACCCATATAACAGCAGTAATTCCCACCCACAGTCGGTACAGGTATACTTATACCCCTCTAATGGTAATTATTTCCAGGCACAGCCCCTACAGGTGTACCTACACCCTTCTAATAGCAATAATCCCCATCCATAGGCCTATACAGGTGTACATAGACCCATCTTACAGCAGTAATTCCCACCCACAGCCCATACAGGTGTACACAGACCCCTCTAATGGCAATAATCCCCATGCATAGAACTATACAGGTGTACATACACCCATCTAATAGCAATAACCCCCATCCATAGGCCTGTACAGGTGTACCTACACCCCTCTAATGGCAATAATCCCTATCCATAGGCCTATACAGGCGTACATACACCCATCTAACAGCAGTAATTCCCACCCACAGCCAGTACAGGTGTATCTACAGCCCTCTAATGACAATAATCCTCATCCATAGGTCTATACAGGTGTACATACACCCATCTAGTGGCAATAATTCCCCTCTATAGGCCTATGCAGGTGTACATACACCCCTCTAACAGCAGTAATGCCCACCCACAGCCTGCACAGGTGTACCTACAGCCCTCTAATACCAATAATCCCCATCTATAGGCCTATACAGGTGTACATACACCCATCTAAGAACAGTAATTCCAACCACAGTCCAAACAGCTGTACACAGACCCCTCTAATACCAATAATCCCCATCCATAGGCTAGGCCTATATAGGTGTACATACATCCATCTAACAGCAGTAAGTCCCACCCACAGCCCATACAGGTATACAAAGACCCCTCTAATGGCAATAATCCCCATCCGTAGCCTGTACAGATGTTTATACATCCCTCTAGTCACACCAGACCCCTATCCATGGCCTACACCATACGTACACATACATGTAAACATTCACCCCTCTAATGGAAATAATCCCCATCCATAGGCTTATGCAGGTGTACATACACCCCTCTAACAGCAGTAATGCCCACCCACAGCCGGTACAGGTGTACCTACACCCCTCTAATAGCCTGCAGTACCAGCCTACATCAGTAAAGCCAATCCTCTCTACGCCAAGTCACGTGGTCAGGCCGAGATTTACTGCTCATCCGGGCCACTCGCTGACTATAGCCTCGAACCGATACAGCCTGGTGGTACCAGGTGGTGACAGGTGCTGCCCTCATGCGGGCCGGGGCAGAGCAATAAGAGGTGGTGGTGAGGGGGAGGTGGTGCCAGGCTAGGCGGCTATACCGGCACGTGATGTATTGTCACGTAGCAAAACAATGGGCGCCAACACAAACTGAGGGGGCTATTTTGTATCTCCATTAACTGGCTCTGGCTGCAATGCCTGGGTCTATTCCTCCAAATGCTCTCATTTTAGTATGCCTGAGCTATAAAGCTGTTCTCATCAGTGGTCTGTAAATTTGTCAAACACCAGCTTCATGCTGTTCGATTGATATTTTGTTTCCTATACAATGGAATTCGCTTCATGTTTCGGGAATTCATATTGTAAGTGAGCTTAATTGTAAGAAAGATCTCTTTGTTATGAAAAGTAACAATGCAATTTAGAACCTAAAATATAAGCCGCCTTGTAAGCACAATCGTTCGAGTATGCACCTTAGAATAGCAATATGCCTCTTAGTCTTACAGCAACAAATGTCACCTTTCACAAGTTATTATTGAAAGTCTACTTCAGCTGTTCACTCCCTGCTTTATTTTCCTTTCAGGATTTTCCTAACCTAATCGTTCTGGAAATCATTCACACATCTCAGTCTCTCTTACACTGTGCTAGTAAATTTAAAAGCCTTGCGTTAAATTCGACACAGGTGCGGCACATTCACAGAGTCATCAAGTGTCTGCTGTCAAGTTCATTTAACATTAACTCAGCTCTTAAACCCACTCTGTCAATATTTGTCGTTCTTATTCATGTTCTTCTGTCAACCCCATTTGACAGCATCTTCCCAAGTAAATCTCTGATCAATATGCCTTAGGGCAGAGGCATGCCGCGCAAATCGCTGCCTCCAGGTGATCGCACCTACTCCATTATTCAGGGAGGGTATCTGAACCAGGAGACGTCTACTCCTCTGATCAATAGGCTGACGATTTGACGTCAGGTACTCATCTATAAGCACTCAAAATTGCTGAAAGACATACAGGAATTGGGTGGAAAGCACCCTTCTGCAGGATAAAGACGTACATTATGTTAGGACCACTCAAGGAGTCCCAGCCAAGTTGCTATGTAACAGTACCATACTGTGACCATACCTTTTGGTCAGTCTTTTTTAGTCACAAAAAAAGGCATTATACTGTTATAAAATTAATGTTGTGATGTTTAGACCTTACTAAATCAGAACGTTGTTATTATGCTATTTTGTGATTTTAAGACCCAACCAAAACTGAATTATAAAAAAAACACTCTGATTTGGTCAAAGAATGTGTCCAGAACATTGCAAAAATGTTGTTGTGCAATGCCACAACACTAGGCCTATGTTATTGGTAGCCATTAAAAACAAGACGAAAATAACGCCACACCCTCAACTGGGGTACATTTCAAAAATCATATTCAAAGCTGAAAGTCTTTTTCCGGAAAGAGTGTTCAATTTTCTCAGATCTTCATATACATACACTATCCCATGGAAAATATTAACCGTTGCACGAGTCTGCCTAAACAACCCTTACCGCGACCACTTACTTTCAGCTTCCATGCTAAGAGCAGTACATCTACTTGACCGCGCCTAATGGCTGGGTCTACCACTACCCACCTCTCACTATGTAAATAAGTATTACCTAACATACCCAGTTATGACTGCACTCAATGACTCAGCTCTCTTCAGATCATGTCCGATGCTATCTGCACAGGTAAACATTTTAGCAGCATACATATCTAATGTTGCCTTCTATGCAATATCACTTTGCAAGCCATTTGACTTGGGGTTCATTATCAAATATGATATATTGTGATAGAAGGTCTTTCAATTAACGTCCAAGCTAAAGACAAAAAGTTTATTTGATAAGTTATTAGTCATTGAGGGGCAGGCGGATGTTCCGTTAAAATGAGCAAAAATTGAATAACTGGCCGATGTTGATCCATCATTCTATTCTTTACAATCATAACTGTCTATAATTATAGCTTTCATAGTATTACGTTCAGGCTATAATTGTCACTGTTCTTGGAAAGACCATAGATGCAATTTGAACTTGCTCTATGTTCCGTCCATTTAATATTATGAGAACAATACTTCCAGGTTCCTTGCCCTTGAGATGCAATGACAATTTCTGCTGACGTCATAAAAAAATTAAATGTCAACCTAGCAATAAAGTCCTAAGTGTCCACAATGAAAATAGTAAGAAATATCCAATATTCAAACACTGTGCATGCATCTGACCTTCACTGCTCAGGGACTGACAACGTTCCTGGCATAAACAAAGCCGACTTCTGTTATCATAGCCAGCCATATATGGGTTTGTATTGAGAACGAGAGGAATATTTTTAGCGTTTTCTCACTGGAGATGTCGTTACTTGTTGAACTTGGTCGGACCTTTGCGGCCGACGTTGGCGGTCCACGGTTGGTGGTTGGAATGCCTGGGCTCAGTTTGTGGTTTATCCCACGGCATTCTAACCACCTCCTATATTTTTAGACTTCCTGATTCCTATTTGGACTGCCTGTGCGAGGTGCAGCCCAGGCTTCCTAACATGGCAGGAAAGCAACAAATGATCAGCAAGAATGCTTATCTGCATTAATGTTCCTCTTCTGATAACTGTTACAATAAATATGTTACTGAAACAGTAAACAGCAGAGGAAAATTGTAGATAAATAAACAAGAGCTACCCTGTATATCACATGTTATAAACATTTTTCGATACTGTGGCGCCCTGTTAGCGGATAGACCTGAACCAAACGATTGTCACGGTTGGGAACAGGGCGTCTATGGAATGGTCCACTGCACATGTTCATGAAAAAGGTGTAATGGGGTATGAGTTTATAGTTAGGTTATGTAATCTACGATGAAAGGTTGGGGAGGCATTTCGGAAGGATGGAATGATTATGCCTATTTATGTTGAGGAAAATGATCGTACAATTATGAATGGTTAATAAAAATGCATCCGACAGTTTTGGATATAGTATGGATTGCAAATAGGTGAATGATGTGGGGTACATTTGTTAATATAAGAAGGTAAACGGAGGATGAATGAGATAGGAACATGAAAGGAGATCTATATAGATGTAGGGAGAAAGGAAGGAAAAGATGTAGGAATAGTTGGAAGCAGAAAGGGACACGAAGTGAGAGGGAAGGAAGGAGGAAAGAGGAGAAGAAATAGGCAAGGAGTGAGATAAAGGCATTCGGTAAAGGTAGGGAAAGTGAATAATTCGTAGGTCAATAGACGACCTAGTTAACTCTTTAAGCTATCCAGTATCTCAGCTAAAATAGCCATTCAAACAGTTTGATTGTGGAGCCATTAATTATAAAAATGAGTGTCCAATAGTCATATATTCAACGCATTAGACAACAATACGGATACGTCAACGTATCTATGAGATTGGTTATTTCGAGCCATGTTAGGTTTGCGTGTGAGCATGACTATTTGGAACCATTCGATTGGTAAGATAGCACATGTGTGGAACTCGGGGTGCAGGGGTATCTATTTTTGAGTACTGTGAATATTTCATTAGCTATTGATAGGAATTACGGTTTTACCAAAGTGATTCTAGGCTTGATCTAACCTATTGGCCTCAATTAGATTTCCTGGGAACTATCTCACATATACATCCTCCCATTGGGCCTATATTGTTCCCATCCTCTCTGGAGATATATATACATAATGAAGGCATATTCCCGCTTCCGACGTACCGCCGGAAAGCCCTGCATCATACCGGAAGTGAATCACGGGCTTCATTTCGCTGGGTCCAGCGAGAGGTCGCCTAACGTCCAGCGTCCGTGGAGTGCCCTGGAGTAGTTATAGCCTGTATACTATTAGTCCTGGCCTCAATTCCCTTTACTCCCCATATCACACAACTCCCGCTGATGTCCGCTGGGTACCAGCGTATCGGTAATGGACAGGCCGCAGCGCGGCAATCACGACACGCCGGGAACTAGTCAGGGCTGAACTGAATGTCGTCTGCTCCAGTGAAAACGCGACCCTGGCGGGTTGGCGGCCGGCGCTGGGGGCGGGGCGTGGGAGGAAAGAATTCAGCGTCTCGTCTCAAATGACTTCATTTTAATGGGAATTTCCCACTCTGGCTGAAACAGTAGATTGAAAGATTAAGGTTGGCAGTTGGATGGATTGGCCATTGAGACGAGAATACAGACGGGAAAAAAAGGGACTTTCCCACTGCCGTATCTCTATAAGGGCGTTTTCCATTCTGTGGATTCTTTCCCCTCCTGTGGTACTAATTCGATGTATTTCGTTTCTTATTGTATCAAAATTAAAAAGTAAGTACAGGAGGCGCTTGTTGCATTAGGTGCTGTCTGTAAACCGAACCGAAAGTATGAGGCCAGGGAGAAAATATTTTTAAATCCCATCTACCACCCTACTGTGGAAAGCTGTTGATGTTTTTAAAATTTTCTACAGAGTTTAAGCCAGAAGTCCTGTTGCTTCTGAGTTGTTACATATTTTTTCTTCAGCTGCTGAACCCAGAGTACCCCTCACCACTTGAGCTCTACCTATATATATCGCTGCCCCAAAAAAGACCTTTTAGGACCTTTAAGTTTCTGTAAATGGAGCCATGGAGGTGTGCTAAAGGTAATGGAAAGGTCATCTTTACAAGACCTTTCCAAAACTTTTTCAGGTGACGTTTAAAAATTAGTTAAAGATCTTGCAAAGATATTGGAAAGGTGACATTTCCTATGCCTTTAATGAACCTCAATGGCTCCATTTACAAAATCAAAGGTCTAATTTCGCACAGATCTGGTCAATGGACTTATTAGTAGCTAACGAATGGGAGAAGGGGGAAGCGCTAATTGTTTAATTACCACAAACTCTATGATATAATAAATCACATACATATATGATATATATCGTTGATTATTCATATGTCATATGATAGATTTGATAAATACTTGTAATAGTTAGACGGAGGATATGCCATGCCTGAACTTAGGTCTGCCATGATGATAACCAGGCTTTAAAAATCACTCCACCAACAGTGTTCAAGGTCAGTAGTATTCGTACTATCTTTCTTTTAAAAATGCTATTTTCTTATATAAGAATTAGAATATTTTCCTTGTAGAATCAAAGGTTCTTCAGACGCCAAGGAACCATCCTGACAGCAAAACTGATTCCTAGATGTCAGAGTATTCTTCTTTATGGGGGATACTTTATGGAACAATAACTTATAAATGATTAGCCACATCAGAGTCATTGTCGCTTAGCAATGCTTTAAGATCTGCTCTTGTGTTTCAGAGAACTTTCTGAGGAAAGATTCACATGATATTTATGTGAAAATCCATTCGAGTTGTTTCCATCTATACATGTACTGAGCAGTGCAAATTCAACCGGAGGATCTTTTGAGATCCTCCTGCTTTTGGTTGGGCTCAAGTCTTTAAAAAAACGGATAAACGTTGCAAATGAATTTGCAAGCAACGTTTTAGCACTGAACATTCCCGTATACTCCTATTTCAAATTCCCAAATACAGCATACTGAGTGCCATTATTCCAAAGGAATTAAGCTATAACCCCATCTCCCCGCCACCCCTATACCTACCTACCAACCCACCCACCCACAACAACCCAATCTTTCCAGCACCATCACCACCACATACACTACCACTCACCTCCACGGCAGCATCAAGACTGCGGGATAGAGCCACCACCACCACCGCCACCACCACCCACCACCCACCGGCCCTAGCAGCGGCAGCACCACCACTGGAGACGGCGGTGGCAGCGTCGTCGGTCGTCGTTGGTCGGCCGAGGCAGTAGTGGGGAGGTGGGACCGTCCACATCACAGCGTCCGCTGCCCGCCCCATCACATCAGCAGCCGGCGTCGCCGAGGAGAGCGGCGGCGACGACGACGACACACAGGTGTTGGGCTTCTCCATGGCAACGCGTGGAGGAGCAGCGGGAGCCGCAGGAGGAGGAGTAGGAGGAGGAGAAAGGGGAAGGACGGAGGCGAGAGGGAACTGTTGCCAGGACAGGGGTTGAATTGAGGGACATATAGTACCAATCCCTCAGCCCTCTTACCTACATACGGACTATAGGTTAAGGTTAACCAGTGCCAGCGTCCCTACTCTTTTAGTATTACTAGCAGTAGTACTCCTACTCCTTCAGGCCCAGCGTCTGAGACGACGGTTTGGCGGGAAGACTGGATAAAAGCCGTCTGCTACCACTCAACTGGAGAGAAGGTCCCATCCAGGAACAAGCCGTGACTGACCCGAGAACCAGGCCTGTAGCGCTGGAGGACGATTTACCCGGGAAATCCCCCAACCCTGGAGAATACCAAGTGTTGAGATTTACAGTGAAAGCGTGATTGGACTAAGTGAAAATAATTATACTCTCAGCCAGCAGGGTGGATTATTGATAAACTGACTTGGTCATTACCGCCCTATCCCCTGGAGGGGAATCCCTGTCTTCGAGTAGAGGCAATGCTCCAGGGGATTGGATTAATTGACTAGCAGCAACCCAGGAATGATGTACTGAGTGATAGCAGGGCCTGCAGCTAAGCCTTAACGGCCCACAGGGGTAGGCTTTGCGGCATAACTCAGGGGATTACTGTGGTACCACCGCTATCACTCTTTACCAGGAAGCCCCAGTGTTACACCACAGGGATGAGGCCTTGTTCCAAGACTACAACTGACCAATGGTGATTTTAGTGCCATGCATTGCATTATAGAAGGACAATTAGCATTGAGTCCACCATGCAATGTACTGAAAGTAATTGCTTTCCCATACTGCTAATGCAGTTTCTCTAGGCGGCTGGAGGACACTGTGTTATAACGTTATCATCCACCTGTACACCGTTAATACTCCAGGGCCGGCCGTGGAGCATTACTCGGGCCCTGGTGGCGGGCCGGGCGTACCTGTGGCTTGTGTTACTGTAGTACAATACCCTCCTCCAGCAGCCACCTCCTCCCGGCATTGCACGGACATGCTGGTGGGCACGCGCGCGCTCAATGCTTCTGTTGATATGTCCCCTATGCATGCACGCCCAGGAGGGCGTTCGGAAGCTGAATTATACAGGCTGCAGGAGTAATGCCATGGAGGAGTGTCTTCTTGGATTGAGATAGAGAGAGGAGAGACTCGCGCATTGGGGCTCATTTCCACTGCCATCAGCCAGCAATGATTATATCCCTGAGCGATAATTAGTGGTTTCTTAATGCTGGAGGCCGACGTTATGTATAGACTGCGAACTGCACGTGATGGTTTAGTAAAGGTGGGAACGCTCCCCGTGTGGTGGATTTACGAACGGATCCAACACTAGCAGCATGTCCAAACTGTAGACTATCAACGTCCAATGAATTATTCAGGCCATATTCATAATCACCTCAGCCATCAGGAGAAAAAGGCTAGGCGGGGGAGAGAGGAGGATTAGAGGAGGAGCAGAGAGAGAGGGGGTAGATAGGGGAGGGGCAGAAGGAAAAGAGCCATGGTTCAAATGATGTATGGTATTAAATTAGTAGCCCCCAGGACCCAGTCCACGGCCTCTGCTTCCGCCGACCGCCATGCACATCGACGATGAAGCCTCGCGCCGAGAAGCCAGACCGGAAGTTGCGGTGACCCACTTCCGGTGCGACCCCAGCCGTCGCCGGCACCTGTCGCGGCGGGGGAGTTCCCATCGCTGCTAGACCGACACCTCCCCGGCTCTGTAGATTAGATTAACACAGACCGCTTTTCAAATCGATACCGTGATAGGATGGGAGAGGAAGCGGGAGGCTCCGGGCGTACCCTAAACGCACGTTCGTTCAGTCGGCGCGCGTGCCACGGCTAAACACTCCCCACGGATCTAAGCTTCTCACGCACTCCCTCACCCCCACGCCACCCACCCAGCCGACAGCAGCGCCAGTACAGAGCCTGGCGGCAGGGAGGGGAAACAATAGCTGCTGAATGGGCTCAGAGGGAGCTACTCTTATCAGTAAGCTGATATCACTTATCTCCCACTCATCTCCTCTGGCTGGCGGCCAGCTTCCATACTCCCCATACACACGTAGTCGGGCTTCTCCTACCCTGGAGGACTCCTACACCACCCAGGGTGGCCGCTATACTTACTCCTGATGAATATGTATATGCTCTATAGATTAATAGCTAACTTGGGACCGCAACCCGGGGAGAGTAACGCACCAAATTACCATATTGCCAGGAACAAGTCGATTAACCATAGATAAGCCGGCGGATGTGGAGGGCAATTTAACGCTCACTCATGAAAATTCCTGGCATTACAGAAATCCATCCCATTTAACTTTAGACTGCCTTATACACAATGTGATAAGGATTAGCATACTTGGTCCGTATTCAAGATTCACCAGGATTACCCCACCGGATTAACATATGTGATTATTACATGGGATTATCTGTATAGAATGATCTTATTCCTACCCTCTCAGACTTCAGGGCCTGCTCTGCGCATGCGCGCGCCACTAGCACTCCAGGAGGGTTGTGTACAGCTATAACCCGGAAGTACATCTCTCCAGTGGGCGCCATGCATGTGATAGACAAGGGCCAGGAGAGCCCTACGGATGAGGGCATCGGGGGGATGAGGCCCCTAAAGACCCACAGCCATGGGGTGGGGCCGAAGAAGCTCAGTCCCCGAGAGACGATCCCCCTCCACGACCTGCCCACCTCCTACGACCGGCCCATGGACCGGCTCGACCGACTGGACAGTCTGCACAAGTTACACGCGGGTAGTTCGGCCGAGACGTCGGGCTTGGGGGACAGCCTCCAGCGCATCCACACCCTCAGCTCCACCGAGACGAGCGGCTATGGCGACACGGTGCCCTCCCCGACGGGCTTCGACCCCTCCCCGGTGGACCCCCTCCTCCACGGCGGGACGCTGGCCGTCAACCCGCGCCCCTCCAGGAGCATGCTGCACATCAACCACCCGGTAGGGGGCGGGGGCAGTAACGGGGGGCACAGCCCGGGGGGCAGCCCGGCCCCCAAACCTCACATGACGGCGGTCAGGATGAAGAGCGCGTCCTTGGACGACGATCGTTACAGCCCGGCTAAAACCCACCACATGTATACTACTCACCCCAGCAAGCCCTCGCCTTACTACGGTAACCCGCAGATGGGCACCAAGCGCTACCCCGCCGGCAACCACAGCTACAACCCGGGGCTGGTCCGCGCCGCCGACACCCCTCCAGGGTCGGACCGTGGAGGAGGTCGTGGGGGTCACAGGAGGACCCCCAGTCGACAGGCGTCGGAGGACCACCCGGAGGAGGACCGGGAGGGCGGGGCGGGGGCCAGCAGGTCGGGCAGCCAGCACAGCCTACTGGAGGGGGAGGGGAGTAGTGGTCGTCGCCACCACCACCGTGGAGAACACCACCGGCAACACCACCCGTCCACGTCGTCGGCCGGGTCGCGCACCCAGAGCCGCCAGAGCTTACAGGAGGAGTCACTGGACCGTGACAGCAGCAGGACCAGGAGGAGGACCCTGAGCCGACAGAGTCTCCAGGAGGAGTCCTTCGAGCTGCGTCCCCGTCGTCGGCCGCCCAGCCGCCAGCACTCGGAGGACGGGGGCGGGGGGCGCTACACTCCTCCTGTGTCCGGAGGGGGTGCCCACAGGGCCTCCCCTGGAAGTAGAGGGGACCCCACGCGGCGCCGTCACCACCAGTCGGACGGGAATCTAGCCCTGTGCGGCGACGACGACCACCACACCCGTTACTACTCGGACCCCCACGCCCACCCCCGACACCACCACCCGCGCTCCTCGCGACACTACCGTCGGCGCCACCCTGGAGACGAGGAGGACGACTTCCCTCCCCACGACGACCCCTTTGGTGGACGCCATAGCCGCGGCGCCGACGATGCGCTGTCGCCGCTCCAGGGCCCGGGGCGACGCTCGTCCAGCGCGGCGGAAGTGCGCCCATCGTCGTCGTCGCGGCAACATGGCGGCGAGGCGCGGTGGCGGAATTGGCCCACTGAGGGTAATGGGGTCAGCGTTGTAAGAGGCAGCCGGGCCGGTATAGATCACAGCGGTGGTGGCGGTGGTGGTGGTGGTGGTGGTAGTGGTGGCGTAACCACCATCAGCGGTGGCGGTGCAGGTGGTGGTGATAGTGGTGCTATATGTATGAGTGGCGGCGCGGATCCTACCTTTCACCAGTGGGACGAGTCGGGTAGAGGAGGAGGAGGTGGAGGAGGAGGAGGAGCAGGTGGGGTAGCAGGAGGAAGTAGTAGTGGTGGGAGGCAGAGGAGCAGCAGCACTAGTCACCTGCCCCAGCACACAGGAGGAGGAGGAGGAGGTAGGAGGAGCGGCGGCGGTGGTAACAGGCCGGGCAGGTCGTCTGCAGACTCCCCTTATAATACTACTCCAGGTAGCAGTACTGCTGTCTCAGCAACATATGCCACCACTGACACTCCCCGCCCCGGTGCCTCCTGTACCTCTCCTGTAGCCAGCACCAGCCATGGAGTGACAGCCTCAGCCAGGCGGCACAGCGCAGTCAGCGGAGGAGGGGGCTGGGGAGGAGAGGCCGGGGGCGGGGGGTCCTTACCCCCTTACCGCCGCTCCTCCAGCGGGCCCAGTCCTCCAGGGGCCAGGCCGTCACGCGCGGGTAAACACGGCCGCCCACCCATGACGCGCGGTCAGCAGACCGTGTCCGCTGCCGCCCTCGACGCCGGCCTCGACCTCAGCCTCTATGGCGGAACCAGCGGGGAACCCGGAACCGGAAGTAAGACGACAACCGGAAGGGGCAGCGGCGGGGGCGACAATGCGGAAGTAGTCATCCGCGTCGACGAGCGTGATTTCGGCGCGCGTCGCGACAGCTACACCCCCACCGGCACCCCGACGTTGAGTCGGAGCAATTCCAATCAGTTCCTGGGGGTGCACACGCAATCCACCTGGCTGAAATGGTCTCAGGACAGGCGCAACTCCTTCAAAAAACGCCTCGACTGCCTGGAGGAGCGACAAAAAGAACTGGAGCGGACGAGAGTCAGCACCCCGGTCCGCAAGGCCCGGAAAGAGTCGGTGATGTTCGTCTCGCCGGAACTGGAATCCAAACATGTACTGGAGGAGGAGGACGAGTTAGACCTCCACGGTTTGCACGTGGCCAGACCCGATGCAACGCAGACTGCCCCAGCAGCCTCCACCACCCCGGCCCAGAAACTGGTGACGATCCCCATGTCGTCCAAGAAGAAGCGACTGAACACCAAGGAGGAGGTGAAACTGACCGTGTCCCAGTGGAACGGGCTTGTGGCCTTTTGGGAACACTCTGTCTTTGTCAGGTGTCGCTACGGGGGCACCTTACTCAGCCTCCTGGCCCTCATTCTCACCTGCTGCAGTATAGGCAACAACGACTGGTTCAGGCAAACAGGTAGGCTTATTTCACATTCACCTTTATGCTAAAAATATTATTTCAATACAGTTCTATAAATGTCACTTCTTTTTTTCAGGTCACAGTCCCTGCTAAAATGCATTCATAATATTTTGCAATTATTGGTTGGAACATCTCCAAACGAAATGTCAATTGATTTTCTTTTCAGGTCAAAACCGTGAAATTATACACAGGAGCATGTGTAATAACATTCATGATGTTATATCTTAAAGATGCATGGGGAAATAATACATTTAGATCCAATAGAGTTTTTACCTATGTTTATATGTTGACATCCTTACATGCTTTAAATGGTCACCTGAATAAGGTCATACAGGACCTAGAATTGATATATAAAGATTAAATCTCAGTTATAAATTGATTAAGCTAACAAGCAATTAAATATATAAACTTTACTTTTATTATAACCAAATGATAGTTCTATGGCATTATCTACGTGGTAAGTTTAAGGATAGACCCCAGTGATGGGAGTGTGAATGGCGTGGCTGCCTTTGATTATAATCATTATATTTCTTTCTTACAGTATTATGAGATGGAAAACATCGTAAGATAGCCAATGGATAACTCTACCTATTGATATATCTTATATAAAAATGGATGGAACAATAGTTGTGTGAGCTGGTTGGAAAGCTGAAAATCGTCATATTCAAATTTATTTTTTGAACATGAATATCTCGTTCAATTTTTAACTTAAAGCTTTGAAATTTCTCATACATCTTTTTGAGATCTATTAGGAGGGAACCGTGTCTCAGAATTTTGATGCAGGACCTAGTTTTATTTTTATGAAATGTAGAAAATGGTATTACAAAAAAATCTAAAATAATTGCCCATTTTTTGCCGTTTTTGATCATAAAATAAAATCTAGATCCTTAATCAAAAATCTGAGACACGGTTCCCTCCATGTGAATCTTATGAAGGTGTGTGTAAAGTTTTATTCATACCAGATCACTATTAAGCAAGATACCAATGTTCAAAAAATAAAAGTAAAAAAATCTATTAAAATTTTATTAAATCTGCAATTCAAAATACATTATAACTCCATCTATATCAATAGGTAGAGAAAAATTAGAGCTTTCAAATGATGTATAACACATTAAGATCAGATCATTGGGAAGGAAAGCATTGATGATTTCCTTGATGGGCCGTCCATCACTGGGGTCTATCCTTAAGCTTCACTAATAATACTTTGTCCTCTGGAAGTTATAAGCTTTCATGATAGATAGATGAACAATATTCTGGGGCTTTATTTATGAATACTTATAATTCTCAATCTGAATTTCTGTGAATTGATGACTAAATCAAAGTCAAACATGCAGTTTTGGGATATCGAGGCATATAATAAGTTTATGTAAATGTACGATACATCGGATTCAGTGTATGGGTATGTACTTGACTAGATGAGATGCGTATTTTACCTTGGCGACATGGAAAGTTCGGTTTGTATACACATTCCCAGCTGTCACCGTATTGCATTAGCTCCGTGTCAAATGGCGTCCACACCTAACATGGAGGATAAAAACTATACAATTTACGTCAATCGCGTCTACACATAAGTGCAGTTACATCAATCTATACATACCAGCATATCATTTGTGTGCTGAGATCTGTTAGCCTAAGAATAGTCGGTATTGATTTTCAATGTGCATAGCATAAAACAACAACCAGAGCTATGTGGGGGCTTTTACCACACTGAAATGCTATTGTAATGGCTAGACAAGAGATTTAGTCATACATACATTCATACAGGGATATACAAATTATTAACAAAGAAAATCCCAGGCTTGCGGATGAGGGCTTGTGCTCTGATGCATGCTAGATATAGTTTGATTTTGATAATAGAATAGATCATATTTTATGAACAATTGCACCAATCCAACATAATTTCCAAATCAAATGATCATAGAATAGATTTTTTTCCTTTGACTGATTCATTTTCAAGAAGGAATTCTGCCAATGAACCTTTCAATTATTGATACCATTCAAACCAATGCATAGGAATGCAGCACCTGAACGGCTAAATATCTTAGACGTAGGAGTCGTTAGTCATTAAACTGTTACAGTTGAGTTGGTTGTAGCAGCAGTATTGTGTCTACACAGACACACATACATAGCCGACAGATCGATGAGCTCAGGGGACAGGTGCCTGGGCCCAGTGGTGAACATGGAGACTCATTATATAATCCATATACACCAGCCGCAGTATTCATACCCACACCCCACCTATAGGGCGGCAAAGCGCCAATTATCTCCACTGTCAATATATTTACTTTTTCGCTGTCAATATATTTACTTGTTGGCTGTATCGACTAGGGTTTTTAAAGGAGGGTTATTGGGTAAACCGGTGGCTTCATGTAACGTAATGGACTCAAATCTCATGTGTTTACACATGAAAGTGATGGTTGTTTATAAAAATTCGTGCTACAACGGTCTGAAAATAAATATAACATTACAACTTATAGTGTGCTTCGTGTACATCACTTTAACAGATTTTGTTTTAAGAATTAATTTGATTTGGAAAAGTAATAGCAAATTATCCTCCTGATAAAATCATTGTTGAGTGAGACATGGCAGGTGTACAGTTCGGGACTTAACGATTAGGTTTTGAAATAAATCTCATTGAATATGCAAAGACGTTTTCAACAGTATCATTGTCTTAAAGTGTCCAAAGTTTTGGTCCTGATTTGAAGCCCAGTTTTCACATACTGCTTACGATAACCTCATAACAACATTATAGTATCGCTCTCCATGATGCGAATGGCAACGTTGTAGCAGAGATACTTCGTACAAATACTCTCGATCCATTTTTGTTTAGGCCAATATTCTATTAACCTATTAGGCCAGTTAGTCAATAATCTCTCTATTAATAAGTGTCTTAGGATTAGGGATTCTGCGTGTCCCAAAACTTGTCTTATTTTAGAAAAGATGGAATTGCAAATCCAAAGATACTAATCGTAAGCCACTAATAATTATTAGTGACTGAACAACCTAACTAGTTACAACAATATGGGTCCTGGATCTCAGGGACCTCGGCCACCACTATGTAGTGTATGGGATGTCAGCTGCTCCAGTGTGAGCTAGTTTAGATTCAGACTAGGGCTAAACTGGTGTAGAATTATTGATGCGTTGCATGCAACCAGACTGAATATGTGTAAACTTTAATGGGTGCCACCATTGTGGATATGTTAAGGGCCATACCCACTAGGCAATTTTGAGCAAGTCGGCCGACTGATAGGTGCTAAAATAGGCCGATTATACCCCAATAATCGGCCGATTTTAGCACCGATTCAGATCAAACATGCACATTTCAATATACCATACTGTCAGGCAATCCTAAGAATTGGCCAATTCTCCCCGTCGCCCGTTGCCCATCGCCAGTAAAATCGCCTAGTGGGTATGGGGCTTTAGTGTCTCAAACTCTAGTAACCGGTGGTTTGGTTGCTACAACTGCATACATCCTGCTTTCGTGTAATACATCAGGTTCATGTGATATAGATTTTAATGGTTTATTAGAACCGGATTTGTACAAACCGGAGGTAACTGCAAAAATGTTCTATAGGAGATGGAAAACAGATCGTTGTTATCGATATAAAATCAACTTGCTATTGAAAGGAGCATCACAGGTGAATGCCATGTATTTACAGTTGCAAAGGTAGCACAGGAAAACATTACGATGGCATTATTCTGTGGCCTGTTTTGGAAGTTGGAGACTGACTTCCAAAGCGTCTTGTGTTTTGAACTGTTGGACATTCTCTAGAGCACTGTATTCCACGTCGAACTCATGGACAGAAAATGTCAATTAAGTAAATCGGAGAGTGCAGAAGGGTTAAACCGTGTTAATATTTGATTAATACCATGACTAATGCATTCATGTATAAGCTTTTCGAACAGGTGGAATGACATAACAAGCCATGCATATTGGCATACATTCCTATAGGGTTAAGGGGCATTTACACACACGGTCATAATGTTTATGACAACCTACAGCCTACAGTATATAATAATGTTCTTATAAAGGTTTACATTATATTTTGCATATTATTGTAATCGTCATCGTATCAGTTCTGGCGGTATGTGTGAACCAGACCTGTCTATGTATGCATACAGACATACATACATACATACATACATATATACAAACATACATACATACATACATACATACATACATACATACATACATACAAGAACGTATACACACACGGTTTTGATTGTAATTATAATTTTAACAGTGTGCGAACTACACGTACAGGAATTGTACTACAAAATTTAAAAAAAAAGAGGTAAGCTGAAATTCCTTAATCCCTTGGATTTGTCTGGGAAGGGTTGAGGCTAGTAGAAGAGGGTAGTAACTTTAACACACGACGCCGTGGATCTAACTGGTTTTCTTTGGTTGACCTTTGTTTACTTTGTGGTGGCTTTTGGTAGTACCTAACAAAAGCAAACAAAAACAAAGAAGGGAAGGCCTATCGCCCCATAGATAGCTGCTATAAACACCTACAAATACATCCATGCACACCTGTTTGTAGCCATGCACACCTGCACCCCACAACGTTCTTACCTGTTGCTATTAATGGGAGTTGCTCAAGAGTTTTCACATTGAGTCACAATCTCCATACATAACTCCTTCCTACCTGTTGCTCTCCTACAGTTACATTTAATATGTGGCAGAATCTCAGCAGCTGTGTTATGGATCTACTGAGCACACTCAGGTCATGTATTACAACAGATTGTTTTTGTGCATATTATTGTTACTGGGGTCCACAACTTACATAAGGCCTATAAGATCAAGGATATTCCATCTTTAGGTGTATAATGGAAGATGATGACCTGTTTGATACTGTTATGTAACTCTGTGCCATAGCCTATTGCCAAACATACACCATAACAGGTGTGTTAACTGGTTAAGAGTTAACGTGAAATGAATATACAAGGTAGACATAAGTAGTGTCACAGGTATAGGCGTTTCTATATAGTATAGGTCTACAGAGCACATCTATTCAATTGGTCTGCCCACCCATACCGAGCAAGAATAATTGTTAAGCAAATTAACATATCTATGAGGAACATTCTACTTTCTGCCGAATCAATGTTGAAGCGTGTTTTTTTAGTACATACATGTATATAGGATAGAATACCAAGAATACAAATACACAAATAAACTGGTTTGTTTTTTCTTATTGATAACCTTGAATATTAATCTGCAGGTTCAGTCAGTGTAAAGAAGCAGACAATTAAAAGGAAATAAAAAATCTGCAGAATAGCACTGAATACTTCTACCACGTCTTATGGAGAGGCAAGTATAGAAAAAGGGTTCCCTTCACATGAATAGCACTATAAAACCTGTTCATATAGAATTATGTGCTATTCACGAGAACTGATTCGAAACCAACATGTCCTGTCAACGGAGAGGCTCCTTGTATTTGAAAAACATTATAGCTTTGTTACCGTCACCCCATTTCACGTTACAAAAAGTCACCAGGATATTTTCAAAAGTAGCATAATTATAAAAGCGAACAGTTCACAATCTGATATTATCACTCCCTTTCTCCCTACAAATATCTATTGCATAGCCATAGTCTATCGGGGCATTATCTATAGAGTATCCAGCATGGTATATCTCTATTCAGGAACAAAAAGTCATAGATATTGTATATAATTAGTCCTGGGTATTGAGTTGGAACTCGCATGAGTCAACAATGGAAGCTCAAGGTCACAGGGTCGGCACCAGACACTGCGCAGTTTCTAGCTTTAACCTGATTTATACGCATTTATAAAACACAAAGTGTTCGACACTGCTATACTCAAACATACTTTCGTAGATGAAAACTGCAGAGCTCATTTTTTAATTAAGTTTTTATTGATATTTATTCATCTGTATGTTATCAATCCAAAATATCAGTACATTTAATCAACATACATTTCATATGTGATGTTGAGTTTATTTTTAAAATCGATCACATACTTTTCATGTTTTATGTTGAATTCAATTTAAAAAAAAATATGTAAGTCCTATCATTTCATTCAATAAACAAGGTCGTATGAGGCGAATCGAACAAAACAGGCCTAGGTGAGAAATATATAACACCACCTTATCATACAGATCGCCCGTATACATGCTGCTGATAGAATGCACCTAGATCTGTACTCGGCAGGTCTAAGGGTAGATTGTGGTAGAACAAAACACTGTCGGATACCAAAGTATGCACAGCCCAGCCTCCCGCCGTACAGCAAACAGTCAGACAATGGCTACTGGTGCCCGCATGGTGCAGAATGGTACCACAAATTGGACATACCTGACCCCTCATACCTGCCCTTTAGCTGGGACTATACACTGCCAGAGGATATCTGATTATAAACAGGCTGTACCTTAACCATAAAACATAGCAAGTTATTGTAACAGAACTTTTTTCTATAGGTGCGATAAAATAACTATTTCATTTAAAACATATTTCATAACAGAACTGTTTTTTCTGTTTTCTAGATACGATAAATAAATCCTTTACAGGAAATGAATGTTTCACGCGTGAGATAAATCGATAAATAGCATGTATACTAGTATGTAACAATGAACCGTGCGATCAGATGCACGTTTTTAAAGGAAACTTCTCACTGAATCATTTGAAAGCAAAGAAAACGTCTCCTTCTTGTTCGATATTTGGTTACTTACTTTGTCTTTTGCATTATTATTCATTTCGAAATCTATCATTTTAGAAATTATTTTCTCAACAGAATTTCATTTAATTTTTCATCAAAATGTATGTAACCCTATTCATTGTGTCAAAGAACGATATCAGAAATTTAAGGATGATTGGTATTTCTAAGGGGAACGTCATCATTTAATTTTACTACAGTCTGTGAGGAAAATTCACGAATGCACAAAATTAATGTCCCATGCTGCATTAGGACCTAAAGCTGTCATTCCCTCCCCTAATTTTATGGAGTATGAAAATATCTAGTGCTAGTGCCCCTAATACTCTACCCATGGGGTGTTCCGAAGTGACTGGACACCCCTCGGATTTTGAAAAGTTGGTGTCATGGAACATATGCCATGGCATGGAAGTCCTCAGATTTGCTTGGAACCCCTCAAATTTGCTTGGAACCCCTCAGGATTACCTTCAATCCCATCGAATTTCCCCGGATCCCCTAAGACTTTATTGCAGGGCAGGGCGCTGTACCCTACTTTCAGTTCTAGTTTTCAGCAACAGGCCCTGGTCAGCACCATTTTAACTTTGACATTTATCCCCAGAAACCGTAGATCTAGAAAGTAGCCAACAAACTATCGTCAAGATGACACTTAATTTGGCAACTTTGGAATTATCTGATTTCATCTGAACTTTGCTCCATACGAGGCTTCCCTCATTTCAATTTCAGTCTAGTTAAAACTGATATTTAATTGAAACTACACTTTCGATTTGGATGAGTTCTGACAGGTTCTCAATCCTAGGGGACTCAATTGAGTCACCAAATATGAAACGAATGTCGATCAATTTAAAGGAAGCCTTGCATTTGACATACATTTTGTATCAGGAACATTGCAGCTGAAAGAACATGTATGCTAAATTGTGAAGTCGCTTGATAAAAAAAGCTGTTTGCATGGGTTTTCTTTGTTTTGCACATTAGAAACTTACAGGAAGCAAATGGTCAACTGAGTTTTACAAAGTAAATTAGCAACGACAAACTTAAGATGTGGGAGCCTGTAGCCAATGTCATCATATTTCACCAAAATGAGTGGGACGTGTATAATTTCTACAAGAATCTAGTGTACAATCAAGAGATAGAGATTGCTCATCTAATAAAAATCACCCATAAAAATGCATGTGGTAATTTTACAGATTTATATTGTTGAAAATACCTAATAGCAAATTATAAAAGTCTGCTTTTGGCAGGGTATACTAGTCTACCATTGCAATTTATGGGCAGAGCAGTACACACACTCAGCTCTATGGCTATTGAGTGGGGGCGACTAGCCATGGTCAGGGGCCTCCTGGACGTTTCCTCCCGGACACTAAGCCCTATTCAGACGTATAAGTGAATACTTACATAACCAGGGAAGGCCTAAAGCCCACTCCTGTCTCCACTATAGGGCCTGGGGGCACTGACTAATATATGACCAACACTTTGCCTTAATGTCACCGCTACCGGCTCCAACTGGCCGCAATGGGATATTGTATTGTGCTGTTCATATAGGGTGACCGAAGCATCGACTGAACACGACTGGAAGCCATCAGTCCATATTGGCCTTGTATTATTAGCATATTATTCCTATTTGCCTTGCCTGGGGGCTATTATGCACCGACTACCAATGATGTAGCAGAATGTGCGGCGGCAGGAACTCATATTCTCACTGACTCTGCATTTCTGTTCTCCTTTCCTCCATGTATTCTACCCAGGAACACATGTAAATTTCCAAAAGTCAGATGTGAATGGGTTTGAATTTCAAAGTTTCTTTAGGCTTAAACTGAATATGTTTTCTATGCATTATGTGATCAGGTGATTGTTTACGATTTTTCATCTCTGCTGGAGTTTAGCTGCTGATCAAATAAGGTGTTGGGAGACCCTGGAGCCTGGAGCCTGGAGCCTACTGTTTCCTCCAGTGTACCACTACCACTTTCGATTCTCCTCACCCCACCCCCTACAACCCCTCCAATTTCCCAATCACCTCCATCCACCCCACCCCCATCCCCTTATCCCACAATTTTGTCCAACTGCCAAGAACACATTTCATTCCGCCCACAACTATCATCGAATTTTCACCCTTTCGTCCCTTCCGGTCAATATCGACATGCTCCCCATGTGTTTTTTTCCGGTTCGCAGTTCATTGCGTGTAAAGAAAACAGCTGACGACTGTTGATGCTGACCTTATAAATATTTACAGAGGGCACACTCGATCAATGTGAGCAACTCCCTCTCAGTGGAGCAGGACAGAGCCGCTCATCCAACCGTGGTGCTGACTAAGCATCTGGATATCGAACTTACATTGAACAATTGCTAAAACCTTTATTGCGGAAATTGCTACTTATTTCTCAGTGACTTTATGCGTTAGTCTGAGTGTTTGAAACTGATTTTACTAATTGTAATTTCGGGGTATATGAGTCACCATAGTGGTGTCATAGTGCTGGCATTATTACGTTACATTTAAGATTAAATTGAATTAATTATATACAGCAGATATACGATTTATTCTATGTCTAGTTCTGGTATTGAGGAGATTCTTTTATTGCTAGAAGTTTTTAGGACATTCTTTTCTTGCTAGAAATCCTAAAATTTCCCATACAATCACTTTCCCTATCGATTCCAATAATCATAGAAAAGGTCACATTTTTGCCATTAATTCTTAAGAATTGCAGAATATTTGAATAATAGGTAATCGATTGTGGGGCGTTGAGAGGAGACGATCTGACATATACAATAGGTATGTTATAGACTAAAACCTTAGATTGGCTACTTTCTCCCACTCTAATCAAGAACAGAGAATGGAGCTGCTCACTGAGTGGCACTGACTCCTACCGACTCCCCCTGATGACACCAACTTGTGTATGCGGCCTCACATCCAAGTGCCTCCTAGCCTGAAACCACCTCCTCTAAGCTAAAGGTCACTGGGAGACAGTAGGCCTAGAGAGGTGGGAGTTTCTGCCTACTCCTGTGTGGGAATGAGCAGTAGTTCTAGGCCAGCCTGCCCCCACACTTTACTGTTGTGGTTAAGGTTTGATATTTTTAGATACCACTCCATCACATGCCATCGTTGACAGGCCATGCAGGTGGAAATAGAAGTATGGCATTGACATTCCCTTGGTAAGGATTGTGCTGGCATACAAAGGAGAAAATACCAGGACCATTTTAGGAAGGCATCAGTGTGGCTATTGGTTCTGCTTCTATTGTATTCTGTACTAGACGTATTTCTGCACAGAAGTCAAACACAGCCGGTGACTAAGATCCCATTAATACAGGGTCTTTGTCGATTGGTTGCAACTGAAGGCTACTGAGTCCAGAATTAATTGTGTACCTATTCATAAATCATATATGACATGCATGGCCTTTATTGACCAACGCCACAATAAAGTTGACAACAGAGTAAAATTAATGAGACTTGGAAATAGGTTAAACCTCTATAGACATGGTCGGAATCTGTCTCAAAAAAGGGGAAAGAACCCCCAAAGCCTCTTCTAAACTGACCTTAAAGGATAAAGGTTACCAGATTGGGCCAGACAAAACCCTTAAGTCCAGCTCATGTATCATTACAAGGCCCAGCTGAGGTTTAGACCCTCCAGGCAGGCTTTCACATCCTCCATAGGCCACACGGAGACATCATTATAGCTGGGCCTGTGGTATCGAGGCTCTTCAGGCCTGAATGAGGTTGCACCATGCCAGAGACAGGACTATCACCGTGCCAAAGCCTAGGCTATCTCAGCTCTTCAGGCCTGACCAAGACTGCATTATGGCCCAGCCTGTGCTATTACTTCAGCAGGCACTGTAATCCTACCTGTCTTCGTGACCGATGCACTGGGCGAATCTACCCCGTGTTAACAGCAACGCTTTGAAATGCCTTCACAAGAGATATTTACACACTAAATTTTAGGCAAATTCATAATCATACCGTCATAAGAATAGCAAATCAACCATAACAAGTATTGAATAATTCTGTCCCATTATTCGTTCTGTTTCGGTGTGATATGGACAGACTTTATTAGATGTTTGTTATATCAGACCACATGCTAGAGCTTAACAGATGGCATGTAATTATACCGTAAAATAAAAGGTCATCGTTAACAGAATGGAGGTAAATCGACAAACTGCTCATGAAAACCAATGGCACTGAAATAACATCCAACTTCGAAAAAGCAACGTATTATGTCCTTATTAACCTGCACACATGAATCTCAGTTGTTGAAGCTATATGTAATCTTAATTCATACTGTGAAAAATTTATCATATTTGCACAACGGTTCAGCACGAGCACTGACAATGAAGTATGCCTATATGGTAAAGTAATATGAGGTAGGATGAAGGAATCTCAGACACAGTATACATCACATCATCTGTCATACTCCTAGCTTGTTCTATCATTTATAAGACATTAATAATAAAACAGTAGGTGGATTGAGGCATGGTGGTCCTGCAGAGCTTGCTCACTGGATGGATCTGAGCTGCAGGATGCAGGGAGCCCTGGATGGTGTCCCGGCTTTTCTGTGTGTCAAACTAAGAAATTGACAATAACATTAGCTGGTTGCAGAGCTTATCACAAGAAAGTAGTATTGATTAAGCCAGGAAAGTATACTGTCTTGCACGACCAAACATTAATTTGTCAACTTCTAGCACAGAAATTAACCCAGGTAAGTGCTAAGCTAATATTTCAAAAAGGTTATAAAAATAGATTTATGTAGATGTACCCATGCCATTGTCCAGCGTCCAGGGTCTAGACCAGTACGAGTACGCAGGGCTTTTTTGACATGTTCCATTGTGTCTGCAGCCCTCCAATATCAGAATATGGAGTGTAGCTGAGTTGTTATCAAATCATGTAATATTATAAAAAATACCATTATCACACTCTCAGTAATCTATCAACACTAGCTAATCTTGGAGAGTGTAAAGGGTCTAAACCAATACCAAGACCCTGCGCTGTGGTGACATGCAAGTTTGAATGACACCAAAAATGCCTAGTAAACTCGGCTGTGTTGTTATAATGTCATATCAAATTTTGAAATATACCCATGTCACCACATCAGTGTTATGGGTCTAGACCAATAGCGGGACCTGAGTCTGCCGTGACATGTAAGTTTGATGACTGGCACTCCATCGTGTCTGCAGCCCACCGAGGTGGCAGGTAAACTCTATCAATAATAAACTGTCCATTTCCCTTGCCCGGAACAGACAGTGTGTCCAATAGGTAGAGGGACAGCATGGGTCTAATGCAATGCCTTGTCCATTTTACATTTCCCTCTGCTGACGCAGTTTAGTCATTCATATATAGAACACTGTTTTATGGTTAACCCTAATAAAGGTGGTAGCAATAGCTATGCATTTCAGTCACGCTGCGCAATTTCCTATCATGATACATTACTTTCATTGGCAATCCGTTGGGTGACAGGACAACTACCCCTGGGACAACTACCCCTGGGACAACTACCCCTGGGACAACTACCCTGGGGACAACTACCCCCTACGACAACTACCCTTTAGGACTATTACCCCCTAGGACTATTACCCCCATAGGACAACTACCCCTGGGACAACTACCCCTTAGGACAATTACCCCTTAGGACAATTACCCCTATGGGTAGGACAACTACCCCCATAGGATAACTACCCCTATAGGACAACTACCCCTTTAGATAGGACAACTACCCCTACATATAGGACCATTACCCCTTTAGGACTATTACCCCTACAGATAGGACAACTACCCCTATGATAGGACAACTACCCCCCTTGATAGGACAACTACCCCCATTGGTAGGACAACTACCCCCCTTGATAGGACAACTACCCCCATAGGTAGGACAACTACCCCCCTTTGATAGGACAATTACCCCCTTTAGTAGGACAACTACCCCCCTTTGATAGAACAACTACACCCATTGGTAGGCCTATCCCTCCTTTGCCCGGCCTTGAACACTAAGGGCAGGTCCTACCAATGGGGGTAGTTGTCCTACCAATAGGGGTAGTTGTCCTACCAATAGGGGTAATTGTCCTATCAAGGGGGGTAGTTGTCCTACCAATAGGGGTAGTTGTCCTATCAAGGGGGGTAGTTGTCCTAAAGGGGTAATTGTCCTATCTATAGGGGTAATTGTCCTATCTAGAGGGGTAGTTGTCCTAAGGGGTAGTTGTCCTACCCATAGGAGTAATTGTCCTAAGGGGTAATTGTCCTAAGGGGTAGTTGTCCCAGGGGTAGTTGTCCTATGGCGGTAATAGTCCTAGTGGGTAATAGTCCTAGGGGGTAATAGTCCTAGGGGGTAGTTGTCCCAGGGGTAGTTGTCCCAGGGGTAGTTGTCCCAGGGGTAGTTGTCCCAGGGGTAGTTGTCCCAGGGGTGATTGTCCTAGAATCATACGTTGTTGTGCTTTACTAGTACTTTTGGTGGGTTATTTACTTTTCCATCCTTTATATGCATGGGAATGATATCTATCGCATTGCATGCAAACTGATACTGCCTTCTTGCATGGTTGATATTATCATTATTAATTTTGTTCCGTCATTTGTGCAACATTGGCAAATTTGTCTGATATAAAAACAACAAAAAATACCATAATTGTACCGATTAAGACTACCTCACTGCCTTTTTCTTCATATTTTACATAAGTATAAGCAGTTCGGCAGATTCAATTGAATTGACATAGTGGCCTTAACCTACATACAAAGTATTGATGTCTTGTCACTGCTATACAAGTCAGTAACTGAATGCTTTATTACCAAATATGGTCCTCGTAATTTTCTGCTTCTGCATGCTGCTGCTGGTTAAACAAATGACCAATAATTTTGCCAACGAGTCAATATAGAATTGCTAGGCATCACCTATTTAAAATATTTGTGTGCTCAGAGCAAGCAATATTACTTCGTGCAATTATGTATAAGATATTAAAACTTTAGCAAAGGTGTTGAGATTTGCTACACTATCACAGTTTGACAAAATCAAGTGGATTAAAAGTTGACACAAAATACAATTGAGTCTTAAATATTTTGCCTACCCCCATAGGTCTATTCAGCAATCGTCTCAGAGCAATATAGGTGTCAAACCTTGAACCTCGCAATTACAATCAGGTAAACACCACTGCTGGCTAAAACAGCCTGCAGAGATTCACTATTGATAACAATTAGTAGGTGGAGATTGAGTGGTGATCTAGGCGTGAACCGGGCCCAATCATCCATTGTTTATCACCACTTCCCTGCAAGCCAGGCCTGATTGATTAAAGGACAGAGAAGCGGAGACGCCGCCAATACCGTCTCAGAAAAAAGGGGCCGGTACCTCCGGGCCTGGCTGAATAATTCACACTAATATCATTGGGGGAGGGCAGGCAGTTAACTGGTGCCAATAGCAGCTCAACTCATCTCTGCTGACTGGTGTTAATGATTATAACCCACTGAAGTGCTAACAATGTCTACAGTGATAAGGCTTAGTATTGCTCGGGATACATGGTGGGTTGGTGTTTATACAGTGAAAACACATTTACATCTAGATTATTTGTTCAGGAAAGGAATTGTGATTGTCTACTTTATAATTATGTATTACTATGATGTAAAGAACATGGCATCGACTTATTGTTCGACTGTTCGCTATATCATAGTACATAATACTCGTCATCCTTAGTCAAGGGTGGTTCCAAGGCTTCATCTGATAATTAACTCGCATTTGTCTCTTTTTATTGCTATATTGGACAATATAACATGTTATTCACACGAATTATTTTAATCTGAAATATTCTGTTGTGCAATTGATTGTGCTCATTAGAGTATTGAAGGTGCCTTCTTTCCATTACTAAGAAATAACCAATCTGATGAACTATATTATAGCGAACAGCTTTAACTCGGTGCCATGCACTATAACATCATAGTAATACATGTGCACTAGAAAATCACATTTTGTTAACAAATAACCTAGATATAAAATGTGTGTTCAATCTTGAGATATCTCTAACATTGCTCCAAGTTGCAAGATTTTGTAATTGTTTTGGTTAACTAGAACATTCAAGACCTTTTGATCCAACATTTCTCATTTTTCCAACTCTTGTAACTGTAGATGGATGAATGGAATACTTGAGATCATACTATGATCATACATAGTTAGCACTGGTCATGACAAGAGTGGAAAATAAGAGAGAAAATGAGACAAATAGTGCCGACAAGTATTATACTTCGTCATGATAATAATACACAAAATACAGGTGGTAGTGACTCAAGGGATCTTTTTCTACTTGGCCTTGACTTTCATTCGTTATTACCTGTTATTCTAAGTGATTAGTTCTAATTGATAATTAGTAGAAGAAAACGACCAAAGACAATGACGCCTTGCAAATGACAGCTGAACCAAGATGCCTCCACCATAACGGATAAAAATAAAATGTCAAGGTTCCCTGGAAACAAAGGAATTGTTAACATTTCCTTTTTCAGCGGATATGATCTACATGAGCGATCATCGATGGTCATTCTTTTGTCTGGGTACCCATCAGATTTCATCATATTTCTTTGAATTTTTTTATATCTGATAATGTGATTTTTAGTAAAATTCTTTTAAACTAATGAAACATTTTAGGAAAACTTGAAAAATCCTACTGTTCAAGTTTGAGCTTGAGTAATACTGAGTAAGACCAAAGTTACATGGCCCACATTAACAGCATTTACACTTCATATCTGATTACTTATGGTTGGCTTGGAAAAGCTGTCATGGCTAAACAGCTCTAGCAGCAGCATCTGATTAACTATCAACAGGGAAGGGGTATGAGTTAAGTATCAGAGTGTGTATGTGTTAATGTGCGATATATGTTGAGAATATGCAATATATGGGTTGGTGAAGGTTCCCAGGGGTAAGCGTCAGGTGCTGCGGTGTGAATAACCATATGAAGGGAAATAATGGGTTATGTTAATTACTAATACCATACTTATCAATTTGGCCCTTGAACCAAAGAAAAATACCGTGACTGGGCGTTCACAGATGCTACTCTGGGCAAATGCAAAATAATGGAAGCTAGATCGCATTAACCTACATCATTCTCATAATTATTGGAAAACAATCAATCTAGACGTTCCAAGTTAAAAAAGAGCCATGATGTTTTTCCATCAAATTAACTAGGTTAAAGCTTTGAATTTAACTTAACAAACAGGTATAAACATACAGTATAAAGACCTTTTCAAGTATCAGTGCTTCAGTTCATTCAACAATTCAAACAAAACATGTTGATACCTTCAGCATTTAGTCTATCCAGGTGTCAAGGTAACGGGAGGTAATTAGAGGCCAGAATACGGTGCTACCTGTTGAACACAACCAGGACACGCCACCGTATGGGGCGCCAAGTGTAAAGAGAGGAAAAGTGCTGTAATCACTGTGAATATAATTCTGCTTTATTTCTTTTGGTGTTCATTCGCTTCTACGATATCTTAATGTGTTATACTGTGTAAAACTGAATGTATCAAACGTAGCTTTTTTTCCAGATGCAATGCCTATGGGTACCTTCAACTGAGAATTCATCACACTAGCATGCACGTACATAAAGAAAATAATATCAATAATCATATAATTGGCTGCCAATTGATTGCGAGTGGTGCTTCTTAAATGTTGTGGGGATTTCAATGTGGGTGCCGGGCTCATGAAAATAGTAAGGGATGTTCAATCAACCATAAGTTATTTACGTTATATAAACACGTCACTACAATTACCCACATATATACGAACGGCCAATATGTTCCTCAAAGTTCACTGTTGAAAAAAGCAGAGCCATTTTCTGATTATTGGATATGTTTGTAGAGCCACATACACCACCCTAAATCTATAGTGATATAATCAGTTGACACTTGGCGTCCCATAAGGGCCTGAGCTGCTCATTACTCAGCCTTATGCCATCAGACACGAGCAGCTCACCTCGGCCCACTCTGCCCGACCTGGGGGGACTGCTACAATTAGTGGGCTCTGGTGTAGGGGGGATGGCCCACCGGCATACGTAAAGCTGAGCCCTGAAATGTAGGTCAACCTACCAGAGGTCAACCAATGTAGGTCAGCAAGGTGCATGGTCAAGCCATATAGGTATGCCTGGTAGGGTGGGCATGTACTGTACCAGTCAACACATGGAATCTTATTATCAACAGAGGAATGTGAATAGATATTATTTCCGCATTTTTAGTTAATTAGTAATAAGCAATTTGGCATTTGGATTACACTTACAGTTATTTGTCTCAGTTATCTAGTCATTCTATGTAATCGCCTGGAAACATACCAAGTCCACATTCCAATAATCTGCTACTGAACTGTGGCTCATTAATCATGATCATTAAGTTATGATCATAATTATAGTAATATATATGCTGATTAATAATAACAATAACAATCTGTTTTGGTAATTCATAAATAGGCCCAACCTCAACATTACAAAACATTGAGAGGGATTTACTTATCAGATGTCATGTTTTGAAACAGCCTAAAAGATCACATAATTTCTGAAAGAAGATATTTATTATATCCCAAAAACCTACATAGCTAACACCGTATTCTACTGTTATATTAAATTTTACGATTAATGTATGAAACGATCAACCATTATAGTGAAATAGCCGAGTAAATTCGAGTGCCCCTTGAAACAGTTAGGATTTTATTTTGTAATCACCATTACCCATGATGGATCAACACACAGTCTATTTCACATTAACCACTGTCAGTGAGAGGATGTATTAGAGCCAGTCTGTATTGCAAGGGCGAGTTAAATACACACAAGGGACTCATTCTGTGGGCGTTGAGACAGATGTCCCTAATCTAGGTTATGAATATAGAATAGGAATGGATCTTTTAACTAGGTTCTAGAGACAGGGCTTCTTTTGTATCACCTAAAGTGATATCAAGGCTGGTTGTATGAGGGCCTACAGGCCTAAGGGTGGTAAATGTATGGTCTCGTATACGTTATCTAACCTACAAGGACATTAATATTGCCTTTCTGCTTTCATAAGTCATCTATATTTTCCAGGAGATTTCTGGTCACTCCACATGAGTTGTGTAATGACTATAAAATGCAATAAACATAATGCTAGATATATATTTTCACTGACAATAGTTACATAATGTTGTAAGGATGGAATGGTTAAACCTTACAATTTGGAAACTCATTGGCGCTGCCATTATTGCAAATAACTATGTATTAAGCCTACTTTTTTGTATAATAGACCCCCAAAAACAACCACATTTGATTGGTTAGCAGATTAGACGTTGTGATTAATGTTCGTCATTGATGAAGCAATATTGGAGGCTTTTCAGCCAGGCCACTAGCAGAGATGGGGCAGGCCCGAGCGGCATATGGCAAACAGACTACAGAGTATGGGGGCAATTAACAATATTGTGTAAACACTCCACGCTAATTGCGCTCGTATTTCGCTGGCGTGACGTCTTGAAGATGGAGAGTCAGGAGAGGGGTGGGAGAGGCAGGAGGCTGGAGAGGAGATATAGTGTCAGATAGGAATAAAGAGAGACGGAGATATTATACGTGAGTTAGATAGAATATTCAAATTTATGCGCTGCGAAAAAACATTGGGAAGACGGATAGAATTCGTTGGAAGAAGAGCAGTCCCCTTATTTCAATTCTGTATAATTATGCATAATAAGGTGCTGAATTTTTCATCATTTGATTTCAAAGGGGAACATAATTATTTAGATATATTGCAACGTCTTGCATGTCTGTAAAGTTGAAAAGGTCTGATCTTTGAATTCTTACACCCAACCATTTGCTGACAATCACAAGTATTTACAATCGCTTGTAGTCGTTGTAGTGATTTATGTGTATGTTTTCTTATGACAACATGAGGTCCCGTCTTTTTAGCAATGATAAATCATTCGTGCACTTTATGCAGCTATAACAATATGATAGCTTGCTGAATCAGATGTATCAATGGCAAATTATGAAATAGCAGGTATCAGTCATTTGGTCCAGATTCTTCATTCCTGCAAAATGCTCCAAATATGCAAACCCTTATAGCAAAATGGATGATGATGAACGGATACGGCGTTATAGACATTTAGGTAGACTCCATTTATGTATATGTACATACAAAATTATTTAGTAGAAATAATGATGATAAGTAAAAAAAGACAAAGAAGAGATTTGCTACTGTACCATAAGTAGACCTCAGTGCAGACTGCACATATATGTATAAATAAATATGCAGTAGAAACGACGACATGTACAATCCATAAAAGCACTGAGAAAAAGGGCTGGGTCTATAATATGCCATGGAGTCAAAGGCTGCCATATCGTTTACAGATATTGACTTTCTGGGCACATTCCACTCCCTATCCACCCCTCCCCACAGTCCCACATACGTCATAGTGAGGGTGGCCTCACGTGAACCCGTCCTCACAACTCTATTATCGTCCACTGAATGGGGGCTAACTGCCAATAAGATACCCGCAGGGGGTGACCACGGCAGACGGTGTTCACGGGCCTAGTTCAGAGTCACAGGCCTGGTCCCTCAGCACCAACTTCTAGGTCTTTTCAAAGGACTGCTCTAAAGGCTTTCTCGGTGAATTTCTGACAAACCGGCCCACTAATTCGTTTACTAGGGATTTTGACGAGTGTAGAGGTTATGTCATAGCTTTAGAATTTCAAAAAATAGTTACTCAAGGACAAGCCACATGTTTCGCGACCACTGGCAGTTTCATTCGTTACTGTCTCCCCCTCAAAAGAAATATTTACAAAATGAAGAAAAAGAGAGAGAGAAAAAGAAAGAAGCAAAGAAATAGATATTAAAAACTTGGGAAGAATATGAAGATCAAAGAGATGAATCAATATGAAATAATGTTTTAAAATAAAACTTAGGAGAAAAGACTGGATCCTCAGGAGCCCAAACCTTTTGGTGTCATCCCTGTTTACCGACCTTCAGAGAGAGAGACCTTAACGTTGACCTGACCTAGTTTACTGAGCCATTCAGGTTCTACTCCCATGTTTTACCTTATAAGCCCAATCTCAAAGCCACCTTATAAACCCAATTTTAAAGCTAAGGACCCAATCGTCCACACGCCGAACTGAAAATCCGTGCTGCTCGTCCACAAAAACAAGCTATATATAGACTCCTCTTGGTACTAGCGAGAACGCACTGCATGTGCGATGCAACTGAAATTCTGTTCGAATTTCACCGATCTATCGATCGGGAATCATTTAAATTAGAAATGGTTGAAAATGACCAGAAAGTGTGATCCCACTCAGGAAAGCGACTAGGATGTCATCAGAAAATGGGAAATCGCTTGAAAAAATATCTAATAATGCTAGATATTGGTCATATGTTGCATCACTCAGTGGATTTTCACCTTGATCAGCAGGTCTGTTTTGTAATTTCAAATGATAATGATACTTCAAATGAACACGTTTTAATTCAAAGTTCTAGTTTCCGTCCGTTTCTGACAATAACATTGTAAGTTAATAGGAAGCCATTGAGTTCTCTTATAATAATGTTTCTATACGTATTCACTGTATTCCCCAGAAGAACTGCCCAACTCACCATCAAAAAATTCTTGGTCACTTAAGGTTGTGGTGGTCAATGTCCGAAGACTAATCTTCGAACAGAACATGTATGGTCAGCACCTTAAAGGTTACAAAGTTATACCAGCAAGAAACTGGTCAAAAGCCCAGACGTCTGTGTTTTTTTGTTTATCAAATTTAATATCACATTTAGAAGGAAATTGCGTTTTTTAAAAGCATTTTTTCTTATTTCTTTAGCGATCTATGAGGCCACTTATTGTTTTCTTCGAATTCGTTATTGTAACAGAAATTAATGCACCTTTTGTACAATCATATATATGTATGAGGATAAATACTTGGACGGAGTGGCGAGATAGAGGAAAGGGGGCATGATAGCGACATGAACTAGAAGTGCAACCAGTGAAGCTAACTTTAAGATATATCTAATATGTCCAGTGCAAATTTCGAGCCTATAATAACATACACTTTGATAGGTCTATGTTCAATATTTAGACAGAAAATGACCAAAAATGATCAAATAAGCCAAAACTTGACTAAAAATCAAATTTTGTGTAGTTTAACATGAAACTTTAAAATTTGCAAAAATGTTACATGTTGTTGCCAAGGTAACCAGAATGTTTATCAAACATCAAGCTGTAGAATTCCTGCTATGATGAAGCATTTGGTTTCCATGGAAACCAGGTCATGTGATTTTTATTCTAGAATTAGAAAAACCTAATAGTAGAACTTTCAAGCTGCATTACACACAAAAAACAGACTGTACCTATCTTCATTAGAATGCAATTCAGAGTATCTTATTTGCATCATATTTTATGCAGTTCATATTTTACTCTATAGCTAAATGTTGGTAATTCTGTCAATATTATATATCAATGGATTTAAGGTGTCTGACCATGTCATGTTCAGAAGCTCACAGATCAGCTTCTACTAAGAATATTTAAGAGTTGTTTGCATCTTTAGAAAGCCTGAGCCTTGTTCTACATTCACTCTTTATGTCAAGTAGCCCAAAAATCGCAAATTATTTCTCAGCTGATTGAACTTACACGGATGTACATGTACATCACCAAAGTGTGTTTCCATGCTAGTCATTGTAGGCTGATTTCATCGAGTCAGTAAATGCACCAGTTTTCAACTCCCTAGACACCTCCGTAAGCTGTGACCTTTAGAAAAGAATGACAAACACTCAATTGGCCTATTATCGCCTATTTCTAGGTTCTATGTGTCACGGCTGTACATTGATAAACAACACTTAAAGTTTGTATTAGGCCGTCCACATACGGGTACATTTAATTGTACATTTTTATCATACTAGCTAGGTTACGGTACGTTCTTTGCCTTTCTGCAAGAATCTCCTCTCTGTCAGCTCATATTTTAAACATTATTGCATCATCATCATAATTATATGCGTCAGCTGGAAGAACATGAGCCATTTTTATGTGAAGTTGATTAATAATAGTAATAAAAAATATTTCCTAAATGTTTAGTTATTTAGCATGTATCTCATCTAAGTCAACTACAATCATGGTCTCATTGGCATTCTGTCTTTCGGTGGCAATAATCGCATTGCGTCGGATTGATCCATTGATTTCTATTCACCTTTTTTCTGAGAGGAAGTCCTCGTGTAAAATTCAATCCACTCCAGCCTACTTCGTGCAACGCTAATTGCGGTTTCTTTTCACAATGGCAGGAAATGGTTGTGAAGTCTTAACGAATCAATCAAGGATGGAGAAAAACAAGCACCGTGGGCATGCCTGCCCTGCATTATCTGGCCTCAAACAAAAATAGTCAATTGTTAACGATGAAAATTAATCATTTTGCGTGTTTCAAAATTCAGGTAATTACATATGCAAATGTGGTGTCACATGTGCCTTTCTCACTCTGAGCAATGGTGGGTTTGCCAATTTTAGGCGTTTGAAGTTAGTATTAGATTATTAAATTTGAAAATAGCTTACTAGTGAAAAATAATTGCCATCTCTCCCAGCAGACTCGACCTTCGAGCCATCTATTTCTATAGCCTGCTGGTAGGGTCGGTGTTAAGAATGGATTGAAAGGAAAGCGGAATCCCCAGAAAGCGTGGGTGACAATTAGCAAAATAAACCTAGTTGGCACTGCTCATTTCGACTTTTTGCTTTTCATTACCATCATCCAATGTGAGTTTGCTACTGAATACATTCCTTTCTTTCTCATTTCTATTCAGTCTAAATATCATTTCGGACCAACAGTGGAATAAATCTGTTATATAAGCATTTTAGAAGACGTGTTTGGACTTGATAATTTAAGGTGATATAAAAATAGGGACTGGACACACCAGGCCAAATTTACACCAGACGTTTGAGGTGAAGACTCATCAAATGTCAGGTAAAAAGGCAAAATGTCCAGCCAGGTCTAAGACTGACCCTTCGGTAGACCCAACGGCCTGACCGTGCCTCACGTTACTAAATAAAAGATCAATTAGGCTGTTTAATGAAACAATAATTTCAATTTCTTCTCTCTGTTGCAAAGGACAAGTGCCTGACCAATTTCCAAAATCTAAATCGGTTGGCATCTGAGTAAGTGATTGGAGGAGAATAGGCTTTTTTTGTTAAGTACGTACAGTGAGAAGTAGAACCTGAGAAGTACCCTGAGAAATAAGACATAAAATAGAAATAGACGTATTACACTGACTTGAGAGCTATCACTCTGATTGCCTAGTATACTAATTATGAATCACAGCAGAGAGAGTTCCCAGTGAACACTGAAAACAGATACTAGTGGTTATTTTTCGGCCCTCAATGTCCAGTGAATTCACGTAACTCGTATCGGATAGATGGGTTTAACTGGTTATTCCAATTCATGGTATTAGTATACTACAATCGATATTATGAAATAGGAAGATTCTGCAAACTATTTTGATTCTCTTACTCAAGAATTTAATATTCCAAAACACAATATGTGTAACCCTTGAAGGCTCTTGATTTATTTTGTTCTATTTAGCAGTACATAGCAAACCTATGAACGATGATTCAAGATATCTTTAACCTTTTGTCATTGATTCTGTCCTAGACGGGCACTATTGGTACAACCACTCCTCAACAAAAACTCCTTTCTCCATGAACAAAATAAATTATATCACAATAATACAATCTCTACAAAGGGCACATTAACGGCGCCTTATGTAAAATTATTAATGATGCACTGGTCCTGCTAAGGCCATACAGATGACGTCATCACTTCCCCTTGACATACAAGCCCTACTTATCTTCACCACCAGGGGGGGAGGACCCATATCACGTGACTTCCTGCCCACCTGACTTCCGGTGGCCCCTTGTCAGGGCGACATTTCCGGTTCTCATTAGTTTGACTCCGCGAAGCGACGAGCTGTGAAATGGGCAATGACCGAGAGGATGGAGGGTAGTGTAAAAGTCATGTTAGGATGCTACCTCCCACCTTTCCCGACCACACTCCCAATCAGGTATGGAGGGCCCTTGTACCTCAATATGGCTTGATATACTCTCACTAACCCTTTGTGAGCATCTGAATGTCAATGCAAATTAACCGACATTGTATCATTATGGTTGGGTGGTATGATGGGGGTAGACCCCTAAATTCGACACGGCGACAGAGCCATTTTTTACCCTACTGACATGCGACACGGCCTGTTCTTAAATTCGACAGTGCGACATAGCCAATTCTTAAAATCGACAGGGGACATAGCCTATAGTGACATTTGACATGGGCTTCTCTTAAATTTGACACTGCGACAGGGCTAGTTCTTAAAATCGACAGGCGACATCAGGACCCCCCATCCATACCCCCGGTATGGTCATTTTCTTCTTTTACCATAGGCCTGTTCAGCATGGCTGCTCTCATTGGTCAGCGACTAAGGTCATTGACTGGTCATTTGAATCGGTCAATAACCTTGATATCCACCAATATAATCCCTTCAGACTGCAGGTAATGAGCTGAAAGATATTAAGATAAAGATCTGTTAAACCCAAAGCAAAAGACACATTGATGTCATTACTTTCATTTGTTTGTCGCTTTCCTCTAGGAAGTTCCGGACTAAGGAAGCCATCAGAGGTAGCTTTCTTTTTTACATTTTTTTATATTTTGTCTTTTGTATCTTTTTCTCTTGAGTAACAGTAGGCAAAAACATTGATTACTAGCCTACGATAAGTGATTGACTAAATGAAATGGGAAAAGGTAGAAAGAAAATATTTATTGATGAAATGAGGGGAAAACGAATTGAAACGTCGTCTTTGATGGAACTGGGAGGTACTAAAACGATATAAAATACGTACTGCGTAATATGAGGCCATACTGGCTTGAGCTGATGCACAAAGACGCAGAGGGCAGACCTGGATATAGAATAAAAATGTATGTATTTAATCAAAGGGAAGGACATATGATAAAGAGTGATATGCAAAGACATCGTGAGGTGAACGATGTGAAATTTTGAAAAGGAAAACATCCGAATGACAGGAAATGAAAATAGGAACTAAAGACCGATGAGGTCATAAAGAAGATAATCTATAGAGAAGAGAAACGGATAAGAAATTGAAAATGCCTCTGATAGGAAAAGAAATGTGACTGTAGGTTGCTGGGGGTGTTTTTGAGATTTCAGAGTAAGGGTTGTAAAGGACACTCGTGGTGTAGATGGTGGTGCTGTCTTCATTTTCGCTGACTCAGCAGTTTCTGATACCTTGACTACGTAGGTTAAAACTGGTGTGACACCACTGGTCAGTCTCTTCCGACTTGTAACTGACCACTCCCTGACCACAGCTGATCCCCACTTTCCTGTCCAGTTTGCTCACTTATCACAACAGGCTATGTTTTAGACTTGTTATTAAAATGGCTTCGTAGGTATTTATGACATTATAAGAAAGTCTCTTTGAATCAGGATGTCTACGTTGATAAATCCAGAAGACGGAGGTAGTTTATCATTGTGAGAAAAATAAAATCTTAGAAATAAGTGTCGAGTGTTTTATATGACATGATGATAAAAAGGGGAAAATACAACTAATTTTCAAAATTAAATGAAGTATTTTCTTTTGGAAGACTATGAAAATAAAAATTGTTGTCAAAATCCCAAATCTGGAGTTGCTATGAGTGTGACGAAGTGACCTGCTAACACCAGCATGTTTTTTGAAGAACCAAAGTGTGTATGATATGACGTTTGATCTGGGTGGGTTTGATGATCTTCAGGGCAGTAGACTCAGATCAAAGTATCAAAATAGCTGCTTGCTGTGCAGGCCCTGAGTCGGGTTCGCCTGAGGGAGTTAGCCTTGATCCTGTAGGATGAAACGAGGGTTACGGCAGTATCGCGATCGGGACAGAATCGAGGGAAAAAATGTGCAATGCTTGCGTTCAGACAGTAGACAACTTATCAGAAATTTTGCATTATTCTATATATTATGATTCACTCGATATACCAAGTATTTCATACAGATTTGTAGATATAACACCATCCAGGCTATGTCGATTATCATTGTCAGAATAGAAATAATCGTTAGGTGTGAACCAACCTTCAAGGGGGAGGGGTTGGGTAAACAGAAAGAAGACTAAAAGCACTGGCGTGAGCGTGATGGATCCTGGGGCTGTGGAAATGCCCTCAGAGGGCAACTCATAGAATTTGTGGTCGTTTCCTTCTTCATTTTTTTAAACTCATATTCACACCAGTCTCTTCAATTCAGGAATGGCATTGCTGGATTGAATATGATTCGTTGTAGTTGAAATGATAGTTGTAATCATGATTCAATTTAATTTCAAGCAATTTCTGACCATGGGGCGCACAACAGAAAATTGTTAATGTTTTTAACTTTTTCAAACTTGAGAGGCAGACTGCTCTTAACAAAGAACAAGTACTGTGGTTAAAAGCTTAGGAAGACTGATGCATAAGAGACAACAAAAAAAGACTCAGCAAATTCTTTTAAAAAAACACATTTATATTCCCACTTGTTTACTTAATAGACAGACGTATAACACCTCTGGAAAGAATTCTGAAATGGAAAAGTTGATTAAAGTGGACGACAATACATGAAATACAAATTGGATCGAGCGGCCTCTCCATTCATCTAAAGTCAAATAACTGCATTGTCAGCTCATTATTTTGAAACACTATAGTTGTTTCCCCCTAACGCCAAATACCTCTGCCTGGGAAGCTATGTTTTTTCTTGTCAGTACAGCAGACATACCGAAGTGAAGATTCATCTTGTTGGTCTTGGTAAAGCAGGTTTTATTCATACACCCCCACACTATCTAATGTTTATCTTGTAAGACGTGGGCGGCCGGCTGTGTCATGAAAAAAGGCAGAGGGTGGGAGTAGGCGGTATTTAAAAGTGCGCTTAAGGTGAAACGACTCAGAAATCATCTTGTGGATGTTTTGCGAACATGAGTTATGTTGATTTAGGAAAAGGAGAAGGAATTTGCGCATTTACCAATTATACATATTTTTGTCATATGTTTCAAAAGAAAGAAGAAAACGTTCTCAATTACATTTTGAACACATGCATATTCAGTTCCAAACATCCATAAGCGTCAATCAAACCAGAGGGAAATAAACAAGACAAGTATCGATAGCCTTTGAAAATACATGTACAACCAATTGCCGTCTAGGTATCAGGATGACACATACGCTTCCTATGGCTCTGTATAGACGAGGCATAGTAATCGACGATAATGTAAGTGTCCTGTCCAAGCCATGAAATTAATAGCAGGCGTGGGCGTGCATTATTAGTTAGCCTGATAGTACATAAAGAGGTACATCCTTGAAGGAAATTACACCCCACAGGAGCCTCCATACGACCCCCTAGCGACAACCGATATTACTTATTCACCCTCCTTACTTTCCCATCGCTGGTAGTCGGTAAGCTGAAGTGCTGAGACAGCGTCTGCTTCGCTGGTTGCTGTAGTCTTTCTGTACCGGTGGCAGGTGGCGTTTTAATCTGTATTCATGAGACAAGGCCTGCTCACAGCTGTAATCCTACACCAGAAAACAGAGGCAGCTTTTCAATAGTCCATCCACAACTTTGACAAGTTGCTTTTTAAATGTTACTTAACAAGATGCCTCCGTGATTGTTTCACAAGGATTTTTCGAATTTGTCTATGATTATACTGAGCATGGTTGTTTTAGGGATCGTTAATACAGGAAGGAGTGCATTTCTTTTTTCTTTTTTTAAGGTGTGTCTTACAAAATGGAACTTGATATTTGCTACCAATGTTTTGACAGAACAATCACATTTGGGACAACTACCCTGGGGAAAGCTCCCCCGGAAACACTTAATAATAGGACAATTACCCCACTAGGACAGTTACCCTTGAGAGGACTTGTGACCACTACTCTCATGGGACAACTACTTGCTAGTACAATTACATGATTATGACTCTGAGGGGTCTCAAGGAGGGGCGTGCCAGTGACGCACTGCACCATTACAATAAGGTTCTCTAACGTCACACCCTTGCCTGGGATGATAATGATTATCATAGACACATAGAATGTTAAAAGAGACTCCCAGATGCTATTTTGAAAATTACACTATAATCATTCTTACATTAATGACCCGAGCTTCCCTTTAACTCAAAAAGCCCTGCTCCGCGGCGCATCAGCGTGGATTAAAGGGGCGCCTGTTCCTCCGGGCGTGCCGGGAGGACGGTTAGATTAAACGCCTCCAATAACCGTGATCATTGCTCCATACGCTGATCCACCCATACCCAGTCTGATCCCCCCCATTTGGCCTGGTCGACCAGAAAATCGACCAATGCGGGCCTGGCGCACGTTTTAAGTCCTCTGTATTCATTGGCTTCAGCCGATGGAAGATGCCATCACTGGGAACACGGAGTGGGTTTTAAGCCACCAGGGATGATCTGTTGGCACTGGTTGGAGCACCGCCTTGTGGAGCTACTGGTGGTCCCGTATTAGAACCACCCAGCCGGATAATGTTAATTCAGCTGGATTAAATACGATTAATTAATTTATGCTGTATTACTGGATAGCAATAGCTTTGAAAGTGGTTTGCAAAGCCACTGTTTTACTGTTAAAGATTTCAGTCTTTACTACTCGCAGCTGAAGATATGCATGATGTATGATTATTGATGATTGAGAAAAGTAAATCCTACTTGGTTTAAATTTCTGCTGATTCGGCATACTGTGATTCAGTTACAAATACATTTCTCACGACGAGGAAAATCAATTACACACATAAAATCGCCCTTTATCCATGAATTATTTACTGGGAAATTAATATTACCCGTTGCAGTTTTGTTTAATCAAACTTTATAAGATAGTACAGCTTACCGAATAATCAGAAAAATGGCACTGAAGACCTTCAACGCTGTCACATCCTGTTTTAGATCAAATTACTGGAGCGCCAAGAGCTCTCATACACTGTATGAACTCGCATCCTGCCTTTGCTAAAAACCTATCTGCCTCGACCCAAAATCCCCTAGGTAAATAATTCACTGCACTATCTTTTGCTCCTTGACTTCTGTGTCTTATGATTTTACATGTGTGGATATTTTAATGAGTTTGAATCAAAAGGTGTATTTTAAGTTGTCATACTGACCATTTCTTTATCAGATATACATATGATACAGATTACTCATCAGACTGTTCTTTGAGCTGATGTTCGGTTCTTCTGAAAGAAGAGCGATAGCGGGAACAGTATGCGAAATTCTCATAACGTTCTGTGACGTTCTCCAACGTCCCATGGTCATTACTTATTAGCTTATTGTTTATTGAAACTAAGGATGGAAAACAGGGTCTTTTCTGAATATCTAAAGTCCATTCATATTACTTGGGGATTTCTAGATGATGTGTTTGAATATGAATTTTGATAAGGATTTAATATATGAGTTCAAACACTGAAAAAAGTGAAAAGTTAGAAAGTTAGTCAAATCTGGCTTTGACCAGTGAAATTCAGGGTTAGTCAGTGATAGTCTAACTTTCTAACCTACTTCTATGTACATGTTACTGTTATATGACTAACCCCTCAGTCACATTGACTAACTTTCTAACCCTAAGGTTAGTCAAGAGATAATTTGGCCTAATTATCATTAGAGGGATCCTTTAAATACAATTAAAAGGTCATATGTGATAATTATGATACAATTATAATTATTTTGAACAATTGTTCAACCCTTAGTCAGATTGACTAAGTGTCCCGACATGGACCTCATAGCCACAGTTAATTAAGTATTAAGACCTATATAGGCCCCTATGCAAAGTTCTAAACTTTAAAGTCCTATCCATTCGCCATAATATGCAATTTTAAAGTATTTGTTAATTGCCTTATCTGGGTTCTGCTGGTGCAGCCTGTGGTGCAGGAATATATGACGTCACTGGGAGACACCCCTCTGGTATACATGTATATCCATATACAAAATTCCCATATGTATTTTTTTCAATTGGACTCAATATGCACCAGTGTGCATTTCTCAACGTTCCCTTAAGGTAAAAGGTGTATGGCTTTGTGCAGCTGCTGTTGTTGCATCATAAATAGACATGCTTTCACACCTAATATTTGTGCTCAACCCCCCCCCCCCTCCGGTAAGCTGGTATAGAGAAACAGAGATGTATATTAAATTTTTGTCCAAAAGTACAACTTATTCAGTACGTTTAACACTTGCTTATATGTACATGTCTGCCTGTATGTTACCGAATATCTGTAGTATTATGTTAATATGCAAGGGCGGATCCAGAATCAGTGCTCTTATTAGTGCTTTATTAGTGAAAAATAATATTTTTACACAGATCTTCCAATTCTAAGATCCCAAAGGGGCAATTGCCCCTTTTACACCCCCCCCCTTCGCATAGGTAAAGCTGTTCTCCCAGTGACGTCACAGGGAGGACTCTGTCGCATGGTGCGCGAAGTGAGATTAGAGGCTTGCATCTCTGTTACAGCCCTAAGGCGTGTACCCCCGCCGGCCAAGCGTTTGTACAGTAAGAGATCGCTGGGGTTGTGGTTACGTCAACCGCTTCTCATGCGAGCGACCCGGGTTCGAGTCAGCTTGGGTGCCGCGTTTTTCGTCAATATTGACTAACTTTTTTGTCTTTGGGTTAGTCAATCTGCCTATGGGTTAGTCAAAAAAAGGTTAGAAAGTTCGGACAAAAATGCACCGTCAAATTGCCTAAGGTTTTTGCAAAAAGTTCGGACATTTGACTAACTTTCTAATCCTCACTTTTTTCAGTGAAGAATACTTGAATTTATGTATACTCTAAATACGCCATGGGGCATGCTATCATTTAGCTGTAAAAACTAGCACCTTTTGTTCTTTTGTCGGCTGCTAGATACACGCGTACCATCTTTTTCATTGTCCCTCTTTGCTGGGAAGATCAAATGACTCTGCCGAATATTTCGCCACCTCCCTCCCATGCACCCACCCAACCATCCCTTCACCACTCCCACCACCCCACGCCGTCACCTGAAATATTGATCGCTGAGCTCCAGGGTTTGCCTCCTCACATGACCTCCTCCTGCTCCCGGTGTCTTACATGCTCCTGTTCTACTCCCCCACTGCCCTCCTGCTGCTGCTGCCGCACCGCGCAGTGTTGTGACGGAGCCACCATCTGCAACGGGGCTATTAACTACCAACCGTCGCCACTGACTGAAAGAAAACGTATTGAATTTTCCATTTCCTAGAACTGTTAAATTCCTAGAACTGTGACCATGTATTTTCTTTAGATAACACTTTTGCACTGATAATATAGTATGTAGGAATGCAAACTGAGATTATGTAGTCACATTTATTCTATATTATGTCATCTTAGGTATGAAAACGAATAACATGAGAGTTGATTTAAAATCATCAACCTCATAGGCAGCCGATTAGTGTGACTAATTGCAGGGATTTACATATAATCATTACATTATAGTATGTGTTATGCGGTAGTATACACAGGCACTTCCGATCTCACACTCATTAGTAAACACCGTTGTCATCTCTTTTACGCGGACCTTTATCTTCTCTTGGCCATCTAAAGATATCACATAATATATCATCAGGTGAATCGTAGTGGACGAGAGGTGGAAAGTGACTTTTCACACTCTCCATATAAGTGTAGCGTGAACCAGTACATCATTCGTCTTAGCTGTGAGTTTTGAACAAGAGCGCAGTTTTATCATTGTGCTTTGTAAGTTGCTATTTACATAAAAACATTAGCGAGGTTGTTTTTTCATCACATCACACTTAACCTATGTGCACCTGTGCATACTCATGCACAGTATCGAAATTACACACTGACCATTTTTAGGGCGTAGAAAGTTTGATGGACACGAAATTCTGTGTACCCCATGTTTCGGGTATCCCACGTGCTTTTATGATTCTCGGGGTTTCTGCAAGATTTTAAATGTTATATATTGATGTTTTTGTATTTCTTGAATCGAGGTAAAGTACTCATACGTTTTATAGCGTCTCTTAGCATCAAAAAAGCCCATTTATTGGAAGTGACATACTAACTATAGATATTGAGATCTTTGTCCAGCTATAGATGTTCAGATCTTTGTTCTTTTTAATTTACATTATGCCACACTTTCCGTCAGTTTTACTTTCGATTTGACATCTTGCAACTCATATATATTTTCTCTGTGCTGCATCTTCACATACTGTTCAACAAAATATACCATTCTTCGTACATTACACTCGTGAGTAACAAAGTCTTATCTAACTGTAAGGTAATCAGTAATTATTTAACGTGAGGTGTTCATTGACGTGTGCTGGGATGTGTAACACTGATCGGTAACTATACACAACCAATTACCTACCCCGAGCCTCCTATTGACTGGTGGGGGGATATGATGTAAGACAGGCCTACTGCCCGATTGTCGCCCACTTACAGTTATCGCTGAGTATGGTGAGATGAAAAGGATTGTTGCATATATTCTTATTTAATTATTTCCATATTATTAATTCTGCTGTTTCAGAGAAGAGTTTTTTATTATTACAAAATAGCTATATATCAATATGTTTTAGTTATAACTAATTGATTCAGAAACATCATCAAACGCAAACGGAGAGTTTCTTATTATTCACGTATTTGGTAACAGATTGAATATGTTATAATGCTTCCAGTTAATTATTTATCACAATATACCTCATGGAGTCTGCATTGAAGCAGTAGATGTATTTAGCCAATTTTTTTTACACAGAGATACATTCCTGTTGGACCATCGTTTCCAAGGATAGGGTGTGTTATATATGAATTGTAGCCCTTACCAGTGACATGTACTTCCATTTTCAAATATGGACATAATTGTAAGCAATTCTTCTGCATTCACTCTTATTCCATGTGCAAACCTTTTAACTACACTTTCCATGCTATCCTCCTCAGCTGATAACACAGGGAAACATCAGGTGCTGCAGCCTTGAGGTCCATGCCATTTTTGGCTCAATAATTCAATGGTTTGGAATCAGCTTGACTAATCAATTTTGTTTCCTCTTTGTTGGATGCATGTCGTGCTGTGAGAAACCAACCAATAGGAATCAATCACTGCCAATCACTGCCACCAGGGGGCCTAATGACGTCACTTCCGGCCGGGAGGCTTCGGGTTGGGGGAAACCCCTCCAGCACGGATGTCCCTGGTATTATTTGACTGATGGAATGGCATGGCTATATCTGGGCCAACTTGACATGTATTCCCAACACAAACTGTGGACGTCTTCAAGATCCGTTTCGCAATAATGCGATACTATCACCCAACATGTTAATAGCAGGGGCTGATCCAGAGCCTGTGCTCTGGGGGAGGGGAGGGGACAAAGCCTGAACCCCTTTATAAACATTAAAAAACAGCATATACACAGCTCTTCTACATGCCCCCCCCCCCCCAAACCGCGGATCCGCTACTGAGTAGTATATGTAAATGGGCATTTATAGGCATATAATATGGTGACAATGATTTCATTTGGTTCTATGTGAACATCTTTTTCAATAGTGTGTTGCCTTTGTAGCGGATAGACATGAACGAAGTGATTGGGATATGGGTTTCTACGAGCCAAGACTTAAATGGTTGGGATCAAGCCGTCTATGGGAGGGTTCCCCACACAAACGGCAATAACATAGACAGCAATAACAGCTGGGTTGACTAAGATGTATATACTCTCCGTGACAGTTATGTAAGTAGTATATAGACATGTGAATTTGAGGCACGTCATGTGCATTGTACATTATTTATACGTAGACTTGATGTCGCTTAATATATTGTGTGAATTCTATTACTAATATTGTATAAGATATGCTGCCTATGTATGAGACGTCGCATATATAGTCGATTTGGTGGAGGCGGGAAGAATTAGCTATTTGGATATGAACCCTAGTGAGGCAAAGATGAGGGAAATATATAGTAGTCTACTACCCATCTTTTACTGGCATATTGACGAAGCAGAGACTACTTGAGACTGGGATATCTCCCTCAGTGTGCATGTGGTGAAGCTTTTATTCTGTGACAAGGGGAACAACAGTAACAGATAGAACCATCTTTGTTACACGTTTTCAGTACAAATTACATAGTAAGAAATAGCAATTGAGGATGCCAAAATGTATTTTCCTTGCAGGGTGTTCTGTCGCCTTACGTAACAGAAAGATCCAAATTGCAATATTGGCCTTGCACTATCTTGAAAATTAATCGGTATCAATACTAAAATGATTCGGCGACATTATCAATCCTTCCCTAAGTCTACCGTCGGTTATACAGGCATTTGATAGGCTCTGTAGGTTATATTAGGCCGTCCAGTACCTTAGCGAGGTATAATGGATGAGCCCCTTCTCTTTACAAACGCGCGGCTGGATGGGGCGTGAAGGGAAGTGAGCCCAGAGGGCGGGGGGACTTGATACCGGAAGTATGATGCCCCCTCCTCGCACCTAGCCTTATGGGGCGCTGCTTGTCAACGGATTTTTCGCGCCAAATTTACGCAGTTTATGTTGTCGTTTTTTTTACTGACAAGTGGAAGTTACCACATTTGGGGAGTGGTTATGAAAACCTATTACAAGTGTTTGTGTGTGTTTTTATTCTCCAAAATTAATGTAAATTGTAAATCACCAAGAATTTCGCAATACAAACTTGTGTGATTGTGCAACGAAACTTCATCGATGTTATGATCTCTATGTTCGAAAATGTGCTTCCCAAAGACATTTGAAGAAGACAAAAATTGCCTTTCATGATGAATAACAATGCTCAGACAAATTTTAGATTGAGGAAAAATTGGAAAATGCAAAACAATTACGTTCTGGTTACACATAGCGTCTCTTAAAACCCGCTCCCCCTGGAGGCGGGGTGAGAATGACCGAGGGGGGTGACTGACAGGAGGAGATGGACGATAAAAGGGGAGATGATGAGTCTATAAAACAGGGCCGGGCCGCGGGCCGGCCTCCTCCTTTAAGGTGCTGATCGAAGCATCCTCTCCTACCTTTCTCCTCACTTTGGGGGGAGAACTTGCAGCGCTATGGCAAAATCCTCTCTTTATCAATATTGTTTTGCACTTCTCTAAAGGCCCATACCAAACGTCTGGCATGTTTCCGATTCTTATATCTTTTGCAGATTATCATTATTGAAAGGGAAATCGGATACATTCTGTTGAATGTTATACATGGAACCCTTAACCACTTGAACCATTTTTCCGAGACATATTTCACATTTTTAATTATTATACATTAAATATCCTGAAGAGCATATCGTTTTGAGAAGAACTTGTGATAACTCGTTGATACTATTCTGAAAACGATTGGAAATAAGGTGTGAGTACCTGGGCAAGTACAAATAAAACAGGCATTGCTAGTTTCTTATTTTGAGACCGGAATTTGTCAAAATTCCAGGAATGGGGATTCTTCTTCCAATGAACTTCTTTCCATGAGTTTCAAACCAAGCCAAGGAGCCGCGTAACGGTCACGTTTTGCAAAGCTCTAATAATGTTTTGTGACATTCTGTAAGATTATTAATAAATCCATAATACTTTTGTCAATTTATTCCTAAATTCTATTTTTCTATACTTATAATTGTGTCTCCCCATACAGAAAGGATGCTCTGAGGGGGATATATCTTAAGCTCTACAGGTAATATTAAGGGAGATATGGGTAGATTTGTGAAAAATAGGGATGAAAATGTCTTAAACCAACTTTTTGTCTAGAATTCAGTTATCCTACTCTAAACATTCTATTTTGTTTGAAAAACATTCTATTTGGAATGTTAATGGAATGTTTTTTCCCCAAATATTACCAAACATCATATTTTTGGTTACCATGGAAACAACCACATTTTGTTATTTTCATCAAAAATTGCAACCCATTTGGAAAAACATGACTTGATTGTATTATCGGTCCTAACTGAAAGAGATTATCTTTTGTAGAACAAAAGTTATAAGCTTGATAGCTTTTATGACTTTTTGTTTATTTATGGAGAAAATTTTATTTCATTACTAAATATTTAGATAAATATTCAATATCCGGGCTTTTTGCCATTTTCAGGAATACTGATCATCCTGTGTTCAACGGCCTGTAAATTCCTTGAAAATTATTTAATTTTGATGTGCTTGGTATCATTTGAAAGCTTAAATCACCCTCTTTAATGCCTAATTCCCACCTGGAGCATCCTTTCTGTGTGGGGAGACACAATTATCACCTAGGCTTATCTATAAACTGGAAGAGCATGTGATTTTATGTGAAGTTGTTTGATAATGATAATGATAAAAGTAAACATATTACAAGACGTCAAATCCTTGGCTGGCCAACTCTTGGCGTTACCTTTCACATCCTGAACCCCTTAATCCCTCTTCTGTTACTACTCACGACCTTTCCCCTCTCACTGCCGCACAGCACCGCGGGACGTGATGTCACGTGATGTACCGTGAGGGTTAGTTCTCGTTTCCGCCGCTGAGGGGCGCTGCGAGCCCCAGGTGCCTTTGTAGGTGAGGGCAAATCAAAGGGGAGGTGATCAACAGAAAGGTTACTACTCCGTGTAGGAGCAAAGTGTCTGAAGAAACGACAAGACTCACAGGGAAGGTGTAGGGGTAGCGTGTACCGTAAGGGTTGGGTAAAAAGTGCAGTCAGGTACATGTACATACAATTCAGTTGAAAGTATCGACATTTCCTTTAGGGTAGCTTATTGCAGTACAGCTAGGTATAACAGGAAACTTACTATGGTTCTGCCAGGATTTTAGTATTCTTTTGTTATCATGGTTGAATACCGAAAATTGGTATGATGCATCAACTTGTGATTGCGTTAATGAATTAATACTGTTTCTCAAGAGATACTTCTTCCGGTCCGTAATGTGTTTTATATCGCGTTATTCACAGCTGATACACTTTGAAAACAATTTCGCGGGCAAGATTTCCATTTGTCCTTTATTTCATATACCCAATAACAAAGACAGAAATGTAAGTAATTCGGACAGTCATAGCATAACTTTCCTACCATGTTCCCTAAACGAACCCCTCTAACCTCAGACTGCTACGTGAGGAGTCACACGCAGAAGTAAGAGAAAAGTCTTTAATGGAGAGTGTGTTTACATTTATAAGGCTTTGGTGGACGTGACTGAGCAATACGGCTACTAGAAAAGTTTCGGACTAGTTTTTTAAAGGTTAACACATGCATTAACACACGAATTGCATCATTATCCAGACTTTTTATTCCCCATCCGCCCTCTGTTCACTGATTTACCTCTGAACCATATTGCGAACCATATTGCGATTTTTTTTTTCACATCATGATTAATCAACGTGAGAGACGGTTGAGATGAGGTCCTCGAGCTATTGTAACCAGTTTAGATATAGGGAATTCTATCAAAATATCTTATACTTACTTAACATTCAGTGAATAAACTGTGTGTGTACGTGTGTTAACATTTTGTTTGTTTGTGTGTGTACAAGAAGAAGTGTACATACGGTTATGGAAAATACAGGGAAATAAATCCTCTTTTTACCTCTTTTCCCGAACATGTTCATAGTATGCCACGTCCATGGTAGAACTCCCCACCATGCGTTTGCCCCACCTAGTGGCTACAATCCTACGCCCGTCGGCCATGTTGGGACTCCATGACAAACTTGGCTTTTGTTTGCCTCCCGCCCTCCCTTTACCCACCATGCATCGCGGTCAGGAAAGTCACGTGACTATGTTGAGTCTGTCTCTGCCGGCCGAGTGGACATGTAACAGCTACAGTGATTGGTCAAGCGATTCTGACTGCTAGGTTTGCGTTTTTCATTTCACATTAATGATCTGATGCTTCCAGTAACGTTTCGGCTTTGGTATGAAACTGGAGTAGGCCTACATGCCTAAAATATATTTTAACAATGTATCGGCAAAACTATTGCCCCATGCATAATACTTAAATGCATGTAGTCTATCAATGTCAGTTTAGCATTCGGTTTGATAGATACAGAGAAAGAAAAGTCAGCAACAAGTCAACAATGCAGAATCTGTATAATTAGTTTTGTAGCCGCTTGCAATTGCCTTATAGAGCAATCACTTTTGCATGTGTTTCGGGTTTGAAATGAGACCAGAAGCCACTGCTTACATTTCAGAGCAAAAACGAATTGTTCCATTAGGCAACCCAAGTTACATTGCCATTAACATTCCCTAGACTGCAGCCATTATTGTTTGAACAAGACTAGAATTGCAACTGCCTTTGATTTGTGTGTATTTTTTACGGCCTACCTTTCAATGGCTTGATGGCTTGCAGTGTTTATTCAAAACAAAACCCAAGGGAAAGCGGACACATTTCGCATTCCGTTCTAATGGCTCTGCCCAGAGTGCAAAGTCAATACCTCTAATTTCTGTAAATACTGTAATTCGGCCACTTGTGCGTGGGTTAGCTCAGAAGGGACAAAGGTACTTTGACAGCTCTGCACTGGCCTGTGGAAGATTTATCGGCTGGGCATATTTGACGATCGTGTGGCGACTTGAGGTCGGCATTAAATAGCTGCTGCCAATGGCCTAGATGGCGTATGCTTGTATTTCTACTTGGTCCTACTCCCCCAGCCCTGCTTCACTCAGTTTTTGCCCGACAATCATTATGGGCAATTCCAAACTGTGTAGGCTCTGCAGAATCAATCCATTGTGCGGTCAAATAGAAATTCCTCCCGTGGTTTCAATTCAACAACCTATTTCATTTGTGTTATGTACTTATTCAACGCCCACTGGGCAATTCATACAATTCTCATATGATTGAGTCTTGTCGCAATAATTCAACTGCAGTATAATCCGTTAAAAATAAGTGTAGATTTAGACTTTTAAATTTCTACATATGGCCACCTTATGTATATAGTACTAGTCCAGTTAATCGCATTGGGAATATCGAGCATGTATTAAGCTGGTGATAACATGGGAGTTTTTTTTTTACAAGAGAGTAGGGTGCACACATGGACTCATACGTAGACATACACTGACACTGGATGGCTCTCACAAATGAGCGAGTAACTCACTTTGGCCATCGTCTATGGCTGGGGACTATACTGCTTCTCTGCCATACTGTAAAGCCCCTATCATGTGAATTCCTATGCTCTCTTTTCCAATCCAACTCATGTACAGTGTTTCTAAGGGTTGCAGAATATTAATTTGTATCTTTAACCTAACGGAAATCTTTCAAAATTATGTCATTTGTCCAGGGTTTTGTCGGTTCACCTCATATTCAGTTATCATGTATACTAATTTTACTTATTTCAGCGTATACTTCAAGAGAATGGTAAACGCTCTTTTTTCTCAAATTTATCTCATAAACTTAGAAGTATAGTCAAAATATCAGAATAAATTGTCTCTTTTGATGGAAGCTTCCATTCCAGGGATATTCCACCTGAAAATATACAAAATATTTGAATATTTCTTTTCCAAAATACGGAACTTGGCATTTAGGGCAAACTTAGGGATCTGGACACGTTGGCCTATACCACTACTACATGGGCAAACATGAGTGACCATACAGGACCCAGCCATCCTCCCTAAACAGACTTCAAAGGGGCTCCGGGAGAGTTGCGGTGGATCTTTCCAAGGCCAATGGCTTCTGAAGATCAAGCGAATTATGGGGATGTGAGGAGGTTAGGTCGGCTGGCGGATTGGGTTAGGGGAGGAGAGTTAAACAAGAAGGTTTGGTCTGTTTCCACTTCTTTTCGCTGACTCAGCGGTAATTGTCAATGGGAAACGCCGATAGATGGAGCGCGTGATCAGAGTTGAATATTGTGCCGTATTACTTACCTCTGTCCTACACAGGGGATTCAGGCCTGGTAATCTCAATCCAACGGCTAATGTAAAGTTGCTGCAATAGAATGATTTAATGTATAACCAAGTTAATAATGCCAAGACGTTGCTGGTTTAGTGCATTTTTCTTTTGTTGAAAGCTTATATTGTTAACTTTCTTTCAAACACACTTGATTGACACTGGGATCATTGTAGGCCTGTATACTTCTTTGAACAGCTGTTGAATGTGCATAGCCTTGGGAAGTGGGACAATATAAACTTATTAACATGACTACTAATAGATGTACATATTAATTTCTCATTGTGCATACAGACATTGATCAGCTAGGCGTTGCCTGGCTAAGGCATCTAAGTAATTTTCTTAGGACATGTTACACAGGGGACCACCAATGAAAACTGCGCTACTTTCAGATGTCGATTGAGAGCAATGAATAACATCCACAGACACAGCATAGTCCATTTGGGGTGCTGGCTGTGACTTGATGGTCGTCATTGAGTGTGTGTCAAACTGACGGGCCCCTCAAAGGTTGTCACAACACACAATATGGGCTTCTACTACCACTCCCCACAGGCCGGAGATGACGTACTGTCAGCTTACACACCAACGGGAACCAGCCGATCGGATTATGGGATGGATGGGTCAACTTATTATAGGATAGACAGCTCATGGTGCTGTTTGTAAGCCGCCATAGGTACGATGATTGATTGGAATCCGACATGATCATGAAGGTGTAAATGTTGAGGTTTAGTACGATGTATTTACATACAAATATATCACCTCCGTTACCGATAGCTTAGATTCCATCCAGGTAAAAAAACAAGATCTGGACTTAACTCGTAGAAGGAAGTACGGTTCTCATAGAATGTTGCGAAAACAAATAGATAAGAAAAAACAATATTCTACATATATTCCTGCAACAGGAGACATACTGTACAAGCCGCGGTTAGGAAATACTTTATAATACTTTTGCCGCTACACCAGGAAACACATGAGCACTGTATCGGTTTGCCCCCTTGAGGAAAGTAGGCATACACTGAAAACACAAGGTTGTCAAAAGTGGTGCCAAAATCAACAACCCTATGACAACCTTCTGGAAACCTTGATGTCAAAATAAGCATCCATATGACAGCCTTATGACAATCTTGGTGTCAAACTCAACAACCCTATGATGAACTTCTGACAACTTTGAATGAGGTACTGACAACTTTGTGACCACTTTATATGAGATCATGTGGATGGCTGTGATGACCTCAGGATTTTAAGTCAATGGTGCCAAAAAAACACAGCCATGGGTTGTCAAACAAATCTCCAGGGTTGTTTGATCTACTGGAATAACTCAGGGTTGTCACAGGGTCTTCAGTAAGGTTAGTAAATTTAACAATGTATTTATGTTTGCTGGGTTCCTATTATGTAATGTAACTAGTTATTATGTATGCCCATTACAATTAGGAGGCCTAAGTTGTATTAGGTATTAGGAGTTGTATGGTTTTTGGCACTATTCACTTACAATACTAGAGTTGTCACAGACAGAGGCCATGACAACATAGGGCTGTCGTTTTTGGCACCACTCACTGACAACCCTAGAGTTGTCAGGCAGAACTTGTGAGTCTCATTTTCTTCCTGGACAACCTTGTGACAACCTGATTTCCACTTTTGCTTCCCTTACAACCTTTTTGGCCTAAGGTCGTCAGATGAAAATGACAACCTTTGGGTTGTCATCCAGCCTCAAATTCACAATGACGACCCTCTGACCACCCACAAATTGTAACAGGGTTGTCGGAGGGTTGTCACACAGCATCAGTGGTCTGAAATGAGCCTTGCAACAACCCAAAAGTCACCTATGACAACCCAAAAGTCACCTATGACAACCCTCTGACAACTTTAAACTGGCTCCCTGACGACCTTGTGTTTTCAGTGTATCAGAGTAAATTGAACTTGTATAGAGTGTTCAAAGCATATAAATTCGAACGTTTCAAATGTGAAATATAATTATACATGTATTGCATGGGGTCAAGGGGTCATTTAGCATGTAGCAAGTTGGTTTTATTACGACTGTACAGATCGATACTCAACATAAACTTGTGTCTACGTTGGCCTGGTCCCGCTATCCTATCCCATGCCCCATTACCTCTGACGTCATCAGGCCCTAAGCCTATCGGATACAGGCCGGAAGACCCGGATGTTCACGCTTCACTGAACACAAGGGTCTGAGGTACAGCCTAACCGCCAGGGTGAGTCTTTGTGAATTCTTGCGCGGCTCCCGAATGCCATTATCCAGACTTTTTAGCACTGGCATGGAAACATTTAGGTAATCGGGGGAGAACGGCTTAGCAATGTAACAAGTAGTAAACCGCTGTCTTTTCTTGTGCTGTTGGATCTGTTCCTCCAATGATATTTCCTTATTCTCTGCACATTTACTTTGGTCCAACAGAAAAGAATGTCACCTCACAGAGATATCCAAGATATATTTCTATGGTAAAATATATTTCAAGCATTAATATATAAGCTCTTCAGATAAGATTTACTAAGATTTGGTACTCATTGGACGTGAATTGGACACAAAGACTGTTTTTCTAAACCAAATGCTATAACAAACCCAAGTAAGCATGCAACGTTTTTATAAAGTTTAAGTAACATTGTTTAGTGCTGGCTTATTTTGACGGCACCAAAAACATTCTGATGTTGTACTATGATGTTATTGTAACATTCTGGCTATATTATTTCACTAAAATGTATAATTCTGTTTTGGAAAGTCTCAACCTAATGTAAAATAATAATGTTATCGTTACATGAAAATTGAGCAAGTAATAGAGTAACCAAAACAGTATGCAGGATACCCATGTTATGTTTCATCTTGCCTTGGAAATCCTAGCAATAATACTATTATGGAAGATAGCATTGCTATTAGCAACTCTAGACTATTTCTAAGTTGTTTACAGCTTATGCATAAATTCATCATCTCACTGTCTTACACAAAGCAAAGACGATGGAATATAAATACATGTGATTATCCCTTGGGGATTTGGATGAGCGCCATGTAGGGACCTATGCATATAGCACTATACAAAAGATAACACATTGGGATCGTATAACTTTGAGTCAACGGTCACTACAAAGCATGCACGTGTACAGTCTGGATTGTCGAGAGACTTCTGTTCAAAGGGCTTAGCAAAAACGGAAGGCAGGGCGGGAACACATAAACCCATGGTTAGCTATAGCGGTGAGCACAAGTTATTGTGCAAGAATAGTTAGTAGGAGATTTGGATTACAATAAATGCTGCTCCTGTAAGGAAAAATTATCAGTTGTGTGCCAGTCTAATGCAGATTTTATCAACCTATTTTTTACCTACCTCTCATACGGTGTTATCAACCGCTGGAGCCGTATCGATTAATAACTGTTTTATACGCCCCTTGACGTTTAGTCGACATTGGGCGCCCCTCAGACCGCTGACAGATCCCCCCCTCCCCCCTGTGGCATAACAGACCGTGGAGACAGATCCAGACGGTGCCTCTCGGCCGTGGAGGAGGGGGATCAATAACTGCTATCCCTCCCCGCTACCCGCCGCCTCCTCCAGGCGGACCCCCTACCCTGTCACACCAGCGGATTAGATAAGATGAGATAACAACTGCGAGACAGATAGCGCACAAACCACACCCCAGCAACAATCCATATAGTACAAAATACACTACAGACCGCTCAATGAAAAGGATGGCATAAAATAATTGAATGCTGCTCAGGTTCAAGTGTTTTGGCACACATATTGTTGTTTATTAGTTTATTATTATTTTACAGTCTTTATTATACACTCTATAGCGTGGTTGATAATAGTGACAGAAGCTCGACAGTCCTCTGCATAATTGTCCCTAGCGTATAATCAAGCTGATAGCAATTGTTAAACCAAATCATCTATGTTCATTCATCACGATATAATGATTCTTTATATTCATCATGCATTATGATATACCTCCTTCTCGTATTACAGTCAAGGACTAATCTTATTTAACAGCTATGTTAGTTTTCAGATTAAATTAGACCATTCAATTAAAATCACTTTCATATCATGCCTTACATGCCTCTAACTGTGTTCAATTGATAAAATTACGCAGATTTTAACAATTCTAAGAGAATTCCAAATCGATTTAAGAGGAAATTCTTCTGCTTTCTCCAAAATTCAAGGAACTACTTAACCATATCCTGAAAGAAATTTATACACAAAGCGAGTTAAAACCTTATAACTCTCAGCATCAACGTTTGTTGCTTTTGATTGAACTATGGTGTAATCTAGAAATAAATAATTATAGTAGAGAAGGACAGCTTAGAAACGTTAGAAAATACCTCCCCCGAAATAAGTAAAATTCGGAATCGACCCTCTCCAAGGACACGTTTCCTGCTGTTTTGACAACGTAATATAGCTTAAAACATAAAGCACCTCTTTCAGATAATATTGTACTAACTCGATAAGGTCCTCTTTTATCAGGGCTACATATTGATTGGGGTGTCAATAGGCTCTGGTCTGCCTCAACAGAAGCTTATAAGTGTCCCCCTCACACCTAAAGACGGCCGTAAGCCGGGACTAGGGCTGGGTTACCTCACTCCAAGCCCTCCGGCATACAACACCCTGTAATGTACAAAATGTGAATACTTGTATTTTCTACCCAAAATAAGATAATATTAATATAATGGATTATATTCAAAAGCATGGGTGCATGCATTTTAGATAATGTTTCCACAGACCACTGGCTCTCTTCTTTTCTTTTGTTCTAAAAACTAGCATGTTTTCCTAGATTGAGAAGACCAAATATAGGACCCTTCGACATGTACTTTTATGATTCATACAGGGCCTGTCGACAACTCATCTCCTGAGTTAAAGCATTGCCATCATTTTTTTTGTCACACCACACGGATAAAATCATTTGCTCGAGTTCTTTGGCACGATCTAATAACTTAATGTAGCCCATGGACACCTAGCCTACCATACGAGTCGCCTAATCCGCCATAGATCTGGGGACTGGAGTAAGCAAACATTGACCTGGCCGTACCAGACCTCATCCTACTACCTGATTACCCACCCACTCTCCCTGAATACCGCCAGGATTTGTGGGCGCCCGCCGGGAGGATTGGTAGGGTTTGGGGATTTAGACCCTCAGAGAAGGACTCTTCAAACGCTGACCTAAGCAGGGGGCACTCATTCAATATACTTTGGGTAGAAGTCCTTTTGTGTAGAAAATAAAGGTACAAGAAATCAAGTACTTGAGGAACTCATCAATTGAGTTTTTCATCAAACTTTAAAGTAGATATGTGGATATTTAACAAAGAAGGTCTACATATGGTGAAAAAGAATATTTGCTACTAGCTAAACGCAATTCTTAAAAGAAATCATTGCGTTAGGATTCTAGTATTTCTCTCAATATCAACAAATAAGTATGTAGTGATGAACTAAGTGTAATCCCAAAGGTTTCAGGCCGGGTGTATTTTCCTCTGGACCGCAGGTTTATTTTTCACAGGGAATTTGGATATGATACATAACTACATCTATCTTTAGAATGTATGAGCAATCAAGATCTGATCTGAATGCACAAGGGTCTGACAAATATGACCTGCTCCAAATGCTTTCGTCAGCTTTGTGTTCCCCTAAAATAAGAGCACAGCTCACCAAAAGATCATGTTGAATCCACATTAATACAAAGCGTTGTGCTTAGGCTATATCACTAAAAGTGGCCGTTGAGCAATATAAATTGAATCTAATGCACTAAACGTGTGGACACGGGCAGTAAACGCATACCTTTAAGGGGATCAATTCTACACCGCCAGTCCCCGAAAATGCTGCCACGAGTGGCATTGAAAGGCGTTTGTTGGTGCAAGTTGCATGCTGATGAACGGCCTTGGTTAACACGGGTTTCTGACCTATATTTGTTATAGCCGTCCCTGGGTGTAATTGCATGTAGCAGCGGAAGATCCCTGACAGTGATGAATTAACAGATACTAACAGTAGGTGAGCGGGTAACAGGTAACGGGTGGGCAATATGTTCTACGTGCTGTCTGAGATGCATGAAGAGTGGTAGTGAATGATTAACTGTTGTTCATAAAACTTGATTAATGCATATTCATTTAGATGTTGTATGCTGGGTTTCAACGAAAAAAAAATGCATTTTGCCAAATTGTATATACCCAGGATAAATAAAATATTCAAAAAATAAACACTGTGCTTAACCCCTCATTCAGAGAACAGCGTATAGCTAACAGACCCACCTTTAGTGAGACCGTTCATACCTACTACTAATACTTCACCGTATTCGAAACTTAATCAACACACAATATCATATCTAATAGTTTTATCACTATCATGAGTGTGGCTTCGATTATTCCAATAGGCCTAGAATAAGTTTATAAACGATCCGTTTTGTTGTCCTGTCCATTGTCGACACCTTCGTTCTTTGGCACTTAAGCCAAATAAAATTTGTCATTTATTTTATGCAATGTATTCTGAAGCCAAGCGCTACCGAATACTTCTTAAAATATGGCCGCCAAGGATGTTGACAACATGGCGAGCGGCCAGACCCAACATGTTGCCCCATACTTCACTCTTGTCCAACTACTTCCATATATATCTACTTTTCTCTACATCCCCTCAATGTGAAAAATAGATTATGCCAGTCACTCTGGACAAATATGGATTCTGGGCCGAATTTCCTTTCCCATTCCATCATCCTCGAGATCTAGCCTTAGCTATATCCAGAACGATTTCTCTGGGGTTGTTTACCATCGTAGTAGATTGGGCCGAGGACTGAAAATGCGATAAGAAAGAGACGTCCTCGCTGCTGACTGACTGACAGAAGGACTGACTGACAGACAGATTGACTGACTGATAGACCAACTGACTGATTGACTAAATGACTGACTAACTGCCTTACTGACTGACTCTTTGACAACACTCACTAAGTGTCAGTGGCCAGCTTGAGCCCGTCTCATGATTTGGTTAGTCTCTCGATTGGTATGACGTCAGATCTGGCGCTATTGTGACGTCATTAATTTGTCGCAGACCACAATTAGATCAAAGAGCCATACCGAGTACGACGAGGTAGTGGACTGGCAGAAATGAAGCTCGGATGTGTAGCTTATAGAAATGGAACCACTCTATCACCTAACGTAGGGGAGAGGCCTTTTATATCAAATATTAAATTTACAAGATCGGGTCTGTTGTAATATTCTTCAACCAATTATTGAGCAAAGCTTCTAATGGGACGTCGGATTTGCGACCTGGGAACGTAAAAGGATTACATTTCTCATATGAGACTACAAATAAGATTAAGATGGCCCACATTTCAATTTCATCATATCCACTGGGATAGGTATCAGTCCAATTATTCTTGAATGCAAAGGAGTTGTCACGTAATTGCCGCTAAGGGGTGTTCATTGTCTTCCTAAGAGGCCACAGTTGGTCAAAATGTAGCAATGTCATTGGTCGTTATGATTAACACGTCATCCGCTCATTATATGACTATGATATAGCATTTTTAACTTGTTCATTCTAAAGATGTACAGCCACACAGACAGACAGACAGACAGACAGACAGACACACACACACACACACACACACACACACACACACACACACACACACACACACACACGTATGTGTGCGTATGTGTGCCAAGCATCGATTATTTGTTACATGAAAATAAATAGTCCAAAACCATTTTAGGCTACTTCGGTAAGATACCAAAAACAGCCTAATAGCTCGGTTTTACGGCATTAATTAGGATATCAGGGGATCACTAGTGCTCATTATCAAGTGCCCACGTGCTCTGTAGAATTAGTTATCATATTTTCATTTCCCACGGGATCTTTCGTGAATCAACCATTTTACCCTCCTTGTTTGAACCCGGCCCTTTCCGTCCTCTTCTTTATCCACTCTTCTGCTCATTATTTTAGTTTTACACCCACCATCATTATCAGATTTAAAACTATCTTTTTGAAAACTGTGAGTAATTGCTTGCATGGAACTGGGAAATTATTTGGATATCTTACGATAGCTTATGATACCTTGCAGGCATTCCTATTTTGGATATAACTCATAACAAGTATTTTTATACGTGTGAAATATCAGAAGTGGATGCCTTTAATGCACCGTATTATTACTGACCTTGATAAAGGATCGCTATTTCAAGTACTTAATTCAGATTAACTCAGAGTTCATGTTCACCAATACATTAGTACAGTTTTATGATATATGCAGTCACATCAGGAGATATTTTGATATGTGCGTGGTGGTGTATTAATGAATATTAACTATTGATTGGTCCTGGCCCATTGTTCACCTTCTGAATAGTTACATGTATAAGAAGATAGAATAAATGTTGCCGAGGAAAACATCAACGAATAAAAAACTTGGTGCTTGCTGTATACAAATATCTGATAATAATTATGTAGATTCAAACCATCTCAAATGTTTCTACCATCACAAAGTCTAATACCTATTATATCACCGGGTCATCTTTTAAAACAACAAAAAATATAGCACATAGGGCCTAATACAAGGGCTCAATGGTTTCCACTAGTGGACTCCAATACCTTTTGTAAGTATTAGAAAACTAAAAGAAACAGTAATCCAGTTCTTCCTTTCTCGCCGACTTATAACAGACATTTCACACGAAGGATGTCAGCTCAGACAACTGCTCAAATAACCGGGCGATTTGAGCAGTTGTGTCTGAGAGGTCATTAGGGTTATCAATCCTCTGTACAGCGGAAGGTCATTTGTGATAGGCGAGGTCTGTTACCCACCTTAAGGTCGTACCAGTAAAAGAACACTTCTCATTAGAAAGTTTACTCACCGATTTTAACAGCTGATGATTTTCTTATATCAGAATTTAACCCTTTTACTGCCAGATATTTAATAATATAACTGATATTTACTGAAATATGGCCCAAAATACCAAAAGTAGTCCATGAATTTCCAAAAACTCAAATTTTCTCTAGATTCTTCTGGTTGAGAGCATTTTTCAATAATTTTGATAAAAATGTTCCAAATGTTGGCACTGTGCCAATAGGGCAAATTTCCCGTCATTAGCCATTTTACCTACTATATGCATTTTAACGGTTTCCATGGTAACCAATAATTCATAAAATCACGATTTCACGTTTCATGAGGATAACATGGAAATGTTATCCTTTTTCTGCAAAAGACAGTTTGTGATTACCATGAATAGAAGTAAAGTTACAGCTAATTAAAAATCATGTCATTTACACAAATTTAACCATTTTTCATGATTTTGAATGAGTATGGCAAGTTCAAATGTAAGTAAATTGTTAAGGATAGACAACTGTAGGCGGAGCATAATCCGCGCTAGCCAACCCTACTCCCTTATTATATTAGGTACAGTTTCATGTTATATGCCAAATAAAAGGGCAATTTTTATTCTACTTAATGATATAAAAAGTATTATAATTGTACTTTTATTATGGAAATTACAAATTAAAAGTGCATATTTTCACTTTTATTTTTTGAACAAGAATATCTCTGTCAATTCTCAATAAACATGGATTAAAATTCTTGTGTAAGTCAAAAACATTCATTTTGAGGGAACCGTGTCTCAGATTTTTTATTTAGGCCTTAGTTTTTGTTTTACATAAAAAAACGGGTAACTATTTGTTATTTTTTCGAAAATAATTTTCTACATTTCATAAAACAAAATCTAGGACCTAAATAAAAAATCTGAGACACGGTTCCCTCTGAATGCCCCTTTTCTATGTATATTAAAAATTTCAAGTTTGTAAATAAAATATTAAGCGAGATATCCTTGTTTAAAAAAAAGTAGTCAAAAAAGGATTTTTCAAATTCCCGGACTTCATACAAAGGCATAATCAATTACATATCGTTATAATTCATATCATTAGAAAGGATTCTTCTTTAGCTATTTATGATATATAGTATTTAAAGGATAGTAATAGTGCATAGAAATGGTAAGCAGAATACCCCAACATTAGCAAAACACCCGTTATCAACAGTTGTCTATCCTTAATGGTTTCTCCCATCACAATTCTAATATTCTTTGCTGACTTGATAGTCTGCTGTTCAAATAGCTGTATCTCTGGTTCTAATTGGAATTTTTGAAAAATTCTTTCAGATTTTGAAAGCTGAATTTTCCCTCTTTAAGTAGTGTTCCTATGGGATTTTACTATAGGGCCGCATATGGGGCCTCTGGCAGTGTAAGGGTTAATCTAGTATTTTTCACTCCAAGTGTGGTTCGACTATATGCATGGTGCGTATTATCTTGCGACTTCTTTTGGACATCTGATTGTTATTATGCCATTCATATTATTTTGTAGTATATCTGTTAACATTTCTATATAAAAAATACATATGAATATCAACCAACTTTAGAGGTGATTATTTGTTATTTTGTATTCAACTCTACATACAAATACAAATACGCAAAATGCTAGAATTCCAGGACACGACTAAGCAAGTCGGCGGCATTGCCTTCAAAAGGAAATTGGGCGAGGCTAGACATAAGATAGGATAGAAGTTTGGCGACATATTCAGATCGCCCCTTCCACAGACCCTTTGGTTGTCAGGCCTGGACGGAAGCTAATTTGCATGGCCTAGGGTGGATCTAATGCTGGGATCTCTGGGCGTTTTTCGGGGGCTGGAGGACGGGGAGGGATGACTGTTTAAGCCGCTTCAAACCCCAGGGAAAAGGCTATGTGACATGTGCATTAACGTGTCCAGATTAACCCAAGTAACACTAGAGACAATAGCTTAAGCAATATGCCCTGTTCACATGCGTTTAAATAGCCAGTAAATAGAGGTTTGTGTGTCGTATACATTCAGAACAAAACAGCAAGCAAAGCAATTTCAGACTCCTATAGACAACCAGCCCACATATTCTTTTCAGCACTAATCTGATAGAAATGCATACATTTTAGCCCCTACATTTTAACACTTCGGGAGTAAGCTGAATAAGTATGAAAAGGCAAGGTGGGTGTCAGTTTGGATAAAAGAAAAAACATTGCCGCCGGTCTATATGCCAAAGTCAGCCCTAATTCAGCCCCAGGGGAAACAGAAACCGAGTTAACTTACAGAAGGTTTGATAACATCAGGCTCCTCCCAATACACACCACACACAGATACACACACAGTTACACACACACAATTACACACAGAGAGTCACACGCTTAGTTACACACAGTCACACACGCATGTACACGCAAACACCATTTGCCTCACTACCACCCCAAGAAGTATTAGTATTTTTCATCTGCAGCCAAGAGACACACTCAGTTTGCTCTCCTGCCATCCTCTTACCACCTCCCAGCCTTCATGCTCCTGTAATATACCACCGAGACCCAGCCACGAGTGTTCTGGCCACCCAGGGGCCCTCACGGCCAATATGGCCGCCGTTCATGCGAGACTTGAGCCCGACGCGAGAGTTTGGAGAAATGAGCGGTTTTCGGCTGTTGCTTAAATATACAGCAACCTTTTAATTAAGAGTAAATATGAAGTATAGAATTCATTTGATTCACATAAACTAGTTTCTGTCAGACTAAAGTTATGTTTCTTATATCCACATCGTTGTCATTTTGTTTAATTTAGAACAAGAAGACTAAGACCTATTTGATGGGTTTGCTGTTTGTCTGTTGCATCATGAAACGCCCTCGATGAACGTTGGAGGGCAGAATCTCTCGAGAATTGACAGAAATGCCAGTACATGTACAGTCGGCCGTTGTCTTGGGACGGTTGTAGGTTGTGGTGGGAGTTTGCAATGCATGGTCAGCATAACAGGTAGAAAAGATAACAATACTATGCAAATAGCAATAGATGAAAGTGCTGACGTAGGGGATTCAAGCAGCAGATCGTATTGATTACGTACCCATGAAGTTATTTGAACACATACATGAAATTGTGCTGAGAAATGTAATTTGTTATATGAATTTAAAGTTGTATTTTAAGAAAAATCGATTTACTTTTGGAACTGAGACGTCAGGATAATTGTGAACCGGTCCCAAAAGCAAAAACTAAGAAGTAAAGTCTATCGGACGCTTTCGCATAGATGGTTGTTTTCAAACCTATTTAAACATAGAGCAACATAGAAGTGCTATATTGTTTTAATAACAAGGTTCTCGTGTCTTGTTTTTCATGCACCCGATAAAATATAGTATGAGATCCCACCACATATAACGTCAGGTGCTGCAATAGCAGTAAAAAAGCTAGCTTTCTAAGTCTCATTGCAATTATCAATTGGTTGGATGATGAGAATGACGTCAAAGTGGCGGGCCGACTAGACAAATGGCATCGTAAATGGACGTCCTAACGTCGTTGATATACGTTGTTCGGTAAATGAAACACTCAAGGACTCTTCGTTCTTTTATATACTCAACTTCGCTAATTTGGTGAGTCCTGAAAACATGAAAACATGAATCTTCCTTCTATGACACGTTCAGCTGATACAAAATGCTCATTTCGTTGAAAGCAAAACCTGGGTGATATCATTGACTTTATTTATATTTTTAATCATCCCACAGATGAGACGTGGAACGGAAGATAATTCATTAAATGATGCTTTCAATTATGCTTAGTGTTCAATACATATTAATTTCTGTTCAGTACTAAATGGTTTTTTTTGAAAAGAGAGGAACAAATTCCAAATAATATTAAAACTTAATGCGTCTCAAAGTATGTACGCACTCATACGTATACTATATGGTACGTAGCCCGTGTCAAACTAACATTGTGGTACGTTACTACATTGTTTCTTGTGTGAACCGCTAGGGTCTGATGTGGCGCAGCATCCAGGTTGACATTTCAGCCGAGGCCCTTTATGGCCAAAGGACGTCATTTGCCAAGCCCCTCTTTCTGAACCTCCAGGTTACTGAAACTGTTTTTGTGCACTGGAACTGAGGAAACTTTTGCTGTACTACTAGGTTGTGAACCTAAGTAGTATGTACGATGATACAGCATCGGTTCGCTTTCCTCGTTAGAGACAGCGCAGTAGTTTCACCCCTTGCCTAGTATCCTGCAAACGCTATGCAATAAAATTACAGCAGAACTATGAATGGTAAAACTGCCTTGCATATAATCCCTTTGATAATCGTGACCCTACCCTGTTCCAAAGTAGCATTTCATATATTACTTTGTTTTGAGTAGTATAATAGATCATTACTTTGTTGCGGGTTAACCGTTACATTAGATACAGCAAACAAGTTACTAACGCTTATGTATACTCCGTGTAGTCTTTATAACGCCCCTACCCAGCTTAAATACCGCCCCTTACCCACTGAACTTTGTGCCTATCTTTAACCGCAGTCTCTTTTGACATACTACTATGTTACTTTCCGTAAGTAGTATAATAAATTGGGGCATTGCGTCTGGCTCCCCGGAACAGGAACTTCGGGTCACAGCTTAAGACATGGTCCTTGGTTGGCGCTGAAACTAAAGCCCCGTAACCACTAGGCGATTTTGACCAAGTTGACCGACTGGTCGGTTCTAAAATCGGTAAATTCTAAGAATTATCGACTAATTTTAGCACGATTCAAGTCTTTATACAGTAAGCCAAAGTTGTTACTGATTACACGCGGTGTCCTTATATACGCGGACTTTTATCTATCTGAATCTATGGATATCGTTTTATTGTTGTACTTATTTTCTTCGAATCGGCCAGTCTTAGCGTCGATTACTTGGCCGACTGTGTAGAAATAATGGCCTAGTGGTTTTGGGGCTTTAGACGCCCCAGCACCCTCACCCTCATCTAACCCCTAGATCCCCCCCACCCCTCTCCTTCCCACCACCCCGACCTCGTCACTACGCGCGTGTCGCCGACGTCGGCGTCGCCCTGCCCAGCCGACCGTCGAAGGGCCGCCGTTTCCGGTTCCGCGGCGCACGGTCGGGCAGCGGCGCGTTACCCACTGGAGAGGTTGATACAGGCGGGTAGGTCGGGTGGGGGGAGTGATAGAGAACCACCCTATGGGGTGCTGTGCGTGCACAAAAATAGGCAATTTCGTTTGACCTTTATCTCAGTTCACAGAATGAATTGAATAACATTTCATGATACGATTGCTATATTTTCTTAGTCAAGAATGTCCATTTCAAAAGTTTTCCCGGAGTTTGCACTTGAAATAACATACATAACAGGAAAGACTATGCATTCTTCAACACATCGGTATGCGTTTTTGTTTCTGAAACTTCCTTTATGACCTAACGTAAGCACACATGCCACAGGTAGATAACTATTAGAAAGTGCCATTGAGATGCAGCATGTTTACGCACCTTTTCAACTATGAATGACGACTAGAAAATGTGGATGAAAAAAAAGATGCTGAATATAACACTCTACCGTTAAACTGAGAATATGTAAGCCACACATTCATCTAGTTTACAGTTGGCAGATGATAGATCGCTAATTAGGTAAGTGAGTAAAGGGTTAGATAAGATAGTGACGACGACCTACGAAAGATGTATGTCTATTACAAAAAGTGTTATTTGTCGTAAAGTAAATGTCTAGTGACTAGTGTAGTAAAGTGATCGTAAAGGTTCAAATTGACTCGGAGCACGAGGCTTTTTAAAACTGGTGTGACGTGAATGGATAATACGACTATCCTTTCCCGTAGTTTATTTTGCGTCAGATCTAAAATCATCTAGTTTTGACATACATAATTATACTGTTGAAACGGCGTAACCACCAAAGACCTTTGAACCTATTTAATACACACGCTATCTACACAAGCTCTGCTCAAATTTGTGTCCGTCTAGCCCTGAACGTGATTGTTTATATATCATGTTACTGCTTGTCACAATCTTGGGTAAATATCCTAACCTCATAGTGAGTCCACAATCAAAACACATCAGGCCCCGTTTTACCACACACAGCCCACGCCACCCCTGTCACGCGTGGGCGAGTGTGGGCAGAGGTTGGTCGGTAAAACAACACTCCGACATGTGTCAACTATGTGAACGACCCTCAATAAGGTCCGGCCTGGAGGCATTACCATCCTCTGTAATTTTACTGCTGGCTGTAATGCTAGTTGGTAATGGTATCACCAACGCCAGTTGGTTATGCTACCATTGATGATAGTTTGTGATAGCGTTACTGATACTAGTTAGACGTAATATTATAACCGTTTAGGATAGATACTTATATCAGTGTAAAAGCTCCTTCAATATTGCAATTAAATATTTCAATTAACATCAGTTGATTATATTACCATTAATTCCTGTTTGATATGATAACCCTTGATTTGCTTCAAGTACATATGGAACCTTTCATATTTACATTAGAAAAGTACTTTCATAATTTTCGAAAGTATTTTTCACGTTGGATTGTTGGTTTTGGGTTTTAACAATCCTACAACGAAATTAGGTTACTACGAAATTTTGATAGCGCCTATGACCTTTGGGGACATGCAATTTGCATCAGGAGACTAAAAGAAACTCTTACAAATTCTTCGTTCTTTTCATATTGTTACAATTGATAGAAAATCCAACATCTGTAACATATCTCGACATGTAACATATAAGAGAACATTGCAAATGCTACACCCTGTTCCCTATACAGTCTCCCTCAGTGTCGAGTTTTAACCACGTCTAGAGTCGACCCGCCCCCTACTGTACAACTATACAAACAGTGCTAACCAAACGGTGGTCTCGGTACATGGCCCGAGTCGATATCACTCAGACAAACAGAGGCACGTGAGGCTGAATCTTGATTGACTTTCCGAAATGGAACTTAAGATTGTAGCTACTACACTATTTTAATTAGAAAATGAGATTTGCATATTGTGACTCCTACTATAATATACTATAATTATATACAGGAACGGGCCTATGGAAGTTGGGGGGGGGGGGGACTTGGGGCGCTCGCCCACCACTCACCTCTTTGTTGATTTTCTAATGCAAAACTCTTCGACCCCTTTTAAATATTGGCGCCTGCCCCCTTTATAAAGATCCCTAGATCCGCCACTAATGTCAGCTTTACAAGTATACATTTCCTGCGCAATACGCTCGCAGTGGGAATGCAGCACAACTAAAACAACCAGTAGAAACTAACAACAGTTCTACACGAACGCTCGTCAATCGATTAGTTGATTCTGCACTCTGCCCTTACAATTAACGCAGCCAAATAAAACAGGAGACCGGTCTGTAATTTACGCTCGTGCCTCTTGCTAACTCTAGGACTACCCCCACCCCCACCCCACCCTCACTAACCCCACCCCCCTCCCCCTCCTCCAGGGCGAGCCCTTCACTCTCATCGGGCGCTCGGCCAAGTGACGCCGCGCCCTTTGCCCCACATCAGTGGGCCCTGACAGTCAGGGCAATGGACAGCTTTTACCCCGAGTTCCCACTACGCCAACAGGGGGCGGCACTGGTTCACTCAGAGTTATGGGGCACCAAGTGTAATCTTCGAAATTTGGCCCATAACTATGACGGTTTTAACAAAGGAAAATATACGAGAAGTTTGCAGAATTGGCTACCTGAAAAGAGCGCCTGAAGTAATCATAAGACTGATGTGAGCTCGTGAGATTAGAGTTTCCGTATGGTATCATCTTGGCAGTCGTTAGCTTATTTCACATGTTATGCGATTTCTGTTTTATTCACGATTTTAATAGTCAGTGATTATCACTTATCGTCACATTTAATATCTTTGCAGTAAGGGTACATGGAAATTGTACAAGGATATCAATAAGTGAATTAGGAAAATAGGTAGGTCAAGTTAAAAGTAAAATGCTGAAATTTGAGAATTTCTTTCTAGGTTAACTGTATTTCCAAATTCAGACGGAGGGACTATTACTATCTAAAAGAAAGCCCCGAGGAAAAATGTAAACCACACACAATAATTCTCTGCGTTCACATGGCCCCTCCCATGGCTGTCTGTCCACCTTTGATGAATGAATCGACCCCGAGTGGCCGGGGACGTTCTGTGATGACTGTCACCTCCATAGGAAATGCCAATATCTCTATATATACGGCCCGTGCACCTAATACTGTGTTGGTATGCACTGTCTGGTACGCTGTGCACCAGGGGGCTTGTGTGAAGTTCTGATACCACTGATGATGACTCAGCAGTTTTACCAAACAGTGTGGGAGGTTTGTTATAGATGTGCTTTACAACAAGTGAATACTCTATTGTGTCGTTCTGCTCATTATGTAATAAAGAATTTATGTATTAATTTATGTATATATAGATAGTGTATATATCAGGAACATTAGAATAACACAATGTCATTATGATTATGTTCATTTAGAGATTTACGCATAATAACGATCTTAACGAAGGAATCTATAGCCTAACATTTTGTACATTGGCTACCTGAAAAGAGCCCCTGCACTAATTAAAAACATAGCTGACCTAAACTCCTAAATGAATGGTACTATAAGAGGAAGCAGTTTCTTTTTGCACCATCTCTTCAAACAATTGATTGCTCTAAGGAAGACTGTATTCTACACGTAGAGATACTAAAGAAAGAATGTAGAAACTATCCTTATTGGATGACATTTAAGGCAAATGCCAAATATATCAATCTTTGGACCGTGGCATAGGTGGGCGATAATTGACACAAGACAAATGTCGTCTGCTCGCGACCTGTCAGTGTGCCAAGTTTCCCGCCCAATTGATGAGGGCGCCACCTACATACATTAACATCAGCATCACCTAGTCGTGGATAAGTGCACTATACCACACACGTGACCATCCGCCATTTTGCCTCTGCTGGGGCTATTTCTCAGAAGGTCTCAGAGATCGTGATGTTAGTGTTTTCGGCTGGAGGTTTGAGCTGCTGTTGGTTTCAAGCACCCCTCCCCTGTCTTTCTCTTATTTGCTAATCCAATATACACTTACTATTGAGATCAAATCCATGTACATACGAGAGTAAAGGAATGAGCTTGCATATTTTCCGACAGTATTATATAATCATCTAAATGCAATTGCAAGGATATGTTGTTTTGTACGAAACCGTGAATATTTAGCTACATTAACTGGCTTTGAGAAGGTGTAAACTATTTGAATAGACATCAAGAAGCCCCTTTGCCACCAACTCTTTGCTTCCAAACATCCAATTCCTGTTGCTGGTTTGCTATTCATCCACCAGGTGGCCTACAAACTTTAGACGCAGGGGGACTTCCGGTTCCCTAACGGACGCCATCTTGGGTGTTTGTCCGCCACACCGATTTAAAAGAATCAAACCCCACTTACAGAGGCTCCCACTTTAGGTCGACATCAGTTTCCCATTAAAGTGCCAACGCCAGCACAGCCCCAATATAGGCCCAAGATTGTGCACCCGGCGGTGAAATGCTCCCTTACATCTCATGAGGTTTGAAGTCCTACAAGGATTTAACCTTGTAATCTCCGTTTTAGGGGCGGTCTCCTGACTTTGAGAGCGTTGGCTGCTCTGTTTAAGGATAAAAGATACGGAGTAAGTTGGTTAGGCAAACATAGGAAATAACTTTAAGCAGGATAAAATTCACTTTTCTCATGTTTGATTACTTTACAGGGGTCTTTCATCTTAGGTTCTAAGGCTTGAATGTTAACATGCACATCCTCAGTTGACGTTGTGCTACCGAGATGTTTGCATTGGCAAGCCTGCAAAGTTTAAGAGACTTCCAAGGTGGTTAATACCATTTTAAACTGATACAATTTCAGACCATATTTGTTGAGGCTGTGTAAGACGATTGTGATACGTGCATGTTGTTACACATGGACCAATGTTGGATCCGGAAATTTTCAACGGGTGGGGGGTGGGGCGCCTTATTCTCTGAGTTAAATGATTTTATTTTAATATTTGACCCAAAATAGGGGGCGCTCCCCTAAACCCCTCCCCTCTAAATCAGCCAATATGTAGACATTTGATAATGAATTTGATTCTTGATGAATTCCGTAATGTTAACACGAATCTCATGTGTGCTGCTTAAATTATATCCATATCTATTCCTGCGATATATGGGCCTTCTCATCGAAATAATCACAAAACGGCCAATTGATTGCTCTAGGTGCGAGTGAAGCTTAATGAATGGTATTCTTAAATCTTATTTGATACCAACAAGTTCGTTCTACAATTTCAACCTTTGCTTTAAAACAGGCTGTATCAAAAAGCCAGACGCTCCTCCCAACCCAAACACACCACCACACCAACCCTCACAACTCCCCAATCACATCCCCCTCTCACCTCACAATACACCCCAATCCCTTACAACACCCATCCCAACCCACCTCTTTCCCCCTTCTCCACTACCTCCCCGCTCCCCCTCCGCCGGCCGCCTGCGCCACCTGCCGCTCCCCTGGTGTCAGAAGCAGGCATTAGGAGCAGGTGGTTGTCGGTACTTCCGGGTGTTGGTACCAGTGTCGGGTGAGGCCGGTACAATGAGACCGACACCCCGTGTTTGGTTATGGTGGCATACCAGGGGCCAGCACAATATGAGGGGCTAATGTTGCTAGATCTGTTAATACATAATACTTCTTTGTACCACTACAAAGTGTATTTTACATTTACCATCCTGGCTATGTTATCGCCGAAAATCGTATCATGATATTGCATTAACCTTTGAATCGTTACAAACATTGTCTTTAAGTGGTAAATATAATGCTTTTTATTTACTTTAACGAAGAAAAAATAATATTTTTACATTCTGGGTCGCATACGTCTGATTAGTTGCCCGTTGCAATTGTTGAGGAGTAATACTCTGGGCTTGATAGTCACAGTTATTCACCAGACTGCAAAGCCTACTTTTCAATAATTCCTTCAGCCATTCTTTAAGTTTTTAATCCGTCCATTTGATTGCTTTCCTTTTGGGCGTTTGTATTTTTCTACTCTGGTGTTCTGCTTTGTTTTCATGTCTTTCTTCCTCTCCTGGGATTGCCTGTCAGACTCTTTCGTTTTTAGTTAATTACTGCCAAATAAGACATCGCTTTCAATTCCCTCTTCAATGAGGGGAGATGAAGGCAAACTCGGAGCTGAGAGTTCAGTACTGTATGAATGCAGCCACACGGAGAATAATTACCATGGTAACATCCGTCTCAGTTGGAGAAATTATATCTTTCAATCTGACGGTAAAAATTATTTGGAACTCATTAAGGCTTCGCGATTTCAATTATTTCCCTCTGAGCCTCATGGGATAATGGGGTAATTTCTCTTTATTATAAAAGAAATCGAAAATAGAAAGCGTGAGTTTTTTTCAAAATGACACAAACCCTTTCTGATTGTGTTATTGCCGTCCTTAATAGATCGTCTTTGGCATAATACAACAACATAATTGTATACTGTATTACACAATCCTCTACTTCATATAGCATATGACAATGCGAAATTGGAAACGGTATGGGACCTTCCATTTAGTATGTACATACACATTTTAAAAAATCCCAAAAATACACATTGGATTTGTTCTATAGAATGTGTACACGCACATTTTCAAGAATCTCAGACCCCCCTCCCCACTTAATGTATACATGTACGCTTAATGGAAGGACGTCAAACAATACCTGACATCAATATTGGATGTACAATGTCGACAAGATTTTGTACCTGATCATTGCTTTCCCGGTCTTATTCGAAATTCCTATACCGATACACCAAAATAAAATCCACACAAATCGCTGCATCTATTGGGTGTGACACCCACAATTCATGCCAATCCTCACGCCAACCCTTCAAGTATGACCTCAGAACGGTTGAGCCCTAACCCCTGTACCCACTCCCTCCCCGTTCCCTTCCCCCACACGCTATGCCCAGGCCGTAAAGTAGGTTTTACTTATTGATCCCGTCCCTTCTTGTCACGGCCCCTGGTGGTCATGTGTCAGAGTGAATAATGACTCATGAGCCGCTCCCCAAGGCGTACACAACATCCCCCCACCCCCTGCCGGCTCATTAATATGTACGCCCTCTGTGTGTCCCCACACATACATGCTTGAGAGTGCCCTACTAAGCCGTATATGAGCATACAGAGACTGATGTTCCCATTATTATTTCTTGTTAGTGTTAAAAGCATTTTGTATTTCCCAAAGGTTTACTGTTATAAAGGTTGTAATAGTTTAGGGCGTAGTTTGATTTTAATAAAGAAGATTGGAGAATCGGTTAGCTCTGATTGCCCATCCATGCATGAGTGTTACATTCCGGATCTTCCATTTGATCAGAATGATAAACGATATACAACATGTAATACAATCATGTTATATTTGTATATCTATACGAACAGATTGTGCTTGGTTCTTAACCCAGATATAACTGATTATTACTAGGACTTTCAATATTTCGATGAGCAGATCGGTATTTTAATACATATTTAACACTACTGGAAAAACAGTGGCATTGGAATTGAAATACCACAAGCAAAGAGCAACGAGAAGGTGCTTAGCGGACCATTATCCCAATACGTTCCACTGTGTTCTTTGTATCAAGCCATACTCTGCTCTAGTGAAGGCGTTCGTGCCAGGAAACCCAGTTTCACTCCTGGGTGCTGACCTTGTTACCACGATACCCGATCACAGCCTATAGTTAGGCCCCTGCTGCCTGCCCCTTCGCCTAATGTCGGTTCCATGTAGGCTTACCATGTGAACCTGTCCCACCTCCTTCCCTAGGGTAGCGTTTGGGCATTTCCCCCTGAGTGTTCCCTTCCTTTGATCCTTTTTTTAGGGTGAACCCTGGCCTGCCTATGGGAAAAGGAAAAGGAAATCCCAGTCAGTGAAGCAGAGGGAATTTGGACATTTGCCCAAAGATGCAAGAAAAGCACAAGGAATTTAGTTTCCCATGTCCAGGGTTGTTTTTGTTTTAAAAAGGAGAATGTTGGACCTTCGGGGAAGGATTTTTCGATGTTTTGCCATGCTTAAATATTTTCAGATTGCAACAAAATTATGGAAGATAAGACAGGGGAAAATTTGCTATGGGACAGGGAGACCCAAGGTTAGCATTTGGAATTTGACCATCAAAGCTGAGTGGCCACCCTGGTCTTTAACAGACCAATCTTAAAGTACTGCTAGAAATGCCTGCTGATCGTAGCAATTTCCATTAAAATTTTATGTAGGTACTCGCTTATTCCATAACAATGACTGATGGAATTGCGTCTGTGCATTGGTATAGCTTCTCTTGATTCTGTTTCAATACAATTTTAATACATTTCCAAATATCTTTCTCTAGATACTTGAACAACTCAATCAGGAAATCAAAGCATTCAATGTACCTCAGAACTATCAATAATTGCTATTGAAGGAGCCTGACTAGTGAACATCCTTCTTCCCATGGTAATATGAGCCATGCCTTTCAACTGTAAAATTAATATGAAAATCTGATAGGAGAGAAAGCACTCACACAGAAAGCTGGGAGTTGTTTGAGCAACTGACAGCTCACAGCTGAGCTGCTCATGCACACATGCCATCTGGTGGACTATGCTGGAACTAGCCTTTGAAGATCCCTGGAGTTGAAGCTACAAGTGTACTCAGTGGTGGCCATTGATCTTGCACTGCAAACTATAATCTTCTCAACACTCCTCCTGGCTGAAATCTCTCCACCAACCAGTTGGATTTATTGATTGTGGAGTTTTAAAGGGTAGGCTTAGTGCAAAGGAGTGGTTTTAATCATGGAATGATTGGCAAAGGTTTTCAAACATACTTGGCCGTTAATGAAGGCTTCTGTGTAGAGTGTATTTCATTCTGGATTTACTGTACCTGTAAAGTATTATAGTAATTTACCAATTGCTTGATTAAAATGCCTACCTTTACTCCCTCTTACGGTTAACCAGAGAAGTTCAAACTGAAAAGTCAATTATGTTTCCTGAGTTAGTTATAGTTCCATCTACTACATAAAACATTGACCTCAGAGATGTGGAATGGTTTTAAAAAGCCAAGTGGCTAAGGGTTTAGGATAAGGTATTCATAACCATCATTATTCAAAGCCAATACGTAAAACCAATGAAATAAATGTTTTGTTTTGACTGCTAACAAAGAATGTAAAGATGGGGTCCGAGTGATGTGTAAATGTCTATTCCCCTGATTAAAAGGATGTATCATGTTATTGTGAGCATTATATCTAAGAAATATAGATCGGAAGTGTAACAAAAACAAACTATACACAATTTTCAACTCAAGCATTCATGATAAAGTTCCGAATTAAAGATCCCAAAAGGAGGAAAATGGAAATCACCCTGCAAGTACATAGAAAAGAGTGTTCCCGGATCCTATGCGGTATGGGATAGGGAAAATTAGATTATTGACATTCACTGACATCCTTTAATGATATGCCTTTGACTATAATTATTATATCCGTTTCTACTTTATGAATTTATACATAAGTATAGTGATATGTTCAATGTGCTGTAAGAATAACAAACAAAATGATCTTATCATGACACTTATGAGGTTTCCGATTCCTGTCTTTGCAGCCACATCATTAACTGGTGCTATCTACTCCGGACTTTGGCAGGAATGCTCCACGACGGCAGCAGGAACGTTAAACTGCACAAGACTTAACGCCAAAGGTATGTCTCTAACTTACTATTCACATTCTTGATCTACACGTCCGTCATTCCGTCACTTGCAAATCAATATCTTAAGTCTCGCACCTAAGTTTTTCAAGGTAGTTGTTTCTTATGTAACTAAAATGTTGCCTTAGATTTTCACCTTGGGTTAGCTCAAGGGGCAACATTCCTGGTTTAGTTCATGGAGGTGGCTGTAATTTGTTAAATATTTAATTTTTAAAAAGGTGTTTAAGCATCTGCTGTGATAAAGGCAAACGGCTTTATTTGTGGTTGGATTCTTAGCACTTTATTCAATGTCTTTGCTAACGTTATATCAACCTGTTTTTGTATGTTTCTCGAGAAATCTGGGTTATTTCCAAAAGGCCCTCTTTCTCACAACACTGGTTGAATTGAATTCTTATCAACTAACAGAGATTCTTTAAGTAAAAATGAATCGGAAAAAAGGAATCTTCAAAATCAAACCGCAAAGTACGCCTCAAAAGAAGGATTCAAAAAAAAATCTTTGTTAGTGCTGTCATTGGTTTCATTAAAATTTATATCACTAGTAAACCTGTGGTTGAGAAAGAGGACCTATGCAGTTCATAGCAATGTCTCCTTGTTATTTTAACGCCAATTGCTTGATGTTTATTCTTGCAAAAGCCGACGTCCCGCCGCATAAGGGTAAGGGTGCCTTCGGTGTCGTTTGAGTTCACGCCGAGCCGCATGGAGAACCCCCTTTGTTTGAATGGTTTTGTACTGATACCCCACGTCTTATGATTCCTAAGGCTATTGTGTGCAACGAGTTTTTGAGAAAATGGATCAGAGGCTCCAAGATCATTGGCTTCAGGTTTTTGGAGAAGGCACAAGAAGGTGTTGAACATTGATATTAAATTTCTCCAATGCATTTAAGATAACACAGAAGGGGAAATTTCATCATTTCGACTATAAGCCTACTGGGGAAAATACCATTACATGTATATGGCACTATTCATTTAAGAAGAAAAAGTATGAAGCAAGACTTGCCCAGGACAGCTTGAAGGCTTGGAGCCTTTGAAAAAAAACATGTACAAGAATGATTGATCAAAAGTGTGAATGACTAATGTTGACTGTTCATAATCCATGTCTTTAGAGATAAGATTCACCTGCTGGTTATCCCCGATAGAGGTCAGCACTAGATGCGTTTCCCTAGTGACGACCCCTAGTGATCGACTAGTGAGTCCTAGTTCGGCTAGCACACACTAGGTGTCTCTACCCTCTTACAAGATTTTCTTCCAGTATTGGGACGTTGGTATACCACTTACTTCCATGTGTTACAAGTGAAACTGCGATAATGAAATGTCATTTATTGGTTCAACGAATGGTTTTGATATTCTAAGAAAGATTTTTTTAATGGATTTTAGTATTAAGCTTCGTTTTTTTTCAACTTTTTGAAACTTCAATATCAATTCGAAAGTTGCATCATTGGGCATATTTCGTAAATTTGTTATGCATCTTCGTAACGCATTTGAGGAAATTATGAACATTTTCAAGTACATCATTATTGTATATTTTTGACATTGTGCAATGAAATGCCACATGATTTTTATTGGTATAATTATTTAATGCGAGTCATGTCTTGAACCTGCCCTCAAAATCATTATTCTATTTGTGATCGTATTTTAACCATCAGTGTAACTAGGCAGTGCCACAGACACTCGTGTTGTGTCCCCCGCCCCTTCTTTCTTGCAGCTGAACATTATGAAATTTCAACAACATGCGTTAGCACGATCATTTCACCAGAAAATAGTAAGATCTTCCGCACCATTTCAAAGTTCACTGTTTTCTGATGGTCACCACACTTGACTCAGCAAATGCATAGAGGTGCATCCCATTAAACGTGGATTTCCTCCTAATGCTAGTGGGAAAACCTCACTCCTCCTTTGCTGAGTCAACAGCATATCTACCGGAACCAGCTCCAGGCTTCTCCACGTGTCTTTTACGACCTCAGGCCCTGGCCCTCCGCCTCAGATAGCTTTCAGAAGAGTCCACCAATGGCCGAAGCAAATGCCAATGACGTCATAAATCTACGTCACGGTGTGTCGTGATAGGAGAACCGACGGTCGGAATACATCAAAGAACAATGAAATCAGCTCTGCAGGGGTCGAATCGAGGTCATCAGGGACGGGGACTTTAAGGACGCTGGAGAGGGGACGTAACGTTGTGGGAGAGCGTCTTGGGACGTATTAAGTGGACTCTACTTAGGACCGCACAGCCGGTCGTATTAGCTTTTTGTGACTTGGTCATACATAATCTACACCAGGGCGCCTTCTTTGTTCAGCTCTGCTGTAGGGGCTGATTCACGGGGCCAGAGGTTCCTGGATTATCTTTTTGTAACCCTTTCTTGAATGGATCAAAACCGAAAAAGATGTAGAATTACTCGAGGATTTCATAATAATCATATTTATGGGTGTAGACCCTTAAATCGACTGGAAGAAATAGTCATTTCTTAGAATCAACATGCAACATGGAGCCTAGTGACATTAACACAAAAGTAAACGACATGGAATGGGGTATTCCTCAAATTCGACATCCGTCATAAGGGGGTTTTAAATTTGATATGGATATCTAAAACATAGGGGAATATGATATCTCCACTCCTATATTTGAGCTATAATATCAACATAATATGTGAGCATGACTTGGATAACCTCCCTGGCTTCCTATAGATGTTCTTGATATGGCACTGTCGCGCCCTCCAAAATGACTGCCATATTTTTTGTACCTTCTAGTTGCCAACTGACAATACCCTTATCTCGTCCCAAGAACACGTTGTCATGGATTGGGGTCAGCAGACGACATTTGACATACATCTTTCCCGCGCTTTTTCTTTCTAATCCGGCATAATTTGTTACACAGCGTCTGGTCCGGCTTCCAAAACCGGCAGAGGAGCTGACTTCACTGGCTGGTGCTTAATTCGTCGTCCTTGTCGCTTCGTTTTGGCTCCGATTGAAGCCAGCAACGCTATCTAATTTGATAGAGGGGACTGTGTCGGCGGTTAAGATGGCGGACAGTGGGAGCGGAAGTCTGGGGACAATCAGCTTGGAACCGCGTTAAAATTGATCACTGTCAGAGCACCTTGGTTGCAGGGAGGAGAGGTTATATACACCAAGAGTAAAGAAACTCCTCTAGACCAAAGGCCTGGGTAGGATTGGAGAAGGAAGGAGTGGAGTGGGTTAGATAGTCACAACTGTATCATATGCAATATGGAAACTTCAGAAATATGCCTAGGAGCGGAATGATGGAGAGTCCGCAAGGATGATCCTCCGCCAAATAAAGTAGATCCGTCGGCGGAGGGATAGTAAGCAGCTATTTGATTGGCTGAGAGGGAAGAAACAGACAAGTCATCTGTCAACGACAAGAGTTAAGTCCACCCAACACAGCGTAGGAATATTAAGGTATGAACATATGGAACAATCACTAAAGACGAAGCTTGCAGATAAAACATTCGAAGCCTTGGATGGATCGCAACATTGGGGTATCTTAAAAAGATCAGAAGTCCTTTTTTTTCGGAGAGCAAAAAAGCCTGAAATAATCTGGTGGGGCATGTGGTGGATTTTTTTTCCATCTTCTGCATTTTATACCTCGCTGTAAATGTATTACCTTTTCTGAAAGTATAGCAAGTCTGTTTTATGTCAATGCCATGTGTATTTTTTGAAAAAGCAATGCAAAAGCTATCCTGATAAAGTGTCCATTGAAAGGAAATACGTCAAGATGAAATACCATTGATTGAAACTGAACTATAAACAGGAGACCTGGGTCAATTGCCATACAAATTCCACATATAACCTTCTAATGTTATCTTTTATCCTATACAAAGCTGTAGTCCACTTGAGTAATTCCACCCATAAATCAAATAAGTCGCCAGTAAGACCCTGTCCTCAGGCCATGGACACATAGGTCCAGTACCTTGAATGGAGATTGAGATACAGCCTCTGCTTTATTGAACTTGACTGTGTTTGCATGCCTAAGTGGGCAAAGTACGGATCGAGCAGTATCCCTTGATCTCTACTCAGACATTCAGATATGTTCAACACATCTCACCATAATTCTGCTTTATCCGCAAAAGTTGAAATTTTATAACAGGCTATTAACGTGCTGTTTCAATCACTTAACTTGGAACACGGAATTGCAGGGGCGAATTTAGGATTTCGAGATGGGCGGCATTTGACTATTTTGGATCCTCCCTAAAAGGGGTGGGGGCTAGCCTTCCAATCCCTAAACTCTGATCCGATCCCGATCGGGATAAGAGAGAAGTTAAAGAGGGTTGGGGCAGTGGCCTCCAATAACGGTGATTTCCTAGTAAACAAGAACATGCATATATGAGAAATGGTTTGCATTTGGTTTTCTATGATTTCTGGAGTGATTTTCTGGCACCAGGAAACTCGATGGGAGTATACCAATCCACGTCCAACTAACATATAACATGTGTTTCCAAGGTACACAATAATTATATGCAACAACCATGTTATCAAATAAAGATTCCAAACTTCTATTCAGGAGCCTAGTATACAGTTATTACGGCAATGACTTTGTATCTGCGATTCATTCTAGAAGATAGACATTTGTAGTAACTGATAAAACCTGATACGATATATATAATATGGCATTTTGAAATAGATAAGTGGAAGGAATGCACTACTTGATTATTTGATGTTAAATTAAAAAAACAATGCAGTGCTTAATCACTTGACGTAACATTGAAGTCTTAGAAGTGTGCATTCAGTGCCTGTTTTCTGTTAAAGCCGCCATAATCAGCCACTCCCTGACGGTCAGCAAGCCAGCCCTCCCCCGGAGTATCTTTATTAATTTAGTTTGCCTTGCCACAGCAGCCCTGCTGAACTGAATATTGCATTGTCAGACAGTCCCCTGTGCTGTGCCAATAGTTTCGGAATGTACATAATATTCCTTCGCAAAATCAGGCTATTTTCATCGAATTCTGAACTGTTGAAAACTACAGGCTAACATTATGTTGATATACATGAAATTGTTTCTATTTATCATTTTGAAATCTGGATTGATGAATCACATGGATATTACTTTTATTGAATACCAAGTCATTTGAAAATATATTTATGTACATGCTTTGTTGTTATCACCCAAAACCATCAATATAATTATGTTTGTCTATAAGCTCGACGTATTAGTACAGCCTTTACGGTGCAAAAATACATAGAACATTATACTACAATGTCTTTACATTGTAAAAGCTACGTTTAACGCTACAGGCACATCTCACGGCTTCTGGCACGTCATAATAATATTGCGACGGGTCAGGCCAAGCTAACAGGGAGGTAGAGTGGAGATGAGAATGGCAAACAAAGACGAGCTGACCCCTCCACGGCTGCCAACGATACCAATCCCACATCATAATCCCAAGTGGGCCCAGGGTCCTGTGGCTGTTGTGGGAGCCTGTCCACGGGGCCAGCCTCCGATGGCTCTTTTTACAAAGTCGGTATGGGGCATTTTTTTTAGGCCGAAGGAGATGTGGTTGTCCTGCAAGTTGGCCATGGCTGGTCCGGGTAGGGGTAGGCTTCTATGGGGCACCCAATGTTAACTGACACGATAGAGTGAATAATTATTTTGCACAAAGTAACTGCTTATTTCATTTGTCCGAGAAAACTGTAGCCTCTGAAGACGTTCAGTAAAAAGGTTTTAGAAAACATCAAATTACTATTAAAAACCTTAGGACAGAAAGTAACTACAAAGAAATGTCTCATGGCAGAGAAATCCAATCTTGTTTCCACTTATGATTGAACGAACTTTACGTTTCAAAGCCATCATACATGTACAGTAAGTGTTGGTAGGTAATGAATGAACAAAAACAAGTCAGGAAACGCTGACCAAATGTTGGGTTGCACTTGGCCCTTACAAGGAAGGTTTCTGGTGGAGAAGGTCAAACAATGCCATCCCTACCTCAGGGCGCTGTGTGTCTAGCAGGGAATTGGGGTTATGTTCGGTCGTGCCAACAAACTCTCAGCCTGGTCCACCCTTTACATGGGGTTTACATAAGAAAATTGGCATGGGACCGAGCTACTTTATCTCAAGGGCCAATTAAATCAGCAAGGAGGAGTGTTAAATCTTAAGCAGAATAAGGAAAGGCCTAGGCTTAGCTTATCTGATGTTTTCATGGGAATAATGCCTACACATTCTGTTGAGCTGGGCATACAGAACGTTTCCTAAAATAGTAAATTTGGTCCGTTTACAAAGCGAAATATTATGAGGAACAGAATTTATGCATATGTATATACATATATATATTAATATATATTAATATATATGCATATGTATATGTATATATGCCTAAAGAGGCCCTGGAAAAAGTCGATGTATTGCAAATCAGATGAGGACAACGGACAACAGTTATTATGAACCCACCAGTTCATAAGATTAAAACCTTATTTTCTAATTTGCGGTGAATACTAAGTGTTTCGTTATATTTTGTAGTTGAAAAATCAATATCTGTTAAATGGGGTCTATTAATTAAAGCTATGTTGTTATATTATTGTACACTTGTATTCAACTTTCTAACATGAAATTGATCTATTCAAATATTGAATTGGTATGTCATAAATCAAAATAAATATTTGATTATAAACGATGTCTGTAGCCAATTCGTGAGATGATATATTACATTTGGCATGATGGATGTAACTGTAGTGAAGAGCTGATAACAAACTGATACCTACCCACTTGGACCTATAGATTAAAAGCGACTATACATAAGCTGACAGTTTGCATAGCAAGTAGGGTAGTCCCGGTACAAGTAATGCCTTTAAACTGCCTCTGGTTTGATGGCCCCACGATTCCTGATTGCCGGAAACATCTGACGTAATCCCCGGTAAATGTACGTAATGACGATGCATGTTGATAGCTTCAGAAGTCCCCCTATTCACACAGCATTAGACCGAGTCGATTTTACATTAGGTCTTTATGGTTAGAACTGCCGTAGGTAGTATGGTAAAGGAAGGGTTGCCTCTGAGGCATGGGTCTCCATATGGTGCTTCACATGGATGCACTTCATAGATTTCATATAATTATTTTGATTTCATATAATTATTTTGATTTTGATGGTATGTTTAGCTAGACAAAATATGAAAAGACAGAGCCTGCACTGGAGCTACACTTACGTTAAATTGTTAGCTCAGTTGACGTTGAGTTGAACTCAGGAGCAGTCACACAGTTAAGTACATCCGTTATTACTATAAGATTTCCCAGGAAAGAGTGACCCTGGAACCTACTTAGCCTTGCAGTCAATAAAAGACTTCATTTTAGTAGACAAGTCATTCTGAAATACAGTTTAAGTGGACGTGTCTGGTATAACCGATGGCCTGGGACCCCATTTTAGGCCTGGCTCATCCTTACCATACAAGAGATGTTCAAAGTAAGTCTGCTGATAACTGGTACATATGTGCCGTTGAATACCATGTATACCTTATGGAGCACATGCAGGCTGGCAGCAGTTGCTCTGAAATATGCTTATTCATGGAAGGTCATGCATTTAGAGTATACATCGAATCATATGTTACAGTGTATGTAGGTGGAGACATAATTAATATTAGTACTACCACCTTAACTAAGCTAAGAAAAACTAATGATGGTAAGCCTTTCTAACTTATCATGAACTGTCCCGTGGTTCCCTTAGAAGCCATTTCTAGGTATACATAATAACACATATATATACTGGGCAGCCTGAACATTTGCATACCAATGGCCACTGCGAAAAATGTGTGGTTGTCCCTAACCGAACCCCCACCCTGTCGGACAGAAAGCTGTTCCCCTCCCTTTATTATCGCCAAATAGATCATTAGCACGCAATACAGATGAAAACAATCTATATTGAACACATGGAACTCATAGAAAGATTATTTAAGTTATGTCTGCCCTTTCAAGTATTCTCTGAAACAGCCAGCTGGCAAACCTGGTGCTTTTTGACTGGGGGGCTGGGAGGTTGACTGGACGTAATACGAGCCCAGTCACCTCAAACAAAGCTGAAACAGGTAAAACACAAAGTGAGAGAAGCCAGACACACGTCTAAGGAATTGGCTTCAGCACTAATAAATTAACAATTGTCCGGAGATAGCACCATCACAATCACCATTATTACCTATCTTGATTTATAGATTTTATTAATTCAATGATCTTTTTCCAACTATCGTCAGATTTTGAAAGATGAGTATGGTCTATATCTAACCCACAGACAGAAATTTAAAAAAGTTGCCGGAGCAGCTAACCTAGGTTATTCAGTGGACATGATATTGTCTAAGTAGCCTAATAAGCTCCACTTACATGCCCAATGCAAGCCACGTAGTAGTCAAACTTTGGGCTCAAGCCAATTCTCAGGTAAGACGGGGGGTTGCAAGGTTACCCGATACGTAGTGCTGAACGCCAGGGAGGGGGGTTGTGTGAAAGGTTGAAAACGAAAACATGGAGTAAAATCTCATTCATCTGCATTCCTATTTTCTAATGTTTGGTTCTACCATCCCCCAAAGCCACCATATCTTTCACTGGTGAGGGGAATGGCAGTTTTGAGAATATTTTAGCCATCTGGTGTTAAATAAACCAAAATACGGAAGTAAATTATATGCTACATCAGCTGACTATAGTTGTAGAAATAAGTTTTAAAAAAAAATTGACGAATGAAACAAAGTCAAGGCAATTATTAACAAAAAAGATGTAACAAAGTAATCATGAACTACTAAATGCTCAGAGCTTTAAGGAAAACTGTCCCTTAGCCCCTTACAACCATTACCATTTGGTGCCTTACAATCAAGTGGTCACACAATGCCTTTTGGACATGCAAAACGTCCACTACCAGCTGCCCTTGAGGGCCCTGACATGGGCCTGAGCCCCGATACCTACTCCCAACACAGCACTCACAGATTAGACATCAAAGGCTCCCCAACATGCAATCAGGATATTCTTTATAAGGCAGGGGTCAAATGACCGCACGTGCGTTTGCTACTTAGCTATTATTCCCAATCATAGGGGCCTGTTGTTAAAAGGGTGGTATGTTAATATACAGATACTGATTTTTGTTGGTGAGCATTTTGTGACAGTGAGAGAATTTAGGTGGCTTAATTTTATAATAAATAAATTTATATGGTATAAGCAATGAAAAGTAATGTTTCAATGTCATACATGACATGAATGGTTAAAAACAATATCATCATACTGTATGTGGCCCCTCCCCTGGATGGTAGGAATGCATGTCATATAAATGTCATACTAAAATTGATACTCTTTCTTGACACCACTCATAGGCCTAATACCAATAAAACAAAGTAATAATCCGGAAATGCAATAATTCTCATATCCTTTCCACTATCTAAGGTTTAATCAAATGGTAATTAAAACATTTTACCTATGCCTTTAATATAAGCATGTCTTTGATATACTTGGGACGACAATTGTCCTGCCTAGAAACTTCTGGGGGGAAATGAGAAAAATAATTGTTTCTAGAAGGTAAGAGCTGCTTTGGTCGGATAAGTCTTGATTTGAGTCGATAGGGACGACCTTACGAATCCTACCAGTTGCCTCGTTCAATTACATAACAATCAGCCAGAGGCAACTGGGAATAGAATAGTCCTATTTTTATAGCAATTTCTATACCTTACTTATCACACATGATGTTAATGGCTCTACTAAATACTCATACACACCCATCCAATCCCACTCCCCCATTGAGTGTGTATTGAGCAGTTCATTCCCCTCAGGGTGAGCTGCTCGTACAGTAATTAGGGCAGCATTCAGCCGAGCTAATGGAGTGGTCCGCCCACTGATTATGGCTAAGGGGAAACGATTGCCTTGCCTCATCAAAATAACACTATTCAGGCCTGTATCGAGCTTAAGGTGAGAGGGTCAATTGGACTTGACACAAACATGATTAACGCTTGAGATGATTTTATAGGTAGGTTTTGTTATTCAGCTTGTAATGCTCTTGTTCTTGATATATTATTCTGTGTATGGTATTTAAGCTATATTGAATGTCTAGAAACAGAAAATCTACCTAGAATCAAGTGGATTTTGTCTCAATATGTCCTCATGCATATGGACTTAATAAGAACGAACATGAAGTCCACTTAGTATTGAAAGTACTTATTAAACAATGAGAAAATGCCGATTCTAAACACAGTGTACATCTGCTATAATTATCTTAATTTCTTGAGTCATACCATGATTATTGCTGACTTTTAGTAACCAAAATGTTACAGTTATCTTTATAACTACATTTATAAGTATAACAATTAACCAAGCTTGCAGATGCTATCACTCTTTTGATATAAAAGCAAAATAGAAATGAGTATCATAGAGCTTTAAAAAATGAACTTCTCAACAACTTCATTACAAAGAAACATTTTGTAGTTAAGCAAAAGTTCTTTGTGCTTTCGTTGTTTGATTCTCACAACGAAAATCCATTGTGCAACGGGCCACAGATCTCTGATATGGTAAGCAAGGTGTGCAAAATTAGGTTTTTTCCTGAACCAATATTTTGAAATGTGACTGTTTCCAAACAAATCGTAGGTACCATGTTATCTTAAAACAATTTGGGATTTCTGAATGGCTTGATTTGAACAATGATTTAGAATCAATACTTCGAATTCAGAAATAAAATTAGGGGGTTAAGTGCAACTTTCACTAGTTTTTGCCATTGGTATTATTGACCAATTTCTGTAAGGTTAATCTAATCGTGCAGATATAGTATAATGTCCATTGCAATTCATAGAAAAAAAAGAGAACAATAGGGACGTGGAAAGTAGAGACTGCGCAGATATATAGCCAGACTCTAGCCCCCTAGGCCTTTATCAGTCATATATTAGACACCAAGCTCTACATAGGGAGTGAAGGTTGCTGCAATATGGCAGTTTTATGGATGTGATAAAATTGGGATGTCCGTGCAGTAGCAGCGGAGGGTCGAGGAAATAGAGATACTGATCTAACTTTTTTTATTTATTACCCAGACAAGTTGTAGACTGCATTTATCTGGAGTCTAGAATCTAGAACAATCTAAAATCTTGCAGCTCCAAGTCAAGCCATAGTATCCAAGCAAAAGTAATCTCATGGGAAGGCGAGGGAACAAATGAGAACAATCAGGGATATTGTTTGAAGCGTAAAAAAAAGAAGATAACTTGCAAGAAATTAAAAATATGATAGATATAGGAAGCTAGAATTAACCACATGAGAGAGTTTTTAAGTATGAAATTAAAAATTGACAGGCCCTTTGAATTTTCCTGATAAGGATCTAGAGAAGGTGCCCCTATCTGCAATACCACAGTAAACAACATATAAAGAGGTTTGATCCAAAGCATGATACAATCACAAAGAACAGTATGTTGTTGTCACAGATAGTGGCATGCTATCTAGTGTAGATTGGGCATAAGGCCCAGCGTTATGGAGCTTTCTCATATCAGTATATCGTTTTATAGGACCACAGGGACACTCTCCGTAGTGGTAAAGGGTGGAGATAGCATACGGCAGGGGGAGACGACCCGTGGTGGTACACTCTGGTCGGCCCGGAGTAGGAGGCCATGGACCAAGCTGATAGGGACAATTGGATGGAGAACGCAACCTACAACTTATGAGAAGGTTACATGTAGAACTATAGAAAAGACTATGGTAGCACTAAATATATCCATGTTGGTCTCAGATATCATTCGACAGTCTTTTCGTAAGTTATAACGTTGTTCCAATTCCTTAATGCAGATGAGAATCAGATCAAATTTCATAATCTGTAGTACTTATCGATTGAAATTAATATCAACTCCCAACATGTTTATAGCCATATGCCATAATGTGGGTAGGACTCATGGATTACTAATCATATATTGATTCATTTTTCCTAAATTGTTTTCCTCAGGGCAATCCTCCTTCTATTACTGCGCCAGCCTACTATAATTATTACTGTCAGTGAAAAGCTGGCAAAAACAATATAAAAATACCAGAAACCTTAACTTGCATGCCTCATGCACATGCCTTATGCTATACCTAATTACCCGCAAAACCTACACCAACACCTCCACAGATTCCTCAGGAGCCAGAACTCTCTATTAGCCTGCTTAAATTAGCCAGCACGGACCCGTCCTCCTGGGGACCAAGTGCTGCTTGTCATTTTGGTTCTGGTCGGATATGACATTTATGACATGTTGGGATGAGTCCTGTTATTCCGCAGGAAGCCTGTACAGTGGCCGGCCAGTCCCCGCCTGTGCACATTTTATGGACATGTCAGAATCCCAAGTATGCTGACAGCGCATCTTGAGGACTATGGGAGTCCAAGTGTTAGCAAACCAAATTAGGAGAACGAGAAAACATCTGATTGAAGGAGGTTGTGTTGTACAGTTCAACCTTATAATTCCGTTTATAGAAGAAACTAAAGATTTGTCAAGATTTCTGATAATATATTGTCGAATTGAAAGTATTGGTCTCTCCTACAGCCGTATACCCATACCCATAATTCCATATACCTCCCCCCCCCCCCCACCTCAATCCCTTACCTGACGCCATTGAGTCCACACCTTACCTCCAATACAACAATAACCCACCCACCCACACCTTATAACACCATTTACCCCATTCATCATAATATTCTTATTACCACCTTTTATCACAATAATTACTCTTTATAAAATTTTATCACCTATACCATTTAATTTTATTCACAATAAAATTAAAATGAAATATTATTTCCCCAATTACTGCCTCTATTTCTTATTTGCACCGGTTGTGCAGTAATGATTTTACATTTTACTGTCGTTTAAAACGAGCTGTATGTGGTTCAATATCACAAAATGATGGAGCAGTATCACACAATGACAAAGCTGTTGCTTTTGTGAGTAGAATAGCTCAAATCGATCATCTTTACTCCGCCAGTCTTTGTCGATTTATACAGAATTCAATAATTAGAAAATCGTAAACATAGATCAATGCCCAAACAAAAGTGTTCCTAAAGGGGGTATTCCACTACACGACATGAACTCCCTACGACCTGAGGACCATATCACACGATATCATTAGTTGGTATCGCAGGAGGAGGTGCCAGTATGTCTAACCTGGTACATACATATCGCAGCAATATCGTAGCATAATCGGATCATTTAGGGTATTACACTCAGTACGACATTCTCAGGCTTTTGCCTATGTAAAATACTATACCCTACGACATGACCTACGACATGGCCTACGACATAGATTGCAATTTATGTGATTTTCATTTTACCCCTACGACATTATTAAACATGTCAAATAAAGATCGTAGCTTGGGTTGAAGCCTACGACATTTACCCCACGACTTCACTGCGATAAAAAGTCGTATCGCACGACTTCAAAGTCGTAGGAACTGCGACTTACCCTATTACACTAAGCGACATCAACAATATCATTGGGGCCTACGACATGGCTACGACATGGCTATGTCGTGGCTCATGTCGTGTAGTGGAATACCCCCTTTACACATGGCGTATATCAAGGGACGGGACAGCCTGGGTCTGAGAGCCGTTGGGAATGCCTCCCCCCTACCCCGTTACTCATGCGCCACTCCTGTCACCCTGGTGACGTACTTATCCCAGCCCAGAGTGCACAAAGCCCTACAGGAAAGTGGCCATTAAAGACGCCTTCATAATGGAGGCAGCCAATCAGGAAGCTTCTTACAAGACGTTCTTGGCGGGACGATGTACATTCCCTTGACGTTTCAGGTTTACGGGGCCTGAGGTAGTGGCTTTTCTGTGTGGCAAAGGATGTAGATCATTTTGATAGGAACTTTTTGTTTGGAATAACAATATTGTTGTTATGTAACCCATCAGTATTTGAGGTAAGGGTCACAGGAAGTTTTGAGATGGATATAGTCCTTTTACACAGATTATAGGTGGGGGTTCCATGAAATCACCTCTTTGCATTAGAGTGTCCTTACCTGATTGTAATTCTAATTTGCAACAAACATCATATTTGTACACAAAATACCCATGACAATAATACGATAAGATACTATACTATTGTTATAACTGGGGTCCAGTTCCTTGTGTTAGGTCTACAAATAGATTATTCTGTTGCGTGTTTAATGTGAACACGATAACTATTATTGAATATGCAATAATTAGTTGGATTTTCTGTGGTAAAGGCAAAGAGTCCAGAGAACTGGTTATACCTCTTTGCTCAGATTCAGTAAAATACAAGACCAAGGCTTTCTCATAATGTAATTATATAAAAACAAAATTGCAGAGATAGAGATCAGACAGAAGCACACAGAGGACACATCGAATACAGTCCCCCCATAGTGGCGCATACCAAGATCAATGCTGTATGCCAGACTGGTCTGTTCGCTGGTTCCCAGCATGCCTCAGCACTCTGATTCCTGCTCCCAGCCCCCCTGCCGACTACCAGCAGCAGCTGGTCCGAATGCTCCACTCGTGGGGAGGAGCACTCGGCCATGGGAGCTACTCCAGTATGCAACTGGTGTCTGTCCTCCACCCCCTCAGCCTGCCTGCCACTGTCACAATCTGCGCCTGGAGAGTGTAGCTTGCGGAACTGCTAGGAGAGTGAATGCTGTCTTGGAGCAGGGGATGAGAGTGTTGCAGTAGATGTAACAATACTCCAGGGCAGGCAGAAGGAGGAGAAGGTCATGGAGTAACACTGGAAGCATGTAAAATTGTGCACTGGAGTGACTAGCTAATTGTTGTACCTATAGGGAACTAGCAGTGACAGGAGTGGTAACTAGCCCCTATAGGTTACTAGTAATGGTGTCCTATAGGTAACTAGTGGTGTCAGGTAGGATCCGCTGTAGTCTGCAGTGAGTGTAGGCAGACTCCTGAGGCAGTGCAGTGTCCCTCCCACTTACCGTGTAGGGGACCTGAGGGGTGGGGGAGGACGCATTGAGCAGCTCAACGAAGCTGGTGTCCCACGGACAGAGAGCTGGAGCTGCTCTCTTCAGTTCAGCCAGCAATACGCTCTGACACCGACAGTTGCATATGTCAGGCCTGACCACATATCCTGAGGAACATCAAAGACTCACCAATAGGTAGCTGATAAATAGGATTTGTATCAGAAAGGGAGACACCGGACAACAATCTCATCTCGGAGGAAATGCAGAAAAAGTAGGATTTCCTGCGGAACAGCACGGCACAATTCTACCACGCGTTCCATACTGTTCTCTTAATCATCGGATGCCTAGCATGCTATGTATTTTAGGTTCATGGACGGAACTCCCATTAATACTACCAGCATTCCAAATGTCAGGCGAGGCACAAAAAGTACAACTCAGCATTGACCAGAACGGACAATGAGGAGGAGGAGGAAGGAGGAGCAGGAAAAGCAATCAGCAGTCAGTGACCAAAGTGGGACCACCAGAAAACACATGTGAACTAATAGGACATTAATGATTAATACAACAAGTGTGTAGGCAGTTAGTCTGTAAAACTGTCGCGTGCCGAAGATGCGTACGTTCGTTAAGCTCAAACCGCAAGGCCAAATTGAACACTCTCGTAAGTTGAGCGAGGCTTACTACCAGAGGGAGGTACAAACATGGAGACCATTCAGACATTTTGGGATCTTTTCCTCCTTCGCTGCCATCTCTTTGTGTGTCTTCAGCGTCTGCAACAAGTCCTGGGTTCAAGGAAGACGTAAGTATAAATTTTACATCTTTTCTCCTTAAAGCAATTTTATTAGTTTTACTGGAAACCCTAGTATTACTGAGTTGGAAGAGGTAGTTTCATACGCATAATCAATAATGACTTACATAAACAGACGTATATAAGGGTTATTTCCAGTTAATTCAGAAAATATGCAGTCCATAAATAGCAATTAACATTTCGAAATGGTTCTTAATCTTATTAGGCCTATATCACATTGCCTACATGTATGTATTATGTATAAATGCATTCTGTGCCCTCCTGAAACATAGTACAAAACAATCCTGTCTCTCTTCATTGATCGTTGCATAGATGTCTCGTACACCACCCAGCACTCTGTCCTATTAAAATTGATGATGTTTGTCAATGCTAAGTCCTGTAGAAATATCATAATGCCAGGGCAAAAGTGCTTAAACGAATTTCATAACGATTTTGCCTCATGATATAGTTTCCAGGGAATCTGTCAAAGAATATAAGCGAAAATAAATGGTCCTCTCTGCTCGACAATGCCCATGGTTATACAACTTAAACCTTTTTCAGTTCCATTCTAGATTATTAATGGGCTCCACGTATTGCTCTGCGTGTATATACATCCATATAATATTGTATATATAACTTAATATTAAGTTTTAATGACCCAGCTAGCCCCACCCTTTCCAGACAATGGATCTATCTATGGATTGCCAAACATGCTTACACAGCAAAATAACAATGAAACCTATGAATATTTAAAACGCATGTTCGATAGGCACTCGTTCAACCGCATTTGTTTTTAATATAATAAGTATTTGCGTATTTTGCATTTCTGACTTGAATACTGATTATAGGCCTACTATTAGTGTCAATTGTAATTTTACTATTATGAGGGAATATGAAATACTAACCATATCATTCTGGTGAAATCTGTGTGTGTGTGGATTAAGGTTAGCACTTGAAATACGCTCAATAACAATTCAACATAGAATCCTCCATTTCCACTGATATTTGGGCAATAAAATACCATTCAATATATGTACATGATAAGGGTATCAAGAACTTAAGATATGGTTTGATTATGTTTTCCTGCATGCCCATATCCTAAAGCTATCTTTAGGAGTCCATTAGACTATACATGAAAACACTCAACTTTCTGTCGTTCATTGACCATGAATTGCGACCAAATTTCGAAATGTTTTTCTACTATCATTGAAAGACGGTGTATGTCTAGAGGAGACACTCTAAGAATAATTTCAGAACTTAGGACCTTTTCAACTCAGTGAAACTTAGTACCCTTTAATGTTGGACGAAATTACTCATGGTCCAAAATGTAATGTCACAGACCTCTTGAGAAGAGCTCCTTGTATATATGCACTAGCAAGACCAAATCCTAATTGATTGCATACTTGCTATACTATATCTATTCTGATTTCTGATCTTTTCACTTGTCCGTCATGGCGTGTCGATGTTGTCCTATCATAGTACTCCTACAATACATTGGAAATCAAATTATTGGGTTCCAGGGGTGGCATAACCCCTACCCACTCTTTTTTATATATCAGAAGAACGAATGCCCAGTTCACCTCTTCTGAGGGTGCATGTAAAATGGGTCAGCAATTGTGATACTTTCTTTATGAATGACCTGTATATAAACGAAGCCACGAAAAGCCGTTTCTAAACTCTAAAATAGATTTGCCTACACTTCTTTTACAAGTTCACTGAAAAAAATCCCATCGGAACTGCTCTTCATTAGAATTAACTGAATCTAAATGTTAAAGTGCGACTGGGTTGGTCATGAGCTACCTGATGGCCAACCTATGTGAACAATAACATGTGACGTCAGGTGCGCCATTGGGCCTAGTTGGTCCTTGGATATGAGTCATGTTTGAAAATTTATAATGTCTAAAATACGTTTTGTAAAATTATGTAAAAAATCATGGAGGTAATTCAAATGAATAACTTTTCATCCTGAGAGTTACAAGTGTGACTGACTTATATTTTGAGAATGCCAATCATTTTTATTTGGCCCACTGCTAGTATAGGTGGCACAGTGCCTCTCATGACGTCACCAGGCATGTACAAGCTTGCCTCCTGCAAATTCGCACTTGGGGTGTGAGACTGGCTTCGCACTTTTTAAAAAGACCTGAAGTCTATTGTTTGAGTGCAAAGGTCGATTGTCACTTTATGACATATTAAAGCAAACCTGTATGAACTAGTATAGCAATTTATCCTAATTTGAAATATTTCTTTTCGCATGAGCTTTAAGGCCCTACATGTAAGAAATGCATACTGATCTTGGCATTTCAGTAATTTTCTTTGAACTTGGAAAGAAACACTTTGTCTTTTAAAAGAACCTCTGGGATTCGTGGCCATTTATACCAAAGATAACTGTCAAAACCACGCCACAGAATCATCTCGTATTTACCTTGTCAATCTTTAAAACTAACACAGACAATTCCTTAATGAAACCATTTGGCCTTTTATGAAAGAAATTCTATTTCAAAAACACAGGCGAGTTACCAGGTTACATTTTGAGAAAGTAGGTTTTAGGAGTAGTCTTTAAAGGAGAAAAACAAACTTGAGGATCTATGTGGAGGCCAGTGGAAAACGATAACGTTTCACAAAAACCTTAAGGTAGCCAGGCACCTTTAACTAATCACCAATCACAGAGCAATTTACGGCCAGCCAAGGAGACGCCTCAGGGGCAAATGAGAGACGCTCCCTGATTGGCTAGTTTCGTAGTGGTTTGCGTCAAGCTTAAAACCAACGTCACAAGTCTTTGAGGTGTCGCGCTACTGAATTCCTATTTTGAAGTCCCTTGGTATCTGGAGATAAACATGCAATTCCTTTGGCAAATGAAGACGTCTCCCTCCCAGAGTCTTCTTATCAGCGGACCAGATAACAGGTGAGAGAAGCATAAAGACGAGATAAGAAGGGAACACACAGGCAATCCGTACAAGTTACCTGGCGTGCGTCCAGAATTACATACTTTAAACTGCCTTTTCTCCCACAATTCGTTACATGTGGTTTCGATTTCGAAGAATCTGTCTGTAATTCGGGTGTGTTCGTTTATATAAGAATGTTGCTTGAGTGCAGTTATTATCAAAAAAGGGGAGGGCCTTTCATTAGGCCATTGGATTATTGGCAAGAACTCTTTTTCGTACTAAGCTAACGGTAAAAAAACCTTTATTTCTATTTATATTCATCCAATCATAATAAATACAATGTGGATTCCTAAGTGGCTGTTTTCTACCTATGTTCAAATAGATAAAGATATTGTTATTACATTCTGTCCTGAAAAATACCTGATATAACTATCGTCCCTTGATTTACAATTGATATCCTAATTCATTCGTGAGGTGATGTGATCAAAATTAATTCATCCACAGGAAGAACTTTAGGTTTCTGATTAGACATAGAACTTCTCCAAACATTGTATGTGGTTTGTTTCCTCCCTAGCCAAATTAATCTAAACCAAGGTCTGGTCATGAAAATACATCATATCTCATAGAGACCATGCAGATGGCATTACTTATAAACGTTATAGCATGAGTTATGATGGAGGGGCAGGCTGGGGGTAAACAAATTTAGATGTTTTTCTCTCCCACCTCACCCCTATACATGTAAACGATGTAGCCTAGCGCGATGGCCCCAGAGGATTTAAAAAAAAAAAAATTATTAGTGCTTGAACAACATAATGCCACATACAACCTTGCCTGGGGGTATATTCCCATTAGGCTGCAGTACTGTTGGTTGTCATAGACAAGCTAGATCAAGCAATAAGGTATGTTTTCCCGAAAGAAAACTAGATGAGGGAAGGTACGATATTAATACGTGAACTACCCCTTCACTGATTTAAATAATCTATTTGACAACGAAACAATCAATTAACAAAAGTTCATTAATGATATTGGCATAAGTATTAAAAGATATAAGCCCACCCAGAGTAGCATAATAAGCATGGCAATAAAAATAACTTGTACTTCCATAAAAACACCTAACTTGGTCTCCTATACTAGCTTGAACTATACAGATGCCTCCAATCGGTATACAATTTAAAAACAATGATATTCCATTCATATCATTAGGTGGCGTATGGCATGGCAGACAGTCAATTTAGCAAGGGTCATTTCTGTAAAACCGTTAACATAATGAGCAATAACCCACCCACCACTGGTGTCTGGGGTGTAACGGCTGTGCAATGAATGTCACAATAAGGTGGGAGCAGCTGGTGAGCAGCTCCAGGGTGTCAGCCTCCAGCTAACTGAGCTGCTCTGAGCATTACCAAGTGCTAATTACCCGAGGGCTGGTCTGGTGTGGGAACAATTTTACTGGTAAACATAATTGCCAGTATGCCCTCATATATATTGAATGGGTTCTGTGCTTTTTTAGTCTATATGCCTATCTGAATTATTTTAATATGCCTGTGTATCATTAGTTAGACAAGGTGTCAATGTTTTTAAGCCCAGGTTTTAAACTCTTGTGATATAGGCCTATGAACCTGAACGATTGAATCTAAACCTAATAGTGACATTTTTAAGCCGAGGGCTATATTATTGTAGCTTATTGTTAAACTTACCCTACAGTGTGCAGGCAATAATTCATTAATAGATTAAGCAGTGAATATCTTATAAATATGCATATCTCATAAAGCGGTTCCAGCGAGCAATAGCTATTTTGCCAATAACGTGCTTGTGATAAAAAGTTCAATTATGGCCCCATTATCATCTAGTAGATCATGAATAAGTCTCTTTATGTGAAAAAAGTATCAAAAACCGAGTAATAACACAAGCAGCATGCCTTTTTGACAAATGGCACCCCACTGTGTAGCTTTAACTGTAACGTGCCGGTGAGTCTACACGGCACGTCATTGCGAACATCAGTGTAACATAAACCAGCCCGTGATAGACCTATAAAGGTGTGTCATTAGACTGGCTGGGATCAGCAGATGACTGCCCTGCACGAACAGCACACATCTTCAGGCCCATCAGCAAACACGCATTTGTCTGGGATTTTTCTTCTTTATTATATCTACCCAGACAATTATGTGTAGTATGCTCATTTTACTATAGTCTGCCTCTAGCGTGGTTTTTGAATATTGCAGCAATATTGTTTGAGTATAGTTAGTTCTTGATTATATTGATGTGTTTGTGTAAACATAACAGTCTTCCAAGTAATGGTCATTAAGAATGTAAGAAGAAAAATTGCATGGAGTCCCTGTTATATTGAATTATTTGGAAGATAATTGAATATGTTGAAAGGGTTCCAAATTATTTAACCGTTCTCTGGAGAGTTATAATTTCTGTCAAGAATAATAATCGTTCCCAACCACATTCAAAGGATGTTGATATTCTGGTGCACGGTGTGGGTCTGTCTGCTTAGTCCAATCGCTAGAAGAATGTTGGTATCATATGTATGTGATTAAAAAGGAAGAGTATGCATTTAAAGAGTGAATGGCACGCCCTGTGTCGAAATGAAACGGAACACGCATACCAGCTTGTGTCTAATGTGTCTTGCATTTTCTCTAACAATATTAAAAGTGCGCTTCATGGTATAACCAACATTTAAGAACCCTGACACAAAGACATTCCTTGCAATCCAAAAAGTGCACTTTTTAAAAAAAAAACTTCACGTAGGTAGGCTTCACGTCCACATGTTACTTTTCAGCATTTCAAAGAATAATTTCAGGATCCAGAGGGCTACAATATTATATTAAACATAATTTCTAGTTCTATACCCAGACCTATGGTACAGAAAACCCTCAGTGAATGAGCTCATATCATATACCACCATGTCCAACCCGTCATACTCTGGGCCTTATCACTGACAACAAGGCCTGGGGAAAGAAGGTGGCCCAAGGTGGCTTTTTAAGGTGGCCCAAGGTGGCTTTATGTGGCAGCTGGGGTGCAGGGTGGCCTGGGGAACCTGTCCGAGGGGCTTGGCACTAATGACTGAAATTGACATATCGGGTGGCCACCGGCACCTCCCTGGAGTGTTGCCGGGCTCCCTCCTCTGCCCGGCCGGTCCGGACCTGCCCCACCGTCCCCGTGTGGGGTGCAAGGTATATACCAGCCGCCAGGCTCAGCATTTGACATCCATCTTGACATGATAAGGGTGATTTTGTTACTTTTTAAAATGTTCAAAATTGGAAGTCAGTGATTAATGGATTTGCCCTGCTGGCCCCTCGAATGATCTTGGAGTAAGTGAATATATCACCTTTTACCAGTTGATCCCTGTCTACCCCCCCCCCCCCCCCTTCCAAGCTAGGTTCAGACGTTTCGTGTACAATACCTCTGTAACCATAATCATTTGGTCAGTCTGCAGTTTGTTACTTCATGAAATAGCATGTCACAATGACATTAAATATAGTGAGGTTGAGACATCAACAAATCAGAGGGTTTTCTCAATGCCTTCTAAATAATGTTTAGACAGAACTAAGGCAGAACATTACATGATAACATCCTGTTTTGGTTGGTAAGGCAGAACAAGAACATAGCCAGACCATTCAGTGATGTCACAGGGTGACATCACAGGAGTACATTGCTGCCCCATTAATGGGGGCCATCAAAACGATGTAGCAAGAGCCGAACCAGAACGTTATTGCAACGTTATAATAACGGTACACCCTGGGTAGGGCCAGTAGCTATACTTGATATATTTCACAACAGGAATACGTGACTGTTTCACAACTGCTCACAAAAGCAAATACCATAGTGCGACCGGCCCTTTACGCGTTAGGTATTGCTGCGTCTAAGGTAGTTACCCAGAAATCGATGACGTCATCCCATCATGCCAGTGGGTATGCAGAGACAGGATAAACAGTGCTGATAAGGGACAACGAGGCTGTACAGCATTACGAATAAGTAATGGGCCCCACTATCGTAGCTGCCATGAGGACCGCAGCAATCGATGATGGCGTGCACTGATTGGCGGACATTATAACCGACAAACGAAAATCACAGAACGCTTAGATTGATTCTTGAACTAAACACAGACGGCGTCCTTGGCAACGTTGTGCCTGTCGGAGGCTGTAGTCGTGGTTGTAATGGGTAGAGTATGTAGTTTGGGTCAAAGTACGTTTACCCGGTTTGTTGGGAACATTTGAACGGATTTAGACCTCATGACGTCACATGGCCAGAGCAGTCCTCCCTCAAATAGCTCTGAAACCATCCCAGATGGGGAAAGATAACACAGAAGCCAGTGGTTAATGCACTATAGACCTTGTGCAGATGACGTCACGACGTCTGAAATTGGCTGGCCGCCATATTGGTGATCAATTTATTATCAATGATATTTTCAATTCTGAAGTGTCTAGAACAATTTTTGTTGCTACATGTATCTAAGTAAAACTCATGCAATCTTAATAAACAAGCTTCATACTTTAGAAATTAGAAATTTTGAATTTGTTTCATACCCACATGGTCATAATCACCATGTGGTGATCACCAAAAACTGATCACGTGACCACATCTGCACAAGGTCTATATATAACAGAGCTGTCTAAGGTAGGACTGAGAGTATAGTGCCTTGGTAAGTTGCCATCTTTCGTTGAAAAGGTTGTTCATTTACATATGTTGAGGCACATCGTGTTTTCACCTTTTGGAAGTTATAGTATAAGTCCCACTAAAAGTCAATACCCAATCTACATTAAATCCCTGACAAACTGGCATTACCTATAGACCTATCCCAAATGTAACATTGACACTCTGCGCAACCATTGGCACCCATATCCAAAAGGGTCCCGGCCACCCTTCCGAGGGCCTGAGTTTAACATTAGGAAAATCGAAATTTGAGCAACAAAAGGAAAGGGAGGGGGGGAGGGGCACCCATGCGCCCCCTCTAAATCTGTTCTTGGTGATCTTTATGATGAGACTCAGGGTAGACTTAACACAGTCCTTAACCCAAGTACCATTGCAGGATAAATAGGAGTACCTCCCTATACACATGATTTGTCTTGGGACTGCCATTGCGTCACTGATCTATAATTCCCTTAGCTCCCCTAAGGCAACTATAAGGACGTGCCTCAGGTCATGCTAATAAAGTTTGTTAAGGGAGTAGGCATAGCTCAACCAAATCTCCTGGCCAGATCACTCATGCAGTTTTGCAGCATCTATCATGAATTTAGGTTATCTTCCCTTCAATCTTATAGAAATGTATTTATTTCGTTATAATATGTGCTAATTTTTGTAGACATAAGTATCCTTATATCAGGAACATTCAAAACAGTTTTTAGTTACATCTTTCTCGTACCAAAGCATTATAACCGCTTGTCTAAAACAGTAAAGAATAGCAGATGCGAAGTAAACATTTTTGTTACGTTGCTTTATAACCTATACACCATTGAGTATATAATATATTGACATGGCATCTAAAAAAATTCCAGATTTTAGTAGGGTTATTACATAATCTGCAACATACTTGTATGTATCTCAATCCACAATTTTACTCTAAGTACTACTCATTAAAGCAAAATGATGACAAAGTCTTCTGAATCGAGCTAAATATAGAAGTATGATAGCCCTTATCGGAGCACTAGTCGGTGGTCGTTAAAACCCTACCATAATGGGGCCCCTGGGGGATAGGGCAGGGGCATCAATTTGCGTTCTGCATTACGTGACTGCCAAACCTGGGACAGCATAATCTCCCCCATCGTGTGCCTCCACACTCAAAGGGCTCGTGACTAGGGTACCCATGAAACATTCAGGATTTAAAAAGGAAAACAAAGAGTACTATGGCTTTAATATATCGATCATAACCATCTAGGCATATCTATAATTATTATAACGTACTAAGGGCTCTTATTACTCAATTAGAACCCACCAACGCCTTACGCCTACATACAGTAAGCCAACGGCCCTCGATCAGAGGATGTCCAGTCATATTATGGGCCTTGACCCCTAAGTTCGACAGGACGACATATGCACTTTTTGGGTTTAATGATATTGGACATGAGATAAAGATACAATGACAGGAGACATTGCAATTTCTGAAATTTGACAGTGTGACATGGTAATGTCTTAAATCTGACGGGCGACGTTGCCATTCCTTTAGGTTGACAAATGACATCAGCCCCCCCCCCCCCCCCCATCCAGGGCCCCCATATTGGCCACTGGAAGACGAAAGCACCGTAAGGAGAAAAATGCCTCAGAGGTTCGAAAGGTTTTCTGTAGTTTATACATGCATAGCCTGTGCCTGATTTTACAAAACAGTCTAAAGAAACAATGTGCTTACATTGGCTTGTGAATTTGAACGACCTTGGGGCCCTAGACCCTTAAACTTGACACGGCGACATAGCCATTTCTTGAAATTGACACGCGACATGGGGCTTAGTGACATGAGTGAAAAAATATAAGATATGACAGAGCTTATTTCTTAAATTCAACATGTGACATGGCAACCTCTTAGAGGTGACATGCGACACAGGGAGATAAGCGACAGGTGACATTGCCATTTCTTAAGTTCGACATACTACATAGGGACCCCCCATCAAGAGCCCCTACCTTGCTCCCCTGATGGTCCTCTCCCACCAACCATAACACCCCATGATGGGGTTATGACGTAAGGCACTTGGTCCGTTCCGATAAACAGACTGGAAATGGCGTTAGATAAGTGTTACTACCAGGGACGGGCGAAAATAGGGAGCTTAGTCGACCCTGTTATGGGGCCATTTACATCCGGGCAACGGCCACAAGTCCCGGATGATCAATCTGCGCATGCGTATGGGTCACGTGCTTAGACAACATACGGAGTGCGCATGCGTGACCAAGCTCATGTTTTACTGAGATCCAGGATGGATTTCCTGGTTGTTTTCTAAACGGGATATATTTATATCCCCCATTCCCTAGCGTATTGGGTATGAAATATTCAGTCTATTTTGAAACTTTAAATCCCGTTTTCTCTTTCCATAATTATCAGTTTTTTTTAATGATACAATACATAGGACTACTATGTTCTGTATCATTCACGCTATATTCAGGTAATCTAGGTGGTCTTAAGTTTCTACATTGTTCTTGAGTAGTATACTGTTGCCTACTGATGATATGAAAGTATACCCGGGGTTCCCATAGTGAGCTACACTTATTAAGAATCTGGTGTATTTCGTCCAGAGAGGGCAGGATTTTATAAACCCACGCTTTGAGATGCTATGACCCCTCCAATAATGAGCTATATAAAACATATTTGGTCATTATCCATGACCCTTTTGCAGAACTGGGTTTGAAATCAAACCCATGACAGTTGATATACAGACCACGATAAATTTACCCTTCCCCTCTCTAAGGTTAGCCCTACGCTGACGTGATGGTCATTGGCCAGTACCATATCATTTCGGATTTTACATATTAGCAGAATTATAGTTATATTAACTACTAGAACAGTTGATTGAATAGAAATTGCATGTATATCTATGGTTCCAAGAGATGGACCTATTATTCTGTTTACCCTGTGCTAATGTCACAATTTATGATGGCTATTTTCAGTAAAACCTTATTAGAAATAGTATTGATACTTTACAAAGTCAATCAATATCAGAAGATCAATTTCTATCCCGATGCTTTTCTTTATATTTGCTAAGCATTCGATTTCATTTTTGAAATTCAGAGATAAATTTAATTCGGAGGACAAGTATACACATTTCTACAAATGTACGTTTTTGTGAGTTTCAAGTAAAACGGTGTTGATACGATTAGACAGAAGAACACACCCATTGATTGGGATGTTGTGGTCGATGGGGCCAGCTGGAGGATTCAACTGTGAGAGTCGATCTTGGCCCTCACTTATCCAGGCACCCCTGGGTTGGGACCCTAGGCCTGAAAGCCCCGACCCCTTGGAGAGACCAATATCCCTAAACCCTTCAATATTAAGTTGCGCCAAGTGTAGGGTATTGAATTTGGTTGGCCGAAGAGAGAACTTACTGATTCCCACGATTCCCCTAAACAAAAACTTTGGAGATTTTATCTTACCAGTTTAAGTTTTTGTTATACGTTAGTTTATTCACAGCTTTTTTGCATTGGTTACATCAACAAGGTCTTTGAGTATATGTTATCATCCTATTCTATCATATTGATGAATTGATGAGCTTAGATATAACAAGACGTTACGATTGTGAAACAGTCAATGAAGGTAGTAAAAAGAGTTACAGTTGCATTAAATAACTCCAATTCAGCCCTGTAATATTTACCTCCATCATAGGATTTTGATATAGATCTGCAACCTCGACCGCGGTTTGCCGAGCGATATTACACACTTTAAAGCCAAGTTTATGCATATTGTTTGACCATGATTTATTAGAGATTTAGTATTTTCGAGGCCATTTTAGCAGCAATGATTTCGCTGACCACAAAGGGTTTATGGATACAGTCACAAGAACTTAAGAACTGTAAGGTTTTGCCACTTTTCCCTACGCTTACTGTTAGCTCCCTGATTGCCATGGCAACCACATTAAAGAAATTCTCGAAAAAAGAAAGCTTTCTTTAAAGATTAAGTATAGAAATATAAAATAAAAGGTTAATTTGGCAGGGTTGCATAATGTCTGAACCGACATGCAGTGTAGAGTTGACTTTGTTGAGTTTGACCAACACATCATTGTTCGTTTTTTTTCAGGTTTTCACCTTGGAATTTGGGACAAGTGCATCTACGCCATGAGCCAAGTGAAAGGACTTGTCACAGTTTGTGTGGACAGCAGGACAAGTAATGTAGTTTTTTTCAAAATGGAAACGCCAAGGCCTCTTTTGCATACCAAATATCTAGATATGTTCAGAAGTATTGATGTGTAGATCATAGGTTATGGTAATATGTTATGAATATCAAAGTTCATTTTCACGCGATGAAGAGGAAAGGTACTTTTCTGAGCCACTGTATATCAGCCATTGGCTATTGGTGTATTTTGCCAGGAAGCAGTAGCAAAGAAAGTTCCCAGTTTCCAGAAAAGTAGTTCTCCTCCTCATTACTGGTTATACTGAACCCCAGTTCCTTTTAAACATCAGACTACAGACGTCTGAATCTAACAGAGCGTCTTGTATATTGCACAGAAAATAAATACATAGATACTGTTTTTGTTGTTCCTTATTACGGACTTTTAAGTTGGACGATTTGATGCTACTACAACAGCAGCGAAGAAGGTGTATCAAATCCCGAAAAATCTGAATATCTTATTCAGACAGAAGGTTGTAATACACAATCCTGTGCACTCAAAGTTATGAGGCATTTTGGGGTCAAGACAAATCGAGTGGTTTGTAATTTGATACAATTACCACCAATATTCGTTTATATAGGAAGTATTTTTGTGTGGGCAGCTGGATACCGACAATAGTTTTTATATTGACACGCCGGAAACTGACCATGGAGAAAGTTGCCGGCGTGAGCAGCAATACCTAGTATTGGTACCCATCCGGCCGGAGAGAGGTTCAATTCGTCATCTCAGACGTTTTGCAGCCATCCTAATCTCGCTCGGGGATGGCCCGACGTTCCCTTGCGCTGTTATGTTATTGATCTACCCGTTGCAACTGGTTCTTTGTGGTCCATGTTAACGGGTGCATGTTGCGCCTGCGTGCCCTTCACACTTGGCCCTGTGGCTCAAGGTCACCCTTCTGAAGGCTGCATCATTGTGCAATTGGCACTGGCAGAAAGAACCCCAGAAGGGAGGATGTTCATCAAAGGTGTGCATCTTACAACAAAATGAACACAATCCTCAAAGGGCTCATGTATTTGATTGAGTGATTGTTCACATGCCCACAAAGAAAATGGGTAACGTCCTTGGTCATGCTCAGTATAGTTTTAAGTTGATGTTGTCCTAGGAGTATAAGGATGTTGTATAGCATTGCCTAGAATTAAGTTTTAGATAAATTACCAAACAGAGATTCTTCAGAGAATCAATCTTAAAGTCTGATACCTAATGCAAGCTTTTGATATTATATCAACTATAATTTGTGACCAGACACGGGATATGGTAACCTAGAGGGATTTTACTCATTTTGCTCTAAGTCCATTATTAAGTGAGTTATTGGTGAAAACAAACTAATGATGCATATTTCCCTAAGAAATGTGACTTAGGCAGAATTTTCCAGAAATTAAGATTATGAGCAAAAAATCATTCTATTTATTTATGACAGTTGCATTGTGGGTAATTTTGTAAGGAACGTTCCTTTTTAAAAGAGTGCTCCAATAAGGAATGTTATCATGTTACCATGGCAACAGAAAAAAGAATGTTCAGATTGCATATTATTGCATAGTCAATTCTAATAACAGACGTTTTTCACTTTCTGGTAGTAAAAACTGTTATTTGAATAAAGATCTCTGTGAAAAGTTATTATATTTTGAATAATTTTGATAAGTAAGAAAATTGTAATTTTTAATTAAATATTGTTTGGTTCAAGGAGCTATAATATGGAAATGGAGCACAAATAGCAAAACAGGGGTGTGCCAGTGAGTACCGCATAGGAGATTTCAAACTCCCACATCTCAGTCTATAATGGGAATATTTATAAATGGTTAACATTGTCTGAAAGGTAGGAATGCAAATTCAAATTCATACTTTCCCCCTCTAGGACACCAATTCCCATGATTGGTCACATTTATCTTTTAGCGTCTGGGTTTTTATGTCTAGTGCGCGATCTCACCAATTGATTTTAAATGAATAATTCTATATTTTCCAATGCACAATCAGTTTATACACGTTTTGACATTCAAAGTTAATCGTATGCCTATGGGCACAAATCGTGGACGGATACAGCCCTAAGTGTTGGGTTATCAATACACACCTTTGCCATGATTCATAATGTAAAAGATGTGTGTAATATTTAACAATCACAGTGATTTAGTGCTATATTCCTTGATATTTACATGTCTGTTTTGCCTTTTCAGATTGGCAGAACGCGGTAATAGGACTACTTCTTTTTGCTGTAGCGTTTGGTTTTCTGGCGACCATTTTATCAATATGTGGAGCCTGTACCACTACGCTACCCAAAAAGATATATTATTATCACTCCGCGGGAGAGATCTACTTTATATGTGGTAGGTTCATTACGATTTACTGTCTGCAAGACACCACTCATGGTAGTTTTGTAGGAAAGATAAGCATTAGAGGACCAATCTGCATTATATCATCTGCTATAAGACACCACGGTATAATGAGATTTGATATAAAATGTCCTTGCCAATATGACTCCTTGAACCTGAAGACGTCTTAACAAACAAGGTGAATTCTTATGAATTTAATGCTGGTAGATCTGCTGGTTGCATTCTGTGAGTGTCACAAATGCTGCAACTACTTTTATCTATCTACACTATTACTATGTAGTTTGAGATAAGTTTTTATTTACTTATAAGTAGTCCTCAGCATTTCTTTTTCATCTATTCTTAAAAAGAAAGGTTTATTAAGTAATATTCTTCAAGGTTGCCCTTGGATTTCAGACGTATTAAATTGTTGAATGTTATTGTATGTGATATATATTGATATCATAAGTACTAATAACAGTAAATGTAAACTCTTAAGGGGGCCTAAATAGGCCTACATAACTTGCTCCTTTTACTTCTTTGCAGCGTTAAGTACGACCGCTGCCCTCATAGTGTATCCCGTTGCCATAGAGACAGAGAAGAAAATGGCTGACCACCAGTACGGAGTGGGATACGGCCTTGGTTGGGGCGCTTCCTTCTTTTTCTTCGCCGCCGCCATGTGTATGTGTCTGGACGACCTAGTAAGGACCATAGCCAAAGGGCTCTGCTGTGGGAAAAAGGACCAATCGCGACAATCCCGGGTATGACGTCATCTCCTCTGAGGGCTCTGACGTCACTTCCTGTGTCTTTTTTTACGTCTACTCCCACTCTCATGGCTTCTTCACATGGATACTCAAATACAATCGCATGGCTGTCGTGACATGGTATTATTCATTATGCTAGCATGGTTTTATCCTCTATTATCGCACATTTCTTCGCTATGACTGTATAGGCGATATGGCACATCAACTGATGCATATTTTAAGGACTACTTGATGTAAAAGTCTAGCAAAACTGCGGGTAACTGACGCGAAGTTGAAGCCTTACGTCGTGCATTCGACCACCAGATATTATATTATTGTATACACATTATATAACAAATTCTTCTATTTTGTATAATAGATATCGTCAACATGTATAAGATTGTATCCAAAACGTATTACATTTCATTTGCTGGCAGGTATGAATAGTGGGTAACTCAGAGTCCACAAACTAAATCTATGTAAATTGTTCAAATATACCCAAGTCAAATCGGGACCCAGGAAACAAACCAACATGAACCTTGCACTGTAATCCCCAGGGGAGAATAAATCCGATGAACGACGAAAGACGCCTGGGAGAAGAACAACGGGGACTGAATAAAATATATAAGCCGTCAATAAGCATTCTACGACTTCTGGCGCTCTTAAAGGAGACAGCAAAATATTTTTTATATTTTTATTTTCAATTAACACCAAAAGAAAAATACGGCATTGAAACCCCTACCCCTCCTCGAATCAAAGGCCCCCCTGTAGTGTCAATAGAACTAACAGCTTCATCGTTGAACCACCAGGGGGCACCACTATTCCGCCACAGGGTGTGACGTCACAACGCCCCAAGCCTTACCAGGATCTGGAAAATCGTACATGAAATTCACTCGCTATCGCTCATTGTATTCCCATTGTGTAGACAATCATGCTGGTTCTGATAATGTTATGTCTATGGCGCTTTGCATTTTACTTTTAGAATAATAATTATTATTATTATAAACGCCATGACATTTTTGATGAAGTTGTTATACCCTTCTATAAAATAGAGCTGGTGCATGCTCCACTTTTTAAAGTGAATTGTTACTTGACATTTATTCAGGAAAAAATTAAGGTTGCTCACAAAACAAATAAAGACGCCTGATTAATTCAAGGGTCGCATTTAGGTGATTCAAGGGGGAAATGTATGAGAAGAGAAGAGAGTTGGTTGGCGTTTTGTCGCATCGTTGGGCTTAGGTATTAAATCAAATGCTCAATTCTGTTTATTGTAACAAGTAGGCCTACTGTAAAAGTGTCAACATTAGCATGATAACCTACTATATCTACAAGTCAATCGTCCGCCAATAAAGTTATCTTCATGTTAAAATACAATGCTGCTCAAGAGTAGGATTAGGTCTGGCAACTGTAAACTGAACTTGAATCACACTTTAGACCAATGATTCACGATGCGACAAAAAGTCAACCGATTTTCTTTTCATGCATTTTCCATCAATAGGCCTATGCTTAAAAATGTATTTCTGGTCAAAATTCCCTTTGAACTTTAGTCATTGAACAAAATGTTTGTAACACATTACATAATCTATATAAATGATTTGTATTTGACCCACTGATTTCTAAATTCGGTTCTAAATCGGACAATAATCGCCTCGTGGATCACCGCCTTAACGTCTCATGTATTCTGCTTTGTAGGTAATTGATACGCACAAATGAGCGCCTGTTGCATGGGGCCGGTATAGACGGAGATCTAAGGTGTACTAATTGCCCAATTCTGAACCGATTTTGAAAATTTGTTCGAAGAAAAATGATGATTCTTAGGAAATGTATTCTCAGTTAGAAGCCAGAGAAGCTAGATTATCGTAGGCCTGTAAAGAGCGGTTTTTCTATGTGAGCACATATGAATTGGACAACTAAAAATGCTATTGTTAAGGCGATGAAGAGGAGCATGCACTATAAGGTCTGGACGTTTACTACTACTAGACACGTTTCTTCAAAATTGATGCTTATTATGTCAAATTTCACAAAATGGTTATGTACAATATTGTGTAACTTTAATGTTAAATTTGAACCGTCTCTCCGAGATCAATCTTTAAACGGAGCTGTAGTTGTATCCTGAGATTATCAATGCTTGTCTTTCATGTAAAAATAATTGTAACCGAATTGAGCTGCTTAGTGAAGCCAAAGTCTCCTATGGTAGATTGGTGTGGGTCTAATTAAACTATAACTTTCCTGCACATTTATTTACATTGCACAGCATTTACCATGATATTATTATCTTCGGGACGTTAGTTTCAATGAATTAAAATAGTCGATGCATAACGAGGATCTTTTCGACATCATACTCCGAACTGTGAAAGGTCAGAAGAATAATCATATATATGTCCTTTCTATTTCATAACATGAACGTTGCCTATACTGCGATCGTCTAGAATGGTGAAGAAGTAAATCTTAGTTTCAGTTCTAGTAAAAATTAAAGTGGAAACAACATGAAAATGTACATTTTTGGAAATATATTTCTGTTTTGGTGTAAATGATGCTTTAGTTCTGGTTTTCAGTCTTTGCTGAGCTAAAGAGGTCTTAGAAACAAATGATAAATTCTTAATAAACTGCCTGTAACAATCGTATCAGTATCCAAATTGTTTAGATTCTACTCAAGTATTCAATCCCGTGCTGGGTAATTGCATCTGTATGAAATTTAGTTACAAGTATATTGGTAAAGCGATTTTGAGGGTGTAGGCTGCATTTTTGTTTTTTGACATGTTGGATATTAATTTTATTGACTTGTACTAGGAACGACCAGTAAACAACGCTTTTTAGTACATTCAGGCTGTGACAAATAACTATGTGTTTGTATGTGACGTCAGTCATGTAAAGATGACGCAATTCTGAGAGCTCCCAATCAAGAAAAGACGAGGCAATTTCTAATTATGTGGTTTCAAAAATGTTTAAAGGTAGAAATGGAAAGAGCAACCTTGCTAGTTATCCTATTTCACAATAATCTTTTTATCAAATGGATATAATGTTTAATGACATTTTAGAAACTAACTATGCATTCACTATTCTATGCTCATGGTGTGCATCTGATGTCTACACGTCTACCGACGTCAAGAATAACCTGTATATAAATGACAACGCCTGAAAATTAGCCTACTTGATTGAAATCAGCCGCTTTTATATATTCCTCAATGGGGAGAACGATTTACTCAATATTGATCCTACTTTCATATTACCAGTTCCGTCACATGGACAAGATATACATGTGATTATATAATCGACACAAAGATATGAGGTACGAAAGCTAAGTCAACATAATTATGAAAGGAAATCTGAATCAATGATTTGAATTAAATTAGTTATACTTAACTGAATAGGTAAGAATTGTGCATTCTACTTGATCAAACTGTGAGGAATTTCTCTACCAGATATACCCATTATGAAAAGTAAAGGTTCTCTTTTATAATCACTCTTTTGGTCGAAAACTGGTAGATATGTCAATATGCATGCACACTACATCATAATGAGAAAATATGCATTAATCATGCCCATATGCATAAACATACCTACAATTATATTAATACACCTTACTATGATCTGATCATATTTTATATGTATCTATATCAAGTAAATTCTAATATATTCAATGTAGCATTGTTTTGCATACAGATTCTTTCAGGTCAAAATTGTTTACCACTTTTATGTTGATATGTAACATGTTATTCTTTCTGGAATGTAATCGACTGGTTCAAATGAGAATATATATGTGGCAGAGATTCAGGACTAGAAAATATACACTTTTCGCTGGATAGATCTGGATATTCTCTCTCAAGGGATCTACTTTAATTGCATTTATTTCATTGACGAAAACCTATGATTAGTTGAATTGAGTATTAACAAGGTAATAATTATCATCATGGATGTATTCCGAAACGCTTTTCTTCTACAATGCTACCCTTAAGGTTAGAGACATTATACGACGAAATGGAGGGCTTATTTACAATTATGTAATGAAAGAATATGAAGTTTCGCTACAAAACTAAGATAAATCTTGAATGATTTTGAAAGGATTTTGCCACGGTTATTTGCTAGGATTCACGACAAAGAAAGCTCGTGACTCTCAAAAATAAAATAAAACATAATAATATATAGCATGGAGCGCCGTGAAATAATTTGTCATAGACTTTCGGAGATAAGATTATGTCAGAAAGGTACAAAAAGATGACCACGTGAAGCCTCTAGTCCTGAATCTAGTGACCACTCAATCACCATTCGTGAAAATATGCTTTTGATATCTATGGTGTTATGTGTTACAGTTTCTGTTGCAATGGCTCTATCTGGCCTAGCCAGGTGTGGCCTCGCACGGCCGAGTATGGCCAAGTGAGGCCGACAGTTGATGGGTTTGGCTGAGTGAGGCCAACATTATGGTTGAGTATGGCCGCATGAGGCCAATGTGTCAAATAAGTCTTCCTTCGCCCACTTAAACTCAACCATATTATAGAGGCAGGATTATTTTCATTGCAACCAAAATAAAGTATTTCAATCACTATTCCGGATTGTCTTACCAGTTCCTTTCCTCCCACACACTAGTTCTGATTTGAGGAAAATTAGTTATAATTATGACAATAGAATGACGTACCTCCATTTTTATTCATAATCAAATTTATTTTTACAAAGTTAAGGCTGCTCTTTTTTGATAGACTGTTTAATTAGTATCGTATTTCTTTTCTTATTGATATCAATAGAATCATGTTTATAGTTCGTTTTTATTTTGAGATTTGCTTCTCAGATGTCAACAAAAAATGGATCTAAGTGGATACCCCGAATCACTACTAACATAGGGATCATAATGACAATTCTGCCTTATCTCCTTCCGATTGTAAAATCAAGGGCTAGTTGTTCTCATGATATGTTATAAGTTTAAACGATATTTATCGCTAGTCCCTTTGTCAGGAAGAATATCAAGGATCTAAATATTTGTCTTTTTAGAGTGAAGTATTTCTGATGATAACGGTGAATACCCCTCTTAATTTTCATAGATTGAAGTACTCAATATGTGTTTTGGCCGGTTATCTTGATAGAATGATAGAGACATCTTCAAATGAATGTAAACTATACACCTTTCTACCAGGAATGTACATTGAACCATCCCGTAAATACGCCTTGATCTGAAAGGCCTGGATGGTCGATCGGATGCCACATCCCGACCGATAGCTTCGCTCTATTACACTAGTGGGCGCCACACTATGGAAGATGTGTATATACATGTAAGAGCATTTTGTCACTCTCATAATAATTTAACATTCTAGAAGATAGTAACAACCTCAATTAATTAAGAGCGAAAGTTATCAAGATGTGCACTCTTTGAAAAATGAAGTCTCTCAAAACAGATTCAGTTGACCGTTTTTCATACATCTTATTTTAGTTTGTTTTGTATTACAAATCAATAACGTTCTTTGGTTTCGGAAGTGTCTCAGAAATGAGGATGAACGACCAATCGTCTGTAGTAAGTAAAGAAAAAGAAAAAAGGGCTTTGGCCATTGATAGCTTTGCATATACATGCCACATGGTTTTAATCCTAAAAGTATCCAGCTCTAACGACCAGGTTCAACAGTGATACTTTATTCAGCTAATAAATGACAGTTGATATATATATTCTCGATCAGAGTGAACAATATCAAAATATATAATATCAAATTGTTATGGTCACTTTCACTTGAGTCAGCTGACCAACAAGTTTTATGCATGTGCTTGCTGATTGCTGGTATTTCTTCAAGCTAAAGAAGAAAAACCTTTCAAAAGTAAGATAATGGAATGTGTGTTTATTGAAAGTCTTTTATATTGTTGTAATGAAATCTGCTCTAACACAGCCCTAGTCATAATGGGTAAAGTTAGAACTCTATTGTCCTACGCTAAGAGTGTAGGCCCCATCAATTGGCAGGACTGCCCCAGTGATGAAGGATGCTTTGTCGGAGCAGAGGAAAAGGATGGGATAAGTAACGTCGTCCACATCAGCTACACGTCCTAGGGGGATGGTTTTACTCGCCGCCCGAAAGTACTGTCAAGGAAAAGATGTATTGTAAAGGTCAGGATCCACTATGCGGTTTTTGGCCGATTTTGAACCGATTTTGAAAATCGGTTTGTCAAATACTTGTTTTTCTTATGATAGATGTAATTTTCCAAAGAGTTTTGACTGGAAAATATAATTCCAAATGCACGAAAAATGTGTGAAAAGAAAAGTGTTTGGTGCTTTGTCGCATAGTGGATCATGGGCTTAAGATGAGCATACAGTTAGATATGTATCATCAATTATCTAGTTTCAGTAAAATCCAAGTATTTCTAGTTATTAGAGGCAAAATATATAACGTATCTGTCAATTGTGTAAATTGTTCAGAAATCGGTGACATTAATCTTATATTTTATGAATCTGAGGTGTTACTCACTTCATCAAGTTCTTCACGTGTTTTGCATACTCCAGTATGAAGATTGTGGTCAGATCGAATAGATGAGGGACTGTAGCAAAAAGCAAAACATAATTTACTTATGTAACAACAGATATAAATACATCTTGAAGCGACCTAACTGAAAGACTTCAAACATTTTCGCTTGGGAGATTCTAGATTAAAAAAAGATACACCCTTTAGGATAGACGACTGTGATGATGGGCCATTGTATTCATAAACAGTATTTACTCATCAAAGCAGGTAACTGGTTTGTATCATGATATTATATCAATATAAATGATATCTAACTTATCTAAAGCTAACTATGATCATAAGAAGAGAACCCCTAATGGAAATCTAGACCTGTTAATTTTGAATTTGAAATCTCTATATAAAGGGAACCGTGTCTAAATTATGCGTATCTAGATCTCGCTTATCACTAATGATTATTGATCTAATCACTAGTTAGGGAATTTTCTTTGTCCATAAATATAGTCTATTCATCGTCAAAGGGTGTAAAGGTCATGGATAATAAGTAAGACTTACCAAACTACGTTGACCCTGACTCCTTTACTTGCCAGATCTACAATGCCAATATGGAGATTCAGGTACACTTTATGATATTGTGTATGTTTTCTAGAAAACTTATTCGTAAAAGCAAAGTATAAGCGATTGTAGAAAACTACAGCATTATGTGAAAGCACAGAATATTCTGTATAGGTTCATCTTTGTAATGTGTTGATGTCGGTACATGGTATCCATGGAAACCGTAGCAAATGAGTATGGTTTTCAGGCTTTGTTTCTTTTGTAAAGTAGCTTCATCTCACCTAATGCCATGTTTTTGGTCATCCTCAGTAACCCTGCCTGCGCTGCCCCGAAACCAATAGCGTATCCAAACTGAATTCCACAAGTATAGCAACAAAGAATGAGCAATATTGATCCGTGCTACCCTCATTTCCTGAGGATGTTTAATATGTAAATTAAATTCCTATACTAGACAAGGTGAACTTAATAATGCTGCTCTTTTTTTCATAGATTTTCCTAACCACAGAGGGCTGTTTTATATGTAATGTATGCCCTTAGGTGTATACAGTTCCTTGAATAATAACATAATTATTCTGCGAAAGTTAAAAGTCAACCCACCGATGCAAGTCCTGTAATGCTTGACATATTCACCACTGATCCTACAATAGAAAGCAGGCTCATTGGTGCAATGCGTAAATGAGCTAAAGATATAATAACCACTACATGTTATCCCAAAATTTACCTCGTTAGTGAAATGACACCTTCGGCAAAGGGTCTCTGTTAGGAACATAGCAGATTCTTCCCCTTTAACATGTTTTTGACAAACATTGCTTTATCTAATGAGAAAATGCAAATATATTTTGATCATGATGTGATACTAAAGTTGGTTTTTGTCCAAACAATATTGTCATTAAGGACAATACAGCATTGTTCCCACAACGATTTCATATTTATAAGCACCTTGCCAACATCAAAGTGTCACCTCGGCTTACGTGATGTCTGAAGCGCATGATTAATGTTAAGATTAGATAGAAATAAATGTCTGCTTGTATTACCTTTGCTCCTGGTAAGGTACGGGAGGCAGGCCTTAGTGACACTATACGTTGCATACAGGTCCAACATGGACCCTTCTACGTCCTTTAATGTAGTCTTCTCCATGGTCCCTAGAAACTTGGCACCCACAATGTTTATCTGGGATAAAATATATATATATATACTTTTAATCTCCAAGACTCAATATGATAATACATCAAGAAATTGTTCAATTGCTCATAAAAACAAATTGATTCGTGCATCGCATATAAGCAGTTTAGTGTTTTTCCTTCAGTTGTTCTTATCTTAATTAATTTGGTGTCATAAGAAACACATGCGGTCTACCTCCTCTTTTTTAGTACTTACCAAGTGGTCAATTTGACCAAATTTAGTGATGGTATCTTCAATGAACTTGATGACATCATCCTCTGAGCTAACGTCCCCAACGTGTGCTAGTACCTGAAACGTTCCACAGGAGTGTGACATAAATCTGCTGTCAACTTCTTTCAGCTTAGCACATATCAAGTAGGTTCGGGGAACCTGTATTTGGATCCATACTTTTAAAAAAAGCAGCGAAAACACCCAGACTTGAGGACCGTCCATCAATTGCGTACACACAAAGCATAACATCAAAGATTAGATAAGTCACACATTTAAGGAAAAGTGAATTTCACTGGCTTATCCAATTCAAGAGATATCAATTTCAACTGCAGGTATGAGAATGTACTCGCTGTGTCAACTGCTATACAAGGCAACTTACCCTAGAGTCCGGCAGTCCCTGGGCCCTGAGCCTGCCCAAGGTGTCATCTAGCCGTCCTCGGTGGTTGTCAATGAGGGCCAAGCATGCGCCATACTCGGCAAACAGCATGGCAGTTCCACCTCCTATTGTACCCCCAGCCCCTAGGACGAAGACGACAATAGTCTGGGTGATGGTACCGCTGTTAACTTAAACTTAATAGCTATAAATAATATGTCATATTACTTGTCTACTTATTAGCTATGAATAATGTGAATCAATGTTTTTTTTTTCCAAATGTCCATGCTTGTACACCCCACTATCATCTGTGCACGCATGCAAATAGCCAATGATGCTCCAGGAAAATTCAAGCTTGGATTTCGCTTAGAGCATTAAAACCACAAGCATTTAAGACATAAGAAGGAGCAATTCAAGTCAAGTATCTATCAAATATGCTGTGAGCAATCCTCTTAATTAAAAACTATATGCATATAATTCGCACATTTATATAACATGCCCCTACAAATCAATAAATTGTTTACAGGTACTTTATATATATATATATATATATATATATATATATATATATATATATATATATATATATATATATATATATATATATATATATAAGCGAAAACTAGCGATATAAGATAAATTCTAATGAATTAATGGCGGTGAAACAATGTCATGTTCAGATATACAGATCCGAAAAAAACATCAAAATGCTAGACTCCCACTATCTAAAATATACAAATTTTTAATGGAAAATGTTATTTATAGTAATGCCTTTGTCAACCATTTACCCATTACGTACCTCTATTTGGTCTCCTGCCACCCTCGTGCATAAAACAAGGAGGTATGGATCATGTATGTAAGTAACCAAGTAGACAATGTGTCAAGCAAATAAAAAGTGTATGACGTGATAATGTTCATAGACTTACCTGTTATTACAGCCACCTTATCGTTGAAGCACCCAAAGACTGAGCGGTCCATCTTAACAGAACAGGCCATGGTGGATAAGCAGTGAAGTGGGAAGCGTCTGTTGAAAGCCGAGCCAGTGTTAAAGCCTTCTACTTGTGGTCACTGTTGCATCAAACAGTTTATATAGCCAGCCAGCGTCTGTGTCTGGCATTTTGCCCATATGTGCATGATATTGCTAATATGTGCATAACACTTGGAAGAATAGGGTTCTGTCCTGAAAGTTTCTGCTGTGAACAAACTCAACAACATACATGCGGGAACATACAAACCAGATGTACCCGGTCATTTGCGCATTTCAACTAGTGATACATTATTCCCTCTCTTTGTACAACCATACAGGGCGGATGCCAAATTGCCTCCCTCCCACCCTTCAAAAGCTATAAGCACTTTATCATATCATAATGGTGTTATGAGGGCAGGGTAGTTGCGTAACACTTTCTTGTATAACACTCGCAACCCCCTACTTATTTATTCCCAGCTGTGTAGTCATCTCTTTGTTACCTATTTACACTGACAGTCTAATGCATAACATAGGGGATCATTGGACTTCTTTATACTGCAGTACCAGGACGTTTTCAGTTAGATGGAGGTAGTTAACTTTCGTATTTCTCTGCTAACAAAAGGTCTGACCTGTCATTCTCTGATCCGGTTATCCGGGCACTTTGCAAAGGTGGCGCTGCAGTAAGGTGTGAAAGTTAGTGAATACAAGACCATGGGTTCAGAACCTTCTTATAAAGATATGTCTTTTATCTCACATCCAAGGATATATTGTGAATTTTTTAGAATTTATTGAATGGTGTATTTGTATCTTCTCACTGTATGAATGTTCCCTGCCCTCAATGCTCCTAGCCTTATCACTGGTATCCATTGGGTTGTTTGCACCAAAGAAAATGGCGGATATACGGCCTTGAGCCTAGGAAGAGCAAGGAAGGGGTCCCGAATCCCAGAATTGAGGAATTGGGATGTGCCATTCCTAGGAAATATTATGTAGATGTATCTATACCTGCTATGATCTAGTATAATAAAACTGCAGTCGCTGTGTGTTTCTTTGCTTTTTGTTCTGGTTCCTACAATACGTCTATTAGTATCAGGAAAAATGAATTGAAGTAATTCAGGATACTTTTATTTTCAGGCTTCATGAGTGATATCAAATAGGTGCAATCTCAACATCTAAATACTCGGGCTATATGTATTGTTAATGCCTTGCTTGTACTTGGTTATCGGGTCCTCATCGTTCAGTTAACAGGTTAGGGACAGGACTGAAACTAGTAACATTGACACATCCCATATCGTTGCTAAATCCTGCATCGCAGGTGTCTTGTTATCTAGCATTGCTATAGGCATTTTAATTTCTAATTGAAATAAATCATGTAATCTTTGTTGCCGAATTCTAACAAATGTATATGAATAAAGAATAATGTAAGCTAGATAATATTTGATGGTTACACAGATTTCTACCGTACAGATTTTCTAAAAATTTGGTTTAAAACTTTCTGGCCAATAGGGTTTCAGTATTTATACCACGTGATGTAAACAAATGTACAAAAATTGAAATAAGTCATCTCATAATTTTTTCCGAATTCTAACAAATGTATGTTAATAAATGATAATGTATTTTAGATAATATTTGTCAATTAGACAGATTTTTACCGTACAGGTTTTCTATAATCTTTGTGTATGTATTTTTGACCAATAAGGTTATAGTATTTGTATCACGTGATGTAAACAAGTGCAAATAAGATGGCACTTTTTTTTGCCGATTCAGCACTTATGTTTAGCATTTTGAGTGCATTCTCTTGTACTAAAGTTGTATTATAAGATATTTTCAGGCAAAAATAATGAGTCTCTGGTTTTCTTAAAATATAAAGTGTTTTATGTGTTGATATAACCAAAAACATAGTTATTTAAGAAATTTGATGACAAATAGTCAACGTTGTTGTATCTTGCATCGTTGCACAATGCTGCATCAGTACAAGAATAGCGGCCCGTCCCTAACCTGGTTAAGCGATCACTGAAGCTGATGATCCACGTTACGACATATTCTACAACAACAGAAAAGTTAGAAGCAAACCGATTTCAGGACCGACGCATTTTTGTCGGGCCAATATCGGTCAGGTAATTCAATCTATTGGGCCTAAAATCGGTCCATAATCGGTCCACAGTCGGTCCACTACCTATGATCCATTGTGAACATGCAAACCGACTATTTCCTTGAATTTTAGACTAAATACCAATAGGAATACTATGAAAAAAAATCGGTTGGCTTATTTATCAAAATTGTGGAAATATTATTAAATTTCATGTCTATATATGTTCCATACGACCAGAAATGTATGATATTTTATCTATTTGATTAATAAAACGTAAAATAGTAAAATACTTATCACAAAGTATTGTAAAATATACCTCGTAAAAGAATATTTATTTTATTAAAATTTTGATCATATTTGTATTCTTATATGCCCAAAAATGTACGAAATAACATTGAAAATGTATAGACATAATCAATCGGTCCAAAATCGGTCCAAAATCGGTCCAAAAATATTAAACATGCTTAATAATTTTGTCGGGGCATCGTCGGTTTGAAATCGGTTGGAATAATTTAGTCTCACATGTGTCGGTTTGGAAATCGGTTGGAAAAAAATCGGCTGACATGATCCACGTTGCGATATTTTCCAAAGTGAACCGATTTCCAGCCGATTTCCAGCCGATTTCCAGCCGATTTCCAGCCGATTTCCAGCCGATTTTGTAGATAGAAAATATTTTGGAAATCGGTTGGAAATCGGTTCAATTTTGTCGCAACGTGGATCACCGCCTTGACATGATGTTCATCCAAACCGACAAAAGAGAGAACCAAACCAATCTCAGGACCGACGTTTTTCTGGTCGGTCCAGAATCGGTCCACAACCCATGATCCATGGTGAAGTTGAAAACCGATTATTTCTTTGCATCTTATGCTAGAAAGTATTAGGAACAGCAGCAAAAAAAAAAGTTAGCTTTTATCAGTACAACCTGAAATATAACGTATTTAGTGTGTACAAATAAAAATAAATGAAAGCAATAAATATCCATCAGAAAGTATTAAAAAATGTATCGCATTAAAGCACATGTTTTGTAATATATCATAGTATAGTTTGCAATCTAATTGACCCTAGAAGAAATCAAATGACGTTGAAAATGCATGGACATAAATGAATCAGTCCAGAATCGGTCCATACATTTTAAACATAATTAATAATTTCAGTGGTCCATTGTCAGTTTGAAATTGGTAATTTTCTGCTCAGAAGTCAGTTCATATTATAATCGGCTGGTATGATTCATGAACCGATTCCCAAGAAAAATGCAAACCTATTTCGGACTGACACATTTTTAGGTCCAACAATGGACCAACTTTGTGATCAGCTCAGTATGTATACACCCTTCTTATGAACCTGTGCAGGCCTGCTGCGGCCCAGACCAAGGGAGGAGAGTCCCCTCACTGCCCTGCATATAGGCTAACCGAGGGACATTTTGAACTTTTTTTCTAAATCCAATCAATACACTAACAATAAAGTAAACTGATCATTTTTAGCACTCATATCTGCATGTAAAAATATCTGTTCTTTGCTACCAGTAACCTAATTTCATGAAAAAAGATGCAGTTTAGACACATTAAGGAATCTTTAAGGGAAGATTGACTTTATTTTGAAAGGAGTCAACTCTAAACACAAGTCAATGACAGGTACTCAACAACAGGAATTGTTTTGTACCTCAGCTTGAGTGGGTGTTTAGGGGCCCTAGGCTGTGGAACTGAACTGGTGTGAACAACCACAACTAACCCCTCTCCCACCCCTCCCCCACACATACATTCTGTACACTACTAACAAGTACAGACCTTTGACTATCTAAATAGGCACTAATCCTCACTCAACTCTGCTCCAAGCCAAGTGACCAGTGCTGCAGACTGCACTCCCCTCACCAGGGTTCACATTTCTGCCAAGAGGGGGTGCCACCTTTAAATTCAGGGCACCACCTGGGAGGTGAATTAAGAACTGAAATTATATTCTGTTTTTAAACCAATGTAAATGCTATTTCATGTATTTGGACACTCAAGAGAATGAAGGGCACACAATTTGTCTCTAAATGGAGTAATATTACCTACAGTAATCCAAGCAAATCATGCTCAAATGTTCACTTTTTATTTTTTTCCAAGTTTATTTATCATAACTAATCCCACAGATGGTGAATACTGTTTATTTTTTCCTAACATTTGTGTAATTCTCTATACTTGTTATATACTGAGTTTAGTGAGAATTGCACTGGTAGTTTTTTTGTAATTTTACAAAAGCTCATTTTCCCTCATTTTTACCAATAGTAAAGGTAATTTTCTCATTTAGGCTGTAATTTTTGCACAAATGGTAAAATATACAAATTTCAGTCTGTATTTACGTGTATAGATATAAGTTTTGAGCAAAAAAATTATCTAAGAAATTTGGCTGGTCAATAAAAAATCAGGCTGAACACCCAAGTACCTTCAAGCCCCATGCCAACCAGGCGATTTTACCAGCAACCGGTGATGCGTGACAGACAGGGTTTGAGAAAATTGCCAGTAAAGCCATATGCATCATACTCACTAGACAATTTTGACCTCAGCGATCATATCAACTCTGATCACCTGTCAGTATGGAAAATTGAAATATTCATGTTAAATCTGTATCACTGGGAAGATCGCCAGACAATTTTATCTGTAATTTTGTCAAACACATTTCAATATAGCATACTCATGGGCAATGAGATAAAAATACGATTACCGAGGTCAAAATCACCTTGCGGGTGTGGGGCCTAATACTAGGCAAGTTTGATATTTTACTGGCAATTAGACTGGCAATTTACTGGTGATCCTGTTCCCTGCGGCTTGTTACCCAGAATGCACAACATTCCAACACGAAATCGCAACTGTGATCGCTGGGGGATTGTGCCCGGGTTTCCAACGAACGACTTTCATGGAGAGTTCCTACCGACCATGAACGACTTAATATAAAGAAAATCTTTGCACATTCTGGTCGTTCAGAAAGCAACAATTTCTTGTTTCCACTGAACGACTTAGAAACAGGATTTGGGGACGATTCTGAGACATTGTAAACAACCATTTCCAGTGACTTGATGCAGAACACACAGGGAACAATGAACTTGATTGCTTTTAATTGATCTGGGGAAAAATCGTTTGCTATAGTCTTGAGGAAACATTAAACAAGTTGAATATTTGGTCGTTTGTAAATCTTTTGCTTTCTGCAGTCATTTACTGTCATTTGGAGTCATTACAGATGTCTTTACCAACGATTTGCTATTTCCACTAAACGACTTTATCAATGACCACCTAAGATTTCCAAATCTTTTCCCTGTCTTAGGCTGTCATTTAGGAAATGTTGTTTGGTGGAAACCCACCTTGAGATTGCCTAGTGGGTATGGTACTTTAGGATGAGGAGAGCCAGGTCAATGTTCAATGCCTTCAGGATAATTACTCTGAGAAGAGCAACCACGCAGTGGGGGTGGGGGGGGGGGTGTTCATGTTGCTATGTCATTCATGTATGGCTGGCGTGTCAGTACTTTAGTCAGGACTTACCTCTGGGCCCATTCAAGGGTTATTGTAGCCCACATAAGCCCCGTATCCACTAGGTGATTTTTACATAGCCGGCAAATGAATCTGCACTAAAATCGGTCGATTCTTAAGCCGCATTAGGACACTTTTGACCTCAGTGATCGTGTTTTCCTCAGATGGCCTGTCAGTATGGTGCATTGAATTATGCATGTTTGATCTGGATCGCTGGGAATATCGCCGGACGATTCAGATGGCGATTTTATCACACATGCATATTTCAATTTGCCATACTGATGGGAGATCTAAGAAAAACACAATCGCTGGGGTCCAAAGTATCCTAGCGGGTATGGGGCTTTATGATTGCCTTTTAGTATGTTGCACTTAAGCCCTATAACCACTGGGCAAATTTGCCAAAAGTCGGCTGACTAATCAGTTCCAAAATCGTCCAACTCTACTTGAAGAGTTGGCCAATTTTAGCACTGACTCAGATTAAAGGAAACATTGCACATAATCAAAGGACAAGACTAAAGCCGTGTCTCCACTTGAGCGACAGAGTTCAGAGTTTTCAGTGGCAACAAAGCGGGCACTGAAGCCACAGCCAAGTAGACAGGCTGGCACCAAGTAATTATGGAAGCCACACGTCGCTGGGCGATAGACATGGGCAATGGGTGAAAATCCAGCAACATGGGCGATAAACCCTATCAAACATGTTTGATTTCATACCCAAAAACCTCGGCGATATAGGGGTTATGTTGCCAGCCAGAACGGCCAGAACGGCTTTCACCCCTCGTCGCCCAGCGTTCTAGCTTCAGCGCTGGGAGTTGTTGCTCAAGTGGAGACACTGCTTTAGTGTTTTTCTGTTCAATTCATTGAGTATGTTATAAGCATCCAAAAACTGTTAATCCTAGAAATATTTTAAGGATATTCCAAAAATGCAGACGGAGCTATGGGACTTTAATATTTGGTATATCTTATATGTTTTTAAGGGAAATCTCCTAATTTGTGACGTGACAAATTAAGGACACTAATTGGGAATCCCCAGCATTCAATAAAAGGGAATCCCCAAACCTCAATGGTGAATAGAAAGGAATTTTAGCAGCAGCATTAAATATCTATATTAGGCCACAAACAGGCTAATAACACTTGCATCTTTTACTAACCTAAATTCATTCTATCACCTGAGATTCCCAATTTATTTAGAAAGGGATTTCTACGTATCAAGGACATAACTGAAACCTCAGAAATAAGGGAATTCCCAAATTTTATTTCATTTCCTTACTAATTCATGAATACTTCGACATTTACCAATTTTTTTTCCTTTGCAATATTTCTCGAATAGCAAAGGGTAGTTAATTAAATAAGAAATAGGAGATTGCAAGGAACTCTTTAAACTTGTATATTTCAATATTACATAGTGACTGGTTATCTGAATTGGCGCTAAAATCGGCTGATTCTATGACAATGATGGGCCAATTCTAGCCCCAGTCAGGCAGCCAATTCAGTCAAATTTGCCACTGGGTTATGGGGCTTTAAGCCGGATCCCCACTTGGACGAGTAGATAACAAAATCCGAGGTGACCAACATTGTCCGATCGCCCAGAGACATACTAAAATTGGCGCCGTGATGTCTGGTGACTAACCCACTGAACTATAGAGGTTAATTATCTGTTATTTGTAGTGTGCGTTAATTGTTGTAATTAAGTCATAGATAATAACTAGCTCCGTACGCAGTCTCCTCCCTGTTGACTGCTGTTGTCCAATACATAATCATAGTGCAGTCCCAAGGTAGGAATCCCCTCAAACACATTCAGTCAACGCTCCTGCGCTCTTACACGATTTCTATGCCTCTATCCAGAACCAAGACTGCAGGTTAAGGGTCCGACCTTCCAGGATGTTACTCACACAGCGTTACAGCGAACTCTGACTGACTGAGAGTGGAACAAGCTCTTTTAGAGTGGCACGTCACACCGTGACTCCTCCCCCATTTCACTACTGACAAAGTGAAACACGGCTTACACGTGTGCTTCAAAAGCTCAGGCCCTAATGCCTAAACATAGACTGGCCACCCTCGTCAGTACACCGCTAATCACCGTGGTTTCTGGGCAATTTTTTTTTACATGTTTGATATTTCTCTCTAGCCACTGGCGATTAGATAGCTTAAAGGCTGGTCCCCATGTGGCGACCAATATTACACAAATTGACGGCCACAATGTGGTCTAATTGCCAGGTGACTTACTAAACACTGATGCCAAAATGTCTGGTGACTAAACAACTTATCGCCATGGTTTCTGGGCGAAATATCGGACAAGTTTGATATTTCTCTATACCCATCGGGGACTAGTTAGTCACCAGGCGACATACTAAAGTGTCCTTTAGTTGCAAGCACATTTATAGCAGGAAAGTCCCAACATGGAGCTTAATTATTTGTTCCCCTGGCAATTAGTTAGTTGCCTGGCAACATGTAACTTTCTCCTTGGTCGCCAGTGAATACACTAATATTGCCAAGGTTTAAGCCTGGTCCCCACTTGGCCGACTAAATTTCCTTGGTCGCCGGACGATTAAGCTTGTTAGTAGCCGGGCGACCAACTCCACACTGGCGCCTTGATGTCTGGCGACCAAACCCTTAGTCGCCGTGGGTTTAGGGCAAAATATTTGACATGTTTAATATTGTTCTATGACCGCCAGTGAAAAGTTAATCGTCGGGCAACTAACTAAAGTCTTGTCTCGTCGTCCAGCAACTAACTGCAAGAGCGTCCCAACGTGGCGATTAACTTTTTTTCCAACAAGAAACTTAGTTAGTCGCCCGACGACTTACTTGTTTCTTAATCGTCCGGCGACCAACGTTTGCCGTCGTTGGTCGCCCAAGTGGGGACGCGGCATTAGTCACCACGTGGGGACCTGGCTCTAGACTGGTTTCCACAGAGCGACAAAGTTCAGGAAATAAGTTTAGTCGGCCAACCAAATGTGTTAACTCTTTCAAAATAAGGAAATTAATGCCTCAAATAAGCTCTAAGCTGGGTCCACACGTGGCGACTAAACCCTGGCGACTAGTTGCGAATGGTGGTCCAAAGTGCCAAACCATTCCTTCCCCAGCGATTAGTGCTCTTTGGGGCACTCGTCGCTATGGGTGGGTGGGTTTTGGCTCTTTGGACCGCCATATACAAGTAATCGCTGGTGTTTAGTTGTTCCGTGGGTACCTGGCTTTAGTTGCAAAGGATTGAAAGTGTTAACACCCATTGGGTTTTTTTCGGCAGCACTTGCATTGGTCGTTCTGTGGAAACCAGGCTTTAATTGCTGGGTAGGGGGACTAATGTGCCCTCTAATCACCGCCAGTTTAATGGGAAGAGCATCCCAACGTGGCTATCAATAATATAACTTTTTTTCTCCAGCGACTAACTAGTCACCCGATGACGTACTAATTTCTTAATCACCTGGCAACTAAATTATTATTAAATGTTAGTCACCGTCATAAGTTGCCCAAGTGGGGATGCGGCAATAAATATTGTGCATGTTTGATCCGAGTCTTAGCTTAAATCGGTCGACCTTTGGGATAGAACAGGCCGATTTTGCGCCGATCATTCGGCCAACTCTGTAAATACATCCTATATAGTGGGTATGTAGCTATAGTTTCTGTCTCCCAAGCAAGACAACCAACAACCAGGGGTTAACAGGAGAACACTGCTTTATTCAACCGGACTTCACCTTTTATAGGTTCATAAAATAGAATACAGCTTCTGATAAGTTCACATTCAAGTTGTTGACTTAACACTAATGATACTTTACATGAGTATTACAATACGTCCCTCAGAGCTCAGGATACGTCCTTCAAAGGTAGGGGTACAGATTGAAAGATATAAACGTCCTGCTAGGCGTTACCATGTATATATTTTGGTGTTTTATATTAGTTACATTTACTTATAATGACTCGAAGCTGTGAACTACACCAATAAGATCCCTTGATATAAAACTGACATTTTCGTTTGAATTCTTCCTTTTCCCTCATCTAGTTGATAAATAATTTCATATACCAATAAGGCCTATTACAACTCATTAATTGTTTTTGGATGGCGTAAGGGGGGTTTACACAGGCCGTCAAAATCCTTACGATAGGTGATCATACTAAGCCTTACGACGATCCCGATAACCTTACGACGATCCCGATAACCTTACGATGATCCCGATGACGTGTAAACCACTTTTAACCTAAGGATTTCATTGTCTTAAGCCTGTCATAAGGCTTACGATGATTAAAGGGAACAATTCCTTAAGATAATGAATTTCAGACGTGTTTGAAATTTTTTGGGAAAACCTTAGGATAATGGGCTTACGATAGTAAAATTCACCTTACGATAATGAAGTACTTTGTCTTAAGAGCCTCTGTCGGCCTGTGTAAACCCCCTTTGTCTAGATATTTATATACAAATATATAGGACACTTTCTTTGTCGTAAACCTTCTGTTAATTCTGATGGATTTATTATCTTAAGGATATTGTCGGGCTGTGTAAACCCATGAGAACTCAAAACCTTAGGATAATTGTTACCGATAGCCATAAATAATTATTTACATACATAATTATTCTTCCCGATTTTTGCATTATCTTAAGGTTGACGTAACTAAATTTTCGTAAGGACCCATTGACGGCCTGTGTAAACCGGGCTTTAGTCACATGCTTTGGAAATGACATTTTTTGTATTATGGGATGTTCTGATACAGAGAATTGTGCGTTCCTTTTACTCTCATTTTGAGAAGTTCAATTTATAGATATCCTGAAGGGTAATGACTAGGAAGGGGGTTTAAGGAAAATTATATCACTTTTCAAACCAACTCAAAACGAGTAATCCTGGCATGAGGTTCTTGAAACAATAATTTCTCACTTATTCAAGCAACAACCAAACTCTAAAATACAGTAGCTCAAACCAGCTCACAAAAATGTGTTTTTGCAAGATGCAATACAATGCTATATTGTTTAATCACAACCCCAGTTAGGACCAAGGAGGATATCGGCTGTAGTTGATAGGTACATGACATGACTGGTGGACATTAATGGAAGTTGATAAATAGAAACATCAAATGAATAGATAGCAGCACCTTTCATCACATTGGTTAATTATATCAAACAGTATTTAGTACATGTACATACAAGTTGACTTGTGAAGTGGCAAATCCATGTATCATGGCAAATACCTGTATTATGTGGGTAACTTCGATCATGGCCTTTCACTGGGACACAATCAGCAGTTTAATGTTTAAGTCTCCACCAAAAAGGGGGTGGGTGGGTCAGGACCTCCTGGACCCCCCCTGGATCAACCTAAGCTTTTTAAGCATCACTTGTATAGTGATTTCAAATTACCTTTCACTTCTCCTAGACAGTGTAGTGGTAGTTCTGCTTTCTTTACACAGCTGGACCTACTTACCCCACCTGCCAGGTGCACCCAGAACCACATGCAGGGGTGGAGGTTAAAGGGTAGGTGCAACATAATATTCTGTTCCAGGCAACTGACCATTTGACATCAACCATAATTGATTGATGACAGACTGTAAGTTTAACATTGATAATATAATATTATGAAGCACATACTGCCAAACTGCATTATTCATCTACTTTTATGTTCACAGTGCCACCTTAAAGCTTGCTCAGCTCGAAGACCATGTACGTGTTTGTGAAGTTGACAATAAAACTAACATTTAAAAATCCACCGCAACAACTCTTCTTAGCAGCTTCAGCACCCTGTAAATGAACCTGCATTCACCACACTTAACAACAACTAGATCTATCTCATTCGTGAGTAAAACTACCTACCTTTACTAATATCAATTACACTCATCGTGTTAATCTTTGAATGGCTGCATTGGACTCTTACTATTATATTCTTACTATCTTACTATCATTTAATGGAATGCAATCGAATTTTTCATTCAAAGTTCATTCAATTGTACTGACGTGGCATCAGTCCTAAGTTAACAAAGCCACATGCGTAGGGCAGTGGTAGGGCTGAGAGTGAAACTCCTCTTGATGTGCTTGAAGAGTGTAGGCTAAATCAAGGGAGCCCAGCCAAGGGTGTGACGTCGAAGAACGTTCTGAAAACGCCGCAGAACGTCACAGAACGTTATTAGAAAGTCGCAGAACGTGACCGTTACGTCGCACCTTGGCTGGGAGTGTACCAAGCTAGTGGAACAAGCTAAGAGACTGGGATCTTGCTAAGGGAGTTCTGTGGACATGCTTGGCTGTGCGATTTGGAGCTTTGTCTGTAGGAGTTGAATGGAATAGCAGCTCTGAAAGCGAGAAGACTGCAACTTAGACTAGCTTATACAATGGCATGATTAAAGGAAATATATTGCTTAAATAATTCCCTGCAAATAACGGTAAAGTAAAACCATATATAGCTGTATAGGTCACAATGTATAGCCTAATTGGTTGTTTCATTCTAAACACTCGAGGAATGCTGTAGGAATATTATACCTATGCTAAACGTCATTTATGTGTAATAGAATCAAAGACCAAAAGCAGTTGGCACTATATAGATTCCCGCTCCTACCCTGAACATCGACAATTGCTTATTTTTGTATGAACACTTACTGAAACATTTACTGAAATTCTGCTTGTCTGGACAACCAAAACCGGTTTCCCTGACTTCTGTCCTTGTTTTCAACGCTCATTATCATTATGCATATACATAAAGGCATGCAGGCGCTCAGAGTATTGTATACAGTGTGCTTTGGACATGCACCTCCCAGCCAATCACGTGACGTCGCTGAAAGTTTAAATAACGTCTAAGAACCCTATAAATTATGAAGGTCACAGAACGTTCTTAAAACGTTATCGTTGCGTCTCTCTTTGGCTGGGCTTCCCTTCAACGTACTAGGAGATCCACAAGGACATCTATCACAGCTCGGTCGTTTTGCAGATAGCGAGATCCATTTGCATATAGTTTATCACGGAGAACAAACTGGGGGAAACCTACACCCCGGTTAAAGTCCGTACACGGCCTCTGGACGCTGGGTAGGGCCGGGTCGGTGGTGAAGCGTTCGACAAGGTCAAACCTCCCGTCCACCAGGTCCTGGAGGACCATGGAGACCCTCGCCCTGAGTGGCCAGGCCAGGTGTTCATCCTGCTCCCCCCCTCATCACCTGGAGGTACAGGGACAGGTGGGTACCTTCTCCAGGGCCGTCCCCATCTGGGTAGAGCCTCAGGCGGAGCTTGTAGCCGTTGGTGTAGAATGGCAGGCTGTTGGTGCTGAGGCCGTTGTCCCTTGCTTCTTTCATTTGTTCTGCAAAGTTGTTTATTGGCCAGGTAAACGTTGGCTCAACCTAAGAGGAAAAAAGTGAAACAAACAACTGTTAACTGTCGATTATGATATACGAACGAATTAGGAAAACAAAAGCTGTAGGTCCTTGATTGAGCTCTCTCTTCCGTTTCATTTTCAAGATATATGAAGGTATAAAACTACAAATTAAAACTGGTGTTTTATTTCTTGAAACAAGTCAAAACTATTAACAATTAATATTCTTAACATTCTACGACAGACTATATGAGAGGACTATGCAGTGTCAGAAATTGATTCTCATGTACAAGAATCGGATTTTTGAAAATTACAAACGTGATAGACGTTTTTATTATACTAGTACTGGATCGTTTTTATATCATTAATTTAACTTATTGATCGACATTCGTGTGTAAGTATGTGCAGTAGTAAAGGAAGAAAAAACATACAATATCCATGTACAACAACGAAACTGTTAGGGGTTACATATTGAATAACACAACTTGAATTCTAGTCGAATTAGAGCTGTTAGCGGCAAATAATTAACATTGCTAGATATTTTTCAAGAGATTCACTCATTTTTAATTCGTATTTCTGATCCCATCATTCAATGGGAACACTTTTTTTTAATAGTTTCGCCTAGTTCTTTTCACTTAAACGACCAGTCCATTAATTGGATTTCTCAATCGGTACTCACAATTAGAAGAATAGAATATTGGGAAATCGCGTATTTGAATACATGACAGTACCAGACAACCTCATGTAATATGAGAAGTACATGAATATATTTTTTAAACTAACCTGAAAATAACAGTGAACAAAAACAAAGGTATATAACTGTTATTGGCAAGCAAGAGAAGTATCTGTTTTGATGCAGGTATAAAGGCTGGTAAGGTGCTTGCATAAAGGCGTGATTGCAAATTGTGAAGGCTTGATTGCAAATTGCGCAAGCAGAACCCATGCCAATGAAAAGTTGAATATGGCCTTTTCCAACCTCACAGATAATATTGTCTTCTTGTTTCACTATCTAAAATTCGTTTGATTGTCTCCTTGTAGGTCTATATATCAGAGGCGGATCCAGAGATTTTCAAAGGTGGGGGATGAGTGTACAGAGTGTCCAAAATAATTTCCATCGGACACCGGCTTCATGAGTACTTAAATTAGGGATTTAAAAGGCTGGGCATCAGGAAGGGAGAAGGTAATTGAGCTAACATGGTCAATCATCTTGTGGTCCTCAATGTTTGTCATAACTGTGTACCCATGTTTTCAGGGTGTTCAGCTTTGCGGTATATAAAGGGTCCGTTCTCAACAAGTCGGCAGTCTCAGTTAATGTGCCCCCAAAGAATGGTAAAACGAAGCTAGAGATGTCATCAATTGGAGTAGTAAAGAGATATTCAGAATATTTTAGTTTATTCGGCCTAATATACGTCCCGGGTTATCTCTATGTTCCCAATACCCCTCATGATGTGCAGAATGGCGCGGAATTGAACATTCTGATTAGCTTTTGAGTCTTTTCCTTGTAGAAAGTTTTTTTTGCAAATCGCTAGACTAATGTGTATATCACATCCTAGCAGCAAGCAAAGATGAGATTTTTAGAAAGTAAGGCTATACAAATGTTATTTGAGTTTTTTTTAGTTTTAAGTTGTATCTTGAATGCCTAAATAAACAGAGCAGGAGCAGAATTATGAGCAAACATACACGCATTTAGATAGAGTAGTTATCTTCAAACATCACAATGAATGGTCCTTAAGCCTTCGTATAATCATGAAACGACTGGCCTAAATTCTGAATATCTCTCTTTCTCTCTCTATATATATAAATATATACAATTAAATGGGGTGCAGGGATGACAAGTTATATGGGAATGCACATAATGATCGATGGGGCTGATGAAACAATTCTTGAAAGTGCATCTTTTCCTTGTGACATGTAGATAAGACATAAAGCATTGGATGTACGCAGACAGAAGGCAGAGAGAATAAACATCCTTATTCACCAAAAATATTTTCCTGTCTCCAGAGTAGTTTGATGGCAATTAAAAATTGGAACTGTAAGAACCTAAATCGTACATGGCATATCAGAAATCAGAAATTGCAGATTACAAATACATGATCACGTCAATGCCCAAATGCTAAATAGGATATCAACAATTAAATATTGAATCATTATAATCTCCACTAGATGGCAACAAGGGGGTCTTGACCCACGCGACCACTAGCCTGACACCTGTCCCGCTGATTACAATCTATTTCTGAAGGAACTGGGTTGGAAAACCACAATGATCCCACTTTGCCCCTTTAGATGAAGCATGTATCAACCATAAAACCACAACTACTTGATATATGGTCCTTTATATTCCTATCATTCGCTTATATGTCCGTTTTGCTGACCTCAAAGCCACCACAATGGTTTGGTTGACCAATACGGTCAACCACACAATACCGAAGTCAAACTACATTCCCAGCACCTAGTAATTCACCTAAATGAAGCCTCACACCATGATATACCCACTTGTTAGCCGGTTTGAGGATTCATGCCTTAAGACTAAAATGAAACATGCTTATTATAAGAGACAGTTACATATTAATTATGTGATGTAACATTGTTACTTCAAACTCAGAAACTGTTCGCTGAAAAGTATTGACCATTTTTAAGTATTGTATAGTTTCTTTTGCTGAAAATATACCAATAAATACTTCCTAATATAGTAGGCCCGTATATCTTCATGAAAAGAATTTTGCGCTGATTAAGTGTAATTTATAAGATTTTTTTCCACTTACAACAACACGTATATTAGCGTTTGCTTCCATGTCCTCCTCTTCAAGTCCACGGACTCCCTGAACTGCAAGCATCGTGGTGTCGAACCCTGCACCCGCAATAATCTGCGAGGGAAGAATGAAATCCTGTAGATGGACCAGTAAGAATGAGTGGCGAATGCCATTATTCTAATTGTACCTCAGTAAAAGCTGTACAGATTGACAACTGTATTATTATCACCTGTGTAAACGGAAATGAATGTAACTACAACTTTGTCTCGAAGAACAGATACCATGTAAAGACGACAAATACAACATCATCCCAAACAAAGACAAACAGAAAAACACTCAGGCAGTTATAAGTTGGTGTCTCTTATGTCCTAGCTAGGGAGATTATATCGCGTGGTGACAGGACACTGGGACACTTATCCCCTGGACACTTACCCCTGGACACTTACCCCTGGACACTTACCCCCTGGGACACTTACCCCTTGGGACACTTGTAAACCCCCTAGGACACTTACCCCCAACCATGGTAGATATACAGAATATTAATGACTTAACTTGCAGATTCTGGCTTGATGAGTGGAATGACCGCATAGTGGAATATAGTCTTAAGTGTCCTAGGGGGTAAGTGTCTGGGGGCGAGTGTCTGGGGGATAAAGTGTTCAGACTGAGAGGGTATATGTCCTAGAACCGATCGCTCAGCTTTATATAAAATGTACAGTATCTGATCTCTGAAGCTTTCATCGTGAGTAATGAGGCCCCTATAACATAGTTACTGAAGATATGAAACAGGTACCGAATTTTGACATTGCAAGGTGGGGAAAGAGGGTGTCGGGAATTTTTTCCTCTGTGGAGGGCGGCACTGCATTTTGTCAATGAGGGGGGGGGGGGGGGTGAAAATCATGACGATAGGTCATTGTCGAAGGTATTATGATAGCCCCAACAAATGACTAAAACCTTGTTATAGTCCCTACAATGCTATCGGACTGTGTAAACCAATTCTATTGTAAAAAAAAAAAAATAACATCAGAATGTTGTCTTAAGATTTATAACATGTTCCCTGTTTGTTAGAGTATCGATATATCAACGGAATATGTTAAATAACATTATAGAATATTATATAACAACGAGAACAAGTTAGATTGATTTGGACATAAATATAACAAATATTTATTTTCCTTCCTAAATACATCGACTCTAAAGCTTAAAATGTTGGCTTGATGGTGGTTGGAACGAGAATGATTGGTTGGTAACGCGGCCCAGTATTTATAGTGACGTGACAACAAGTGGGCGGAGCCATGGTTACGTCGCGGTGACGTCAGCGGAACCGTTAAAATAATTATTTTGTTGAGGTCTCGCACCACAAAATATTACATTTATAACATGTTCCCTGTTTGTTAGAGTATCGATATATCAACGGAATATGTTAAATAACATTATAGAATATTATATAACAACGAGAACAAGTTAGATTGATTTGGACATAAATATAACAAATATTTATTTTCCTTCCAAGTGTCCAAAACCAACCTAACGTAGTGAAAGAATTCTATCACATTTAATTTTTTGATTAATTGAAGGCCTAATATATTTGTAAATACAATCTGAACTCCATTGGCCTCTTTCTTTAATATAAGATATAGAAGCACCCTTGTTATGAAGGTATGTGGTGCCTCCCCTCCTTAGGGAATGGGTTGAAAAATTACCAATAACATTTGCCTTAGACAATAACATTTTGAAGCATTTGTTAACACCAGAATATGTTAAAAATTCAACCTCTTTGCTAGAAAATAGTGGGTCATCCCTAGACTTGGGATACCAATAATACATTTTTTCAAGCCAATATACTGCACAGATCTTTTTATTTTCTAATCTATTCACAGGTATCTCATGAGTCTGGCCTGGCTTTTTTGTTTTTGATGATTGCACTTTTACTAGGCAACCCCAAGAGTAAAATTTTACATTTTCTCTTTTTAACATGTGAATTGAGCTGACAGCGTGCCCCACTCTTAGTAGTGTTCTGAATAGAAATACTATTACAATCCATACTAGAATGCAAAATTCATCTGACCATTTTACCTTCCTATACAATTTTTCTAAATGTTTTTCTTCCAGTGGATCTTTACTGTCCTCTGGTAAATTTACAGAATTTTTTACACCTTTTATGGTCATTTTTACATTTGGATCTGACCACCCTGCTACTGGGTAAGCCTTGACATTATGAAAATATATAACCGCCTGATAATAACTGATTACGGATGAAGGCCTCATAAATTTAGATATATATGCTATATACAGGCAAGCTTGAGAAGAATTACAATTGTAGCGTTGCCAATTAAATTTTTTACATACCTTTTCATACATTTTCCATTGCCTTCTCCGTAAAAGTTGGGTGTTTTTCCCCACGGCGGACTCTTTCAACGCTCGCAGGCGCTTTTTTATCTCCTTTTTCTCTGCAAAATTCAAAAATTGCGTTAATACAACACAAATTTGAGCCGGCAAGACATTTTCTGGCCTCCCCCTCATTTTTTACATATAAAATTCTTGACAGAGTGTCAGCCACTAAATTATTTTTAGTATTGATATAATGAGGAACCAACCTTATTCTGAATATTTTACAAATCCAAAACAATTCCCTCAACCAGCTCATACATGTAGGATTAATACTAACTCCCTTCCTTATCATATGGTATACTTGTGTGTTGTCTGTGAATATATTGACACTATGGTTTGCAAGTTGGCTCAGCCATTCTTGCACTCCTCTTACTATAGGGTAAAGTTCTAACTCATTTATATTATTTTTGTCATAAATAATATCTGTTGGGGCTTTGATTATATGACCACAGCTGGATCCCTCCAGCTCAATGCTATCGTCCCAGCTTCCTGCTAACCAGGACCCTCCCATATATATGCCAAATCCCTTTAATGATGAGTCTGACACTAGTGGAAGTGGGAATTCATTATAGATTAATTTTCTTTTACCATTAAAATTTTTTAAAAATTTTTGCCACCACAATAAGTCATCTCTGCATGCTTGGCCCACCTTTATTGCCTTTAATTTATTTTTTAATAATACTTTATACAGGTTATATATGCGCCGGCAATATATCCTACCTCCATCAACCACATGAGAGCAGTGGGACAACAAGCCCCCTAAGCTTTCCAGTTCCTTTCTAGAAATAGTACATTTTTTGACATGTTTTTCAAGGAGTTTCTCGAGTTTCTCTAGTTTCTCTTTAGGGAGTCTTATTTCCATTAACTCTGAATCGATTTCTAGGCCTAAATATTTACATATTCTGCTAGGAGGGCTTACTTTTCCCCATGAAATATGGAATCCAAGGTACCTTAATACTTTTATTACCACACTTTGAGCCCATTCAGCCTCTTCTATGCTACCAGCGACTACAATGAAATCATCCAGATAATTCACTGCCTGAATGCCATACATATCTGATAGAATACTATATATGAACTCAGATATTTCATTAAAATACATTGGCCCTAGCCTTAGGCCAAAAGCAAGGCGTGAATCCTCTATATATACTTCTTTATTGTCTATTTCCCACCTAAGTCCCATATATTTTCTATGACCAGGAAATAGTGAAACAGCCCTATAGGCTGACTTGATATCGACCACTGCCATATAGTCCTCCTTGTTTAGCAAGGCTAAAACATTTTCAATGCTTTTATATTTAAATTCTTGGATTATTTCGTCACAATAATTATTTACTGAATATTTTTCAGGCATTGAACAATCTGTGATAGGCCTAACGCCCCCGTCTGGCTTTGGGACAGCTCCCATACTATGAATACAAGATGGTTTTTCATTTACTATTTTTAAATAGCCTTCGGCGAGTTCTTTTCCGATAATTTTGTCTAACTTTGACTTATTTTCATCCTCAAAAACTGAGTTATAATTCTTGCAGTCGTATTTTAAGCCGTCAACAGGCACTGAGCCGTCAACAATTTTGAAGCCGTCTACGATACCGTCAACATTAGGTCTAAACCTATTTTTGCATTCCTCTGTACCCAAAGACAATAGATATTCAAATCTACAAGGTCTAAGTTGGGCCAACTCGCCCCCTATATAATGCATACAGGTACAAACGCCTCGGGCACATTTTTCGTAGACAGTAATGTCCTCCCCGCCCGGCGAGCGGGACACGAACAAGATATTATTTGGCGAAAAACTAATATCTTCATTATTTACCGATAGATTTTCTTCAAACTTTGTATTTTTGTCGACAAATACCCCATCATCTAGATTATCGACACTAACCTTGGTTCTATCGGCTAATTCTTTGTTAAAATCCAGAAATTCATCCTGCAAAATGACATTTTCGCCCTTCTTCTCCGAAGGAGTATGTGTACTATGAGCAACCGAACCCGTGACGTCATCGCTTTTCGTACCGGCTTGTCCGGCCAGAAATGCGGGCGTGCACGCGTAACATTCATTTTCAAGAACAACTTTATCATGGATTACCTCAATTTCAGGCGTGAAATTACCATCAGTGGGATTAAACTCGTCCTCAAGAACACGGAGGAACCCAACATTACCATCACATTTGCGAATTATGGAGTAAAAAGGAACATTTTGGATCTCAGCAGCCGGCTGAGTTTCCCGCGACTGGGTCACTGCGCTACAATCGATGACGTCACCGCTATCAGATAAGTCGTAACTAAGAGCTGGCGCGTCTAGCAACCCAGGTTTTAAAGCCTCATCCTACTTCTTGGTCGTTGTACTACGCCCACAATCTTTTTTAGCATGACCTTTCTGGTCACAAATGATGCAGGCGTGGAGTAAACCACACTTTCCAAAACAACCTGCCTCGGAATTGAAACGGAAACAAATCTTTTCCGACCCGTTTGCACCCCCAGAATATTTCTGTTTGTTCTTGTACGAGCCCCCTGACTTGTTAACTGAGGCCTTATAGGTATTGTCAAAGCTGAAATTCGAGAAGACATCCTCCTGTTCAATTACCCCGAATTGCTCGTACCCTAGCCTGTCCGCCCGTTCCCGGACGGCCACATCATATTTGTTAAAACAATCGAATGTATACATCCTTTTTGAGGCTTTTTCCGCGAGTAACTTTACGTGTTTGACAGCGGGTTGAGGGTCTTTCTTCTCATGTATTAACTTTTCTACAGTTTTTAGACCAATAACCAAAATTTCCTCCACATTTTTTGGCTTTTCCCCCTTATTACAGAATCTTTTTTGTGCAAAATTCTTTGTTCTACCTTTTTTGGTTTCAGGTGAAGAGGAGGGGCTGCCCGAGGTGGTCCGAGAACGGTCTGAGCTCGTCGAGGAACGCTCTTTGGTTCTAGATGGGCGCTGTTGCCGTCTTGACTTCGTCCTCTTCTTCACCTCCTGCCAGGTTTCTTCTGACGAGGAGCCAGCGTTGTCCGACGACCCTTGGACGTCTCTTGACGCCCTCCTGCTGGCCTCTGCCAGTTGCTGGACGGTCGCAGCCATGCAGGTAACCGTACGCTCCATTCTTGTCATCCTGTCATTCATCCGGTCCTTCGGTACTTGGTGCCGGACTGCCTTTGGGCTCGTCGAGGATGACGAGCCCCGGATCGTACCCGAACGGCTACGACCCCTCTTCGCTCCACCACCATCTTCTCCTGCAGCATCAGAGTCCACTGACACTGCCAAGGTATCGGTACGATCACATTTTTTGCCTGTTGGGGCCTCGTGCCTTACCCCACATTTCTTGCATAAATTGTTTTTTCTCTGTCTTCTCCCCATAGCTGGCGCGTAGAGGAACCTCTCATGCGTTGATAATGCGTTAAAAACTACGATAAATGCGTTTGATAGTCGTACCAGAACTTCCTAAACCCCTTAAGAAAGTCCGCTGGAGATGTTGGCTTGATGGTGGTTGGAACGAGAATGAATGGTTGGTAACGCGGCCCAGTATTTATAGTGACGTGACAACAAGTGGGCGGAGCCATGGTTACGTCGCGGTGACGTCAGCGGAACCGTTAAAATAATTATTTTGTTGAGGTCTCGCACCACAAAAAATTACGTTATTCTAAGGTTGTGCTAAGCCTTCTGCAAAACTAGCAGGAGTAGGACGAACATTTCTGACACCTTTGACATTTCTATTAAAGAAAAAGCTTGGATGAATGCGATTATGACAATAAAATTCAGCTTAGGATAATGATGTATCTTTTCCTGAGAGCGAGGCTCGGGTGAATGCGATAATGACAACAAAACTCAGCTTAGGATAATGATGTATCTTTTCCTAAGGGCCTCTGTCGGTCTGTGTAAACCACCCTGTCATATGTCATTCAATTTGTTCTCATACACATAATTATATTGAGCACATCCACTGCCATAAGCCTTCTATCATTTGTCATGATTGTCAAAAGCCTTACATTTGTATCCTTGCTAGCCTATAAAAGCTTGAGATAATTATCGGAATGTGTAAACCCTTCAGGACCACTACATCTTAGGATGCACATCTCTGACATGCTCAAAAATTATCTACATACACGTCAATTTTTCTGTATAGACTACTGTCCGAAGGCTTACGATAGTGCATTGTCCACACATTGACGGCCAGTGTAAACCGGGCTTGACACTGTGGTGGATTTGACGGTTGCCACGCTCTCCACGTGCCGGTCTGTCTGGAGAATCTTCACCTTATTTTGTGGACAACATTATCTTAGTCCATGGAAGTGGGCTTCGAGATATTACGTACGTCATTAAAGTTGCAAGATAGGTGCATAAAACTTGAGGCAAAATACAAAAATTACCTACTAATTTCCCAGATTCTTCTGCAGCCCAACACTTGCACCCTGGAGCTGACGGACAGGCGGACTACTTTAATGTCTGACTACCCAGACTCTCTGGGCATGGCATTGCAATAATTATTGTTTCTATTGTCCAAATACGACATCATAATAATCATCATAATCGAATTACTACATCGTTTCATCTATCTGTAAATGCGAAATAGCTAACGATGATTTTACAAGGATGATCCATTCAAACTCTTTGCCGGGTCGCCGTTGACCGGTGCGTACATCGGCCATATCAATTTTGCTACAACGCTTAGGAATTCTTCATTAGAATAAATTACCTTTGAACACCTACGACTAATAAAGAAATAGGATTTTCTTTGGATGATCCAAGATTTATAGTTATAATATATATACGAATAATGATGAAGATCTTTTGCAACATTCGTGTTGTTTTTTTATGTTGTTTTTTTCAGCAATATTACCTCACCTCCACTATACCGTGTATTGTAATAGCACCAGATAATCAAGCTGAACAAAAATTCGATACAGATTGATAAAAACAAAACGATATAACGGAGTCTATTTTGCGCAACCCAAATTGCCAGATACGAAATCATTTTGAAAAGCCAAAGAGGAAGTTTTCGAGGCAACCGGAAGAAGTATGGAAGGCACCAGGATCGACCATTCAGAGATAGATAAAAGTGATATAAGATTCTGGTCGAATTAGAGATTTCTAGTGACTAATATTTAGAATTGTTGGATATTTTACAAAGGACTGACTTTTTTTTATACACTTCTGGTCGTATCGCTTAATGTGACCACCTTTTTTTCAGGTTGTTTCAGGTTGTTTCAATCAGAGCTAATTGACCAGTACTGATTGAAACAATCAGAATGTTGGTTCAATCATAATTTTTTTCAGAAATTGGCGAAATTATAACGGAAATTTGGAGTGTATTCTTTGGATATAGAGGTAGACTGTTTTTATATTTCCTGCTATTCTTTTACTCACCTACGATAGTACTGATAATAGACGGTTGGCAGGTAACATGTTGTCCAATGTTGTGCAAATATCTGTAGTCGGCCAAGTATTTATATAAATTATTCTCAATCTATAAGCTCCATGTCATGCTATGAAGGTCTACAGTGAATCAATTTACCTGAAAACCTGCAGACTTAAGTCCATTACACCACTTCGTACATTGATAAAGACGTTTGGTTAAACTCCATATCTGAATGTCGTGAAATAGATCTCAATCGCTAGCAACAAGCCTTTTTGTGTCAGGTCGCTATATCTAGACGAGCCTTAAAAAACTGGCCTGAATTATGAAAATGTGGTTGGCACGTATCCGGCCCTGTAACTGGGTCAGTTGATCAAAACAGGTACAGTTGTTGGAGCGACTTTATGAGAATGAAGATTTGTAGGTAGGGTGAAACAAAATAGAACTGCATTTCGTATTCCATTTTTCCGTTTTCATATTCGTTTGAACATGCCTTTGGAAAATGATACTGAAAATATGCCTTATTGTTGTGCAATCGACTGATGTTTTAATTTGTATGATCAATGTACAAAATCTGATAACTCTGCCATTGAACAGCTGTTGAAGAGAACTAACTTTTATATAGAATCGACAAGAACAGACTTATACCAAACGGCCCTATTTCAGTCACACTAGTTTTTGCATTTTTTGCAATTGACTTTTAAATACAATGGCGCCATTATAGATCTAACCTTAAGATTTCTATGAAACTGTAGGAAATAACAATTAAACATATATGGATCCTAAAAATGTAAAAAGAAAAAAAAAAGAATAAGGGGTCACCATGGAAACTTTTGTGGTACAGATTTTCATATTAAATAAATTGTTAAATGAATTAATTAAAATATAAAATTTCTGATAGAAATGTTCATCCAAAAGAAATCAACCTTAAAAAATTCTCTAAAATTATACATAATGTAGATATAAGTGTTATCTGTCATTTTCTGGAAAAAAAAATTGGGGTCACCAGGCTAACTCGGTAAGGAAAGCTGCATATTTGCTCTAAAATGGGAAAATGGTTTTATAATGGGTACCTATGTATTTTTAGTTTTAAACCAATTTCAGATTTTGCCATAACAAATGCAACAAGTGGTATTTTATCCCCGAGATTAATATGAAACCATAGATATTTACTACATGAATGTAGTATACATATCAAAAAAGATATAAACAAAAATGATTTTATTTTCATATGAAGTTGTTTTCAACAGTTTCGAAATGTCCATGAAATTAGCCATATTTGAACACATGTAGGTCTAAAATTGAAATAGTGCTAGGTTATTCTCTTTTATTTTTGAATTGCCCATATACTTATGTACATTATTGCCAATTTTGATAAGAATTGAAGGACTTTGGTATTTTGGCCATGTGTATAATGGCGCCATTGCCTTTAAGTCATGCTCAATATTTGAATGATTAATGTTTTCTATTGATCATACAAGCGCATTCAATATTAAAATTATTTAATCATTTCTCTGGAAAGATGTGTGCCGATGATGTCTATCCCCAAAATTGAGCTGGCCGCCATATTGGTGATCAATCTGTAGGCTTAACTATTTACATAAGGTGAATATAGAAAACACATATTTATGCCACATTCACTTAAAACAAACTCCCTCCGCGGATCAATAATCAGTAATAACTATAAAGTGAAATATTTGGGATTTTCTTCCTTTGATATCTTATTTATCCTTGGAAACAAATGTTAGCCATATGCCATTTCTCACATTGATTTATGTAATAGCAAGGTGGTCATGATCACCACCGGATGCTCATCAAAAAGTGATGACAAGCTAAGGAATTTTTAACTTTTGGTTTTTTTTTCGTAGTATTCAGCTGCAAATGTATAACCCTAAATAATCACCTGATGTACAAAATAAGAACTATATTCAATCTAATCACATTATAATATACTTTTATTCAACATAATACCATCAGGGCTGAAGCATTCAAGAATTGACAAACTATAGCAGTAACTACAGCTACTTCACTATTCTTTCAAAATGAAATGAAAAACAAAATTAAAAATTAAAAAAAGACAAATAAACCACAGCCTCCAGCCATTCACCTCAGCCCGATAATGACAAGGGCTCACAGGTACACCTGACTCACAGGGCCAGAGGTTAAAGAGTGGGTCACCAGATTAGAGGGGAGGCCAAGCTGTGGTACACACCACAATTACCCCCTACTTACTGAAGGCTACCCGCAAGGGCTTGGTGTGTACCCGCAAGGGCTGGGTACCTTCTTGTATAAAGGATGCCGGAAAAAGTAGTTGTCGGTAAAGTGAACGCGGAGTCTGCTTATGAGGACCAGGCCTCTACAGCTATATAAATATTTTAGTCTTTGCGAGGATCATAATTATACTTTGGGTGCAATTTCGGCTGCCAAAAGTGCAATAGGCCTATATCTTATCGAAAGTGCTGCCAAACGCGCAATATCGGCAAACAGTACAATATCGACAGGAAAAATTTACCAATAATTATGTTGGTAAATTTGGCTGCTGATACTTGCAATAATATTGTTGCAGCAGCAAATCGGCAGAGCACTTTGCAGTGACCTTTTAGGGCGTGTGCAGTGGTAAAAAGTTGTGCACGAATAGACTATCCATACCGAAGACTTTTCGAATGTGTTATTTCATGATATTTATAAAGAACATCAATCTTTAAAAACAATTTTAGACGTTTAAGGACAATGCAAAAGGACACTTTATTACAGAACTGCGCTAATAATGAAACAGCAACTACATGTCAGTGTGCCATTTAAGTCTTTATTCAATACAAATACTAACAGATATATCGTAATATAAATAATAAAACAAATTGCTACATTTAATAAATACAAAACGAAGACCCTTACAAAATAATGTAAATGTCAAAATAGTGATATCTTTGCATTTGAGTCTGTGGACATAAATGAAGCAGATACCGTCCAATGTCAAATTTATCAAACAATATTAATATGAGTAAGCTTACACACTTCGTCATCGAGATGTAAGTGAATCTAAACTTGGGACTTCAAGTCCATTGTCATTAACAAAAACAACCGTTGTAAACCCGCTTTACGCCGTGTGCACATCAGGGCCCGACGGCTCGTAACAGCCTTAATCACGTCGAACGTCCGTCATTAAATTAGGTAATTAGTGCTAATCATGATCAACAGAAACGGCTCGTAACTCCCCCAAAGACATTTGAAAGAAGCAATTTCATTGGTTTAGCCTTAATCAGATCAGCCTTAATCATGATTAGCGACCAAATATTTAATCTAACTCATGAGGTGAATTAAGTTGATGATTAAGGACGATTAGATAATCATGACAGTCTGTCCTAATCAACCTACGGAGCTACGAGCCGTCGGGCCCAGGTCAGGGGCACCCACGGTGATGGGTTGGAGGTGGGTAGGGCATTCTGACAATGAAAAAACGAATCTCAAAGCACAATGGACGTCCATTACATCCGCTCGGACCGTTGGATCGTACATGTTCAATTTGTGGTATGAAGAAATTACAAAGTGTTTTCATAAATTATCAAGTGTCTTTCATGTATTAATCAGCGATTGTTTGGCTAGTTGGAAATAAAATCAGCTCTGATCCCACCATTGCTGGATCTCCGTCAATTGGCCTTAAACTTAGCATTCTATTTGTTCATGATTGACACTGTTGGTTATGAAATAAGGAGAGGATTATGGAAGAACACGGTAATGTATTTAAGCAATTCCTAATCTTAATTACATTTTATGAACTTGATATATATTGACTCATCGAATTGCGTTACAGTTGTCGTGTTTTACCTGATAGGTCCATATTCCTGTTAACGTAACTTTACAATTAAGTACACCAGCCTCACAACCTTACATCAAGTTATTTCTAACAATTCAACTCACCGGTTCATCTAACAATCATAATGATCATTTGAGCAACCAGAACTGTTCGAAAACGACCAAAAAATATATCCACATTAATTGAGCAATTTAAAATGGTGAGTCGCTCTAAAATATCGAACAATGTTAGACATTGGTTTTAGACATTGCACCAACAGACACCAGGAACCTCATAAAGCCTTTCAAATAGAACGTCTAGGATATGTATCTTTGCTTTGAACCTTTCCCGTAGAGCAGCATGCTTGTTTACAAAAATCAACTGATAATGATAATTTGACTGCTTTAATCTAAGCTGCATGACAATGAAGCCCAAGCTGATATTTTTAGGAGCTAATTAAAAGATCAAATGAGGAAGTGTGATAATCGGTCGACCGTTAAACTATAATATTAAATCCTTTATGATCCTAGCAGCTACCTAACGAAAAAAATCATAACTAGAGGGTATGACAAAATATATATACAACATTGACTTTGTTTTAATTCTGGGTGCCATTGCAAAGTTCCAAGAAGACAGTTTCTTTCGAAAGCCACTTCCAAGGGCCTTCACACTATCCCAATCCCCTCACGCTATTTAACTCTTTGAAAGTGACTTAAAAATCTAAAAAGATAAAGGTATATGCCTACTACTGGGATATATAGGGGGAAACTACTGTAGAGAGAACAGCTTCCGAATGAATAGGTTTGCCTGACTACTTTCTGCTGAATGAACAGCAATTACTACCAACCATGGCGCTTTGTAGAGAAATGCATTGGAATAAATAATGAATAGATGAATAATTAGTATCATTACCTTCACGGAGCTCTTTAGTCTCATTAATCTGTTTATTTCAGAAACCTCTCAATGAATAGATTCCAACGACTACCGCATGAGATAACTTTGAATAAACTTATTAATGTGGCTGTTACTTAAGTGCAACAATAAGTTTCTGAAAGAATATATTTAAAAAAAGACTCTCTACCCAGATGGGGGTGTGATGTCACTTTACCGTAACATTCTGTTTCATTCCGTTTTGTTCTGAAACATTCTGAAACATATTGCTATGACATTCCACTGCAATGTTGTTGCAAGCTCTGGTCATGTTCTTCAACCAAACCAGAAAGTTATCATAACGTTCTGTTGGTTTTATATGAACATCATCGAAGAAATACATAATGTTCTGATATGGTAAGATCTTAACCTCAGTACAAAAGTATGTTTTACGCCCTTTACTACCAGGTTGAACTGGAAAGTATGGTAAACAACATTACTGTTACATTTTTAACCGGACGAGGTACTACCTTAACCTTTCAGTGACTTTGTAGGAAAATGCTTTAAAATATGGATGACTCACATTATATAGGCGTATAAGGGAAAACGATTCGAATAGATTGAGAGGCGACCTAGTTAGATCAACATACCCTGAGTACCAACAGCCACTTTGAAGGCGGCCGTATCCCCTACCACATAGGGGGAGTCCCCCTGCAGCTTCACCATGCTCACAAACTGTGGGCAGCCATAGGCCACGTTCAGCTGGCCCTCAGCGGTTGGCCTCTGGAAGCTGGGGCTTCCAGGGTTGGCCCAGAAAGGCTCCTCCAGGTGGTCAGTGCCCTTCTGGTCCATCAAGGTCAGGGTGACCTTCTGACGGAAGGGCCATCGGAGAAGGGCATCACAGGCCCCCTTCCTGAGGGCAATTAGGAAGGCCACATATGAACCTTCCTCCTTACCCTCGGAATTCAAACATAGCTTTGCACGCATTTCATAGCCAGATTGGCCGATACGGAAAACCGAGCTATAGTACACACCTGAACTATCTTTAGCATCCCTCAATTTATGACTCATTTGGTTCACTTTCCACAGGAATACAGCTTGATCATTCTCGATGGGGACAATAATCAGCTGGGCAGAAGGGGTTGGCAGGTATATTGGTTCTTTTTGCTTGTGGGTTCGTTGAAGATTTTTGATGTTCATCAGCACTTTCTTGTTCTTGAGTCCGGCATTCCGCGCAGTGATCTACAATAGTAAACCATTTGAATCACCATTGACGGAACTACAAAGGTGAAATAACACAGGTGTACGCCAAATTTGAAGGAATTAATAAATATGTCTGCAAAGAAATATGGATGAACTGGGCAGATGGTGTGGGAAGAATAGATTGACAATTAATGCAAAGAAGACAAAAATAATGTTTTTTTGGTAGTACATACCAAACTAGACAAATAGATGATCAAAATTTTGTAATTCTAAGTAACACGGTCCTACATAAAGTTGACACTTAAAAATATTTAGGGGTAATACTGGATACCAATCTTAAGTTTAGAGCGCATCTTGAATAATGAAGATATTGAAATATAAAATGTTTCTATTATACAAACTCAGGTCGTTCCTAACGCAGAGAGCAAGTCTTACCATAATGCTAACCTTTTTTAGGTGATTTGATGGAAATAATATTGTGTAAGTGTGTATTGCATTGTAACGTGGCATCGGGGTTCTAGGTGCATTTATTTTTCAGCCCAGCAACTTCTAAGAATTACTGATATCTGCATGTAATGTGTTGTTGTTTGATTATTTGAGGAACGCGTATTCCGTTAGTTATAAAATCGGAAACCTTAAATTTGTAACGTTGTCTCTTACAGTGGAGATCATAATTATATAGGTTCTGTAAGAAGAGTGCTAAATATCAACAAAATAATACACTGCTTGATACTCTAATTCTGAAACAAGGTTTACCGGTTTACACCTAAAGTGAATGGTTCTTTATAGAAGTCAACCTGAACGCAATCACAACATAAATGGGTCTTATAATGAAGTCTTACAAACTGCTAAATATGTTTGACCCCCTCAAATATAAATAGTTCCTGCCTTTACCATTTCAGCCGAGTGGGAACCACCATCTGAAGAGTCGGAAAGGTTCTGATCCTGGACGGCGTCTTCGGCAGAGCTCTCCTTAGCCTTCGTCTTTGACGTCCCCGTCATCGGCCGCAGCTTTTTGGTACCCATCAGCGAGCTAGCCTCTACATGGTTATCACCCTCCGTCGGTTCATCCTGGAGTTAGATTTTATTAACAGCAGATTAGACTTATCCAGAGTTAAATCTGGACACAGTGAAGTTATCAATTGATATAAGGTAGACCTTATTGAAAGTATTCCTTAGCTGCTGGAAGAAAATGCATTCAGCAGACAGCATTCCGATGTAAAAGAGAAAAGTTTAATGTAAAGATGAATAAGATGTCAAGATAAGATAGAAGGAATTTTGGTCAGAGACACAACATGCTTCATTATGAAAGGGGTCGTAACTTATTTATTAGGCCTTATGGACGGCCCCAAGCTTAAAGTGTGTTGCAAAAAGCACCCCAGATATAATAAAACAATAATAAATCCCCACTAACTTCAAACTCAGTTGGAATTAATGTTAACGAGATATCAGATTGCTAATGTTTACAGGTTTCTTTCTTTCATTGTTTAGGAATGTGCATATAAAAAGAAATAGGTCTTTAATTGCAGAAAGATTATCTCTGACGGACCTAGTTGTCATCGGTCTAAGGATCAAAGCCGTGTCCCCACGTGGCTACTGAACCTCGCGATTAGTTGTGTACGGTGGCTCAAAGTGCCAAACCCATCCTAACTCCAGCGATTAGTGCCCCATAGAGCAATAGTCACTGGGACCTTGTACTTTTGGCCACCATATACAACTAATCGCCGAGGTTTAGTCGCTACGTGGGGACGCGGCTTTAGTGTCATCAAATTTCAACTTAGAGGCTTTGGTAAACAAATTAATGAAGAGGTCCTAAGTCAATATCCACCTTCCGAATTTGGATATTAATTATAGGCCCTTAATGGCTCATGTTGTTTTGATTAAATATTAGGTGCATGACCCTTTCTCCAAGGTAGCAGTCAGCAAAGTCACATAATGTTGAAAGTTACCGTTTTTAATACTTGGGTCGTTGTTTAATGTTTCATGAGAAAAGTTCAATTCTACCAAATTCAACTTAAATAATTATTAATGTAATATAATCATGTAAAATACATGTCTCCGCATAGTTTCCTTCAGAAGGGAGACGTCAAACTCACCGTATCATTTTAATGACGGCTAAATGTATCCAGAATGTTTTTTTTGTTGTTTTTTTATTTCAAATAAACATCACGTACATACATGTTCTTCTTGTCGACGGTGAATTAGTGATTAGTGTGATATATGGTGAATCATGAGAATGAAAATGTCTTGACAGTATCAGATCCAGTACAACAAAGCCAACTTGTGTTGTTTATTTGAATATTAGTAATCTTGTTGTGAATTAACATGTCTCGTCATTTTACTATTAAAGATTTTTAAAATCCAAAATTGCAGCTTGTTGTAAATACATCATGACTTCGAAATCACAATGTGCTTTTCAAAGCTCAATAGATATAAACAAATTCTTATACGATAATTTATTTGTGGTAAAATTCAACTTCAGAAGGTTCACATAACGACCAAAAAGACTTACGTTATGAGTGTATGTTTGCATAATGATGTACTATAATAGTGTGATATTACTATGTGTTTTAGATTTAGTTTCTAAATCTAGATAAAAGGACGGTGTAATTCCCAATTATTGATTTAATAACTTCTAGCATAATAAACCTAAGTGTCGGGACCTGGGGGGGGAAAATCAGTTGTAACCTTTCTATAACCATGCAGTCATATTATATGGGTTTAACGGTATGGTGCAGTTTTTCAATTGCGCATGTACATTATGTAGATAGTAACATGTTCGAATGGTAACCAGGTTGGGGCTACGATGGGAAAAACGGGATGTCCTGTTTTTTCAGGACGCAACCCTGTAGATCCTTTAAAAACATTCCATTATTATTTTTTCAATTTCAGAATATGACCCTTTATGACAAATGATTATTTGGTTAAATTAAAATTGAATTTCATTTTTAAAATAATGGTTTTAATGGGTTTTAAAAGTCTGCCTGAAAAAACAGGATGTCCTGTGAAAACGAATCACAAAACCTTCCCGTTTTTTCAGGACGGTCCTTTTTCTTGGTATGATTTTTGTAACTTTTAAAAAATAAAAATTCTTAGAAAAAAAATACTACGGTAGAATTTGAAAATGCAATGATCATTTTGATGCAAAAGATGTGTACTTTAATGACAAATAATTTTTGAATTTAGCAAACTCCTGATTTTCTAAGCATTTTCATTCATGTTCAAATATTTAATTGTGAAATTTTATTCACGAAATTGTCAAAATGGAAAATGTCATGTAATTCATGTTAAATGCAGAATTTCACAAATTTTTTATATTTGTATATGCAGAAGTATTATATCATGCGTGTCCTGTATGTTATTCATGTATAGATTCATTTAAAATAGCTAGATAATACACTTTTTCATAAATGCCTGTTTTTCCAGGACGCCCTGTTTTTCCAGGACGCCCTGTTTTTCCAGGACGTCCCGTTTTTCTGTGGTAGCCCCAACCTGGTAACATTGGTCTTTCCAACATCAAAAAGCAGTTAACAGTCAAAGATTTAGGGGACTGTGCAGCATGTGCGGGCCTGATTCAAAGCAAAAAAATATATGGAAAAAAAATGATAGAAGCAAAGCAAGTGCAAATCAGGTGGTTCGTGTGGCCCACTAATAAAATTATCTGGGTCAATCAAAAGCAATGTACGAATAGTAATCAAACGTCCACGTCATTCAAAGGGCTGTTCACTTACATTAACAGCAGGGAGTTTCAGATATTCCAATACACTACATAACACAAACGTTATGCATCCTTTATTTCAGCCGTACATAACGACTATTGATTATAAAAAAAATTACAGTCAAATTTATTAAAGGTTTCGTAATATATTTCTAATCTTTCCAATCTTATTCAATTTTTGAAAGTGCAAAATTTGAGGAACCTATATACATCGACTTTCATGATATAGGAACAATTATATCATTTATACTGACGAACATAGTTTTCCCCAACTTTTACATTGAAGTCTCATATATATGATTGGGATTATTATCTATGGAGATGTATTGATTCATGAAACTCCCTGCTATATCTATAGGCCTACATTTACAGTTACCTATCGAGATGACCATAATTATATCCATATTCATCGAATATCTGAAATATGCAAAAGGCAATTCAAATCCCGATTTACACTGAAAAGAAAAACTGTAGTTTTCTAATTGTAATTAGTCATAGTGCAACTGAATATCACAATAAGATACAAAGTATTCACTGAATGACTTACCAACTGAACTATTGATGACAATTATTTCTACCGAAATGCCTAAATTCAAAAGAGGAACTCAAAGGAGCAGGATCCATCCTCTCTTCTATATATATTCGGTCATATGTGACATGGATAAGTGAGAACACGGTTGCACCACTGCTCGGTCGGCGGTTCTGCATCCAAAAACATAGTTTCTAGAAACTAAACTTCAACGTAATGTTTGTTAATGTGTATTGATAAATCATCATAATAATCAGTCATTCGAAATTGCGAATATCAAGATGTATGGCGAACCAGTCAAAGTAGAACCTAGATCTAGCCAAAAATGTTTTGTATTCCCCTTTCAGAACATCTGTATTAATTGGTATTGTTAATATTGTTAAACGTGGATAGTTATTGGAAATGACCAGTTTAGTTTTAAATTAATAATAAATTACAGTTAGTTGAGTGATAAACGAAGCAAGCAAGGTTTACTGGCAGACATTGGAATTCCGTTTCCGCCCAGGGGATGGTCCATGTATGGCTTTTCCTTTCATTGGTTTTCGACCATAAAAAATGACATTGGAATTCCGACTGGAGTCTACCATCACCAGATTAAAATGAATTAGATGGAGACGATGAGGCCACTGTAAAAGTTTTATCTGACTTAAATTATAGTTATGAAAATTCTAATAGCTGTAAGGTTACTTGGCCAAAAGCGTAAGAGACTGCCGTTATTCAAGATTAATAGGCAATTTTCCGATGACAACACCTCATTTTATTCAGACCTATAGCTGTTAAAAACCAAACCAGCAACGGATTGTGTACATAGATTCTCAGTAATATCTCACTTCTAAAGATGTTCTTTTGTTGCATGCTTGTGCTTGATTATACTGTACTCTCTACGTTAAAGAGATTCGCCACATAAAAACACCGATTACTGCACGGGCCCCTGAAAAAGATGACAAGTCACAAACAGAGGTTCAATGTGGAGTAATTGAAAATTTCAGTCATGGGAGAGTACAGGCATATTACAGGTCACACTCTGGTCATTAATTTATAGTCTCTACAAGTATGGTAAGAGTAATCATCCATGGTCTGCTGCAAAATGACTGATCATAACAAAGAATGCTGATCCCCTTAGCCACACTTAATAGAAACGTTGCTGCTTTTCAAATAGAGATAACTGGTGTTATGCAGTCTTAATTTAAGTATTCCAACAGCTGATATAATATTATATGTATCCCAAACAGGTTCAACTCTCCTGTGCGGGAGGCACCAGAAGTTGAAAATGGATTCTGTCTGGCTCACTCGCCTAAGACGTTTGCATCTCCTTCCGCAGAGGAAAGTTGAACTCACTTCCTTTATTTGGTGTCATAAATGGCCCAACAGCGATAGTTTTGGACAAGGATACACCTCTTTAAAATTGTCATTCGCTGTTGACCAGTTGACCAACCATTCATGCTATTAAATATATTGTGCAACGGGGTACCAGGCAGGTGCACTGGGTGCTCTTCGAGTCTGTGCACCCCTGCAGTGTAATAGAACGGTTTCAAATGTGCACCTATCAAATATAATCCCACAGATTGGCCTGTTAGACATCGGTTGCGTGAGTGACACCTGCAGCAAATGTTTTGGTTCAGGTATTGATCACACTGAGGTCATTTCTAATTCATTAGCTAGAGTATCCATAGAAACAGTTAAGAGGGAAACTATTGCTTTGGTATGAAATATTGAAATTGAATGGTGAGGCTCGTGTAGTTGTATGAGCAATATGTTGTTATCCGGAATTACCTAGATAGAGGATACTCACTGTGAAAATGTACTTAGTTTCAAGTTGACAAAATGAAAAAACAATTAATGCTCAAATTCAAGAACTAGACTGAAAAAACAGTATCTTTAATAGTTGAATACTGTAGGTCAAATTTCTGTCTAGTATACGATGTGGAAAAACTACAGCAAATTCAAAATAGAGGACTTATTTTATATCAAAATATTGGTAATCCACAGGATGTTAATATTGTGTAATTGTACAGGGTAAGTGATATATAATAATACCCATGCTAAAAGACAAAATGATACATAATGATATTGTGGTGTTCCCCCATGAGTTTACAGACTGTCGTTCTTGTGGTCTGTTATTGGGGACAGACTCCGCCCTGTCCACATGCCCGGGCATGACAGCGCATGAGCAACAGGGAAAAAAGGATCATTAAGATGGAGGTCATGTCTCGCATAATTATGATGGGTGACTATGTAGTACCACAGGGAGGGGGGGGGTGGAGTGGAAGGGAGAACAAGGGGGTGATGGACTTATACTGGGACAACCAATCACTAGTGGGAGAAATATGCCTTAATTATTTTAAGTCCAATTGTAGAGAGTAATTGGCCTAACTGTGCTGTATGGGCATGTCATTCATTTTTTATTTATTTCTACACTCTAAGGTCATAAGACACAAGAAGGCAGTTGGTGTTGAAAAGTTGAGTCCCAAATAATGCCACATCATTTTAATCTGTGAGATTCTGCAACGTTATAAGAACGTTCTGTGACGTCGCATTCTTGGCTGGTGAAACCAATAACTACAGCACCCCCTCCTGAAATACCAGAAGTTCTGACTGACAAACTAGTCTATTCTTCTGCTCTGCTAATTTGACATAATTAAACACCTGGGAAAATAGTAGGCATATCTTGAAACAACAAAAGCAATCTAACAGAGTAAATGTTTGTTTACCTCTTTGGCTGGCAGCTTTCTTTTGCGGTTCGAAGACATGGCCTTGCTGCAGACCCTGCAAACGACCCAGCTGTTGCCCCTACCCAGCGGACAGAGGGCGAACAGTTCGTCGTTACAGCAGCTACATCCTTGGATGTAATCTTTGACCGCCTGGATGGAGTTGATCCTGGTCCTCTTTGAAGGAGGGGCGGGATAACCTCTGGGGTTTGAGCCGCGGGCTATGGGTGTTATGGTGATTTTGGGGTTGAGGACGGTGTTAGGCATACCGCTCATCTTGCAGTTGGACTGAAAATCAAAGTTATCTGTCACCAATAATGTTATTGACTTATACTTTAGGGAGACAAACCTGGTCTAAAATGTACAGTGTATTTTCTATCTGGATTTGAAATTGTATTTGTTGAAGATTTCTGAAACCAGGGAAATGAATGGTTTAATTATCAAACATATAAGCCCTATCTCTGTCATGGTCCGTATTCAGAAACAGATGTGTGAATAATGTTACATTATAAGATTGATTGAATCCTTTTGATGCATTTGTCTATAGCAGAGTTCCTTCTCCATCAGTTGGCGTATTCGAATTGTCAGTAGTCTGTGGTGATTAACTGTTACGCTTTCCTGCAACTCCTTTATTCAATCTTTTTTCTGATGAATTTAATTTCTATTATACTTTATCAACTCCCAACATTGCAAGCTAATCTGTATTATAATAAACAGGAATAAGAGGTAGTACTAGTAGCATAGGAGAGACCATACCTCAAACTATAAAAGCAACCCATTCTTTTCAGGGGGGGGGGCATCAATTTTCTTACCTTTAGTCGTTTTTTGTACTGTTATTATAAATCTATTGTTTTCTCAATAGCCCATTCACCTGTAAAAAAAAAAAAAAGGAAAACATGAATTTAAATCTCGAGGAATTTCAATGGGACATGGGAAGACACGTATTTCTTGAAAATTGGAAACGTAACATTGAATATATTTATATATATGTATATATATATATATATATCTATATATATATATATATATATATATATATATATATATATATATATATATGGAGAGCACTAAAGTGTTCACTACCCGCTGTCTTAGAATTTGAGATTAAACAAATGAAAGACCTATGTGAAGAATTCTGGCGGAGTGACGGTAACCCAAAGGTTGGTTTCTACTACCGATGTTGCTCCCAATTTCAAAAGTCTGTAATTTTGGTTAATCATAGACATGTCATATAGTATCAAAACAGTGTTTAATTTCTCTTTAAAATTATATGTAGGACGCATGGTCCTTTGTTATATTATTGAAGAAAGATTAATTACCAAAATTGTGATAGTCAGAATCGGCTAGTGGAAACCTGGCTTAATGGACTTACAACAGGAAACGCTGGTATTGGATGGGCTATTTCAGGCTGGGAATGATCACCTGTCTGAATTCGGACGTCTAGTTGAAAAGAATGCAATGAAGATGTATACGCTCTAATAAATGTGATGTTAACATTATCCCGTTTATATAAACTAGACAAACTAATTCGGGTTATAAGTAAAAGACGTATGACTAGACGAACGGAAGGGGTCTTAGTGTAGGATTTCTCGACATTTTACGGCTTGCTCTACGCTTTCAAAGGTTGCCAAGTGTGCCCATTTTCAACAACCATTATGTGAATTATGCCACCGTAAACATGGCTTATGCAGAATACAGAAAATGTTTATGATGTATTGTGTGTTGATATAGCCTTAATGATAATATAGAAATTATGAAGCAGGTAGTCAGGAACAATGCCTTGTTCGTGAATTTAAACTAAAACGTTATTTCTACTTTATATTAACGCTGAGATGACAACAAAAAATATTTCTCATACGTAAACCTTGTGCATTCCCTCCCTTCAGCAGGTTACATACAGCTGTACTGTGAACTACGCACATCTCCTTTCTTGACTTTTTGTATGTAATTCTCCGTATGCGGTGCAAAAATATATCGATATTGAAAGCGATGGAACTCTTGGAAGTGTTAGGAACAGTTCTTAAAGATCTACGGAAGATTTTTCATTGGCTAGTTGGACTTTTCTCAATTTCTGAACATTTCTGTTCTCAGTCATACTGTTTTTGTTTTTAACGCCCACACTTCCTTGTGGCTGGTCCCCACACCGTAGTGTTGACAAGTTTGTCGATGCGCCCTGAATAAATTGTAAGCATTGGTACGGTTGTGAATATCATATGGTTGGCTTGTTTCCTTGGGTCGGTATGATTTAAACTAACAGTTACACTTCACAATTTTGGTGTATATCAACGAGAATATTATATTCATAATACCTACTTGCTAGGAAAGCTGAATCGAGGTCTCTACTTGCGCACTTCATCTACTTTCGCCAGACATAGACCAGTTTGTGTTAATTTGCTTCAATCTAAACGGCTGGAACTGGAAATAAGTGTATCCAAAACGTAGGTGTTTAAAATAATCGAGGGATTTTCGGATTAATGTATATATTCTATCGGCTGGAGCCTTTAAAACAGCCGTACGACACTTCTGCTACTCACGTGAGTCACTGTATGGTCATGAATTCTGGGAAAGATTTCTAATTAGATGCATGGTTTTACGAATGGTTTTTGTAAATATTTCCCAAAATTATCAAAATTAAGATGAGATGAAATATGTTTTTCTTCTCAACGCGGGAGCATGTTGACACAACAATCGGAGCTATCGATTAATAGTTTATCTTACCTTCTGCTGAATAGCCGCAAAATCGATTAGCCAATCCAATATTCTGACCTAGATAGCCTCGGATTAGAATTGTTCATGCACTTTAAAACATGTCTAACCGTATTTGAGGTGTCATATAGTTGTTTTAAAGTAACATTGTCTCAACTTCACAATCGATAGTAGTTCACTGAAAAAACATCAGTAATATTTTGGAAACGTTTTTATTGGCCCGAGGCTATATATATTGGATGATTATTGCCGTCATCGGAAGTCAACGTCATTACATGATGAACCCATCATGCATCTGGAACAAACATGGAGTCAGAAATGACAGTTTTTCAAAGTTAGACCTACCAAATTTGTCAAAATAGTGGCATGTTTTTATAATTTTATATCGTTCGGAGTTCTTATAATGGAAGGTATGTTCCCAATGAGATTTCTCCATAGGAATGCCGCCAAACGGCAACATTGTTTAGACTAGGCTGACTGAAAACCGCCGGGAAAATATGATAGCCACCCTGTTGTTATTTGAGTCAGGGACGGATCCAACGATTTCAATAAGAGGAGGGCGCTTTCACGTAAAAATCTGAGGCAACCCAGTTGGGGGAGAGAATTTTACATTGAAAAAAAGATATATTTTACAAAAATTAGGAGGGGGAGGCGCCTCACATCCCTGTAAGTTACACTTAGAACCAAGCACTAAGGCACAGCGGCAGGCAGCCGGGGGTTAGGGGATGGGCTCTGATGGTCAGGACTGCATTTAGAACAAAAATGAGTATATCTAACAGTTTAAGGACGGAAAATCTACTTACATGTGATTAAGTGTTGCATGAATCCACGTGAGTTTATCATCTACCGTAAGCAGAGTACGTAATTTCTTCCTCGTCCTATTCAATCTTACATTTCAATCTCAGTATTGTTTTGGCATATCTTTTTGTCATTCTTGCTTGAAAGACGCAATTTATAGCCTTCCGTAGAGCAACAGGTGTCATCAACAGGTGATTCAAAAACATGTAAGTTGCATGAATTGATTGGATGTGTATATGAGTACTTATTATTCCTGTGTTTCCTATTGAACTCTTGGTTATCTTAAGTCTTAGATTTTCTGACCTCACCACTCATCAGTTTGTTGTAACGCACCATTATGCTACCACGAATGCAAGCAGAAAATCATATATACATTATGTGAAGCTGCAATAAAAATAGCACGGTGATTTCACAGAGTTATGCTTTTCAAAATCCTGAGTGGTTCCAGGCATCGACGGAATTGCTCATTTTAATAAATTATTTGAAAGTTTCAAGCATTTCACCTTTTTTAAGACCTTAGGGTATTTTAGACACGGCATTGAAATTAGTGAAACTACTTACCACAAGTTATTTATTACATTTTGTCTCGTCCACCGACCAATTTGACCCGGGGGGGGGGGACTGATGGTAAACCGCAATTAGGCTCACGGATGTGGTATGTATACAAGTATAGGCTACTGTTGAATAGGCTGAAGTAAAGCTTGGCTGGAAAAAGTAATAGCTGAACTGCTTCCCAATTGTTGGAATAGAAGGTGTCTCACATTAATAGCTACTATGTCTAACCAATTAATTATACCTCAGGGGATTTACGTGGGGAGTTACTTATAATTTGCACAAGATCGTTTGGAAAAGTTGAAATAATTGAATTGCTAATTACGTTAATGTACCAACTATATATGGTAGAAGAATAGAGTATGTAAGAAACTGTATGTATGTAAAACACCTACTGATTAAAAACACTGAAAATGCTACTATTAACATTTCATTCATGGATTAAAACACATTTTATTGTCAGCAAACCGTATCTAGAAATATGTAAGAGAAGCGCCTCAGATTCTGTTAAATCGAACAATTTGGCATCTCTAACACAACGAATATAGGCTCTTTTATCACCTTTAAAAACGTCCAAAGGATGGACATTTTTAAAAATCAACATAAAATAAAACTTAATTAATCTATTGGAATGTTAATGCTCTACTGACAATGAAAACTGAGAAATAGAAAAGGGGGTTTATTTGGTATACCTCCACAGATGAGTATTCTAGAAATGACCGGAAGTATGGAATCTTAAGTAGCCTCAACCACAGAACACACCATTGATGGTGCTACATGTTAACTTAATGGGGGTCACATTAGGCAACCAAACGCCGTCAGGAGGTCGAAACACCTCACCCACGTGTCGGCAAAAGGTGGGCAACAGTAACAGATTTTGTTGTCAAGCTATTAAAATATGTTGCTCCAAAATAAACTGATAATTGTAGTGCTATTGTGTTGTCCTCCATTAAGAAAATAACACGTTTATGATAATGTTCTGGTTTGGTGCTCAAGCTTAAGTCCTCACCAAAATCTAAGGTTATTACAACTATATTTAAAAATTGTGTAATCTGTTTTGATGCTAATAATAACATTAGTTTTCAATAAAATCTGACATAATCTATAAACAGAAATTCAGTCTAATGCCGTAACCACTTGGCAATAGGGAATGCTAATAGCCAAGTGAATATAACTATGGAATTTGAAAACCCATATTTCATAAGATAGTCTGTTGTGGTTATGGATGTCCAAGGCATAGTCTCTATACCTCACAGACCTTGCTATATACCCTCATCAAGAAAGGACAACGTTTATGATAGTGTTCTGGTTTGGTGCTAAAGTCTCACCAAAACATAAGGTTATTACAACTTTCTGTTTTGTTAAGTTGCAACATCAATAAAACGTAATAATGCTTCTGTCACCTGTTACCCTTAATGTTATTTTGGCATCTAGGGTTAATGACGAAAGGAACAAGAAGGCAGACAGGCTGATATTGTTTGAGATGCAGTTGGGCCACCAATCTTGAGAGTGCACTGCATCATGAGGGTGACAAGGCCTTAGGGGTACTAAGGTGTGTCGTTCCAGGTCAATCATCGGTCGAAGTTAGTCCCTCTTCCCATGTTTGTACCCCATTGCCATCTCATGGCGATGGTATGTTGTTGTACATGTTCGATCATATATCCTCACAAATTACTAATATAGGAACAAGTAGATATTGTCCAAGCTCAGCCTTTGATAATGACTCGAGTGTATATGGGTCCAATGAATGCTAATAATTCCTCAGAGTATTATATTATAATTATTCTGTTTTGGTTAGGTTTCAACATCACCCAAATACAACATTATAATTACGTTCTGTTCGGATGAAACAAACTGTAGTTATGTATATCTTAGTAAGTAATAGAGGGACACCGAATGAGGCCTTTCTTTTGGTGGAATGGTGGAAAGGATGGAATTGCAGTCCACATGGGAAGTCTCATATCTAAAGAATAATATTTCTCATATAAACAAAAGCCTGGTTTTAAAAGTCTCAAAAATGTGGTTTTAAACTCTGAATGGTGCGATTAGGCTACGATGTTGCTGCAATATACACAAGAAAAAGTTGAACAGACTGGCATCTGCAATATCAAGTGATGTCATCTTACAGTGTTGGTATCACATCATAGACCTTTTTAAACGCCATCCTTGAGGGTTTGGCACTGAATATTGGGATTCGACTGAGGCGGGTTTGAACCCCGAAAAATAACAACTTTGCCCCAGTAGTCCAGTTAGACGTGAGTGGAATACCAGCGAATATTGAAATATGAGCTGCCCCCGTACAAAAACCACAATGGAAATGACTGACCACTGGCGGATCCAAGCTCTTGAAAAAGGGGGGAGGGGTGGCGCTATTGGAAAAATGTTTTTCTTAATTGATTTTTGGCCAAGTTTTACATTAAAAAAGCGCAAAATTATCCAGGAAAAGGGAGGGCCACTGCTGACAAAAAATTATGGTTGCAGAACGATAACGTTACATCGCCACGTGGTTGGGCTCAGATAATTAAAGCTTTTCAATTTGCATTGTCGTTTTCACAAGTGGGTAGTGTGAACACAAGGAAGAACAAATTAATTATACTTGATTTTGTATTTAACTACGTACCAATCATTCAACATAATAATCTCCTTACTCTAAGGATGTTTTAACACATTTTGTGCTATTTTGTATTAGATTCCACTATTTGCAGGATTTGTTAAATTACATGATCGAATCATAATAATGTCCAAACTTGATAAGCAATGCGAGACCATTATGATAGTAAATATCTATGTCGTTTGGATAGACCTGATTAAAGAACAGTTCGGGGTGGGGAGGAGCAGGGGTGGATCCAGGGGGGTCCATGGGATCCTGACCTGGTGGAGATTTAAACTGCCAAAGAGGAAAAAACGTTGCGCGTGCACACATAAATGCACATCCCCCGCCTATTTGTTGTTGTTGTTGTTGCTGTTTCTTTCTTTTCTTTCTTTTGAAATCCTGTACCCGCCCCTGAAGAGGGTGGTGAGGATTCACACCGGGGTGGGGTCCTACTCTGCCTGCCCAGACCATAAGGTGCACCCGGGTGTTGTAGGGGTCTATTAGGTGCGTATATTCCTCATAAATGATGTGGCGTAGGTGGGAATCAACTTAACTCCAAAAAGGTTGTGGTCTGAGTTACATTTTAATTTGTTGTTTGGTCGATGCATTGTATCATTATGCCATTTGAGGAACATGTTATGAAATAGATTAAGTAGCTGCTTAGAGTCAATTAACACTGAATAATGGTGTAAATATACCCCATGCAGGTAGGACTATCCTTTGGGTATTACAAGGTGAATAAGTGACAAATTGTGTTATGGTGAGTGCAAGAAAAACAAGTAGTTCCGTGTCACAAATAATATTTAATCATAATAATGATAGCCTATATCTGTCCAAAGCTAACACTGATATGACAGTGTCTGAATGCAACAAACGATTATGTGCCCCCAGTCATAGCCCACTGGCTTATTTCCCCCAAGTCTTTTCTGTCCGAAAAAAAACTGAAATCGCCTTGCAGTGTGATGAAGTTCTATATCATATTGCATTATATCTAAGGCTTTCAGAGAGAAAATAAATATGCTCAGACGCGTGCTTGCAGACTTGGCCAACTACATATTCAATGGGTGGCGTCATCTATCGATATCTCCAAGAACTCTAGGTCTGCAGACTAAAAACACCCCAAAACTCCCAAAAGTAGTTCCATTACCCTCTTCACCTGATAAGATTATAGCTGGCTATGACATGTCTAGTCAAAGTATATAAAACAGGGCCTTATTTTGAGGGTATTTGCATTGTCCACCCTGACCTTAATAATGATTAGAGAAATTGAATCTGAAAAGTCCAATAATGTAGTTAAAATACACAGAAATAATCTTCTCTCTTCCAGTTTGTCATGATGATCAATTTCCAAATCCAAAACGAATTATTACATTTTTATCTCTATTCGGTGGTATATATGAGTAGATCAAAAACATTATGCGAATGGTGAATTTTCAAGTGATTTTTCAATATCGACATCTGATTTGAAGGGGAGATTGTTGTAGGTTCTTAGTGAAGATCAATTTCCCAATTAATGACAAAACACGAGTGACATTTTATCCATTTTCTATCCATATTTGTCTACATTGAGTTTGAACTCAGACACTTTTCCTGTCCCCACTGTCAGCGGTCCATGCATTCGGCCAAGTTTAATATCCTCGTGTTACTTTTTGATTACTTTTAAGGTCATCAGATAACGTCTTGAAAAGTGCCGAGTCTCATTGTTTTCCTATATAGAAATACCTTTGATGAAATTTATTTTACAAGTTAAGAAAGACACACAATAATGTATGTCTTTCTTAAATTGAAAATATCATTTTCATATGATTTTGTTCACCTGAGCCCTAATCTATTTGTCTAAATTCATACAAACGCCTGGCATATTCAATTTAAATTTTAGTAGCCTATATCTCCCATTCTAAAATCCTAGAAATTGCAATTATACGTGATCTGCAACGACCAGGTTGGGTTGAAACAGCATAGCGTCTTGGGCTGATGGAGATAGAGAAATAGGTACAACCATCACTTTATCAACATGTTATAGGAATCAACATTTATGTCAATGGAAAAAAGGATCCTGATAAAAGCTTATCAAAATAGGTTGCTTTTTTAAAGGGTGACTTCTTCAATAAAGACATTTGAAGAACGCTGTCACAAAGAGGCCTTTCGATGTACTGTGAGAAAATAATATGGTGATCAACGAAAACTGGCCAATTTTTGACTTGAGAAGGTCATCTGTTAAACAATTGTGTTGCAAGTGCCTGTTAAGTTCGATCTGGAGTTCGATTTTTAATAGCAAAAAAAATGTATAAAATGTATGCTCTACTATATTATTGTAGCAAGTTTGTTGGAAAAATATCATCAAGATTCTAGATTGTTTTGAACAAGTGTCGTAATTTGCAGTTTTGGAGTTGCATACAGGAACAAGTTATGGTATTATTTGTAAGTTACAATACACAATACTATAGTTTGATAACGGTGTTACATACATCAATTATCAACAACTCCATTGATGAACATTTATGCTCACGGCAAGATAAATATGTTGTCCAAACATAAAGAGACTGGACGTCTTCTATTTGATGCTGTGTTATCAAGGTGACATAATGATTGAGTATAATGATAATGACATGGTTATGGATTATAATTTTTATGGGGTCAAAGGTGGAGTTTCTAAGAATTCCACGATCGCCTGATTGGTTATGTCGGCCATAATAAAATGTGTAATGGAATGGTTATGTTTATAATTTTGTTTGTATGTATAGTATGTATATAATTTACTGAATTGGACTGATTTACCTCAGCTGAGTCAGAGTTTCATCACCTGCTCTGCCGACGAGCGGTGTGTATTGTGAGCAGTGCGTATTGCCATGCCATAAGTACCACTCACTGAACACTCTTTGCTGTCACTAATTTTAACAGATTTTGACGATTTCTTGGGTGATAAAATGAAAAAGCACCTTAGGGGTCGTCCTTGGGTTGTGGGGATTGTACAAACCTTGGACCTCGCCCTTTGTACATGAGGACCCCCTATGGGTCATACAGCTACCCTCAGACGCCCCCTGCATAACTTCTTATTATAATACCTGAAATGTAGTTTTCCATTTTGCTGAAAAAAAGCCCTTGTCAACTGCCAATACGCACTTAATTGTCGGCGTTTTTCAATGGTAGAAACTCATCACCTGAGTTTTATCAGCGGCTGGTTTATACTTTTGTCACCAGGCTGGGATTCTCTGGAAGACTTACTACTAACGACAAGAGAGTAAAAAAAAACTGTCCTGGTTTTTCTGTCTTCGAAAATTTATTTGGCGAACAACAAGTTTGTTCATGTCTGCGGCTGACATAATCAAACACATTTGATTGGAAATGCATTTGATTATGATTGTGCAAACAACGCTAACAAGCTGTTTTGTCATCTGTAATTTATGTCAACCGCTGAGGAGCTAAAACTTGTCAGAATGTGGAAACCAGTCTTAAGCCAGAATGGCTGCCATTCGTTGGTCAACCAACCACAACACCCTGGGTCGGTGGCAGTGTCGGTCAAAGTATAAGAATTACAATTTTACTTTTCAGATTGTAATATTGTTGCTATCATTATTTGGTTTTGTTGAATATTTGTTGTAAATATTGGCTATATATCAAGGGCTGTGCCCCCCCCCCCCCCCCTCTTTCCTCCCTATTTTTACATTTATCAACTTTCTTGTAAATTGCTCCACAAACAATGGCTAACACAAATAATATGAGATTATCCTCCGCCCACACGTTGACTACTGAAGGCCATGATCCACGTTGCAATTTTGGGCAGATTTTGAACCGATTTTGAAAATCGGTTTGTTAAATAATCATGTTTCTTATACAACATACACTTTCCCAAAGAGTTTAGAATAATACATATCAGAAAAATGGTATTTTCATCAGGAAAATTGATTCCAAATATGTGAAAAATGCATGAGAAGAAAATCGGTCGGCCCAAAATCGCAACGTGGATCATGGACTTGAGGTGATGCCACCAGGATCCGTTGCAGTCCATTGTAGTAAACAGGAGATGACAATTTATGAGTTTGAACTGCTTATCGCATGCTCAGTTTATCATCAACTTGAGAGTCAATTATTCATCATATTTGCCCAAGGATAAATAGACCTTAATGAGTTGGGTCTCTAAATCATAATTAACGCCATTTTCGATAAGCACATTTTCGGCTGTCATTGTTTAGTAATGAATTCAAATACAGATGGAAGTTATTCATATAAAAAGCATGTGAAAGAAACTGTGATACTTGATTTAGTGTACGTGTAGTGTATTTCTGGTAGTCATGTGTGGAATCGAAAATTTAAATTTAAATAGTGAAATTTAAAGTGTTTAGTGAATTCAATATTTCTTATATCCAAACGCAGGACCATTACGTTATCCATTAACCATTACTGAGACCCGCCGAGGGTATGCCCTTTGCACTGATATAGTTATTTAAAATGTCAATGTAAATTGCAACTGTATTGAGGAAGACCTTTCCCGTTTCTAACAGACTTTGTGACGTAGTCGGATAAGGACATTTTTTCCTTACCTTTACCTATTCATTGATTATATACTCGTCAGATAATGATTATGTGACGTCAGATAATGATTATTAGTTTTAATACGTGTGAGCCTACTATTAAGGGTATGTGGACCGAATGCAATTATTTTCCATAAAAGCATCTCAACTGTTATGTTTGATTGTAAACCGAGATGTACACCACATGTGTAAATAGGTGCCATATGTACAGTAAAGGTTAAGACTATTGATATGAAGGATAATGCGAATCCCTTACCAAGAAATAATGATATTGAAACACACTATGGTTCGTTCTCTACAACTCAATTATGGCACTTGTGTAAATCAGTAACCTATGGCCATAAATTATTACTACATAACTGTTCTTTCTCGTGTTTTTCTATTCAACCCTGCCCAGAATAGAGGAAATGTACGTTGTATCTGCAATAAAATACATTATATATTTCTGGAAGAATTGCATTGGCTGATCCATAGTTTAATGGCTAGGTAAGAGTTGAATGCTGACGTATACTTCAACTCAAAAATGATAAACATTTACAGATAACAAATGAAGAAAAACTTGTTTTGTGTCGACATATTTCTCGGCATCTACCGTGATTAGGGATAGCCTGCAGGTAAAACCTAGGGAACGGGATATCTGTGGTAGGGAGAATGGGCGATGACAATTGTGTAAGCTGTAAACATATTTATATGGAAGGGATCCTCCACATAATTCACTCCCCATTAAAGCCCCATACCCACTACGCGGTTATTTGCTGAATCGGCGTCGGCGACGGCGGTCCCGTTGGCAGTCCCGTCGGCCGACTCTGATAAACAACCCTTATGCCCTGTTTCCACCAAAAAGACTGGATCAAACTTGAACGATTTCCTCATCAGACAAATACAGACGACTTCTTTGTCAAAAAAAATCGTTCATCAGTGACGATTTTTTGGACGATTTTCTGTTTCCACCAGACGACAATAAAATGATTTAACAGACGATTTGACAGACGATTTGACAGACGATTTAATTAAACAATATTGTTCTCCAACAAATATGCTTTAATATATCATGAGAGCAGATACCACTTCTATTTTTCACCACATATGTATTTTATTTTATTAAATGATTGTTATTTACTGAATCGTCCTAATAATTCCTGTTTCCACCAAAAGATGAATGCAAGATTTGTGTAGAAAAATCGTCCAAGTAGCCAAAATCGTCCAAAATCATTTAACATGTCAAATAATTTGTCTGTCGTCCCTGGGAAATTTTTCTCAACCGACAAGGTAAAAAATCGTCCATAAAAATTGGTCTTTTGAACGATTTTCTGTTTCCACCAAACGATTTCTTGGACGATTCCAAATCGGGACGATTTTAAGGGTGTTTTTGCAATCGTTCATAGAAAAATCTTTTGGTGGAAACAGGGCATTAAGCCCCATTCGCCCTGGCCGACGCGGTGCATACAATCTCTTACGACAATTGTCGTTCACAGTTCCCTGTCCCACCGACAATGTGATCAGTGGGGTTCAAGCGATTGGATCCAACATGTTGGATCAAATCGTTTGAATTCCAGCCGACTGCAGGCTACTTGAAGTAGTAGTTGAAGTAGTTAAGTACTTGAAAAATTATCGTTTGCAATCGGTAGGGACCTCTTTTATCAGTATGAATGCTATTTTCTTGAATTTTGGTGACTTACGATAATTCTATCGGCCTTGAGATTATCGTCTTATGCATGCGACCATCTTATCGGAGCCCAATCCGACAGAATGATCGGCCAGGGCGAATGGGCCTATACCCACACACAATCGGCGGTCCCGTCGGCGCCAACGGCCGACGCTGACGCCGACGAGACCGCCAACGCCGACGCCGATCCATATTAAACAAGTTTAATAATTTTACGCCGATGCCGATGCCGACGGTAAATTGCCTAGTGGGTACGGCGCTTTATGCCCTGTTTCCACCAAAAAGACTAGACCAAGATTGAACGATTTGTTCAACAGAGATATACAGACGATTTTTCAGTTAGAAAAAATCGTTCATTAGAAACGATTTTTTGGACGATTTTCTGTTTCCACCAAAAGACCATGAAACGATTTGACAGACGATTTTACCAACGACTTTACCAACGATTTTACCAACGATTTTATTAAACCTTATTTTTATTTAACAAATGTAGTTTTATTTTTCTACAATTGCATCTACAATTTTTATTTTTCATCTGATATTTATTCTATTTCATTATATATTTGTTATTTACTGAATCGTCCAAACATATCTTGTTTCCATCAAAAGATCAATAGAAGATCCATCTAGGAAAATCGTCCAACAAGCTAAAATCGTCCAAAAATATTTAACATGTCAAATAATTTGTCTGTCGTCTGTCAGGCATTTTTGTCAGACGATTGAGTAAGAAATCGTCTGTTAAATCTGTCGTTTGGAACGATTTTTTGTTTCCACTGAAAGATTTGTTGGACGATTTTAAAATCGGGACGATTTTTAGTGTATTTTTGGAATCGTTCAGATAAAAATCGGTTGGTGGAAACAGGGCATAAGTGATAAACTGGAGGCATGAATCCTAAATATACCCCCAGTTCCATGGTTTCATAAATGTGTCATATCTTCAATTTTACACTTATATGATGTGCCTATTTCTCTAGCAGTTCGAGGTCTGACATATAGTTGCTCTCCTTTGCAGAAAACCAAACTGCTCTTCTTTAACCTATATTGATTGGTGTTTCTCAGAGCATTCGTTATAGTTGAATTATGACAAAATGATAACCATGTGTCGTAGAAGTTACGTGCCCTTAGCTTGTGTCTTTGGTTGTAGTTGCAATTTTCCTAAACTTATTTTCTTCATAGATGCATACAATATCTATTTCCTTTAGTCTAATTTTATGAATTTATATTTCTTCTGCTTGATTCGGTCTTTAAAAATGGTACTTTAAAGGTTCTAATTAACGTATTTTTGAACTAATTGAAAATCATGTATATTGCTTTAATTTATTCTCCTACGAGTGACATCTAGGCTTCAATTCTAAAAGAAATGTTTGTGGAAAAACATATTGACATAACCTTGATCCCTTAAATCCTATTTTACATTGTATACATTAATTCTATGTAATACAAATTGGCTCCACTTGTGAGCGAAATAGGTGCACAATCACTATCCAACTTGTACCCTTGTCAAGATAGCATGCTGGTAAGGTGTCTTTCTTTTGTGACAATGGCCCAGGTTCAATCCCCAGTAGGTGCAACATTTATGAAAATGAATGTACCAAATTCATTTTGTAGCATATTCATGGAGATAACAGCCATAAACAAAGCAGTAATGTAGTTATGGGAAGAAATGCCGAAGAAATTTGAAGTCACTTAAATATAACCATTAAAACGTATGTTATTTCTTCGGATTTGATAGCCTGAAAATACAGTGATGTTTACATCTCCTTGGCTGTAAAATTAGAATACAGTAAAGCATAGTGATATTAAATTTGCACTGAAATAGCAAAGAAGGCTTCATAAAAGCTGAAAAGAATGGTATATAGAATATGATCCATTTACATAAATGCAAATATAGGCCTACTTTCTGTTTTTAGCTCTAATACTTGATATGCAGTGTGTTTGAGTGTGCCCTCAGGAGAGGGGCAACTTCATGCCATGATTGCCTGGAAGTATGTGTCCAAAAGTGAGGAACAAGGATATGTTTTTGCAGCTATAAGGGAGTGGAATGAGTGGTGAATCTTCCACTCACAATGGGTGTTATATTAGCATAAGCCACTCAATATGTTTTTTTTAGAAGTATACCTCCAATGCGTGAGGGCATCTCCTGAAGAGTTCTATTTCAAGATAATGTTTAACTGATGTAGCATAACAAGATGCTAAAAAGTAATTGATTTTATCGTAACAGAATAGGACTTGGTGTTTGCGCATCAAATACAATTTATTGCATACACATTATAGTCCTTCTTTAAGAGTGTGTCACAAGGAAGATCCCTTCACTATGGGACTTGGGTATGTTTTGGCAAGGACAAAGTCCTTCCGAATGGGTCCATTTCTGAAGCACAAACACACACATCCGGGCATTATAAGCGAAGTTGCCCCCCCCCCCCCCCCCCGGTGTGTGCCATAGTTTAGACTTTAAAGCGGGAACCCACCAAGCGATGCATCTAAGATTCCGGTTGAATAAGAGATTTCTTGAAACAAATATCTAACATTGCTAGATATTTTACAATTGAGTGACAACTTTTCTATATACTTCTAGTCATATCGCTCAATGGGATAACATTTTCAGATAGTTTCAGGTTGTTTCAACCAGAACTAAGTGATCGAAACGACCAGAATGTTGGTTCAATCGCTCAATGGGTTCTCGCCTAAAGGCGAGTACCCATTAGGCGATCGGACTGGTTTCGACTCAAATTTGGGTCGTTTCCTGTCGCTAGCGACCCAAATTTTTTTGGGTCGAAAGGTATCACTAGCGACTGAAACTGTTTCAGTCGCTTCCGATCGCGCAACCAAGGTGTTCCCACCAAACAATTTAAAACTTAAGTCGAGCGACCTAAATGAAAGATATAATCTATTTGTGTCGCTGGTGACGTCATTTCCGTTTCTGACCTACAAGGTCAGACATTGAAAATGCAGGAGTGACGGTGCATGCATACGGCATCATAATGCTTCCAATTCAATGTTATTACATGTTTATGTACATGTTTGCAACTGAAGACGAGAACCATGGCCTTCCACCACCACCTCCGAAGAAAAAAAAACGTAAACATGAGGTTTGGGAGAGAGAGTGGATAAAGAGAAGAAGGTGCCATACAGTTAACACGTTGTTCAAGCTCCAGAAGGAACTCATAATCGTAAGTAAAAATAAATACCTATAAATTTCTTCAAAAATTAATGTATCTAGTTACAACAAAAATAATTCGTCGCTCTAGACACGTAATAAAATTTTGTATCTTCATAATAATTTTTGTATCAATTAAACATTTTTAAGAAATTATTATTCATGTATTGTTTTTCAAATTTCAGCTACGAGATAAAAGGGAATATCGATCAATGCTGCGAATGGACCATGATGCCTATACATTTCTTCTTGATCGAGTCACTCCCTTCATCAAACGTCAAAACACCAAATGTCGTAAGGCTATTTCCCCAGACGAGCGACTCAGCGTGGCACTACAGTTTCTTGCTTTTGGTAAGATCTCTTTAATGTTAAAAAATGAATTAATTATCCAAAAAAATACTTAAACGAATGTACAACATTTCATAATCAATATGAAGAAGATTAAATTGACACCACCTAAAAATTTTTTTTATAAAAATAGTGCCTCAAATAAACACTTCATTATTTTGAAACCCAAAATAAGTATGGAACTATTAATTGCAACGCTTGTAATTTATGTCTATAATAAATATCTTTACAGGTGACACGTTGGGATCTCTATCTCGACAATTCCGTATTGGAAGGACGACGATAAGGCGCATCAAAAAATCTTGTTTCCGGGCTATCTACAAAGTGCTTCGTGATGACTATTAATTTTGACAGTAAGTACCAAAAAAAAATAATACTAATAAAGATAATTAATTGCTTAAGCGACCAGAATTAAAGAAATTGAAGGGAATAAATGGCAATAAAGGCCGGGAACTACCAAAATTTATATTTAATCAATGATGAATATTGTAATGAAAAAAAATAAGAAAAAAAATCATTAAATTTCTATCATTAACTAATCTAATAATTGAATATGCTGTGTTTTTTTCTTTAAAGACACCAACGTGCCCTGAGGGATGGAAAGAAATAGCGCTTGGATTTCAAAATCGATGGAACTTTCCAAACTGTCTAGGGGCGCTCGATGGCAAGTATATCAACCTGGTCGCGCCAGCAAAAAGTGGATCTCGATATTATAATTACAAAGGGACGTTTTCAGTCGTTCTGTTTGCGTTAGTTGATTATAATTATGAGTTCACCTATGTAGATGTTGGAAAAGAAGGTAGAGTCGCAGATGGTGGTATTTGGCGTAGATGCTCATTAAATAAGTATTTGAAAAATGGCGATCTAAATATCCCTCCTCCTCAAAATCTACCAGGCACTAATGTAAAATCTCCATTTGTAATTGTTGGTGATGGTGCATTTCCTCTGACTGAAAACTTGATGAAACCATATGCAAGAAGGAATATGACCAAAGAGCAAGCGATTTTTAATTATAGATTGAGTCGCGCACGCCGAATTTCAGAAAATGCATTTGGTATTTTGGCAAGCAGATTTCGTGTATTCTTGACTAGAATTTATCTGAATCCAGAAGATGCTGTTGACTTGATCATGGCTGCAATTACGCTTCATAATTTTCTAAAGAGAAATTTTGGTGTTCAATACATTCCTACTGGTACAGTTGATCACGAAGATGAGAACTATGAAGTCGTTGATGGAGCTTGGAGACAGGAAGGACAATTAAATCGTCCCCGCGCGACTCAACATAAAAATTCGACTACTTTGGCAAAAGACATACGTGAAACGTTAGAAGCCTATTTTGTGAGTCCTATGGGTAGAGTGCCTTGGCAAGATCGAATGCTAACAGCTGGACACAGAATTAATTTGATTTAATTCAAAGTTAAAGTTGTTTGGTCTATTGAACAAAAAAATCTGGTCACCATGTCTGAAATGATGAGAAAATCGTTCCCGATTAGGTATTGTGTATTTCCATGGTTGAAGAAAAAATGAAAGAATAAAATTGAATTGATTTGCAATCATTATTTCTTATATTACTCTATAAATAATACTTAAAGCAATTAAATAATGTCTGGATTAAATAACCTATATGAAGGACACTCGGAAAATAATAATAATCAAAAGCTATCAGAAATAATAAAACAACAGATACTTCAATTATTTTGGATCGTTTATGTTTCTGAAACACTTGACATAAACACACTAAATAAAACTCCTTAACAACGTGTCTGTTTTCACTAACAAGTGATTTCTTGTATATCCCTTAAATACACAATAAAACGACATAAACTCACATCTGTTTCATAAAAAAAATTTCCTTCAATCTAACGTAAGCTAAACTTTAATAAGAATTTATTAAATAAAAAAATTATCTGAATGCTTTTCAACTATTTTCTTTAGTTTACACTCGTGGGTAATGTTTTAAATATTTTTCAATCTTCCATTGATAAATGGAATGCTGGAATTAATGATCTAAGACCATACCAACGGGTGAATCAAATGAGTCTGTACGTTAATAATAAACTTAACAATAGATTCTTGTGTAATGAAATGCGTCTTTTCAAACTACTCTAAAAAAATAAAATAAAAGTCTTCGCACCCAATATTGCCCTATATACTAGTCGATCCTCACATTATCATTGAGCGATTAAACTAAAATTCTGGTCGTTTCAACCACTTCTTGTCTTTCAGTTTGACCAAAACATAATATCAACTGAGCCATTTCAACATACATTTAAAAAAAAATGGGAAATCGCTTGGCAAATATTTGCCAATATTAGATATTGGCCACTGTTCATCTCTTAATCTACCAGAATGAGAGCTGCATCGCTCAGTGGGTTCCCACTTTCATAAACAATTAAGAATCTATTTCTGAGTAATATAACTTAAAAATATCTAAACAACGTAAATATTTTTTGTTAAGTACCTTGTTGTAATTCGTATGAGTCGCTTAACAAATACTTTAATTTATTTTTTAATCATTAAGAGATTGGTCTTAACTTTTTTAGCAAGAAGACAAAAACAAATTTATCCTTTCACATAATTATATAATGTTTTCCCCCCCCCAAAAAAAAAAAAAACTTCTTTTTTTTTTTTCAAATCTTAAATTAATATATTATTTTACAAATTTGTCAAAGTATTTTCTTCTTTGATGTTGGTAGGGGAGGACATGTTCGAAGTTCTTTGCTGTTGCTGCTCTTGCTGCTCTTGCTGCTGTGGCTGCGGTTGCTGGTGTAGCTGCTGTAGGTGCTGTTGCTGCTGTTGCTGCTGATGCATCTGAATTCCGAATTGAGCAGATTGCTGCATGTGCGACTCAGGCTGTTGTCCAGCGACCATATTCCGTAAAAACATCGGAGATGGTGGAAACTGCCAATAATTTGGCATGGGGAGCGATCCAGGACCATGATAACCTGGTTGGAATGTAGGCGCATGTTGTTGAGGTGGCACATTGTGTTGGAATCTTTGAAAATTCGGGAGAGGCCGCATTTGGGACAAGTTGGACATAGGCAGGTTTGATGGACCACATCCACCATCATTTCCACCTCTCGATGACACAGGTGAAGTTGGAACAGAAATGTTCGTTTCCGTCGTTTGTGAAACAATATTCATGTTTTTTTCACCTTGCATGACCAAAGTGTTGTCGCTTGACATTAATTGAGGTAGATTTGTTGATGATAGTTGACGTGGCGCTCCAAGAGCTGCTGAAGGATTTCTTTTGGGTACTTCTGGCCAATCTCCGTCCAATGCTTTGACAATGATATCATTAATGCAGTGCATTAATTTTTCTCTCACACGATCGTCATGTATCCGATTAACCTTTGCCTCTACCAGCCTGGCCCACATGTGGACCTCGCTTTTCTGATTTTTAAGTTCGTTATCAAACTGTTGGTTGAACTTTTTGATGAAGTCTTTTTTCAGATCTGATTCGTCAACAATTTGAACATCATCATTCTGTTCATCTTTGTCTTTGGATGGTTTGGCCTTGGAGGAGGATTTTTGGTTCCCTTTATCATCTTTTTTGGCAGCGAATGGTTTTTTTGATTTTTCATCACTTTTTGGTTCTTTTGTAGTAAGCTTTTTGGTATCGACTGGAAAATGACGTTTTCTGGTCGCTGGTTGGCTGGGAGTGATGACATTCTCTGAATCTTCATTCTGTGTTGGTTCAGTCGCTGCTGGTGCCGACGTCCCTGCTGTGGCTGGTGTTTTTTGTTTTTTTTTCTTGGCCTGAGCTGTTTTCGGATCAAAATAAGCTTTTGGAGCATCTTTTAAGAGGGATTGCGACTGAAGTTGAGTGTTATCAAATGATAAGTCCAAAGCCTCTTTCTGCATGGTTAGATCTGGAATTACAATCTTGGGGGCATTTTCAGCTTTTCTCGAGCGACGCTTTTTCTGGCCTGGAGGTGGAGTGATGGAGAAATCCGATGACAGATTTTGAGGCACAGGAGAGGTTGGAATTTTTTTCGGTCGCCCACGACCACGTTTTTGTTTTTGCTCCACGATTGAAGATGACTGAGTTGATGAAGAACACTTTGGATCGTCCTTCTCTTTTTTTTTTTTTAATTCCTGGGCCTTCACTTGCGATCGAGTATTAAAAGTTTTTACTACCCTTGCCGGTTTTCTGTTTGGGTCGATTACAGTTTTTGATGATCCGCCCTTGTCCTCTTCTGCATCCTGCTTGTGGTCATCTTCCTCCTCCTCCTCCTCCTCTTCTTCGTCGTCTTCGTCATCCTCAGCATTTTCTTGATCATCACTGTCTGATTTGGGTCGATTTGGAGTTTCTATTAATTTTTGGCAGGCATCTTCTAGTGTGTGGTCACCCATGCTGATGCTATTTTCATCTTCCACTGCTTGACTATATTCCATATCGGTCTCCTCTTCTGATTGGGTGTGCAGAATTTGACTCTCTTGTAATGGAGAATCGTCTTGGTTACCTTCGGAAGAACTGTTGCCTGCTGTTTGGTCGCCAAGGGTGCTTTTCTGAAAAAAAATAAAAAAGGCTTGCATGAGAAATTAATAAAAAATCGGAATAATGTAAAATAAGGTTATTTAGTTATATATACCTATTATGCATTTGACCTCATATAATTTTAATTTTTAAATAAAATGACATAATATATAACAATGCTAATTTGTTTTTTTACTTAAGCGATGGAGATAATTATATAAAATAATTTTTATTTCAACAATAATGAGTACAAAATGTTGTAATATATTTAGATAGACATTATAACATTCTATATTAATTTTAATAATTTACAACCGATATACAGGTAAATTATGATGATTGAGCGATTGTGTGATAATTTAAAATGTCTTTTCTTACAAAAATGAAGGTCTACCATTTTTTATTTTCTAATAATAAATAAATATAAATATTAATGTAATTCTTATGGAACTATATGAATAATAAATTATTTTTTAATGAAAATATGTTACCGATGCCATAGCTGGAAGGGTGGAGGTCGAATCACGTTCCCTGAGGTACGGCTCCTCTTCTGATTGGGTGTGCAGAATTTGACTCTCTTGTAATGGAGAATCGTCTTGGTTACCTTCGGAAGAACTGTTGCCTGCTGTTTGGTCGCCAAGGGTGCTTTTCTGAAAAAAAATAAAAAAGGCTTGCATGAGAAATTAATAAAAAATCGGAATAATGTAAAATAAGGTTATTTAGTTATATATACCTATTATGCATTTGACCTCATATAATTTTAATTTTTAAATAAAATGACATAATATATAACAATGCTAATTTGTTTTTTTGACTCTCTTGTAATGGAGAATCGTCTTGGTTACCTTCGGAAGAACTGTTGCCTGCTGTTTGGTCGCCAAGGGTGCTTTTCTGAAAAAAAATAAAAAAGGCTTGCATGAGAAATTAATAAAAAATCGGAATAATGTAAAATAAGGTTATTTAGTTATATATACCTATTATGCATTTGACCTCATATAATTTTAATTTTTAAATAAAATGACATAATATATAACAATGCTAATTTGTTTTTTTACTTAAGCGATGGAGATAATTATATAAAATAATTTTTGACAAAATGTTGTAATATATTTAGATAGACATTATAACATTCTATATTAATTTTAATAATTTACAACCGATATACAGGTAAATTATGATGATTGAGCGATTGTGTGATAATTTAAAATGTCTTTTCTTACAAAAATGAAGGTCTACCATTTTTTATTTTCTAATAATAAATAAATATAAATATTAATGTAATTCTTATGGAACTATATGAATAATAAATTATTTTTTAATGAAAATATGTTACCGATGCCATAGCTGGAAGGGTGGAGGTCGAATCACGTTCCCTGAGGTACGGCTCAAGGAAACTCAGTCGATTATGGAGATTTGCTGCCCTTTGAGAACGATTTCCTCCAGCACTACCACTTTTCTTTTGGGCGTATCTGCGCTTGTTCCTGGGATACTGAGACCTGAAGCTCTTTATTCGCGTGTCGATGTCATCGGCTGAAATAAAATGATTAGATTTATATTTGATAATTTTTTATTTTTTTTCCCTAAAAGAATACATTTTTTCAAGCGACCATATTTGAATTTGCATAGCTTAAGCCTTCACAATGCTAACAATGACTTGCAATTTGGAAATATTAACACTAGAATTATTGGATATTTGGTAATGATTGCTTGGTTGGTTATTAGGGTTTAAGCCGTAGCAAAATCTAAGGTCATATCACGGCGAGCATAATGATTGTATGTGAGATTCTATGATAGGCATGGATGATATAATTGTCATATATATCATAGATATGCATAATATGATACTATCTGGTCAAAAATATTACTTTGTTTTCGATTTACAGTCGCCGAAAGAAGTCAAAACAACCACGTGCGACTGAGCGATAATAGAGGAAAATGACACTAACCGGTTATTCCGTTGCCCAACACCTTGGCAAACTCCTTATAGTAGGTCAGACGAACATCACGATTCGAATAACCATCGACGTCACAATTGTAGAGGACTGGGTTCGACTCGTACAGGGTTACTAGGTTATCTTCTTCCACTGTTGTCCAGTTATGATGTCTTTTACGGGCGCTTTTTGACGAAGAAGATGCGGCCATTCTTCGAAAACAACATTAGCGTCGTGTACGGACAGCCGGTAGTCACGTGATCTCTAGGAGCAATCTGATTGGCTGACGCATTTCAGTCGCTTAGGAATTAAAATAAATGTTGAGCGACTGAAATTAATACGTGTACCCACTATGCGATCGGATCCAAATAATACCGGAATTATGCACTGCGTTCGACTGAAATCAAACATGTCAAATTTTCGGTCGATGGACAATTTGCCCCATTTCAGTCGCTCGGCACCAAAAATATTCTTGCGATCCCTTTCGACTCGTTTCGACTGAATGCACATAAGTGTTCCCATTAAACGATCACAAACGACCGAACCGTGCGACACCTTTCGACCGAACAATTAAAAGTGGTTTATATGCAACGGAAACCCATAAATCGCGTAGTGGGTTCCCCCCTTTAAGCTGACCTCTGGGGTGATTGACTAAAGAAGGATGTCACTATCCAATAATGCTATGAATACGCTGTCATAGATACTGTTCAGTACAACAATGTTTTTACGAACCTTTTATTACCAATCAACCGATTTTTTACCATGATCAAAAGCATACATGATTGCAGATATGAAAAATTGGTGTCCTACCTGATGTCCCCCAGGGATAAGTTACCATGACAACCGAACACAAAGGATAACGCATATAATTACCATGGCAACACGTCCATGGTAAGGCTCACGTGACCCACTCTCATTGTCTGCGCATGCGTACCTTTCAAGCCCAGCCCCAAATGGAGATTGGCGTCAGGCCGTTGGCGAAAAACAATCACCACCAGAAAGCTTTTCCTCCCCCTTGGGGTTGGATTGGGAAACACGTGACATACATCTCACTGAACTGGTCTTTTTTTTTGTTAGTAATTTTGTGTGAACGATAGATTTAAGTATAGGTTTGGAGGTTGTTTGTCTTTTATTTTATTGGAATAATTTCAAACATCTTGGTCTGTACCTGGTTGAAATCACTGCCATGATGACAGTGAAATAACATACCCACAAGGGCAACGGTGTGTGTTTTAGAGGCGTCGCCCGTTGAATGGTATGCTATACTGAAATATAGATATGTAATATAATCGTCAGGGAAAGGGTCTGGTCATTTCTTTGAGCTTGTGCGATTAAAAATGTATATATTTCAATCATACTGACAACTTCCATTATTTATGGTGTAGAATACCCTGGGACCCCACTCAAGGTGTCTCTGCCTTCCGTCCTCAGCAGTTGGTCACCGGAGATGCGGTAGACAACATCATTATTGCCATACAAGTAGTTGGCAAAAAGTAACCCTTGCTCCAACACAGTCTTACTGTGGCATTACCCATGGTATTCAATATAGAGTCCCCAAGAGAGATGACAGTTCAGAATTCAATGGAGATAGCTGAAATCTTCCATTCGTTTGTCACCAAAGGGGCATTTTTGTGCTCCACGTTTATTAAAATGGACTATAACCAAGTTATTTAACTATGCTGAAGCTGGTGTTTATAATTCTTTTACTATGCACCCTAGATAGTGCTATATTTCACTATGCGTTCTTTTACTTATGTTTGCCATTTAACTTGTGTTTATTGACAGGAACACAAGTGAATGAATACAACTTCTTTTAACGCATAGTGGAATATGGAATTTGCTTGCATTCATACTTGCTATCAGGGAATGCAAGTATGAATGCAAGCAACTTTTTATGGAATTTTCTATGGCGTACTTGTAATCAGATACCAAATGTGTATAAATAATTTCCCTCTCCTCCAATAAACCCAAACTAACTGTAAAAAAAGTCTGAAAGTTTTGCTTTTAACAAATGTGACACCCTCAATGGCCCATGGCAGTGAGCCAGATATGTGGTCTTTGATCTGCTTTTTTACACCAACGTGTGAAAGGGTCGGTAAAAACGTTCAGAACCAAAGCTACATGCAGTATGGGCCAAACGCAGACATGTAATTTATAATGCCTTCAACACCATTCTCCTACATGTTGAGCCTCCATTCGAAAGAAATATTATCACTGCAGTCAGGTTGTATGGGCAGCAGATTCAGAGTAAATATGAACTGTTTAAAACTGACCTATCTCAATGTGAGACTGTCTGCTATCTTCCTTTTTTCTATTTTTCTTATTTTTTTATTTGTTATAAAGGAACGTACAGCAGCTGGTATTCTACCGTCACAAGTATTTAACAAAGCAATAGCTATTGCCCTAGTTTGTAGGCCTACATTCCGTTGAGGGCTTTAGTTGGAGATATGTTTGTGCAAATTGGAGCAATAACAATTGCTGAGTATGCCCGTGTTATGTACATGATTTATTCTGTCCATCACACAGATATTTTTACTGTCAAGAAGAAATTGACATTAACAGGCGTTATTATCCTTCCAGAGATAGCAGGACAATGGCGAATTGCAGGGGATGGAATCCTGACATAGAATGATATATGTTATTCAAATATTATTTTGATATTAGAAAACAATAATTATTGCAAGATTAATAATCATAATTTGAAATTCTCTCATATCAACCGATCTTCAGGTAAAATAACAGTATGAACTGGGCTTTGAGCTCTTTAGACACAGAGGACAGAGGTTGTGGCATTAAATGTGTACCCTACACAATGGGCATTGGGATAAATCAGCACCGTGCTTTCCCCCACAACACTGCAGCATTCACAGACTAATAGCAGCAAAGGCCGATATGCAGGGCGGCCATGTCAATTACTTATGTCGGCTGGCGGGTTAAAACCACCACCACTGTCCCAAGCCCCATGTATGGCGGGGTGTCACAATACATCAATGTCATACAGAGGTTGTTCAAAAGGTGAACTACCCCGACCAGACTTGCCCAAACACCACTGTGAATAATCAACTATGTCTAGGTTTTACACCCGTAAAAAGCGTGTTAAAAGCCAATTTTTGCCATTGTTAAAGTTTGGAACTAGCAGTTTTGAGTGTAATACTTTCCGGTCCCAACTCTAAGTTCTCAAGCCATTTATCCACCTAACTGTTTATGATATAGTCTGGGAACTGATGTGTGTCTAGATCTAGGCTGCGTTCCTGACTCAGGCATTTGCATGCTTAGAAATAGGGCTGCATGCTTTGAAAACTTATAGGGTTGCAGAATTATAATTGCAAATAACTAGACTGCGTACATTTTCTCATGAAATATATCATTTTGTGCGAAAATGATGAGAGAAAAAATTACTTACTCCTCTGGCTCTCCAAAAATGTGTGATTTTACTTGTTTTGCAATCACTTGGGTACCAAAACATGTCATGATAAAGTTGAAGGCACTGAAACAGTGGCAGTCAGGTAATTGTAATTGACATGAGAAGGGTCAGTCTTTGTTGAGAGCCTATCATTTCTTAAGAACCACTAGCACTAACCATTGCACCAAGTAAGCTAAGTCAGGTGTAACATGATAAGGTTGTCCCAACAGTCATATTTTGCTTAATATTGAAGTAAATCTTTCTAATGCTGACACATGATTACTCTTGACTTTCCAGGTTTATTATGCACACCTATCGAAAGGTAACTTAATAAGCTTTAACATCATTTCCATATCTTATCTGCTTATTCTCCTCAAATTTCTTGCATATGTACTCTGTAGTTATAGTACCTAGTACTGTCTTTTACACTGTCCCTGTGAGTATAGGTCGTTTCTGACTAAGATTGCCCAAATCCAGGTGCACAGGAGAACAATTTTCTATACCAATGGTAGTTTTTTTTTAGATACGATCTAAAAGAGACATCCAATAATAAGAACTGATAACATAAGGCATCTATGAACCTACTAAATATGATATAATTTAATAAGAAGTGGATAAGTTTCTACAGTCAAGAATGCATCCCTGTTAGATGAACCAGCTCGCTGAAATTGAGTCATTAGTATTGCCATTGTATCAGAGCATGAATGTGTTAATTTCAATGACAAATGGGTGATTGACTAAATTATTTTCCCTGCATGTTTATCTCCCCACCTTTGATATTGCTGTCTCAGAGATTGTTATATTGGTGGTTCACATTTTGTAAGTAATGTGCGTAGGATAATAAAAGTGGGGTAATGCATCGCAAACGTGTTCGAGACCACAAGAGTGCGTATTTCTTCTTACTCTAGGACTATTAGCATTTCTGTTACTACAAGTTATTTCTTTCGAGCAAGCGCCATTTGCATTGTTATGACTAACCCCGCTCTCGAAAGAAGTTTCTGTCAAACACATTTAAAAGATAGGATGGAGTAGCATGCCAACGCTAATTTGTTGTGTACAACTAGATCATTTCCGCGGGCTGTATCTCTGCTACTCACTTTTCTAGGAATCCTGAATTACCTGTAACTTGATACAACAACAAATCACAGCATCACCCAACTCACGCCAACTCACCGCACTAAGGGCCGGGCCGTGCACGTTTTGGCCACGTTCCTCCCATGGGCCTGAGGCGCTGGCCACGTTTTTAGCCACGTTTAGGCCAGGTTTTTAAGGATTGACCCAGGTAGGATCAGAGTGAAAGGAATGATTTACAAGCATGTCAGCCGGTAAAGTGCTAAGAGAAGGGAGGTGAGGCTAAGTGGCATGGAAATAGGCGTGGTTTCCCAGGGAGGTATGGCACTGTTGCTTTGTGGGAAGAGGGAGGGGGAGCACTCAACTTCAGGTATGAAAAGCTTCATTACCACTATTGATTTTACAAACAAACAATCCAGGCAAGCATGCAATGTTATTGTAACATTGCAGCAATTTCCTGTTGTGGTTTTTGTTTCATTACTTTGATGCACCCAATAACTTCTCTGGAATCTAACATTGCAGTGGTGCACTGTGATGTAATTTTGTAACATTCCTGTTATGTTTTTTTTCCACTAAAAGATAATAGAATTATGGCATTTTTGCACTGGTAAGGTCTGACTTTCACTAAAATGTATTGTTATTCTAGCACTCTGTTTTGATTAGTCTCAACCTCTGGGAAAACAACATAACTTTTACATGAAAATTTAGCAAGTAACAGACTGTCCTTAAAATTACGGTCACAGTTCGGAACCTGACATCACTGCTTGTCTTGAAAGGTTTCCCACAAAAGGCAGGTAAGAACTTGTAAATATCAAGAGAATCAGTAATTCATATGATGATAATACTGTGTCAATTTATAATATCTTAACAAAAGTGCTGAGTCCAACTAATTAGACAAATAAACATGATGTCCTCATCGCCCGAGTTTCAGCAACGTATTTAGCGACGCTGGCCCTTTTGCATGTATCTTTATCATGTTTGCAATGATTTTCTCTGATTTATTCTCATAATTAGATTGCGACCCCTTCTCCTAAACACATAGAGGCCTTGCACCCTACAAAGTGTCATTCGGTAGACCACAGCGTACGTAGCTAGCTTAGCGGATGAAACTTGTTTTTGTTCTTGTTTTTTTTATTTGTTGTTTTTTCGGCCTTGCTCGTTCAAACTAGTCCCGCTACACCTGCCCATTATTTTATTTTCTACCGCTATTATTTCAAAGGTTTTATACCATATGCCACCCTTATTTCTCGGCGTATGAATGGAATCCACGAGTACCTCCACAAGTAGATGGGACTTCTTAATGTAGGCCGTCCGGTTCAAGTAACAGCCATGTCACTGTCAATAGAAGTCTTATCGTCGGGTTCAAGAAATGGAATTGTCATTCTGTCAATACAGCTTCCAACTTACAAGTTTTCCTAAGCAAGGAGAGTAGGAACGTGTTGTCAAAAATATGAATAATATAAATGACTGCCTACATCGACGTAAAACCATAAATCCCTTCCAAATGACTCCCCTCCTGCCTCCTAGCATATTAGGTATGTCCATGCCCCTATTGACCATGCTTAATAATATGTATACACCTACTCAGCTACTAAATATACGTGTTCCTGTATGTTATAGTAAAGAAGTGATGCAATGAAACGTATGTGAAGATAATTATGGCATTCTGTTTACACAATGGTTGTGGGTGACGTGGTTCTTCCCTTTCAGGACCACAAATCAAAACAAAAAATTCCAATTATTCCCATCACCCAGGTTAGGGATATCAAAAAAATCCTACCATGAATAAAGGAAAAAGATTCTGAATATATTCGGTTTACACAGCCCCAGTGTTTGAATATATGGTCGCAGTACCTACTACTGTCTACTGTTTTGCTGGTATCCTCACTATTCGTTTAAGAAGGCCATCGACTATCCTGGTCAACAGGGATCACTGATTTAATCTTTTTCCAATTAACCTGCAGGTATGCTGAGCGGTACATTATCTCTCTTACTATGGTTAGTGGTATTTGTTGCAACATATGGTGTAGGAGTGGCGTGTCTTTTCCGACTTTCTCTTTTATAACGTACTTAAGTGCCTCACCTTTTCCTCACATCCCCTGCCTACCACCACCAGCACCATTCGCACCACTTCCCCCCACCCCTCAGCCGCCTTTGACGCTACCTCCAGCTTATGGATTGCTTCTCAAGCTACTTTAATAAGGCTTCCCATTAGCCTCTTCTAAGAGCCCTTCCGTTTCTTTATTCAATTTTGCATAAGACATTCAGTTATTTCCATTGTACAATAATTATGATATATCACGGTAAAGAGTGTCCTTAGATTTTAGAGCTTTCTACTGTGAGAGAATGGCATCATCAACAAGTACGATATGCTATGGTTTACAATATGTGCATGACTACTACTATCTGCAATTTACGCTAGTTATTTATCTAAAGATGTGAGAAACGGACACAGAAACACCTGTATTCGTCATCAATTTAATTAACTACGGCCTTTCTAAAGTTGTAAACAGGGGCCCTCCGTTAAGTATGAACGCATCAGGGGATGTGGACATGTTTTGAAACGTACATATTTCTAGTACAAATCCGATGTGTACTTTAGCCGACGGGGATGGGGGGATATGAGACTTTTGAAAATGTGCGTACGTATATGGAAGCCCCCAAGTTAACCATTATATCCTATGAAGAAATGACATGTGGAACGTTTCGTGTTATACACAGAGGTAACAGGCTACGATACCTCTGTAAACTCTGAATACAGAACTACCACTATCCTATGAATTGGAGGCAAAGGTTTTATGTGCTAGGACAAGTCATTGGGTTTTTCTTGGCAGCTATAACATATCCCTTACTCACTTTAATAGTTCAACAATTATTTTCAGTCTCTCCTATTACATGTAGTTCTTTTTTACGATGTTCCCACTTGCCCCTTTGCCTCCTGCCACCCTTCGTCCCCCCCCCCTCTCCTCCAGGATTACTGTTAATGTAATACCTCTCTTCCTTTGACCCACACCCTCCGTGCCCCTCTGCCTCGACGTTTTCATAATGGCCCCCGCTGGTTCATCCGTCAAGCCCAGGAGTCCCCCAGCAGGAGGATGGACTGCTCATCCCTCAGAGTCAAGGGTGATTTAAAGAAAAGTGTTAGTGTATAGCTGCAGGTGTGTTTATTCACCCCATGGGTTTGTTGAATCTGGAGAGAGGATATATTGGGTTCTTCAAGCATTATGTTTATTTAGTATTTGTAGTGACGTGTCCAATAGAAAAACAGCTGATTTTCTGTCTCATTAATAGAAGTCCATTGGGCGTATATTTATCTTTCTGCTCCAGATAATAATTGTGAATCAACCATTTTTTTGGCCTGTGGCGTACTCTAGGCTGCGTACTCTAGCGTACGCAGAGCAGACAAAACTACCCTCCGTTGTTTATATTGATTTACAAAGTAATTAGCGTAAGGTACATCAGAGATATAATTCAGTGATTCAAAAGAAACACAATAATTATGTAGATGGGTAGGAGATATGTTTTTAGAAGCAGTGCACAGATATGAACGGGTGCATTACATCGGGTCAGAATTTGTATTGAATCCTTAATATAACTCTAACAAATATTCATCTTATTCATTATTTACATCATTAAGTTTGAATTTACATAATGAAAAATAAGGGTTTCTGTTTTTTCCATTTTCAACTGCCATCAATAGTTCTCTTCATTCATCTGACATTATGTTTTGAAAAAGTAGGCAATCAACAGCTGAAAATCTCCAAGTGGGTTCTCACTTATCAAGACGCAAAGCCCAATAGCTCAGTGTTGGACCCCCCGGGGGAGGTCGCGACCTCATCATATGGTAGGGTGATACTCGTAACATAAGCATGAGAATAATTTATCATTATGTGACAAGCCTAGAGGTATGAGCATGGTGGTTTATTTCATGAATTGGGTACGCTTAAAAACATGTGTGAGTAAACCTACGTGGTAGTTGTATTTTCTATTTTGTTGTGGTCTAGTACCTAACACTAATAATTATGCAAGGGTTGCATGTTAGCTATATCTAAATACATATAGGCATTCATCTCGAAAACATCTCGAAAACACCGCTTGAGGAAAGACGCTTACTTCATTCCGAACCTAGCTATAGTGATGTAAGAGGATATAATTATGAGGGGTGATTCTAAAATCAAAATAGTAAACATAACAGTGAATGGCAGTCGACAGTCAAGATTGCAACAGCATCAAATGGAGTTGTAATTGATTGTCGGGCCACTTTATAGAATCACTATTGGAAGCATGTTTTTGGTCAAGCATATTAACCAATAAGTATTGGACAATTCTGCCCTTTATATGGGATTTCTGTCCAAACCCAACAAATTACTTATCCATTTTGACATGCTTTCTAGACCCCCCCCCCCCCCCACATTAGTCTGTAAAACACATTTGAAATGTATGAAAGCAGTGGCGGATTTTACATGGGTTGCACGCAGGCAGCCCTTTTTGTGCGTAAGTAGTAAATAGAATACCAACTGCCAAGGTATTCTTGGAAAATGCCACGAAAGAACAACGAGTAGACATAGAACAATACACAACTCTCCAGAATCTTACATAATCGGCATCAGTTATGAAATATCCGTTAGAAGATCATGGATTGAGTGAATATCATAATCATTAGTCAGACACAGTTCAGTATACTCTCTAGGTCCAAACAGAAAAAAATGATGACCTACATCCTGATCCCTGGGCATTCTTGAATTGATGAATAGGTGTTCCCAGTGTGAAGAGAGAATAGAAGCAAGACCACCCTCCTCACCTATTGTCACTCACAGCTGGCTTATTTGGCCCATTCTTCCAGCGAGATCCTCTTGCATTGTCGGAAGATAATAAAGGACCTATGTGTTGTTAGGTAATTGCTCACAATGTGTGCCATGGTTCTCACCATTTCCAAGCATATCATCAAAATCCCTTTACAGTTGTGTAAGACCACTGCTTGGTGGTTAGCTAAGGTCTTTCTCGACCTCTAAGACCAAGCACCTCTGATACTCTGTCTTCCTGGTATAGGATGATTTCAAAGTCCTTTAAAAGTCCCATTTCACATATTAAGATCACTCAATGTACACAGCATATCACAGTCATGTTTTGCTATGATGATTATCTTATTTCAAAAAAAATAACAACCCATTTCACCCATATAGACAACTCTAGATACAATTCAACAATATTAAAATAGTATAATAAAAGTGGCTATGTGGAAACTTTTAAATGAAGACACAACTCCTTCCAGGATTTGGTGTGGGGAAAATGTATTTAAACCTAAGTTGTGTACATGGAGGTAGTAGAGAGGTACAAACTAGTACAGGAGGGAAGCAGCAGGCCCAGTTCCTACTTGCTCTCTCTAAGCCCAAACCAACTCTGCCCCTCACCAGCCCTGTGGGAACAATTCCCAGCTGGTGACAGACACAAAGCAGAAGTTACTGACGCAAATGAATAGTCACAATGCAGGCCCTCACAAACAGATAACCAGCAGTGTGGTCACTCTTTTGTGACTGGTCACAGGATCCCTTTTGTGAGTTGTTTCCATTTACGTCAGAAGGGGCCTTGTATGTCAGAGAGAGCTTAGGACAACAGGCCAGCCACTCCCCAGTTATAGACCTTGTGCAGATGATGTCACAAATGCCCATAATGGGCTGGCAGCCATATTGGTGATCAATTTAAAATCATTGTTAATCAAAATTCTGAAGCATCTTTCATACACATTATTCAAAAATAATCTCACTAAATCACACTTTACAATTATTATAACATAGAATTCATGTATTTTAATTTTTTCCCTTGTCATGTGGTCTTGATCAACATGCGGTGATCACCAAAAAGTGATCATGTGACCACGTCTGCACAACGTTTATACAACCCAATAATCAAGGGCTTCAGAAATACAACTATACAATAATCCAATAACCAATACCATTGCATGCTATAATTTTGAATACAACTTTTCTATTTCAAAATACAACTTTGTGATATTCTATTACAAAATAAAACTTTGTTACAATAGTGGTAAACTAGTAAGCAAAATAACTATCAACACAAACGTTGTTTTCGGCAAAAATTTACGGCTATCTCACCTAGCAAAGCAAATATATCTACATGGCAACTGAGGATTATAATTGTTAGATAATCTCTTGGATTGGTGATATGCTATTTCATATCATTTTCTCATGAACTGTTATTTTTCCACATATTAAGATATTGTCACAAAGATGTAATCTTCTGCAAATTTACATACACAATTATAAGTTTCATGAGTTAATTAGTCCATCTTGACTCCAGGATTTAAGAACAATTTGTGACCTAACGCCTTCAAGCAGTCATTAAGTCATGAATCAGGCGATTTTGAGACTTAATGCCCCTTTGTTAAAATGAAGGCCACTTGGAAACCTATAACTGAAACCCCATGCCCACTGGGACATTTCTACACAGCCTGCAGATGAATCGGTGCCAAAATGGGCTCGTTCTACCCCAATAATTAGCCGATTTCAGCATTCATTCAGATCAAACTAACACATTTTAATATGGTATACTGACAGGGACTCATATGAATCATTTGATTTTAGTGCTGACCCATTGGGCGGCCTGTCAAAGTCGCCTAGTGAGTATGGGGCTAAAGATTTCTTTGAAATTTGCTAAGGATGTTCTTGTTCATCTTGTTAATGTTAATTTTGTGGAAAGAATTCTGCCACTTATGACTCTATTTCTGGGATGAAACGTCTGAGTTTTTCCAAACGTTTACAAAACTAAAATCAGCCTAGAATAACAGCCAGAATTTAACAGTGGGACCCATTGCAACAGGGACATCCACAATTATTCTCTCTGATTGTTAACTCTATGAACCAAATCTTTTAATTTCGTCATATGACTTTTTTTGATAAGCCACCTCAAACTGTATTATGAGTATTATTCTCTAGAGAACCGGAGAAATAGCTGTAGGCCAAAGAAACTTTGTGTTATCTTTTATTCTAAATTTAAAAAATCTTATGTACATGTATGTACATATGCATCCAGACAAAACGTGTCCAGGACTCCTACATCCCATAAAATACCCGCATATATGATACCCCTATTTAGTGATAGACAATGGGTATAGGGGTCCTGCAATTATGCACATGCACTCACAACGATAGCAGTATTGTATCATAAAAAGTCCTATTTGCAGCTGTATGTCTGAAGATAATCAGAGTAGTTGAGCTGAAATTCGGAATGTGTGCACTTCACGTTCTTTCTGAGAGAAGCCCGTATTGGGTTACTTATGCATGTAGTGATTTTCAATGTATGTTTTTAAGGCGGATACCTTTCTGTTGATAAAACCTATAACCAATACAAACATTTTGTCATGTTCATGTCTCAAAGCAATGGCGGGTTTAGAGTGGGCACGGGGGGGGGGGGGGCACGCGCCCTATTTTTTGCAAAAAAAGAATTCTGATGTATAATTCTTTGACCTGGAGAGTCTGGCGGAAATGTTTACAAAATCCCCCGCCTTTTTTCAATTTCTGGATCCACTCCTGCAAAGTTCAAAATGTCTTCATCCAAGTGGGATCTGCCGAGTCCATACAAGTGGGTATCCATTTTTTGTATTTTTCATGCTGTATTTCCGTTTGTATATTGTAAATAAAAGATGTAATGATTATATCTATTTTCAATGTTCCCTTTCAACATATCATGTGAATGGATGTTGAATGTCTAGTAGATTAACCGCCATACTAACTTATTTCTCCTTTAAGGCGCGTCTAAAAGCGCAGTCAAGATTAGAAAAGTGGCAGTCAACAACGTAGACACATAATATTATTATAAAAGGGAATCTTTCACGAAATATCTTTTCATTTAAGGAATCTCACCAGTTGCCTCTGGTTCCTACTTCTGTATTTCAGATTTGTATTTTGCAGTATATCATAGCCATTTAACACACATATTTGGAAATTTGTTTTCCAATCTTATCTTAACCAGGGGTTGGTGGACCAGTTTGGTTCAGTTATAGACACAATTCTAACGATGATAACGATAATGTAAATAGGCAGTTACTAAAGAAGTTTAGAAAACAAAATTTGAAATACTATAGCTATCAAAATCAAAATTCCCATTCAATAGAAAATCACTCATGCTCATGAGTTGCTCAGTCATTATGTACATTCTGCGTAACGGCCTTAGAAACACAGCTATCCAGCAGTTCAGGATACCATCAATATGATGTTTCAATAACATATTCAGTTGTACAGCCAATAATCCATTACCATTATGAGTCCATGGAGCACGATGCAACAAATGTATCCATAAATGTAATCGCATTTTACCGGCAGATGATAATCTAGGCTGATTTACCGAGGTGATAGCACTGAACATTGAAGTTTAATTCATCAACTCTGCGACCAGTGTTGGCCCAAATACATTAGCCCTTAATATATTTCCCATAAAAGATACACCTGTGGGAGTGGGCGGAAGATCGGCCAAGCCGAGCCAACGAACCCAAGAAATAAAACAATTAAAAAAATTATATATTTCCCATGCTGGATCTATATGGAAACCCTCACTGGAAATTGGTATACTTCTTTATTTTACAGATGCTGGTTGATGCACTTCGTCGCATAGGGGTGTGGTTATAACTCACAGCTACTGGGTTTACATCTAGAGGGAATAGTCAATAAAGTTTAAAAAAATAAGCACCCCACAATGTAGGTATTGCATGCTATAATGTTTTGGAGGCTTGCTCTTTATGAAAAGAGAGGATAGGGATCGATTTATTTTTGTTTAATCTACCTCTTTCGCACCTCTAGATGCCTAAAATCCTCCCAGTACATAAAATGACTCATGCCTTCGGGCCTTGCCCTTGTATTTTACCAAATGCCTACAGGCATCATTTATAACTCAGTGTAGTTGGTTATGGTCCAAACGCACATAGTAAAGGCATTCTAGGCCCATATCTTCGTAAATAATTTGGCTGATCAGGGAAAATTTTATCGGGGTCCCATGATCAGCAGTTTTTCCTTTTACCAAAATTCATAACGTTTTTGCAAAAAAGTGTCAAAGAGGAATTATTAGGTGCAAAATTTATTCATGATTAACGGAATCTCTAATCGTGAGACACTGATCAAGATTTCCCTGATCAGCCAAATTAGTTACGAAGATATGGGCCCTGGTTTCTAGTGTAAGACAGAGGTGCCTCTATAGGGTCTGAGTTACCGCTCAACCTTAAGGAGGATAGTGTATAATAAAGTGAGGACGTGGATCGGGGGAATCCAAAGTGACGATGGCCCAAGTAAATAATTACACATTTATAGGTATAATAAACAAACCTTGAAAATTCAGTAATCAATGAACAGTTTATTTTCATTTTTATTGACTCCTATCTTTCATGTATAGCATGTTCTTCAAGCAGGGTAATGAAGGTATAAAGTATGTGAAATGATTTTAAAGTCATTGGAGTAAGAACAGATTCAGGTATCACTTGGCAGGGTTGTACTGTACGCAAGCTCTTGTATGCAGCAGAGTAGCGGTGCAGTCGCTTGAGGACGTGATACGGTATGATCTATGCGTGGTAGACGTTCAGGAGATCACTTAATATTGATTTCTAAGTCACTGAGCGACTAGGTTTCAACGAAAGTGGTCAGGATATCTATCTCAAATTTCATTTTCCTTTTTAAAGCTTCTTCGCCATCAATTTCATGATGATGAATTGTTCCCATAATTGTGGATCCTAATTATTATTGTCAACACGTTTCAATATCTAACTATGCCATATCTATACATTTACTCAATAAATATCATTTCATTATTCTTGATGAAGAACACGCAATCCTCTGACATAGTTAGTATAGATGTACTTTTTCAAAGGAAGTATCAGATTGATATCTCTCCGACAAATTTCGAGTGTCTGTATTGTCCTTTCACAGAAATTACATTTTTATGTTATTGGATGTAAAAAAGTGAATTAATCTGTTCCGTGAGGTTTCCTCGGGTATTCAAATGAAGGAACAATGCATCAAACTTTTCACCGTTTTTCTAATGATGTCTTTGTCAAAGTTTAAAAAGATAATTGGTCTGTTGACAAGTGGGACGTGGGTTCCCTTGGCTTTACTGTGAGTTATTGCAAGCGGCTGGGCTTAATTGCCTGTTCTTGTTATATTAAAAGACAACAATAATTGCTCCTATAATAGGATGTGTACTGTTCATACTGCCCAATTTGAAGGCTTTGACTCCCATCTTTGAGCCCTTGCTATAGGCCTATTATTTAGCAAAACTTACCATAATTATTATACCATATTGGATGCGACCTCAATAGCGCGTTCCCTTTAAAAATCCATTGAAATTGTCTTTGATCAGGTTGGACAAAATAGACTATACAAGCTATCCTAGGCCCCAATCAGTAGGGCGCGGGAATAGGCAATAATCCTGGTTCTGCCACAACGTTATAACTTAGTAAACTCTATCAATCGACAGATTTACAGCTTAACAAGGTAAACAAAAGGAAGAATTTCAAGGCAATATAGGGTTCGACACAGTGGGTTTGGTTGGCAGGCTTTGGTATTGGTCACTATGGGAAAGGGTTATTATATGTTTGCCTGCATTTCACACTCTTTATAAGAGCAATTGATCAACCAAATTGTCATGGTTCAGTTTGTGTTGTATTATACTACCGTCTTTGGAAAAATAAACCAGGAATGCACTTGTGGTAATATTTCACGATGAATTTTGACTCTGATGAAAACTGGGATTGGCCATATAAATTATAAAAGGAAGGAAATAAAGGAACCCCTTCTGGAAACCACAGATGAGCTTCCTTTTCCCAGATATTAAATTGGATAAAACTAAAATTCCAAAGTTTACGAACGCACCAGCAGGTCGTCCCAATGACTAGGGATGCATCCCTGCCGACCACCCTGGAGGAACTCCACGGTCTGCCCCTCCTCCAGGACCCTGCCGCTGCCACTCCTCCAGTAGGGTGCACTACCCTGCCCGCCCCGCGCTGCCCCACCCCTCCACCCACGGCTGCTGGGACCAGGCGTCAGGGAGGCGTTCACACAGAGTCCCCCAGCGTCCATCCAGTTCTACCCTCCTCCAGGGCGGGAGAGGCAGATCCCGGACGCTCGGGCGATCACCTCAGAGAGGCCACACGATTACTGGAGGGAATTATCCCCATATTATGGATAGTAACTATCAGTATAGTTGCCTATAGGAAATAAGACTGAAACACGCGTACACCTGCCAATTACAATTGCCTTTGGGAAACTCGACTCAAATTGCGGGAGCAGTTGCCTATCAGAACTTCTTTATATTACAGCAACGATATAGTGGCAAAACACACTTAACTATCCACCGCAAGTAAAATCATATCCCCAATTATATAGCTGGAGTTGGAGCAGTTTGTCAAAGCCGTCTTCCGGGATGGACAAAATGTCTACGTAGATAGCCTCCGCAATAGGGCTTCTCCGATTCAGCCACTCTTACCCAAAGAAAGCATCCCAATTAATGAGGAGGAGCATCTCGTATGTCAATGTCTCGAATGGACAAGAAGTATCTAGACAAGCCAGTGACATTTAGGAACTGACAATTTCAGTTTTTCCCCTAATGTCTCCTACTTTGTTACCTACCTTCGTCCTACATAGAACTTTTTTTACCTTGGAGTATACCAATCAAGCCAATTGGATCAACTCTACCTGTCACCAAATTGGAGTACTCAATGGGCATCCTCCAGGGTCCGAGCACCTGCCTGTTTAATGAGTCTCACCTTTGATAACTCCCCCGCAAGGATTCCAGGTAACTCGGACTACCTTCTCCACGACTTCTGGAGGTGGGAAGGTGTTAGTGACGGCCTAATGGCTTACATACAGAAATGTACTATTACACGGACAATAATAATGAATGCGGCTTTGGAGCTAACGCCATTATGATTGTGTGATCAATGAAGGGCTCTGAGTAGATAACCATGCTCGGGGTTTTGTGTATTGTATGAGTTCCGATGCTGATTTCCTGCTTCATTAAACCGGTGAGCCGTTTCCGAGGTCTTTCCATCAATTTATACGTTCATCATTGACGAAAGATTATGCTAGAGTGACGTTGTGGGTATAAGAAACCAGTGCACATACTTGTTTATACAATAGAAATTAGGATTGTGAAAAGATTCCTACTCCGGGCAATGACTAATGTGTTCAGAAACAGTTTCATATGAATGGTTTAACCATGCATTAGAGTGGGCATTATTGTATTTTAAGTTAACTGCCTACGATATAATCTAGCAAAAACCATATAACATTATGGCCGTTATCTTCAATTAATTCAGTATAATTATATACATTAGCGGATGAACCGTTCAAAACGCAGCAGAAAATGCCCCATGAAAAGGGGAATACTCATTGCAACAGGATCCAAATGCAACCACACTGCCTGTTAAAATAGTGCAAAGTGTGTGTTTGCATTGAACCGGGACGTGTGTTGGGGGTTGATAGCGATACGCCCACATTGAACAGGCCCCAGTCTATTGTAATAACGAGGAGTGACTCAATCACTGAGCGCCAACCCACATTGAGCAGCTCATGCCCTCACTGAAACATTAAAATCAACGCGAGCATATGTGAGCAGGTCGTGTAATTGGTTAAGTGCACGCGGCCCTATAAAACAGTTGTATCAAAGCACGCCTATTCATGCGCGCTTCACATGGAGTTCGACAAAATTCATTGATGGAACTGTTCAACTTCTGATATACTGATTTCGGGTTTGTGTCAGCAAATCGAAATATATATGTTGGTTGGTTCTGGGGCATTGATTTTAAGGGCATTTGCCAGCTACAATAGTGTTACGATCGTCAATGGTTGGTAACGCAGGTTAAAACTTCGTATCAGTTACTGTGATTATTCTGCTGTCACCCTGCCACTTAAGCACATTGTTTGTATTTACCCTGGAGCAATAGGTGGGCTCACCGTGGAGGATAACAGGTCCAGCGTTCGGCACTGGAGGGGCCATAAAGGGGCTACCCACCTGGTACACAAACGGAGAACCCCACTTGAACTGAAGTACGGGGTTTCCATCTGGCTCCAAAGGGCAGTTCCACGAGGAGAGTCAGGCACTACATGCGCCACCAAGTGGCCTAAAGGACCACTAAAACCAAGTCCCGGATGTGAATGAGTCTACTAAGGCCCTTTTGTATTCCTTCAAAGGCAATTTTTGGCCGTTTGCCAAACAAGAATCGTCAAAAGGACATGAATACTAGAAAATCGCTGATAACTCAGAAGTTTTAAGGACGCACTACAAATCGGCATCCATCCATGTCATTCCCATCGTCAGAGGCAAAGGAGTTGCTCTAAATGACGTGAAGAGAAACCTTTTAAGAGCTCTGGAGTGAGTTCAAAACGTACTGGACAAGTCACCATAGCAACCATGGGTCTTTTTGTACTTATACGGGCGATGTTTGTACGACTTCTTTTTGCCTGTCATGGACTGATTTCAATATGGCGGCTATACCTGGTCAGTCGGGACAGCCGAGCATGGTATATAAGCCTTGCGCTGATTGGTCTATTAGTCGAGGGAATCTTCACAATTTGGAAGAGGAAAGGACAAGAATGGAAATGGTAAGCATCATTTTAATTCATATGACATGAGTGATAATTACTCAGGATTTGTCACAAGAGATTAGAAAACATTTTGAGTTTGACGGTCAATTAAAATTCAGAAAAAATAGATACATGCTAGAATGATGAATGCCCAGCACTACCACACCAAGTGACAGTTGTCACTTAGAAGTTGCCAACGGTAACCTGCGTAACAACACCAGTTTGTATAGCAACCTGGGTTGTGACATCATCAGTATTTGATGTGATTCAGGTAAACATGTGCTTATTGGGATGATGTAATATGTGGTATCCCTGGTTACTCAACTGAATAGAGTTAGCATCATGAGTCAAAATGATTGTTGGTATTTGGTGGTTTCGCCTTAAGTGGCTCTTCAGGTGCGAATTATTCAACAATTATATAGAATAAATTCCATTGATAATTGAAGGTGTCTGAATATCTAAATGTTATTCAGAATAAGTGAAAATATGTGGCAGGCCCATTCCAATTCTGAAATACAATTGGTAAAATCCCCCAAAAAAATGTTGATGTACTATATAAAAAATATATATGAAATGTACATCAGGGAAAATGGGTGTTGGTCAAAAAGGTGGTAGGACTATGTCCATACACTGAAAAAGTAGTGTGTAATGTCACGGGTTAACACGATATGGTTATTTCGGATGAATTTTATTCGGACGGTTGTGTACCATAGAGTGTAACCTAGGAATTAATCCATGAGATTAAGACCCAGAGGGACTATGGATGATAATCTTTGCATCCAGCGTTTTTCCTCTCTGTCCCGATCTAGTTGTGCTACGGTGGAACCGGGGGGTGCTCTTATGAAAGATAAGACTGAGATTTGAAAACCATCAGTTAAAAATCCATGGTTAACTGATGGTTTTCAAATCTCAGTCTTATCAAAGATTATCATCCATAGTCCCTCTGGGTCTTAATCTCATGGATTAATTCCTAGGTTACACTGTATGGTACACAACCGTCCGAATAGAATGACGAAGGTATACACGTAAGATATCAAAGCATTCAATGATAGAAACAATTAGACGAGTTTTCCCAATAAATCCAAGTCTGAAAAGGGAGTTTGCTATAAAGAAAAAAATGTCAATGTTTTGTACTCTAAGTTAATGCTTCGCCCTCCACAATTGGGAAGTTCCAATTGTGTCATAGAGAGACCTGATCAAATATCCTTTCACAGAACAAGACTTACATCTTCTTGCTCCAAAGTAGCATCTAAAAATGTATTGCCACATGTCATATTATTCGTGTCAGGTTATCATAGAAGCCGCTCTCCTAGTCTAGCATGTTTATAACACATCCTAAGAGGTAAAAGCTTCCTCTATCTGACAGGACAGAGACCATTGCCTCTGTTTACAGGGCTATGCTAGGTTATGGGCAGTATCTGATGACCTAGTCACAACTTATGGTTTCTATTTATTTTCCAATATATTCAGTAAGGTAGAGCTCTTTACCTGGAAGTGTGTCATGACTATTTAGGAAGGGATACGGACAGGTCCATGTCAAATATGAGCAGTATTGTCTGTTGTCATCATGCGGTTATATCAATTGTTACTATTGTACCTAACTCGAGAATTCATTATATGATATTGAATGCAATCCTTCATTTGTATAATCTTTAGAAATCTGCAACTACAAAATATGACTGCAAAGTTTTACTTCTATTCACTTCTGACTGCTGAAGAATCTATGTTTGAACCAGATAACTGAGACGAACCTAGTTTATTCAATCTAACTATAGCGCACATAGCATTAGCTTAAGGCTGTATTCATTGGAGAATTTTTTTGTATTCCCAGCCAACATCATCCCACTTCCCATTTCTAAATATTTCCACAGAACAGTGCCAGGAAAAATATTGGGTTCTCTGCCATACTATCACATTGCTTGTTTTGAAGATGCTGTGTCTTTTTATTGCGCTCCCTTATGCTATTGCAGGGTGGTTCTAGTCTGAATCATATGAGCCTGTGATCAATTTGGCATGCATAAAACTGTAACCAAGGTTGGTCTATAAGGTTACAATCCTCCTACTTTTTCATTATAGACAGCTTTTGTAACGTATGAGTTGTGCCCTTCAACTACAGGTATATTTCGGTAGCCGTTACACTGAACTATAACAATTAGAGGCCAACCCCACCAACTAACTAAATACTGATATGTCTCAAAGCATCCCCTGAGCCAAGGTTTTACCACGTTCTGTTCTGACAACGTTCTATGATTTTCTGCGACATTTTCAAAACGTTTTGCGACGTCACATCTTTGGCAGGTCAGGCACATTGTATGAGTTCATATAGGTTTAGGTGAGAATATGGCAAATTACATCTTTCATTTGAGGGGGCGGGATAGTGCAGTGGTCAGAGTGCTTGGCTCTGACTTGGATGGCCTGGGTTCGAGTCTGGGCTCTGCCTGCTACACTACCTTGCCTTGCCATCGTTCTCACCCCCATAGATTCAGTCGGCCAATTGGTACAAGCAAAAACCGGAGTTGGTCTTGATATTGCTGAAAAATTGCTGAGTAGACCTTAAACTCCAACACATCATCATCATCTTTCATTTGACCTTGTTTCAATCAGGCATTAACAAAATTATGAAAAAATGAACTTATTTGCAGTGAAATACAGTGTAAACCTCTGCCACGAAGTCAAAATGTCGCTCTTTTCCATCATGTCTCAACCAAACATTGGTTTTATAATTATGTAAAAACCTTCTCAAGTAGCTTAAAGTCCCATACCCACTAGACGAATATGACCAGAGTTGCCCAACTGATTGGCACTATTCTAATCGGTTGACTCTACCAGAAGAGTCGGCTGATTTTAGGGCCAACTAGTACCAAATTATTTCAATATACCATACTGACAGGTAATCTGAATAAGTGCTAAAATCGGCCAATTGTACGAAAATGATCGGCTGGTTCTCGCGCCGATAAGTTGGCCGACTCAGTCAAATTCGCCTAGTGGGTATGGGGCTTTAGCCATCTTCAGTGATTGTGTAGAAGAGGAAAAATGATACTTTATGAAAAACACAGCTATCCACCAGTTAACTTGTACATAGGAAGACTTGATCCCTTTGCTATTAGCTCTTTAGTCTTTTTTCCGGCCCACCCCTCTAAATCAGCTGGCGGACAGATGCCCCTTTACTTAAGGAGATGCCTCAGGTATTTCCCACAAACCTCGTCCGCACCTCCACGACCCTACCCACCCCGAAGTAGAACCTGGGGAGGGGGATGGGTACTTTGCAATACAAAGCCGGGGCCCATACCCTCATAGTTGATTAGGCTGAGGATGTGTAATGTAATTAGTGTCTCATAATTAGTGTTTCATTTTGTCACTGAAACCATTGCCACCATAAGATGGCTAATGTCAACAAAAAATGTATGCAAGACGATGCATAGATATTTTGATGTGCACTTGAAGAAATATTAACAATGATTATTTAAGTTTCGCACTGCTATTAGAAATACAAGAATGACATAATGAATGAACAGTGATCTTTCAGTACAAAGAAAGGAATTTTTCAAAAAAAATATCATTCTTTATACTAGTATTTTGAGGTTCTTTTGCAATGAATTCACTGCATGTATCTTCAGTGACATAAGATATCTGTTTTCATCGCCGTTAGCTTCCTTATAGCCTAATCAGTTACCGAAATATAGGCTAAGGACTAAACAGAAATTCGAAACAGAAATATGACAGAAGGAGCTGCTGCTGATATCTAATGTTCAATTCATATCCTCGCTATAGGTCCGTGTTTTCCACTAACCGTGATTGTGGCATTCTGAAGTATATATAATAAGAATCTCCATTTAGATTATGCACTAAGCAAAAGGATTGACCAGTATCGTCGTCGATGGCGTGGAAGGTTGCAAGTTGATCGGATGACTTTCAGAAAAGCCGGGTTTCCACAGAACGATTTGAGCATGGTGTAAGGTCACGACAAAAGTAAATGTCCTCAAAAAATGATCTTGAGTATAAATCGTAAGTAAATATCTAGGGAACCTTATGTCAAAGTGTTTCCACTAAACGACTAAAATACTGACGACTTTTGGACTATCTGGACGACTTTTCCAAACGACAGTGGCCAGAAAAGTAAGGGAACAATAGATTTAATTGCTTTTAATTGCCTTGGAAAAAATCGTTGGCAACTGTCGTCCAGAAATATTAAACAGGTTTAATATTTGGTCGTTGGTGAATCGTTCAGAAAAGTCGTTCAGAAAAGTCGTTCAGAAAAGTCGTTTGTAGTCGTTCAGAAATGTCTTTACTCACGATTTTTTGTTTCCACTGAACGATTTTATTAACGACCACAAAAGATATGTTGATCGTTCAGTGTCTTTCATGGTCATTAGTAAAATGTCGTTCGGTGGAAACAGGCCTAAAGCGTGAAAAGCGCGTCACCTACTGCAGCGTGCTGAGCTCACGTATCTCTGTGAATTCATAGACGAGACTGCTCCTTTAAGGATAGAGCAGATACATATACACGTTACTTATGACAGCCACACTTAAACAATGGTAGAACCATTGAGATATGAGATGTCAAAAAACAGCTTACTGTCATGGCAATAAATGATTTTCCAGACCACGCCACCTAGTGTGGGATAAAGGCCATGAACTGTTACCCAGACAAGCTTGGGGTTATTTCCTCTTTGAGCATGTGTAAATTGGTCATATTCAACCACCCATAACTTTTTAGACACACAAGGTAGAATAATGCCATAACAATGAACCCATAGTGTGAAACTTCATCTGTTTATTGCTATATAAATCATGATTCTGTAAGGTTATCTTGTATTTTAAAAACATTTTGCAAGATTAAAAGTTTTGATTTAATCAGTAGCCACATGGGTTTGTGTGTCCAGCCGTCACTGAAGCGTGACGGAGGTGCGAGGTCGGGAAAAGACTCTATTAAGATGATTATGTAAACTTTGATGATAATATGAAATCGACAATGTGTGCAGTAGGGCACGATAGAGGGAAGTTTTATTTTGTCATCCTAAATAATTAAGGCATGAATCTAAATTGTAAGACACACTTCTTTGTGAATAATTGTTGTTCACTGTCGAAAATGGTGGGAATGGCTGAGAATAATTTGCCTCAAGAGTAAAGTAGAAAATTCCGTTCAATGATAAAGGTCTGCCTGTGCTTTCACTTATTTCAGTGTAAATTTATAGATAAACTATTTTAGTGATATCATTAGAAAGCTGAGACGGCTAGCTTCCATATGATATATCGGAATATACGTTAGTATAGACCAAGAATCAGCCATGTTATTAGAAAACATGCATTGCTATTGCAAATCTGACGCTGATCCCCTACTCCAAACTTAATACGGCTGAGTGTACCCCTGCCCACCCCTGTCCAGCCGTTTACCCCAAACACATGGTCCTGGTTGGATCCAGATGGCCTTGATCCCAACCTACAGGCCGGCAGTATGGGGAACGAGACGTAAACCATAAGATTCATTGGAACCTGCGAGAAATGTATGCCACAAAAAAAGAACCAAGTTTCATGGCATTGGCTAAACATGCCTGTTAATATTACCCTACTACTTCGAAAATGAAGACCTTTCACATGACTGTTACATTCTACACACTGAACTTTCCAAAGCCATACCATTTCTGATTTGTTAGACATTTTTTAAAGGACCTGTGGGAACCAGCAAATTACGTCATGACACCATTATTTAGTTCCCCTCTCATCCACTATGTGGCTTCATAGTGTAAGGTTAGCAACTGCCTCTGAACATCTATGTTGTGGGTTTAAATCCTGGAGGAACTTGTAACAAAAAAAAGAATTATATTGAAAGAGTTCAATATTCGGATATTTAATCACACTGTAACAGACGCAGATGTTTGTGTTTGTGTTTGTGTATGTACAAGTGTGTACAGGATAATTGAACAGTATTCAGAAACAGTCTTCATTTGCTAAATATAGTGTGATATGGAAATCATGATATCAGCACATGGCGCCGAACAGACACTGTTCACTAAGGTAAAGCTCGAAAATCTGTGCTTTAGTGCTATGCTCTTCAGAACTTGAAACCCTCCCCAGCCCAACCTACTCACCCGACCCCCTTCTCCGTTTACCTCTTTGATACACCTGGTCTGTGACCTGAACTTAGAAGACCTCGGGATCCTCAGCAGGTCCACTGGATCCTATAAACACATCTGTTTATGGTCTTTTTATGTTATGTCTCTCCTCTCCCCAAGAGAGGGGCTGAGGCCAGTCAAACCAGTTCACTTAAATGAAATAGAAATAAGGAAAATGGATTTTTGAAAAATTAGAAAACAAACGAATTTAATTTCATCAAACAGGAGGGAAGACCGTTGTTGGATCAATAAGAGGATCTTAGCTTTTTATTTTTGTATGTTACATAGATTATATCATTGTGAACAGTCACTGTGAACGTAGCAAGATTCTCCTAAACACACCAGATAACACTTATTTCTATTTTGTATAAAGGACAGTTGATGCAAATAATCTGAATGAGGCTATTACTGATAATTTATTCAGTTTCTGTTTGACGTGGATAACTTATCTTAGCAGTGCAGTACAAATAAGCTGACAATAGATATTATTATAAAGTCAAATTGTTGTAACAGCAATCCGCAAAATTTGACATTAAACTGTTTGATTAGAAAAAGAGCCTCCTTGCCTATACCTTGAGTTGAAATTGATAATAAGCTAATATTAGAAACGCACTGTAGAATGACATGCTTTCTGTCCTTTTGACAATCGTACCATGAGGGCCATCGGTGTTTGAATTGAATGGTAAGTACCATGACTCCATGAAATGCCATCAGCTGGGGGAGTTGCATAACAATCCGCTGAAAACATTCACTACAGATTTCCGCTAATATAGCATAACAAACGGATTGACATAGTATTGCAAATATCGTTATTGAAAAATCCGCTAAATAGACACAACATGTCTTATACTTTCCATTATGTTAGTGGGTGTACTTAGCGGAAAATCCGTTCAATTTCAGCATTTGCGGACATTTATTAGCGGATTTTACAACACCTTGTTCTCCGCTATCTATTTTGCAACAGTTTGGTTTCGTTAAACATCCGTTAAATATACCGGAAAGTTATGCGACTCCCTCCAGACCTGCCATAACCCGACTAACTCGTTCGCTTCCCAAAAGAGAAGTACGTGTTTTGCCAGTTAAGGTCTAGAAAGACATTGTCGCCTTATAAGAATATGCATCTGTTACACAGGTTAAAGGGGCTCTAATAATGAAAAGGATTTTGGAAATGTCTGCATCGCTTTAAATTGGTGATTGTGTGACCTGAGATATTAATATTGGGGCTGATTGACAGAGAGACACAACTCTCAGGCTTTCTAACAATGCAAATAGCTAGTAAATATTCCAAGAAGAAGCTGCATGAGCTGTCGACTTCTGAACATGATAGAGTTAGACACAGGACCGTGTCACAAAGTAACTTATTATATAAAGCACTTTTTGTTATTCAATGGGCAGACTAATTGCGGCTGCGAAGTTCAATGGTAACTAACATGAAAAGATTTTCTCCTTGATATTCAAAGATTGTCACAAACCCCAACTGTCCTACCTAACCAATAGGTCATATCACAGACGGTCAAGAGAATAGACTCTGGACAGTACATGCACTGGCAAGATGTCTGATGAAAGGTATTGAGTCTATGTGTTGACCGTTATTTTCTGCAAGGTAAAACGAGGAACTTTTTCAGAAACAGTTGCAATTGATGGAATAATAGTTGCATTGAGCAAGGCCACCTGATACAATGCGAACCAATTACTATTATTGAGAGTCACTCTCCAAGCCGCGGTCCTGCAGTAGTTACGTACCAAATCAAATGGCGGGAGCTGCTCGGAGATTGATGTGAAGAGGTCGGGGCGGAACTTTGTTTATTAGTTCCGGCCAGGTCTTTCCGGTTCCTGTATGGAGGAGATAACAGCCATCGGTTCGATTGTGGTCTGCCGAAACAAAGGGTATGAAATAAGGGGAAATGGCGCCAAGGGTGTGACGCGGTCAGTGGAGTAGGGATATGATTAATCGGTCCGTTCACTGCACTCAATTCACCTCTATTACGTCACGTTTTCTGACGTTTTGAGAAGTAAGTTATGACTGTTACACGCCGTTTGTTATCATTAGTGCATCAGCCAGTAACAGACAGAGAAAGTTGTTGGCATGCCCGGAGGCAGTGAAATTTATTGCGCTGTACGCCATATTAATTACCTTCCTTATATCAAAATGGCATTGCTTCCAATCTATAATATATCAAAAACATCTTCTGGCTTATGCTGTTGGAAGTGGAGCAATCAATATAATCTTAGGTGGAAAGAACAATAATGATATATTGTTCGGATCTTCTCTGTTTTTCCTTTTTTTATTCCTTTCCAGATTCCGGATCTGCCCGTGTAGACCATGATGAAATTCTATTCTCATCTCAAACCATGCTCCTATTGAAATTTGGTAAACGTTGCGAATCTTAGGATAGAGCTCCCGTTCTAGATTCTCATCATGCAAATATTGTGAAATTTGGCCTAAAAATGTTTAGTCTGACACTTCTGAGAGACTCCAGATTTCACACCGGATGCATTTGTGTTTAGACAACACGGATGTTCTGCAGAGACAAAGTTGCTGAGTAGCCTCAATATTCTGAATTATTATGTAGGCCTATTCCTCGAATTCATGTCAAGTGATGCTACAAACATTCGCTGATCGTATATCAATGCTGTATTATCTAACATCAATTTCAAAGAAGAATATCAAAACAATGCTGAACGTAAATAATTTGATATTATAAGTATGATGGGCTTAGAAGAATAAATGGTATTTGTAAATCTTCCATTCGTTTTCTCCACTTTTCTACACGTGAGGTTTCGCTGATCTAGTTTTCCTACATTAGTAAATGTAGAAATAAATGGTTAATCTTGTAGAGAGAATATGATAGATTTTGGATCATATTCCCTAACATTAATAAGAATAATTAAATAGCAGTGGTTCGACCATATGAACAGTGATATGTAACATCTGTTTTTATGCTACTTCTATTACTTCCAGGAAGCTACAACCGGCCATTAATTCAACGTTTCCAATGTATTATCTAATCCCCACATGTGACTATTATGAAGAAACCCTCTCATTAATAGAGAAACATGATAATCATTATGATCATATCAATTGTGATAGGTCTCCCCTCAGACTGGTGTTGCACCATAGTTCAGTGCCCCCAAAGACCTAGAACTGTCCCTGCAGTGCCCCGTCGCATAATGGTTCTTGCTGTTGCGAAGACTTGCACCAACATCGAGACCCATCACTGTTCAAAAAATCCAAAGACTCACAACAGGGACGTCCTGTTGTGATGGGTTACACTGGTTGAATTGTGGCTATTCTAGATCTGCAGGGCTGATTTTGATTCTGTAAATGGTTCTGAATAATGTCGCTTTAAATCTAAAATTTTCAGCCCCAAACAATTAGTAGAAGTGGATGAAAATTGATGCTAGATTTTTGCACAACAGTGTGTAGTTTGGCCAAATCATCCTTAAGCCCTGTTTCCACCAGTGGTCCGTCGCATAACCCCCCTCGCTGTTGCGAGGGTTGTCCACCACAGCGAGACCCGTTCCTGTTCAACAGCGAGTGGATCCAACTTTGGCTATAACAGCGAGGGTTGGCACACCCAAATTTTCAACATATCGGGGGGACATTTTGGGGTTGTCATTTTAACATTTTGTTTTCATTACCTGTTAGATGTATCCCTCAGCTCTTAAAATGTGCAGAAGGCAAGTGGCGGAAATGTATTTCTCAATAAATTAACTGTGTTCAAAGTTTGTACAAAACCATCGCTGTTGCGAGGGTTGGCACATTGAAAACCTTAAGGATATCGCTGTTGCGAGACTTAAATCTAAACCCTCGCTGTGCTCTCGCTGTTGCGAGAGTTTGGTTATGCGACGGAGCACAGCCGATTTTACTACCGATTTCAAAAATCGGCAGTAGGAATATTAGTTACTCACGAACATGTCATATACCAATAGAAAGCATCTTTAATTCTCTTTCAAATGGTATGTAAGATATATAACCTTTTGTTATAATACAAGTTAAAAGTAGTTAATTACCAAATAATAGGCGGTTAAATCGGTTGGTGGAAACAGGGTATTAGCCCTCGCACTGTTGCAAGGCTCAAATCTAACTTCTCCCTTCTCTCTCGCTGTTGCTATAAGATTATCAGTGATTATGCGACGGAGGTCCACCACGGGTGTTTTCTCTTTGTCTCTAATTGCAATACATCCCGCATAATCACTTGGTGCATCTGGTTCATCTATTTACCTGTGTTGCGTATCTTATTCATATTACTTGTGTTACTGCCCCTTTTAGCTCCTTTTTCCATTGTGTTGTTTAATGGTTCTAATACCTATATATACCTGTCTTGAGTTTAGGACAACCACCAGTAAACTGTACAGGTTTTAACCTATTATACTGTTTCCATACGTACAATCGTCACATGCAAAAAAACTAGAGAGGTGACTCCATCTGCATACTGTCTGTAGGTTGAGAGTCTGGTTCTATGGTTGCATAAACATGGAAACATTTAGATGAAAAAGTATTTTAATTAAAAAACACCACACCGCACTGAACCAGCCTTGATTTATAATGTGTGGTATCTAACACTAAACTGTCCCTGGAATGTATATATAGAGACTCCATGGTGTGCCAGGCAGAACTTCTTGGTATCAGAGCTATTTACTTTGCCACATTTCAAGCAGTAACACATACACCATGGCACACTTTGGGTTAGCCTGTAGAAAAGAAAAAAAGCATTGCAGTGGTAAAAATATTGTATGATTATTTCAACAGGGATTCCCAATCACGTTACCGTGTGGTTCTTGGTCGGAGGTGCCCTCTCTATACACCAATTGCCCCCGGCTGAGAAACTAAATCATGCGTCTCTGGGTATTGAAACTATAATCCAGTGACCGTCAGGTGTCTCTGCTTGTGTCATTATAAATCAAATGTTTTTCTTGGAAACATTAACCCAAATCGTTGCCACGATATTCAGACTCATTGACCATAGCAAATCTCACTGCATTATCCATTTCTTTCTTATTTTTGTATTTTCATAATAATATACGTTTAAAATGTGATAATTCATCACTGTGTGTTCAATTTCATTTATGTTTTTGTGGCTCCGTTCAAAATTATTATTGTGACTCAGACACCACGGCAATCTCGTCAAGATTTTAATGCTTGGACAGACGAAAAATGGCCTATGGCTAAATTTTATCCCCCACTCCATCCCCCCCCCCCCCCCCCCCCCTTGAAGTAAAAAATCCATAAAATAATCTTACTGCCGGTTGGAAGGTAACTTGTCGATTAAAAAGAATACCAAGCACATTTTAATAATATACTCTTTTCCATTAGTAGTATGACTTTGGTTCACCTTTGACTACTAATGTTTGGAGGCACCCTATTTATTACAATATACTAATAGTGTATTCCAGAAAACGGCCAGTGTATAACCAACACGTAGCATGCAGGTCTCTGGTAGGGCCCCGATGACAAGGCTGTAGTGGGGAGGCCAGGTGGTCTTCTTCCTTTCCTGCTCTTATTTATTCTTGGTGCTGGTTGTCAGACAGAAAGCACTGCCCTGTCGTCTCACTCGAAGGGTTGAGTCAAGTGCCTCTGGTTTAATGCTGCCGGCAGATGCTTACTGCACGTGTTTGACACGAGTTAGACACGAGTAAATGCTGGTTATATCTGCAATACATCAACCTCATTCTGACAGAGTATTTAACAAAACGAAACCTGTTTAGCAGAGACGACCCGGGTGTTCAATTAATTTCAATCTCGGTTAGGAGATATCTGATGGTGTGGGGTTTCTTCACATGTCATAACAGATGTATGGGATGAGTCAAATATTTCTGTCAACCGCAGAAAGCTAATTTCCTGTATTTCAGCTGTAGACTATCTTGGATGAAGATGTATGATTGCATGAATTAGTCAGCCCAGCTAAGCATGTGACGTTATTATAATGTTGCAGCAACTTTCTGTTTGCTTCTGTATTGGTACTTGTTATGTTATTATGATGGCTCCCAATAACGTTGCTACACTGTACTTCTGTGACATTGTACTGCAATGTTATTATAACATTCCGATTACATTCTTCAACCTAAACAGAATGTTCTTTTGGTTTCAACATAACCTCACCAAAACATAATGTTTTAATAACATACTGGTTTGATGAGGTTTCAACCTAACTGTAAATAATGTAATTGTTACATGCCATCTTAGTAAGTACCAGACTGACTATAAAAGTATAGTTTCAGAATGTTTGTTACGTCGCAGCTTGGCTGGGTTGCTAATCAAATTATCACAAGGCTCCAATGTTCTCAGTTGTTAATCAGAGATTTACTAGAATGTCTGTAACCAACATCGAGAAAACTAGATATGAGTGAAGGACCCCAGCTGGAGCTGTTTACCATGTGAATGCATTCTGTCAAGGCCTTAAGCCTGTATTCCACATGCCGATTTTGATGCAGAAAATTTTTTATATGTGCTTTTTATTCTTCAAGAAAATGATATGATACCATACATCCTATATACCATTCAAAAGGCAACTTAAAACCCTTGTAATATAATGTTTTCCAATGTTTTCTTAACCTTGACCCCCCCCCCCCCGACGATTTTCAAAATCTGAAGCGAAATATAGGCCTGTGGTATACAGGCTTTAGTGGCAGAGATGTTCTGGGATTCCCCTGCTTTCACTGATAATGTTAGTGTACCCCTCCGTTCTTTAACATGCAATACAGGGGCGGCTCGGAAACCTATTCAGGTCTCTGACCAATCAACAAATAGCCCACTGTTTGGTGCGGGACTCCTCTCCCTAATTAGCATATCTCCCGGAATGCATTTCGTCTGTGTTGATTCACTGGTTCCGGTACCGGTGGCAGCTAATGGAAATTGAAATGGCCGGTTGGTCCCCATTTTAGCTTTGGTTAAAGGGGTTAATAAGATAGAGACCAACAGTTAAAAAGAAAGGAACATGATATCAAACGATATATTTCTTAATGGAAATATGTCAGCAGTATTGATAATCTAATAGTCCATTCAATTTCCATGTGTACCCTTTGAACAGTTTCTATCTGTTTGTCAACCCCTCTATCAATATTTGTATGTTTCTCAGGGGGCATTTCACACTAGCCAATTTTGATTGTAAATTGAGATACGATCTTAAATGAATATTTACAACCATTGTGTGTCTCAGTGAGATTATTTTTTTGTAAATTTGATGGTTATGGATATGTGACTACTCATTGAGCAGTTTAAAACCATTTTAAACCATAGTTTTTTGTGTGAAATTTTACCATAAAATGTCCATTTAAGATCCTAAGTGTAATACTGCTCATGGGCTATCATAACTTTTAAGATTATCGAAATAAAGCTTGTATTATCTATAATCCCAATGAATTATCAGATATTTGTCAATTCATGATTAAACAATGAATAATGTAGAACATTATTCAATAATTATTATTTATCCATATCATTTGTAACTATGATAATATTGAAGATAAAAAGTATCACCATTTCTTTGTTTTCTGTCATAAGTAGCTAAGACATTGCATTTCACAAAAGAGAAGATGGGAGTTGTAGTATCTATACTTGAATGTAGATTGCCAGCTTATTTAGTTCATGCAGTATACACTAGATGGCATATCATCCCCACAGTGGTGGGAAATACAAAGCTCATAATAAATATACATATCTAACCATAAATATACAAATTAACAAGAAAGATGATACTTTTCCCCATGCATTCTGATCTTAAATACATTTTCTATGTTGCCGTAGTTATACAAGGGGTACATTAACCCTTTCCACCTGCCAGATGCTTGGAGGCATCACCAGCAAAAACATCCCTGATGCCTGGGGGCATCACCAGCATAAATACGCCAGATACTTTGAAGCATCTTTTACATATATGATGTAATAGTGAATCTAAAGCTAAATATTAGATATAGAATAACAATTACTGTTTTAGTACATTGAACCATCTATTATACAGTAAATCCAGCCTCAGTGTAGAACAATTTGTCGTGAGTGCTACATGTTATCTTAGCACTTACGATCACAAAATTACCTTTGTGTGAAATGCACCCTCAATCTATATCTATCTATTTCTACATCTGTGTATATTTGTGCCTGTTGGTGTGTGTGCATGGGGGGAGTGTGTTTGCATGTACATATATATATATATAATAAAATGTTGGAAGCTACACCGAACCCAACACAAGAGTGTTGATGACTTGGTTTTATTAATCAGACGTGTTATAATCGGCGAATCAACTAGTTTCGGCTTTTCATGGCCTTCATCAGGATTGGAATTGTACCTCGAAATTAGTCTGGTATATCAATAATTAACAGTGTTGATTAACAGTGTGAAATTAACCCTGTAGATTAACAGGGTAGTAATTATGTGGTTGATTCTACAAGTCAAAACTTTTTGGGTTTTTAGTTATTTTGAAAAGTAACAATAAAAGTGGAAAGTCTTTGTCCGTTGTTTCTGGTATCTCTAGAGTAAATGTATATATACTAGAACAATAATCTGTTAAATTCTTGGTTAAATAGTGAAAATTACCAACACCACTAGGGTGTGAAATGACCAAAAGAGTTCAAATCATAGAAAACAAATTTTCTCGTAATACAATTACAAAGGTCTGAGAGTTATTCACTGTTGTCCTGTACTAAGACGGTTGTCTGTGGACGATTGAGGAGGTATTGAAAGAGAATGAACTCCCCCATGAATGCACCGCGGCTGGGTAGAATCTCGTCAATCAGGGTAGAGATGGTCATGATCCTACGCTGTAGGTCCACATTGTCCATGAGATAAACATGTATGAGCCCGCCAACCTCTTATACATTGAGAACCCCCTATTCCTAATAAGCCCATCCCAGTATACTTCAACATCATATTTTACCATGAAATTACAAAGCAATTCCTTTCTGATTTAATACCCAAAGATATAAGCGTAAAACAAAATGAACAAGTGTGATTTAGTTGACAAATTGTTCCTAAAATTTGTGAATTGCAGCTTTAAATATTGGCATTTTCCCCATAGGAACCAATGTTAAAGCCTGTAAGCCCAACCTATAATGTCCAACCCTATTTTCCCTATAATGCAGCATTTTGATTGGCTGGCAAACATGCAAATCTGTCAAATGGTAAAATTTAAGAAATCATAACATCTTATCAGTACTTGGGGATATAGAAAAACATAATCCTTATTCATTCCAGTAATCCCAATTCTAGGTGACAAGGATGGCTTATACGTCTATTTTGTCCAACCCTTGTCCAACCCTGGGATATATCCAATGTGGGATGGGTTTATTGCTGTCTTTATTCCCATGTTATGGTGACTTAAAGTTTATTATGTTTAGCAAGAAATTAGGTTTTTTTTGAGAAGATCAAATGTGCCATAACTTTTAATAGGCGTGCTTGTTTTACTCACTGTTTGCAGTTTTGAGAAAACAAAAACATTGTCTACATGACCCATGAACAAAATTTTTTTAATGTTTTATATTCTTTTTACTTTAAGCATGGTAACTAACTAACCTAAATTATTCTTAGAAATTCTGCTAAAAACATTTTGATTTTCTCATGATGCATTGCTGATGACAATTTTGAATTTTTAGTTAATGTCATGAGAATCATTAGACAATTTCATTTAAGTCAGAATTTTCCACAAAATAACATAAAAAAGATTCCCCTTAATTTTTCATGATTAATGTAACAAAAAGGTAATTTCTACCAGATACTACCAGATTTTGCCAAAATTGAGCATAATGGCCTGTTTTGTAAGTAGGGTTCTGAAGGAACTAAATATCGTAGAACAATAAAACAAAGAGTGGAAGAATTCCTGGGACTTCAGAAACTTTATAAGACAAAACTTATGGCTACACATCAAGTAATTATTTCATAATATAAACAAAACTCCAAAACTGTTGGCCACATTGTGGCCAAATATGACAGCTTTTTCCTATAAACTTCAAAAAAAGGTTAAAAATCACTTATCTGTCAGTTATACCTTTATACTGCGACTTGTAATTAATCATCCAATGATTGTTGTCATGTTGTCCGAGCTTCGCAAAGAAGATTACCTGTATCAGAAAACATTTCTGATGCATTCAGGAAAAGCAAATTTCGCCCACGAACACCTACTCAAATGTGTATTTTGGAACTGTGGATCTAATAACAACATGTTAAGTCACAGGAAAATAACTTATAGTGTTAAGTTAAGTGTTATAATCTTTTGTTGGATAGCGTCTTTAGCTTGCTGCTAAGTGACAATTGTAAGCTTTTTGTTGGATAGCGTCCTTTTGTAGGATAGCGTCTTAACAAAAATAACTTATAGGGCTTTTTATTCTGCTTAAGGGAATTAAAACAGCATAATTGACAGTGAGAATGAAATTACAGACATATCCACTTTTGAGTTGTCAATTTTATGAAGATGCTGTCGTGTGCAGTTATTTGATTTTTATGTCATATCTTATCACCGATCTTGTCATAACCCTTGTTATAACAGAAAAAATTGTAAAGTGTGAGCTAGCCTCATGATTGTTATTGTGATACGGAATTTAATATTTCATCGTCTTTGTACTATTACGGTGCACTTGTTTATTATTATGTGCTTTCTTTTCTTTATACCTTTAATCAACTACATGAAAAACTAACATTGTAAGATGTGGCTCTGTAATTAAAAAAAAAGGTAAAATCCATATGCATGAAACGTTGACAGAAGAATACACTTATCCAATAATCAGGAACTTGAGAAGGGAAGCAGGTGGGTCTCCGTAACCAGGTAAAAACACTGAGAACCTGAATCGGTAACAGAAAGTACTTTGACAAGGGGTGTCCCTCAGTGACACAAATGAATAGGCTGAAGAGGAGGGGCTCTTTTACTTCATCTGAAACCTTGCCAAGAACCTGTCACCGTCCTCAATTAAAAATAACATTAGGCTACCTGATGCATTGAAGTTCCAAGGACATGAAATTGGACTCGGTCAAGTGGTCTTTTTTTTACTGAAGTCCTTTAAGTGAGAATTTGTAATATTGACTACCCCTAAAATGCCATTTTTACCACCCTTTTGGCCTTCATTGTCCTGTAATAAACGTTTTATAGTTGACTGATAGGGGTGGATTCAGGAATTAGAAAAAGGGGGGATGTGTCATAGCAAAATTTTGGTATGTGTGCCCTCTGGGTGAATAAAATTTACATTAAAAAGATATATTTGGGTAAAATAAAGGGGGGGACGTCCCAGCCAAACATGTGACGTTATTATAATGTTGCAGCAACGTTCTGTATTGGTTCTTGTAACATTATGTTGATGGCTCCCAATAACATGGCTGCTGTGATGTTGCACTGAGACATTATCATAACATTCTCAGGTATGTTTTTCAACCTAAACAGAATGTTTGTATCATGTTCTGTTTTGGTTTCATTCCAACCTCATCAGAAAACAATGTTTTGATAATATTCTGATTTGGTGAGGTTTCAACCTCACTATCAATAATGTAATTGTTACATGCCATCTTATCAAGTAACAAACTGACTAAGAAAGTATGATTGCAGAACGTTTTTATTACGTTCAGGTTACGCTCAGGTTACGCTAAATCTGTGCCTAACTAAAGGTTGTATCAAGTAAAACCCTCGAAAAAATGAGACTGTGCATAATTTTTTTACCACTGTTGTAGGTAAACCAGGTATAAATTTGGATGCGACCAGCAACTGTCTTGGTTGCACTGGTATTTCAAAGATATCTTGAATTTCGAAATCCCAAGAAACCTCTTCTGAGGATGCTTTCCTTCCACAGTGCATACAAAATATGAACTTATATTTAGTCCCTCAAAGCTTAAGTCTGACGAGAACCTCATATCACCGTATAACCTCTCTCTGGTGCCTTGGTTTTTAGCCAATTTTACTCCTAATTTCATAAATCGGCAGTGGAAATATGGATTTAACCATAAATACATGAAATCATTAGAAACAGTTTTCAATTCTCTTTCAAATGATTTGTAGGATGTACAGCCTTTTGCCATATTAAGCTGGGTTTCCACTCAACGACTTTCATGGAAAAACGACCATTAATGACTTTAAAAAAAAGAAAATCTTTGTTCATTTTGGTCATTCAGAAATGAAAAAATTGTAGTTTCCACCGAACGACAGTATTAGGACAATTTCTGGGCATTGTGGACAATCTTTTCCAATGACAAATGTCAGAAAACTGAGGGAACAATGGATTTAATTGCTTTCAATTGACCTGGAAAGAAATCGTGAGTTACAATCATCAAAAAATATTAAACAAGTTAGATATTTGGTCATTGGTGAATCGTTCACTTTTGTCATGAGCAAACGTCATTTGCAGTCAATCACAAATGTCTTTATCACCGATTTTGTGTTTCCACTGAACAATTATTCTAACGACCAGAAAAGATTTGTGAATCGTTCACTGTCATTCATGGTCATTAGCGGAAGGTCGTTCGGTGGAAACAGGCCTTTACTGGTAAAAAGTTATGAATTACCAAAATACAGAATCAAAATGGTGGAAAAAAAGCTTTTTCTCTATAGATTGTTGGGATGTTTTGTCTAGACCCTAATGCCCTGTTTCCACCAAAAAGACTAGATCAAAATTGAACGATTTGTTCAACAGACAAATACAGACGACTTTATTGTATGAAAAAATCGTTCATTAGCAAAGATTTTTTGGACGACTTTCTGTTTCCACCAAAAGACCATAAAACGATTTTACAGACGAATTTACCAACGATTTTACCAACGATTTTACCAACGATTTTATTAAACATTATTTTTACATAAAAAAAATTGTTTTTATTCATTATGATAGCATCTACGATTTTTATTTTTCGTCTCACATGTATTTTATTTCGATATTATATTTGTTTTTTACTGAATCGTATAAAGACTTACTGTTTCCACCAAAAGATGAAGACAAGATTCATCTAGGAAAATCGTTCAACAAGCCAAAATCGTCCAAAATTATTTAACATGTCAAATAATTTGTCTGTCGTCCTTGGGAGATTTTAGTCGTCCAACAAGGTCAAAAATCGTCCATAAAGATCGGTCGTTTGAATGATTTTCTGTTTCCACCAAACGATTTCTTGGACGATTTAATAATCGGGACAATTTTTAGGGTATTTTTGCAATCGTTCATAGAAAAATCGGTTGGTGGAATCAGGGCTTTATGCCCTGTTTCCACCAAAAAGACTGGATCAAAATTGAATGATTTATTCAACAGACAAATGCAGACGATTTTATTGTTAGCAAAAATCGTGTATCAGTGACGATTTTGTGGACGATTTTCTGTTTCCACCAAAAGACCATAAAACGATTTTGAAGAGGATTTTACAGACGATTTTAAAAACGATTTGATTAAACAATATTTTTATTCAACAGATATAGTTTAATTCATTATAATAGCATATATATATACGATCTTTATTTTTTACCTCATTTTTTTTCCATTTTATTATATTTCTTTTTTACTGAATCGTCCTAATATTTTCCTGTTTCCACCAAAAGATGAATGCATAATTTCTGTAGAAAAATCGTCCAACAAGCCAAAATCGTCTGAAATTATTTAACATGTCAAATGATTTGTCTGTTGTCCTGGGTGGACTTTAGTCATCCGACAAACTAAAAAATCGTCCATAAAGATCTCATTTGGACGATTTATTGTTTCCACTAAACGATTTCTTTGATGATTTACAATATATAATTTCTCTTCTCGCTCTAGACTAGTTCTAGTATAATAAAAATATTATGTAATTATCACATCATGGTCGTAATTTTCACTTTTCTTGTAGTGGGTGCGGGATCTTACTACCTTTTAATCCCTTTACATTAACGGATGTAGACATTGTGCAGATGTGATCCCATGTCTCAAAGTGAGCTGGCCGCCATATTGTTGATCAATGAATGATCAGTATGGTTTGGAATTTTTATTCATTTAGAGCCAATATTCTTATGTTAAATTTACTTTTGACAATCTAACTGAATCAAAATCAGTAATTATTATCAGGAGCGGATCCAGGGGGTTATGCACAGCCATGTGATCATGTTCACCACGTGGTGATCACCAAAATGTGATCACGTGACCACCTCTGCACAAGGTCTATAGTAGGAATAGTTCTCTTAAGAAAATTTAATTCTGAAATATAAAATAATTCATCCGTGTGTGTTTCTTACAGCGTTACAGTTTATTGATATTCAGCAGGGATACTCAAACAAAAGCATAATCATGTTTGTTTTCTTGTCAGTTTATCATGGACATGTGGGATTCAGTGATGGGAGAAATGTACATTAGCAGACTACAGGCAAGCATTTGATTCAAAAGAAATGAGGCTGTCCATTACACATTGCTTTGGTTGATGTCTTTTATAATTTAGTCAAAACTGTTATATGCCATTATCTGTGTAAAATAGATGACGTGACATAGTTGCTGTAAATGCAATATACATAATACAATTATACATAATGATACAGTACATAAAAGAGAAATATTACATGGTGCTGTTGAAACACAAACGTGAGGCATAATCTTTTACCTGATACTCATCTCAATACTGAATGGTTTCACGCTACTCCGTCTTGTTCAGACTTACACTGAAAACACAAAGTCGTCAGAGAGCCACTTTAAAGATGTCAGAGGGTTGTCGTAGGTCACTTTTGGGTTGTCATAGGTGACTTTTGGGGGCAGAGCAGGGCTCATTTCAGGCCATTGAAGCTGTGTGATGACCTTGTGACGATCCTATGACAATTTGGGGGTGGTCAGAGGGTTGTCATTGTGAATTTTGAGGTTGGATGACAACCCAAGGGTTGTCATTTTCTCCCGACTACTTTGGGCCAAAAATGTCGTCAGGAAATCAAAAATGAAAATCGGGTTGTCATAGAGTTGTCACAGAAGGAAATGAGAAGCCAAAAGTCCTGCCTGACAACCCTAGGGTTGTAAGTGAATGGTGCCTAAAACAACAGCCCAAGGTTGTCATGGCCTCTGTCTATGACAAATTGTTGTAAGTGAATGGTGTCAAAAAACATACAACTCATAGGCCTCCTATGTGTAATGGCCAAACCTAATAACTAGTAATAAGATAATAGGAAGCCATTATTATGGACCATGATATCTACAACATGAATCTATTCATAAATAATATTTTTTGTATAAAAGACACAGACAACCTTGGGTTGTCGTTTTGGCACCACTTTTGACGACCCTGTGTTTTAAGTGTATAGCTCACGGGGCAATTTTAGCACTCCAACTACAATGACAAAGTACATTATTTAGCATTTTAGGTATGAATCTTAAACATCTATCAGAAGAGAGGGATATATATTTAGTTCCCTCCCCCTTACAAACTGTGGTTTTGCCTGAGGCAAGGGCTTGGCTAGTAGACCTCAACTAATCCCCTCCAAGAACGCTGAACAAACATTACAGTCAACGAGGGAATCCCCCTAATCGGATTTCAATTAGTGGAGGTCTAGACGAATGTCAGCAGGTATCACACTAGTCATACCATAAGTTCTTAAATGGTTTCTCAACTTACCCATTAAGTGCGACAGATTAAGGCCAAAGGTTATCACACATGCGAGGTGGGGTATTGAATGTGATTCCAATTACCATCTACTGTTTGACAAGCACATGTCATTTATGGGCACCCCTCATATTGCTCCAACCTTAAGGCCATTTTGTGCATTTGATCCCTTCATTTGTCTTTGTACCTATACATCTTCCGATATACAACCTTATATTCATAGTAATTCGGTTACAACTATGTTACTTTATGTCAACACTGATGAGATGATAAGTCCATAGGTCTTTGACTTGGGGGCAAACATATAGCACGAACGCAACTCGCACAATAAGAATACGAAAGTTGTTAATAATGAACCCTGTAAGAGTATGAATAAGTGATTTTAGAAGCCATTGGTAACTAAGGTAACTGAAAACTACCTGAGGGGCAGTTTCATACTGCCAAAATTGTAGTAATAAATGGAGTTGAAATAATGATATTATTTCAACTCTATTAAATCCTTGCTTATGATGGATGATTTTCTTAATAAGATTTTCTTGAAGAGTATACCAAGAAAGGCTACTTTCAGCAGTTGAAAACCGTTTTAAACCATGCTTTTTGGTCATATTTGGTCATTTAAGATAAGATTAAGATCTGAAGTCTACTATTGCTCTTGGCACATACAAAATTGAATAAGGATATGAAGGCTGTATTGTCAATGAAAAACATTCTGCATTTATACTTAAGTGCTGTATGACAATATTGAATAACCAATTTTTTCCATATTGTATGTTACCATTCATTGTTTTCTGTATAGTTAGTAGCTCAGGCATCAGCAGTCTCCGTGGCATAGGTAGGGTGGGTTCCTGGGTGTCTGGAACCCCCTAGATTTCCCAAAATATTGCAAACCGCGGCCAACAAAGGGGGAGGGGGGTTCCGAGGGTGTCTGGAACCCCCTCGGATTTCTCAAAATGTATTATTATGAAAGAACAAATACAGGAAATTTCCATCAAAATAACTGGTCAGAACCCCCTTAGTTTTGCATGGAACCCCCTCGGATCTACTTGGAGTCCGCACAGATTTTAGGGCTGGGTACGCCCCTGGAAAACGCTCAAAATGAGTAAATCTCACCCACCCAAGAAAAAGTGTTTTACTGGCAATGTATGAGGGGGCTTCACACGACACGATCTTGCAGGTTACGATTGACCCACAATCAACTTGCGACAGACATTTGGAATTCTCACGATTCACTGGTGATTTCATCAGGTCAAACAATTTGCTCTCGATTTGTTTATGTCTCTGGTTATTACCAAACGATCCTCAAGTGTATGGACAAACACATGCAACTTTGAAGATATGCAAACCTTGCAAGTATGTACTTATACGATTTGTCAAAACCACACTTGAATGGAAAATGATCGTAGAAATCAAACATCTTTGATTATGAATCCCCGTACCAGGGACCTCTGAATTGTTCTAAAACTATTACAGCAATTTTGTTCCAAAGTGCATCATCACAATGGTCGAAATTACATGCATTTCTACACCAAGCGATCTGAAATTGATATCATACTTCCCAATCTTATATGGGGTCAGAATTAATCAAATATTTTGATGACCGGCTTTAATACTAGTTGTATCAATCATGTCAACCTGCAGGATGCACAACATTTGTCATAAACAGAAGGGACCTTACTTTTTTCCTCAACTCAGAGCTGAGGATTACAGCGAGAATAGGGTGTATGAAGCCATCTACAGTGATGAGCGGCGCAAGCTTCAACCTCAGGAACTCTAGGTTGGATCTGTCCACATTGTAGATGTTGTAGATAGCCCCCAACATGGTAGTGAGGATGAGTTGGGGCCAGCAGATGAGGGTGACCAGCAGGGAGGCTGTTAGGAGTCTCACAAGGCGTCCTTGGCGGGTGGCACGAGGCTTGGCTTTAGGCACCGACCGTGGTTGGGACAGTTGAGGAAACACTATATTCTGTGCTGCAATAGTTCTTGCCTGCTGGCTTCTTTGCAGTTCAGCAGCTCGTTTTCTGAGTAGCCGAATGGACCAGGCTGAGAGGATGGTCGTCACAAGGGCCGTGGCAAGCATTGTCCCGCAAATGATGACCAGAAAGTGCGAATTTAGATCACCATCATTCAAATACTTGATGTCAAAATCTGTGTACGTCTTTGCTGACCCAGTCAAAAGAAGGGATAGTATGGCAATGGACCAGAACAAGGTGGTCAGAAGTATTGTCAGTTTGGCCTTACTTGGGGTCATGATGTTCTTGTGGGTGTATGGACGTATGATGGTGATGAAGCTGTCTAGGGCAAGCAGGTACATTCCATTGATGACAAGCGCCCCCAGAAACAGAGCAACCACCCCATAGATGATAAGATTCTGGTTCCCAATGTACAGTCTGAAAAGGATCAGTAGGCCAAGGCAGGAGCGGCAGGTGGACTCGTTCATCAGGAAATATCGGGTTGTCAAGTTGAGGTGGACGGATTTCAAAGTGAAAATAACAATCACCAACACTGCGTTGAACAAAAACGTCAACGATCCAATTGTGGCTATGAAAGCATTGGTTATGTTTTCCCGGTGGTTCCATCCCAGGTGGGTGGATGTATTGGTTGCCACGTAGGACTTGTTCCAGGACATTGTATCCATGGTATAGAAGTGCCTGTTAACTGTCGAGAACAGGGATGCGCCGGAGCTTAAATGACCAGGCTGTCTTGAGCGATGAATACATATATATAGGCGCATTGCACTTATACTTGGTGACCCTCCCTAGCGTGATGAGGCGGATGTTGCACATAGAGCTTCTGAATGGTTCTTCCATCAATATAGGATGAGGTTACATCCACAAATATGATGGGGTAAATGAATTAATGTCAAAGCTGGTTTAGGCAGTGTGACATTAAAGAGATATCTAAAATATCGCAGCATATGAAAAGAAAAGAAATTCAATAATTCTGCTATGAACATAATTATGTCTAAGTTGGTGCTCCTCACATAAAGAAAAGCGATGTAGAATACATTTCAGTTCAAGGAGATAATGGGATCTGCTAGAAAATAAAACATTTTCAAAGCAAGAGAAACTTAATTCAATAGGAATCAGTGGCCATAAAGAATGCCATGCCATAAATTTAAGTGGCAAAAGAACATTTTTGTGATACGAGGCTTTAATTATTATTTTTTCCAATTGCATGACGTTTTGCAATCTTAACAATTCCCAATTACTATAAAACGACTGTTTCGACAGTTTCTGCCTATAAACTATTATACAATACGTATGTAAAATCTTGTTCACTAAAACCTTAAACCCATTATATACTTCCTTTTGATTTGGATAATGATAAATGAAATCTTCCTTTGAACGTCAGGTTTGAGATTTCATTGGCAACAGAAACATGCAGCTGCCTGTTTGTGTGTACGTGTGTGTACGTGTGTGTGTGTGTGTGTGTGTGTGTGTGTACGTGTGTGTGTGTGTGTGTGTGTGTGTGTGTGTGTGTGTGTGTGTGCACAACATTTGCATACTCTCCACCTTGCTTCACTCTGTAAGAAATATTATTCTGAACGGGAATGATAATTAACTGAAGATTACGGATATTAAATGTGAGGTAAAATAATGCATTCTGATTAAATGGAGATGGTGTTAGTGAAAACGTCCGAAAAATCACAGCACTCAGCCTAACGGCCTCTGGCAGTAATTTTTCGGCTCCCACCGAGTATTCAGGGTCATACTACCAACCTCTGTATGTTTTTCTATAGTATGCATGTTTGCATGTATGTAAATATGTATGAATGTATGTATGTACAAACGATGTAAGCAATTTACGCCTTGTTTAGGGTTGTTGGGTCACATGTCAGTCTACCTGTATCAATAGCCGGTTGTTCGGTCTGTCGGAAAGCTGGGGATTAATACCTCACACCTGTAAGATGTATCCACTCTATTGCATTCTACCTAAACTGGACTTGGACAAGTCAAGATTGTTTTGAAGTCGAGGAGGTGTGTGTTCCAAACGTGTCATTAGATTGGCATCTGGTAATGTACATGTAAATTATCTTCTGAAAGTGAAGTTTTTTCGTGCTCATATAGAAAGTGTGGTTTCTTGGAGGACATGCTCAATTTCATGATAAGTGGTCGCAGACATTGAGTATATGTAGTCTGTGCGGCAAGCAAAGTGGCACATGACAAACAGAACTGCAACATATTCTCCAAATTATAAAAAATACAATGTGATGTTGAAGTTGAAATGTTCAAATATAAATATAAAGTAACAAAATGCGATTCTTTAAGACGAACTAACACGTTCAGGCACAGAATTACCATACCAGCACCCTTAATTAAAATCTAGGCCTCATGTGTGGAGCAGAAACGGGCCTAGGCGTCAAAATAATTAGGTTTTGGTTAACCTTTTAATACGCATGGCGCAGTATCGGAAAACGAACTTGGTCTTGCTAACACACTTGAATGGGTTAATTCTTGGTTAATATTTGCGTGATATTGTCAGTACCAACTTTTAAGGACACAACAGCAAATGATGTCCTATGCAGCCGTATCCTGTAAACAATGAAAGCTTCCTGCTATTTTACAAACATTTCGAATTTGAAATCAGGTTGAAGTCAGATTACCTGGGTGAGAAACTACAACATTGCAAAATTGCTGTCACAAAGATACCGTTGATTATAGTCTTTCATTCGCTGGCCTTTTAGCAACTACTACCACCATCACCGGTAAGCACATTATGCTTAAAGTGATCTAAAAAGTATTAACCGTTAAGATCAGTCACTATGCAATGGGCCACAGTTTCTTCCTTAGTTTGAAATACAGAGAATATCAAATCTTCATGTAGTGAACACAAAAAAATCTTATAATATAGCACTGTTTGGTCCCAATTGTCAATATTTCCTTATTTTTAATCATAATTATTAATGAAAAATGTATATCCAGAGCTTAATTCAAACTAAGCTTGCTGTTGTCATAGCGCATAACACATAAATCATTAGGACTTAGATGTATTGGGAATGTTGGATAGCCAAATTCACAGAACCCTAGAAGAAATAGGGTTTTTTTTCATTTCTTATTGAATTGACTTCACGCGTGTACATGTTCTTCCAGTCAAAAATGTTATTAGATAAAGCTTAAGGATAAAGTGGGACAAGGGCGGACACACCCATTGTCATGCCAATCTGAGGGGATTAATGTCAACAAAGTCTATTCTGGTACAAGGCGATGGGGGTAGAATAGAAATATGCAATGCTCATGAGTCTATATAGACAGATGGCGTGCTAAAACCTGTGGGAAGAGAAAGAGGTTTCAGACATCCGCATCAGGCATTAGGAAATATCAGACAAGGGGTTCAAAAACCATTACTAAATGGATCACAAAACGACTACACAGCACAGGGTGCCTGTACCATGATATCTGACCATATCACTTGTTGACTGCCAATCTGTACCCACGCTATTGAAAGCTGCCTCTGCTTATGATATCAATGTGAACACTGTTGGACCGTGTGATCTCACACACCTGGAGATTCATTATGCAACATACCGCAGATCATTAAAGGGAGCCAAAGCAATGTTGTGTCCAAAAAAATATGACAAAATTTTGCAAACTCAAATAACTAGGAAAATACATTCCAAGAGTCTAACTTCAGACATTCGTACAGTATAAATCATGTTAACTTATCACAACTTTATATTAATTCCATAATAGTCATGTCAATTATGCCTGAAGACAGCAATGTTTGTAAATAAACCAATTTTGGTGGCTCACCAAAATTGATCAGGGACAAGTTTTAATGTATTTTGATGTAGTTTAAGCCTTCATTGACAGTCTATATTTTATCACAGGCCTAGGTTATAGACACGGAATATATTTTGATAGCTAATTGGATTTGCAAAATGTTGACCCAACATTGCTTTTGGCTCCATTTAACATACCATTATTTTATTCACCTGCTTCTGAGAGGGTAGGACAATAGTGACTGTATGGACTGTTGGAATTCTGATATATATAATAAAATGCTTTCTCCCCTCTGCACCCTGCAGGTTCTGCCCGAGCGTGTTTTTCTTCCTGCTGGGCACGGTGCCTGCCGTGTGGTTCCTGGAGATCCACGAACTGGAGAAGAGGATCAGTTTCCGGGAGGCGCTCAGTAACAACGCCTCCAACCTGCACACCAACAACTCGCAGGCCGAGGACCTCAGCGGCCGCATCGAGGCACTTGGGGTGAGCAGCTCACTGTTTAGGTTGACTCGTTGTATACTTATTGAAAGAGCATAATATTTCCGTAAAAACGATTTCTTACTCTTGTGTGATTGTCACCGGCTAAAATAAACCATGAGTTTCTTTGTCAACAGTTGTCTATTCTAAGACTTGGTCTTGAAGGTAAAACCCTGACTATTGATACTGGCATGTCCTGAATTAGAAGAAGTGAGTTTGTGTGATTTTGCTCTTTGCGAGCAGAATACTGTAGAATTATAGATTCAAAAACGATAATGTAGGTAATTAACTTATTCGTCTATGTATTTATTTATCGCCTCATTTGCCCATGCAGACACCCATTCATTCAGTCCCTCACTAAGTCCCTCGCTCATTCACTTATTCATAAACCCATTCGCGCGCAAATATATCTTATTATTCTTTTACTTATTAATGTAATTTATTAAGTTGTAGAGCTAAAATGAATAGTGCAAAGTCATAGAAAGATAACATAAGAAGGAATAGCCCTCATCTTTCTAATAATGTCAGGGGAGAAACCGTCCATTTCCAGAGAGATTCAGCACCCCACCCCCCCCCCCCCCCCCAATACTGAAGAAAAAAAAAAAAAAAAAAAAAAAAAAAAAAAAAAAGATAAGAAAAATTAACAAAAGATCAATCTGACCAATATTTAATTGATCAATAAAAAAAAAACTAGATGTTTTTTTTAAATCCTGATTCAATTTTTTTCTCTTTATACCTCTCAGCTGGAGATCCGCATCCCGCTGAAGCTGACCAGTGACCAGTGGCTGCGCACCTTGGAGCAGGCCCTCCTCCTGTTCCTCATCATCGGCCGCTGGATCCTCCCCAAGGGCAAGCTGACCCACGACCAGCTGTCGCAGCTGCTGCTCGTCTACATCGGCACGGCCGCCGACATCGTCGAGTTCTTTGATGCCTTCAAGGAGGAGGAGGTGTGTATGATCAATGGGGGTATCGGGAGGTTGGGGGGGGGGGGGCGCCGAGGAGGGGGGTGTCCTTACGTCCCCCCTCCTCACGTCGTACACAAACGCACGATGTTTTATTATTTAGCCTATATGTGATATAATTTATATGCCGCCCCCACCCCCATTTGGTGCAGACTTCAAGTTCATATAATATATAGATTTTCACGGCTAGCTGATGATTATAGTAAATAGGCTAATAACAATAACGATTATTATTAATAACAAGTAACAAGTGTGGTTGATTTGGACGATATAAATATATTAAATATTTATTAAAACATCCTCCTATTTACAATCAGCTAAAATTCAAAAATGAGTTGTTGTCTGAGCGATGGTAGGCGAGCAACTGGTTCGAATTGTTGGCTCGGCGATTTTTATAGTGAGATGACAACAGATCGCCGTTGCTATGGCGATCGGGGGCGATGACGTCATCGCGCTCCCGGAAATTACATTTTGTAGGTATCGCTACACAAATTATATTTTCACGGCTAGCTGATGATTATAGTAAATAGGCTAATAACAATAACGATTATTATTAATAACAAGTAACAAGTGTGGTTGATTTGGACGATATAAATATATTAAATATTTATTAAAACATCCAAACTACTCCAAACCAACCACCTAACGTAGTGTAAAATTTCTAACATTTAACTTATCCTCCAGGGAAGGCTTAATATATGAATATACACAGTCTGATAGCCATTGACCCCTGTCTTTAATATAATCTATTGGATAGCCTAAGGCAGCTAAATGTGTAGTACCACCCCTTCTAAGGGAATGTGTAGAAAAATTGCCAATAACATTTGACTTTTTCAATAATTTTTTAAATTTTTTGTTAAACTCCGGGTATGTTAAACCCGGACAGCCCTTTGTTGAAAACAAGCAGGAGTCCCTAGACATTGGGAACCTTTTAAATAATTTTTCTAACATCAGCACAGGGCATAAGATCTTATTATCACTATAACTGATAGGAATCTCATGGATTTGACCAAATTGTTTGGTCTTAGAGGAGTGAATTTTTACTAATGCACCCCATTTTTTAAATACAACATCTCCTCTCTTGAGAGTATGAGAGGACAATATTACATGTCCTACCCTTAACAAAGTACTGAATAAAAACAGTATCATAGACCACAATAAAAATTGGCTTTCCTTAGCCTTGTTTACCTGCCTATACATGCAAACTAGGTGGTCTTCCCTTAATGGGTCCTTAGCATCCTTTGACGCTTTCTGAGAATTTCTAATACCCCTACAGGTCTGTGAGAGAGTCTTATCTGACCATTCTGCCACTGCAACACCTTTCAAATTATGGAAAAAGATTACCGACTAATAATAATTTTGAATGCTCGAAAATTTCATTTTCTGAGCTAAAAATGTAACATATTTACATGCTTGGGCCGAATTACAGGCGTAAACCTTCCAATTAAATTTTTTACAAATTTTTACGTAGCATTTCCATTGCTTTTTCCTAGTTTTCATAGTGCTCATACTCACAGACGCTGCTTGGTACATTTTGGCCTGCCTTTCCAGGTCCTTCTCGGCTGCAAAATTCAAAAATTTTGTTTAAGCAACATAAATTTGACCCAGCAAGACATTTTTCAATTTCTGATCTGCTACTAAAATACATTAGGCGTGATAGGCTGTCCGCCACTAGGTTATTTTTTGTGTTTATATAATGAGGTACCAGCCGGATTTTATAAATTTTACATACCCAGAACAACTCTCTTATCCAAGACATACAAGTCTGATTACAGCTTGTGCCATTTTTTATCATGTAAAAAACCTGGGTGTTGTCAGTGAATATTTTTACAGTATACCCGGCAAGGTCTGACAACCAATGTTTTACCCCCACCACAATAGGCCACAATTCTAACTCATTAATGTTACCCTTGTCATATAAATCCATATTGGGACTGTCCACTATGTGAACACATTTTCCTGAATTTAATTCAATTTTTTCGCCCCATGTGCCTGCTATCCAGTCTTTGCCCTTGTATATTGCAAACCCCTTACCTGAGGAGTCTGATACCAAAGCCTGATGGTATTCCGGGTAGGTAAATTTTCTTTTGCCGTTGAAATTTTTACACAAATTTTTCCACCACGACAAATCACTTTTTGCTGCCTTTCCTATCTTAATTGCCTTCAGATCATGTTTCAATATTATTTTATATAGGTCATAAAATCTCCTACTATGGATTCTGCCACCATCTATTACATGAGAACAATGTGATAGTAAGCCTCCTAGCTTCTCCAGGTCCTTTTTGGAGATAGTAGATTTATTATGGAATTTATTTACCAGAAATATTAAATTCTCCAACTTGTCCCTTGGAAGTTCCATTTCAATTGAATCTATATCTAATCCAAGGTACCTGCATATTTGAGAAGGGGGGGTGACTTTACCCCATGATATATGGAATCCTAGGTATCTCAACAATTTTATGACAATTCTTTGAGCGTTTTCCGCCTCCTGATAATCGCTTCCAATGACGATAAAATCGTCCAGGTAATTAACTGCTTGTATATTGAAAACATCCCTTAAGACACAGAAAATGAAGTCAGATATTCTGTTGAAATACATAGGTCCAACTCTTAGTCCGAAAGCTAACCTACCATCCTTTAGGAACACTTCTTCCCCCCCTATGTCCCATCGAAGGCCTAAAAATTTTCTATGAGATGGGTATATAGGAATTGCCCTGTAGGCTGACTTTATATCCACTACAGCCATGTAATCGTAGCGATTCAAAATTGCTAGGACATCGTCCACTGACTTATACTTAAAGTCCTCTAATATATCTTCACAAAAATTGTTAACCGATTTTCCCTCAGGCATACTACAGTCAGTTATTGGTCTTATACCACCATCAGGCTTTGGTACCGCCCCCAAACTATGAATACAATCTGGTTTTTCCTCGACAACATTCAAGAAACCCTCAGCGATTTCTTTACTAATGATATTATCCATTTTTATTTTGTTTTCGCCCTCAAACACCGATTTGTAATTTTTACAATCGTAGGCTAGGCCTATTTTTTCACCAGAAGCGTCGACAATTTTTATACCATCCGTAATATCACTAAGAAGAGGGCTAAACTTTTGTTTTCCCTCCTCAGTACATCTAGAAAGTAAATAAGCCATTCTACATGGTTTGAGTTGGGTTATTTTGCCTGCGATTCTGTGGATGCAATCGCAAGAGCCCCCGGCACAGGTATCGTAGACATTAATTTTGACCCCTTCCGCGGAAGCGTCCGCGGCGAACAAGAATTTTTTACCAGAATATTCGTCAAAATTACAATTATCAACGTACGATCTCGGGGGGACGTCCTCCGTAACCACAGGGATGCCCTCTACACCGCTACCGTAATGATTCTTACCGTAGTTAGGATTTTCCGTGTCTAAAACCGTAAAATCCACTTTGCATTTTGCTATTTCATCCTCCTCCTCCGACACGGCGTGTGTACTTTGTGCACACGTGTCCGTGACGTCATCAGAAACAGTACCGGCGATGGCGCCGGATTCTTCGGAGATAGGGAGGTGACTATCGCTTTTGTTAGCGCCCAAAATGGAATTAATCTGAGGATTACACGTATCAACTTCTGCCTGGACATCGATTACTACCCCGGGATCGTCCCTAGCCAGCGGATTAACATCGACATTATGTATTTGCAAGCCTTTTCGCGAAAAGTTACTGCTGAAATTCCAAGCCCCACAACACGACTGGACTGCTGGCGATGAGCCAATATTGACGTCATCGTCAGATGAGTACTCTATTATTTTCAAACGCAGCCCAGATTTACTTTCCTCATCCTATTTGCTTTTCTTAGTACAATCTTTCTTTGAGTGACCCTTCGTCTCGCAAATTAAACATGCATGCAACATGAAACATTTGCCCTGGCACCCATTTTCCGTATTGAAGCGAAAGCATATCTTCTCATCGCCATTCTGGCGACGATTTTGGTTATTTCCCTTGTACTTTTGGAAATTCTTTCCTCCACCCCCAGCTTTGAAAGTGTTCTCGAATGAAAAATGACTAAACATTTCTTCTTGGTCAACAATTCCAAACTGTTGAACACCTAGCCTGTCCGCTCTATCCCTTACAGAGATGTCATATTTATTCACCGCCTCGAATGTATAAATCTTCTTAGCAATCTTCTCGGAAATTAATTTTACATGCTTGGCGATAGGCGCAACAGAGATCTTATCAGAAATGGCCTTCTCGATAGTTTTCATACCAATGACAATGATATCTTCAACGCATTTAGGTTTTTCGCCTTTCAACATATACTTCTTTTGAGCAAAAGACTTTGTTTTACCGTTCGCTGTTTCAGATTCATCGCTGGAGCTCTCGGACGATGTCGAGTCGTTGCACGGAGGCGGTGGAGAGGCCTGGCGATTCTTGCTCATCTTGCCCTTGGTCTTACGCTTGGCCCTGGACGATTTCACTTGTTGCCATCCTTCATCTCCGGATGAATCGCTGGGATCTGATGCCCTAGCCCTTGCCTGAGCCAATACGACTTTCGCCATCCGATCGACTGTTGATTCCAGCCTCCCTAACTTATCGCCCATCATCTTCATGCTTCTGTCTTCAGCCCCGACTGCCTTTGAGGGCGATTGGATCGCCCCCGGGACAAATTCATCTCTGAATTTGCCCTGCTGCCCTTCAGTTGACCTACCATCAGGTAAAGTCTGCTTTAAAATGCTATCCCTGTCCCCAGGACCAGGGCACTTCTTGCCAACAGGCGCCTCGTGACGCCTGTTGCACTTCCAACAGTGGTTGTGGTGTTTTGACATCTCCAAAAAATTAGGAAAATGTCAGAAAATCGCCGATCTAAGGCCGATTTTCTCCGGAATCGTAGGAAAATTATGTTGAGCCCTTCAGAAATCGTTGCAAAGGCATTCCCTAACGATTGCAGACACCCTAAAGCCCCGACAAATTCAAAAATGAGTTGTTGTCTGAGCGATGGTAGGCGAGCAACTGGTTCGAATCGTTGGCTCGGCGATTTTTATAGTGAGATGACAACAGATCGCCGTTGCTATGGCGATCGGGGGCGATGACGTCATCGCGCTCCCGGAAATTACATTTTGTAGGTATCGCTACACAAATTATATGTTTCGTACGATGGTTTGGTACTTAGCATATGCGGACGCCCCCACCCCATCATACTTTCAAAATCTTCTATCTGCCCCTGGCATTAAACTGTGCATACGTCCTTAATGGAAGACACGTGACTAACAAACATTCAAATCCCTTACCGATACTGTTACATGTTGCGCAGTAACAACTTTAAGTGTTGTTACATGCAATTATAAACGTGCTAATGAATCAATTAAACGCGTGTTACATTATCAACCCAACCTACTCCTCCTCCTGCTGTGTATTGGTACCTTTTTCTATTTACAACTGGAACCATAAGCCACGACCCACCAGTAATATATTAACAGTTTGATAAGGTACCCCTTACGAGGAAATACCAATCTCATTTTGCAACATGTTTTTGCTACATACAGTGGTCCCCCTATATACGGCCCCCCTCACCAACGGCCACCCCTCTCATGTGGCCACAAAATGCTGGAACGGACTGTTTTGTCTCTATATTTACCCCTCACCAACGGCCACCCCTCTGACGCGGCCAGCGGCCACTATTTTGAGGGCCAAAATGGCCCAAATACCCCTGACCAGCGGCCAGATTTTTGTTCCTCCCCCTTAAGGCTATGCGTTCAGTGGCACCTGCGTTCCTTTAATTATAGAAACACAAGTTTACTTGCGTTCAGATACCAACATGTAAACGCAATTTCCGTAATTACAGGAATGCAAGTACTCCCTAATGCACCGTGGAATATAGCCCATACAAACATGTTAGTATCTGAATGCAAGTACTCTTGCGTTTTAGTGATTAAAGGAACGCAAGGATCACTGAACGCATGGTGTAATAAACCCTTATATATCAATCTACCAGTCGGTCCTGAAATCGGTTGGCTTCACGTATTTCTGCCGTTTTGGAAAACGCCGTCCCGTGGATCATCGGCTTTAGAAAGTATGCACCGTAGGATGGCAGTCAATCCAGATTGCTAGTGATTTATCCATAAAGACACATTAAGGATAAAAATACAGCTTTAGTAATAATGTAACTTATAAAACAACAGATGTCTATCATTTAACCCTTTCACTACCAGATATATCACAATGTAACAGATATTTACTGAAATATTGCCCAAAATACGAAAATTAGTGCATAAATTCCCTAAAACTCAAATTCAGTTTAGATTCTTAAGATGAAAAGCTTTTTTCATTGATTTTGATATAAACGTTCCAAATGTTGGTACTGTGCCAATAAGGCAAATTCCTAATTCCTAATCATAATTTGCAGGTTACCATGGTAACCGATAATTCATAAATAACTATGACACTCTTTATAAAAAATAACATGAAAACATTATCTTTTTTGTGCAAAAGACAGTTTGTGATTATCATAAATGAAAGAAAAGTTAGAGCAAATTAAAAATCATGTCATTTACATGAATTTACCTATTTTTCACAATTTTTTAATTAGTATGGCAAATTCAAATGTAAATACATTGTTTATGGTTTCTCAAATCGCAATTCTAACATTTCTGGGTGACTTGATAGTCCGATGTTCAAATACCTGTATCTCTGGTTCTAATTGGAATATCTGAAAAATTCTTTCAGATTCTGAAAGCATAAATTGCATTCTTTCAATGGTGTTCCTATGGGATTTTACTATAGGGCCCCACATGAGGCCTCTGGCAGTGTAAAGGTTACTTCAGAGGTGCATGTGTGAGCGGTTGAGGATCTGGTTTGCTTTAAAAATGACAACGAGAGATGCAACCAAATTTAGCTACCTATTTACCTGTCGGTAAGAGAATTAGAAAAAATTGGTTTGTTGCAAAGTGACATACTGTCAAAATGAAAGATTCCTTTGACAGCAGGACATACGCATGTGACCTAACCAAGACTATACCTACATAGTGATTATGTGAAAGGGTGTCTTTTAACTTCAAGAAGTGACCCAAAAAATTTTTGGAGATTAACTAATCAGCTGATTAAAGATTCGAATTCTGGAATGCAAGATATTATTTTTAAAGATCCATCTACTGGTAACTTAGTCGCAGAAAGTGATAGTTGTGATTTTCTGAATGATTATTTTATCAAAATTGGGAACTCTATGTCTACTGCTGATGATCTATTAGAAATTATCAATAATAGTTCAATGGGTCGCATTCCAATCTCCACTGTTGCAGATGCAGATATAGTTAAATTAGTCAAAGAAATTGACACCTCTAAATACAGTTGTGTTGAGGATATTTCCAGTGGTTTGCTTAGAGACGCGTTTTTATCTACTCCTGGTCAGTTACGACATTTATTTAATACTTCTATAACAACTGGAATTTTTCCTAGAAGTTGGGCAACTGGTTTAGTAAATTTGATACCCAAGGCAGGTGACCAATCATCCCCTGGGAATTGGAGGCCCATTACACAGACTCCGCTACCTGCCAAAATGATCGAAAAAATTGTATTAAATAGTTTATTATATCGCCTAGATCAAATAGATTATTTGCATCCACAGCAATATGGTTTTCAAAAAAATAAGTCAACCCACGAGGCAGTTTTCAACCTAGTAAATGATATACACTGGAATTATAATGAGGGAAAATCTGTTTGTTTATTGTTTCTTGATATTTTCAAGGCTTTTGATTCTCTAGATCATAAATTATTAGTAAAGAAACTTATTGATATTGGATTTAACCGCCAGGCTATGATGTGGTTTGCTAGTTATTTGAATAGAGTTCAGGCTGTTAGATTTAATGGTAAAATGTCAGAATTTAAACATGTCACCTCAGGTATTGGTCAGGGAACAATTCTTGGTCCAAGTCTCTTTGTTTTTTATATTAACGATGTGGTTCGAGTGCTAAATAATGTTAGAATAAGTCTTTATGCCGATGATTGTGTGTTACACTATTCCTCAAAAAATTGTTATGATATTGTTAGTTCGATCCAGTCGGATATTGATTGTTTTATAAATTGGGGAATAGAGAATAACCTGCGATTGAATGTGAGTAAATCCAAATATCTTGTTGTTGGAAGTGGTGAGAGTATATTAACAAGAAGTGATAAGCCTCTGTTTAATGCAGGTAATCGCTCTTTATTGCCAGTAGATCAGTACTGTTATTTGGGTACTATTATTGATAAGGATTTATCATATGTTCATAATTATAATAATACAAAGAGAGTAGTATCTAATAAGCTATTTCAATTAAGAAAGTTAAGGCGATATCTTGACACTTACACTGCTATTTCTGTTTATAAGCAAACGATATTACCGTATTTTGACTATAATGGTATGTTTTTGCTATGCTCTACTTTAGAGCAAAAACGTGAACTTCAAATTCTTCAAAATAATGCTCTGCGATTATGTTTGAATATTAAACTAGCAGATAGATATACTCGTAATGAAATTCACCGCTTGTGTAAATTGAACTCACTTGAACAAAGACGAATTGTACAAATTTTGAGACAAATGTATAAATATAGTTTGAAGACTGGGGCTATTAAATCTCCTGTTCGTGTAACTAGACAATTTAATAAGAAAGTTTTTGTAATTCCATCCAAAATTCATTGGTCTTTCAGGAAAAATCCATTCTTTTGTGGCCTCAAATATTGGAATAATTTGAGTGCCGATCTACAAAATTCAGAAAATGTGACTGTCTTTATGAATTGTATAAAGTCTACGAATAAGGTTTATATTGATTTGTTGGACATGTAATCATTACACAATTGTTAAAAGATTTGAGTGCTTATCATCAAAGCTATTTTGATTGGTTAGATATGTGACTGTATTTGATATTTTGTGTAAAATTTATTGACCACTAGTATTATTTATTGTTCTCTATATATAGGTCACCTTCTTTCATTTTTCATGTTTGTAATAAGCTGAAAAACAGAGGTAACTCTGATGCTTAGTACTGAATAAAAGTTTATGCACAAAAAAAAAACATAGTAAAGATCAAGGGGGCACCAACGAAAATTGTTATTAACCTGGTTTGCACCTGTGGTCTGTACTTCATTCTATATCAGTAACACAGACAAATTTTCTGTGACATTCAATGTCAAAAGTCTTTACTGACAACACAAATACTGGCATTAGTATTCGCAGACAGGCCTTATTTCCCTCCAAGACAATGAGCGCTTTTATTCACCTGTTTTTGAGAGAGCAGGGCAATACCGAAGGTAAAGGATTGGAAACTTGATATAGAATAAAACGATGTCCCTCTGCCATGCGGCCACCTGTAGGGAATTGTAACAATGGCCACATAAGCGAGGTGGCCACTAGTGAGGATCGGGGGGTTAAATTAGACTTCAAATCAAACCTTTGGTAACTAAGTAACTCTTGCCTATTTCATAAAGTACAGGTGTTATAAAAAGAAAAAGGAGGAGTGATTTACATGCACAGATCATTATCCCATACAAAATATACATCACTAATGAGTCGCACATTCAGTGAAACATGAATAAAACTATGAATAACATTCAATTATTATATTATGTCAAAGACTATATTTTGTTATCTTTCAATAGAATGTGAGTCAGTTTGGGACCAAAGATTGTATGGAATGAGAATTGATATTTGCAATTTACATTTTGAGAATTGATAGATTTGTTACTTTTTGAATCCAACAAACGAATTCGAAATTGGCGCCAACTTTAGTAAGAAGGATGTACATCCCCCAACCATCTCCTGGCTACGCCTTTATGTCCGTTGGCCCTCTGACGACCCCCACGGGTCTTCTAATGCACATGTTAGTACATAATGAATTGAAGACAATAACTCTGTTATTTTTTGCCTAGGTCCGTTACAACCGCGAGCTGTGCTACTCCATCCTGGGCATCTGGGCCTGGTCGCTGCTGCAGTTCACCATGGTGCTGACGGCCACCAAGGCCAGGAAGGACCAGTCAAGGGTGCTCCCCCGACACATGCCCCCTTTACCGTCCGAGAAGGACGAGGGGTGCTGCACGCCGGACGTCTACGGCATCATCATCTCCATCATCATGCAGGACATGCCCTTCCTCATCCTCCGCCTCCTGCTCATCTTCTACTACGGGGTCCTCAGTTACACAAACTTCTTCTTCACCTGTAAGAATTCGCTGGTGATCGCCCTGCTCATCTACAGACTCATTGTAGTGCAGATGGAGCGCAGGAACGAGCAGCAAAAGCCGGATTTCGTGACAATGAGTGAGAGCAATAGCAATACACGGCTGATGAGCCATGTGTACCACAGTAATGACCCCACCTTTGACAAGTGTATTAAGTCGGATGTGAGACTCAGGGAGCCTGTGGATAATCCCGATGAGAAGCCTGTAGCGTATACCATACGCAAACATCTGTCTTTCGAGGATTTGAACAAAGCAACCATGTCGCGAAGAAACCATATGCATGAGAACGTTAATCATGATATTGAGAAGCACTGACATGCTCTAGTCCCTGAATCCTCCCTAAAACAATTGATATAACAACATAATATAACTCTTGATGATAACATCCCAATAGCTTACCTCTATAGGCCTATGTATGTATTACCTCTTATATAGCGGGGAAGATACCTCCCTCATTCTAACAGATCCTAACAAGACTAGAAAAATAGGAAAATGACGTTATCTCATAGATTAGGCACATACATTATATCGAGCTGTCACGTGCAATCTGCAGAATAATTTCTGGATTCTATTATTCCAATTGGTTCTTTTATTTTGATAGAGAATATCGCTAGCTTTCAATGATGTAGGCGGGCTCTCTGGTGATGCTCATGATCTTCAACTGTCAGTGGATGAGGAAATATAATGTACGGTTAAATCTATACACTTGACACTGGACAAGATTTATACATATGAGGGACAACAGTAACTTATAAGTTATAAAGGAAAAACAAGATAAAGTGGAAAGAGCCATAGTGTATGAAATAGTAGACACATCCACATTAACAATTAGGAGTTATAATGGCGCGAAAGTATGAGTTACACGTACGTGACTAATCGGCCTGATTCACAGTTTATGTTACGAACGCTTCAGTTATTCATGTTTGCAACATTCAACTACGCTCTCTCGTGCTCCGCATTTGACACGTATATATATGTACACTTATGAAACAGGTGCGTGACGGTGAGTAGTAAAATCTCATTACTTTGTAATAGCGTCCAGCTGCATTTGAGACGCTATAATCATGTGGTGTCATACGCAGAAACCATTGGGGAAAGGTTTGAAAGGTTATAGGTTATTGTCAACCCAGTCTTCTATAAGCAGGCTAAATAACATGCAATAGAGAATCTAATTGATGATGTCAAATCACGAGCTAAGCCGATAGCGACAGTTTTGACGACCCAGGGCTGTGTTTTTTTGCACCTTTCACTTACAACCCTAGAGTTATACCAAGTTGTTTATGTGAAAACCATGAGCAGACTAAGAATAAAATAAATTTGTGACCAGACGAGGGAAAAGGATGCTCCGTGCAGGATTTTGTTTAATTTAAGTTTTGTAGAGCATGTACCAAGCTTTCAAATGATACTAAGCATACCCAAGTGCAATAATTATTAAGTGAGTCATGTCTCATCTGACATTCCATAGTGGGGGTACATGAAAATGGCTAAAATCCCCATAATCCACTGTTTATCGGCATACTATATTAACTATGATAAATTATGATAATTATGAATTAAATGGTCAAAAATACAATTATATTCACCAAATTTGATCTAGAATTGATATTTCAATTCTGTTTTCATTATGGAGATCCTTAAACAATAGTTTCTTTTGGGTAGCCCTTTTTAATTTAAATTAGCTAAGATATTGTTTCCATGGTAACCAAATAGAAGGAATGGCATGAATTTTCAAAATCAAAACGTTCCATTGGCATTCCAAATGAGGGAAAGTTCCTTTGAATGGAATGTTTTCAGTGTTATGGTTAATATAAAACACTGCTTGGTTTATATTATTATATATACTCATAACTAATTCTACACAAAAAGTTATTATAATGAAATATTTTCACTATTTTGCACACATATCTCTTTAAACATTAGCCTTTGGATAGGAAACAAAGATACATCGGAGCATCCTTTCCCCTAGTTGGGTGACAGCTGTGGTTCTTGGCACCATTCACTTGCAACCATAGGGCTGTCAAATCCGCAGATTATACTGGTAATATGACAACCATGGGTTGTGGTTTTAGGCACCACTAGCACTTTTGACAACTCTGTGTTTTCAGTGTAGGCTCTTGCATCACAGTTTGTGTGCATGGGCCAATCATGATAACCATAAAATATGATTATATATGTACATAATTCTCAGGACAAAGAGCTGCATTTATCTCCTGTGCACAATCTTATCTTCCTTATTATTTCATTTAGTTGATAACAAAAAATCTGAGGCCTAGATCTGAGGAGAGTACATTGTTTTTTTAACGTTCTCGTGGTTTGTCATAGTTGAATAGAAATGTGTACAAGAATATTGTTTAACACAGAATATTATTCTAAAAGAATATAATTCCTTTACACGTCCTTATTCAATCATGCAGACTCACCAAATGAGACAGTCCGCTCTATAGATACGTTTCGGGATTTACCATCCGCACGTCTGATGAGCAGTGTGCAGAAAGGGAGGTGTGCACCGACTGGATGTACATACTGCTCCTTGTTTTCAGTACTTTCAACAGTTGTGAAAATGTTTGGGTGATAAAATATGGAAGAAACTTTTACGAAGCTCGCGCGTGTAACACCATTCCCACTATACCCCCTCTTACTTCATCCATGGGAGGACATGGACTGAATATACATCATGGTATAGTGAATGTAAAGTGTCACATCAAGTTACGCTGTTTCATTGCTCCTTCAGTGCAAGGCAGAACTGCATCCTTTGCTGATTGATGAAGTGAAAGTAAGTTAAAAGTTGGCTTCTTGTAAAGGTTAATTCCAAAGTACATACCAGCTACTCTCTGCATGCTATGCGGAAAACAGTGTGCAATAAACGTGACAATAAAGGCTTTACCACACAATTATGACTTATTTTACATTGACGTCATAATGTTATATGGTTTGAATAGTTGCATGTACGAATTCCGTATATCATATGACTAATGAGGCAGATTTAAGGTTTAGTGAGATAAAATTGAAACCAGGATCTCTCCACAGAACAGTGTAGATGTGCTTGTGTAAAATGTCGTTATAAGGCTAGAGGAAGATTTAAATCACTACTAAGAGTGTAGAAGTGACAGTGAGATAAATGTGAGGGTGTGAGCTGAATAAGGCATACCTGGACTACCAGACTTGAGAAACTTGCAAAACACCCTGATCCAAGATCCCTATCTGTATTCAGGATCCCTTGGGCTCTCTATATAGGATTTGTGAGCTGTATTGCAATTCCAAGACACTATCCCCTTTTCCTTTTCCATGATCCATCTGAATAATATTATCAAAAGTTGCCATTTGCTTTTGGCCATGTTTAGAGCGCATTCTATTAAATTCTCTAGGCCTCTTGCCAAAAGTGTACCGATCTTTTCTTTTAAAAGGCCATAATAAAGGTATATGAACTGATCACTTCATATTCATTTTAAAAAATCATTTGGTTAAATCTGTACAACAACCTTGGCTAACAGGACAGTCCACAGCCTACCCCTATTGCTACCTCTTAGTCTAACCACCATTTTTACTGCATGTAGTCAATACCCTCAATGCCCTCGGCCCATTCTTATTGCAGCCAGTAAAGACTACCTTCAATGCACTCAGCCCACCCACATTGCTGCCTCTAATTATCTCAACCCACCCCTATTGTAACTACAACCCTCAAAGCCCTCAGCCCACCTTTATTACTGCCTATAGTCAATACCTTCAATGCCCTCGGCCCATTCCTATTGCTGCCTGTGACCACTATACCCTCCATGCCCTCAGCCCACCCTATTGCTGCCAATAAACACTGCCTTCAGCCCACCCATATTGCTGCCTGTAACTACCACCTTCAATGTCCTATCCCTGCCCTGATTCCACCATTGATATAACAAAGGAAAGATAAATGACTATATTCCATTTCGATGTGAATGCGGGTGATGGCGGCGCCATCTAGGAGGGTCTGTGCACACCATTACGATGCATCCCCTGATTTGCCGTTTTCATGACATCATCGACAGTTTATAATGTAAACAAACGTCAATGACATCACAAAAACAGCAAAACAGGGGATGTGTCATAACAGCATGCACAGACATTGACAGAGGGGACGTAGCTATATTATTTTCTATTCCACCATTATCGCTGCCAGTAGCAACTACCTTCAATGCCCTCAGCCCCCCCCCCCCCCCCTATTGCTGCCTGTAACCCCTCCCTAGTGCCATTCATGAATGATATTTTTTACCATTTTTGTCATGCGATCCCTGACCCCCCTTGAGAAATAACATCATACCAAGTGGACCCCCTCCCCTCCCCCCATTGCAGAAAGAGTATAAGCAAGGGTAGACAACACAGCGGCCCATGGCCCCAAAACCCTTCAAAACCAGGCCGGGTCCCTTAATTTTCTCGCATGGAAGCCAGACCTTCACTGAAACTAGAAACTGCAGCATTCAATATCCTTACCCAATGCACATTTTTTCTCTGAAATTCTTTATATCAAAATTTTTGTCAACATGGTGTCATGCACCACATGACCCCCTTGTCATATTTGACTTTGGTCATGGAAACATGAACCCCCTCCCCCATTGCTGCCTGTAATGCTCCCCTTCAATGCCCTCAGCACACCCTTATTGCTGCCTGTAACCCCTCCCTCCAATACTCTCAGCCCACCATTATTGCTGCCTGTAACCCCTCCATCCATGCCCTCAGCCCACCCTTATTGCTGCCTGTAACCCCTCCCTTCAATGCCCTCAGCCCACCCTTATTGCTGCCTGTAACCCCTCCCTTCAATGCCCTCAGCCCACCCTTATTGCTGCCTGTAACCCCTCCATCCATGCCCTCAGCCCACCCTTATTGCTGCCTGTAACCCCTCCCTTCAATGCCCTCAGCCCACCCTTATTGCTGCCTGTAACCCCTCCCTTCAATGCCCTCAGCCCACCCTTATTGCTGCCTGTAACCCCTCCCTTCAATGCCCTCAGCACATCCCTAATGCTACCAGTAAACACTACAGTCAATGCCCTCAGCACACCCCTATTGCTCCCTCTAACCAATACCTTCAATGCCCTTAGCCTATCCCTATTGTTAATTATAACTACTACTTCCAATGCCCTCTGTTGCTTATTTCTCCTAGTAACTGTTAATGCCCTCAGCCCACCCTTATTGCTCCCTCTAACCAATACCTTCAATGCCCTCAGTCAACCCTTATTACTGCTGGTAACTTTAATGCCCTCAGCCCACCCCTATTGCAATGAGATCGAGGTGTGTTGCAACTCTTGTATACAAATTAACAGGTTAGGACAGAAAGGCATAAAGTAATTGAAAGCACGAACCATATCGGAGCTTGGTGGGATATACTTTGTGCTGGGTGCATTCCATTGTGACCATAAGATTGTATGCTGAGGTTAGAGAAGTTGTACTTGGTGTTAGACGCAATGTCCATATCCCAACTCATTGGTTCGGGCTATACCGCTAGGAGGGTGTCACACTAATGAAAAGGGTCTATACGAGCAGCTCACTCCATCGAACTAATAAATGCGTCATACTGCATACTGTTATAAAAACAATTATGCTCATTAAATCATATGTGGGTAACTCAGTTTATTGCCCAAAAAGATTGTTAGAATTTGAAAGGTATCTGAAGTGAATTGTGTCAACATAATTAAATCTGGTGTGATTAAACACATCAGAATTTGGAACAAAACACTTTCTTATAAGGAGCGTAAACATTATTTTTCTGAAAACAAAGCATGTCTCATTGTAAAACTGCCAGCCCAGATTGGCAAAAAGATCAGCTAAATTAGTTTTTGGACCTGTCCGTATACTTTCTCCTTGAACATTGATTAATCACTTGTGTTTATCTTAATAACTAATATCTTCTTTAAACATTTTATTTTCACTGGGTCAGATTTCAGACTGTGTCTGGTTTCCTGCACCGCCCAGCAATGTTGCTGTACAATTGTTTTGGTAGGTGCAGGATAGTTACACAAGAAGGTCAATCATAAATTGTACAAGTGTTATATGCTGTCATTTGTAACTCAAAACTATTCCTAATTAATTGGAACGTACAAGATAATTAGAACCAATTTTTTCTAGTTTACTTTTCAAAACATAATATTTGTTCATGGTAGTGAAACTAATTTAGGTGTTCAGCGGACAACAAACAAGGACATGTTCATTTGACGTTTTCTTTATTTTTCTTTGATCTTTTATTAGGATAATAATACTTATCAATAGCATGGTTTCAAAATAGAATTCATCAATACGCCGGTAGATCAGACATCCTCCTGGTAAGATCTCCTTACCAGTTGCTTACTTTAGGCGTTGTGTAGGTGAAGTCATATTTTAGAAAATAGTGCAGGACACCATAATGGTGATCAATTAATAATTTGTCAAAATCTTATAACATAGAATTAGGTTGAGTACTCATTGGAACAGGATTATGCGGTTATTACTTGCCAAATGGATATCGCCAAAATGTGGTCACTTAACCATCTTTACGCAATGTTCATGGAGCCGTCAAAACATTAAGAATATCTCTCAAATTACTGTAAAGTGCAACTTATCGAAATTAATTTTACTGGAATTTTGTTTGGATACAAGACAAAGAAACAAAGTGCAGTATTAACAAATAAACACATTTTTACACTTAGTTTGACATGTACATATTCAGCCTTTACAATTTGCGTAGGGTGAATTGGTCTATCTGAATTTGACACCTCTTTTGATGCCGGCCCGAATTCCTGAAATCTCCCCTCCGTACCGAGACGTTTCGGTACGTGGTTCCCGCACCTAGGATAAAAACACACACACAAAATAAACAGTCAGAAGGCACATACATTTTTATACACCTCAATCTAACATGAGCAATATTTCCAGTACCATGATAATGGGTCTTTAATTTTAGCTGAAGGTCTACTACATGTACTTAAATTACAATAAAGTATGTCAGTCTTATCTATTTTTTCTTTGCCAATTCTTATTGGGAATTTTTTTATAACATCATCTAATTCTTATGACATTATCTAATTGATATATCTTGGCAAATCCAAACTGAATGACCCATGCATTTGGCAACAGTTGGTTCCACATGCTTTAAAAGATTTCCAAACGCTAATGTTCTATAAGCTACATAACAGCAAACATCTCACTTTGATGTTAGATATCACCACATCGCTTTACCTTCTACTGCATTAATGGCACAAATACCTCAGTGCCACATGAGATTTCAATTTACCTGCCATACAGGTTGCCCCAGAATCTCACTACAAAGTACACCCACCACCTTGACTTCACAACTCTATCTGGCAGAACAACTAACTAAAAGGCGGGTCTGTTAAGTCATTAAGTCTCCACGATGTGAACAAACCCAGGTGAACAGTGCATTTTGTTGGCCGACCAGCGTTAACACTTCCCACCGGCAGCAAATTGTCTGCTGGTGGCTCTACGCACTGCTGATGGAAAGGGTTAACATTTGGTGCAGGATACCAACGCAAATTCCATTTTCAAATTCCCTGTCTTTTCCCTGAGTTTTCCCTGTCCCGCGGCAATTTTTCCCTGTGTCATATCCAGCAAGTTGTTCAAATTCAAAAGCCTCTGTGTGCAGCAAAAAATTGGATACCTCAACAACAAACATCCCTAATATTTAGAGAATCAGGAATTTCAGAATCTGGCCAAATGAAATTCCCTAAGTTTTCCCTCTTTTTTTGGAAAATTTGCAAATTCCCTGTGTTTTTCCATGTGAGGGAATATTCTTTTGCCATTTTCCCTGTTTTCCCTGTGCTGTTGGTACCCTGTAGGAAGTACACTAATTGTTTTGGTTTTTCGCCTCGTAGGGACCATTGCTTATGACATGGTCCGACTCAAACAGATACCTAAATTGTTCCCAACAAACAACATAGTTAACTGCAAAAGTTGATATACCTGCCACCTTCAAAACTTGACTGCTAAGGTATTCACTTACCTGACCCTTCCTTCTGATCTTCTGTTTGCGTGCCTTCATTCTATTCTTCACACGTGGATTCCTGTGCTCCTTCTTCTTAGGAGCCTGCAAGCCTTTGTTTTTGAGAATCTGAAAGTAAATTTATTAACATAATTATGAAGACCAATTTTCTTAAATTTTAGCGCGTTTTGTTGGTGTTTTGTCGGAGGGGGAAATATCTCATTAAAATTTAATTAGTAAGTTCTCTCCGTGATGCCACATTAATGAGGTTAATTTCATAAGGGGCTTAAAAATACGCATCGGAAATCTACCCCCTGAAGTTTGTCATGGCCCAAACTAGAGCCCCACTTGAGTTAATTTGATGGCCACAGGGGGTACCTCATTAAGCTATGGTGCAGTTAACCCCATTTGTATAGTTAGATGGACTTCCACCCTTAGGGCAGGAAATGTCCCTTATGACTTAATTACTTATTTCCTGTTATTTTAATAATTACATTTTATAATATGATTATACAGACTGGTTTTGTAAGTATTTCCAATAACCTATATCATTAAAAGGGTGATCTTTACAAAACATCCAAATATTTTCCTGATACGATCATGTCATGCCAAAGACCTTAAAAATGGTACTGGTCGCAGCTTGCCTGGCACTCGGTATAAAGTTAGAACCAGGAAACATGACTGGTTGGCCTGGTGTCAGCATAAAGTGACTGGTTGGGATATCATTATTATGGCCCATTTAATAAGGAGACCAATGAGCTATTTGACAAGACTTTAGTCAAAATCGTTTTAAGGATCTGTTGTCACATCGAAATTGCAAAAGATTTCAAAGGTTTTGGACGCTATGGCCATTCAATCTAATACCCCCGTCAATATTTTTGAAGTTTTTTGTTCAAAAATATGTTTCAAACTGGTTTATAAAGAAAGTTGTTATCCGTTTACCTGGTAGGTGACTCCACGTTTTCCGTCCAACTCTTCCTCTACAGGGAATGGGTGTCCAGCTGCTATGTTTTCTCCTAATTCCTCCTGCGTATCCTCCCTAAGGTCAAAGAACAGAGAACACCTATTATACAAGAGTGAGTGAGTGAGTGAGTGAGTGAGTGAGTGAGTGAGTGTTGAGTGTTTTACGCCCTACCGACAGCCAGGGTCATTTTCAAGGCGAAAACCAGTTGGGACGAAATCTGTCTTTGGTGATCGAATCTATGAGATGAAGGTGACAGGGCAGGTAAACAGCAGGGGATCAAAACCCAGCGATCATTTTTGCTGTACCTCATCCCTTAGTGAACCAAGCACTGACCGGGAATTGAACCCAAGAACCACTTAGTCAGTGCAGGGTCCCCCCTATTGTCGCCTCATACAATCAGCAGGGGCTACTGAGGGCCTATTCTTACCTGGACCCCCACGGGGCCCTATTATACAAGAAAAGTAAGTGATAATTGTGGGGTCGGTACAACACAGCATGTGTAAATAATAATCAAAGTTCCTAGAAGAAGCACAGAGTGTATGTGGGAGGGTGGGACTTCACCCAGGTTTGGGTTCCCATGGCAAAACAGGCTACGGCTTGTGTGGTCAAACACAAAGATAAAAGAAATTAGACTACACTTGTATTATGCGATCTGTTTGGTACACAGACGTCATGTGAATCGTTCCAGATATTCACAAAGCAACAGCGTCATTAATTCTTATTCTTATAGTACTAGGAGTGCTACATATGTATACTCAGGTGATACGTTTCCTGTATGTCCACTAATTTGTTGAGAGACGCAGCATCTGGAGTACTTCGGTTACCGCCTCTCAGAAAACCGACTCACCTTGTTCCCTTAGGATTCCCAGTAATTAGTACGCCCTGTCAGACCGTCGTCCAACTAACAAGCGTAAACAGGATTTCCGAAAAATGTGCGTAGGTGGGTGGATGGGGGTTCACCATATAAGGCTAAGTACGGTACTAAAAGGGTATGCATTAGCGCGCATGCACATAGTATTTCTCCCTGTTTTTGTTTTTAGGGGGTCTACTAAAAAGAAAAAAAGAGGGGGATTGGGGTTAGGGCCCACGTCCCCCGACCCTGGATCCACCACTGGGCTACTAAGGAGCTAATGCTCAACAGGCCTGCCCCATCCCCCACATTGGACGCACTAACCAAACAATAGTACGGGCATTTAGCTCTGGTTAGGGAGGACCGGGCAACGTTGGGGTAGTTGTTATCACTACATGGTCAGAACACGGTCAACGTGAGAAGGAACATTTGGATCTCTGCAGTCAATAACTCATCAGAATGAGATGAATGGGGTCATTTTGTTTTAAACAGCACCTTGTGTACAGAACCCCTAGGAAGAATCTCAAAAATAATCCCTCTTTTTTAGAAACCAGATCACCAACAACCCCTCATTTCAAAAGCTCTATCTAAAAATGGTACTCATTTTTCAAGAATATATGGATTCTCTGTCAACTATAAGCCAATTCTGATACCAGCTGGGTTTTAGTTTGGGCCAGATTTGCAATGATTTCCTCTGTTTGGTCCCCGTTCTTGGTGATTTTTTTTTTTATTTTTATTTTTTTTTTTTACACTTTTCACCTATTTTCACACTAATCGATCACACGTCGATCCTTATGAGAGGAATATAAAGATCGAGCAGGATTCCCATCGGAATACGAATATCCCCCATTCAAAAAAATTACGGTCTTGCTGTCACTGGTCCCTAACTTTTGGGGTATATAACAGGATCACTAATAAGTGACTAATGACCACAGACTAATGAACAAACACCTCTGTGTATACTTGTGTTTCATTATTTCCACCCTTATGTTCATTATCAACTCATTTTATTACACCAGTCTCATATATTATTAAAGCTTTTTTGTTCGAAAAACCAGGGCTGGAATAACATGTGTATATGTGATGCTTTACGAATTAAATAATAATAAAGAAATTGTCCTAGAAGCAAAATGTTCATACAGGGATGCAAGTTGGTGACAGTGAAAAAGTCGGAAATAGCAGTAAGAAAATCTGATTGTATTTCTAAATGTTGTGAAATGTGTTCTAAACATCGGATTTTGAAACAGATTTTGTTTGTGGTGCTGGAGCTAGAAAATGTGAAGTCCGACAAAAATCGGAAAACTTACATCCCTGTTCCCATCAAAATTTTACAGGACCGCTTTAAGGTCTGTGTCAATGAAAGTTTTCTGACGTCAGAGATCACCTACCCCTGTTCCTCCTGCTCGTCGTTGCCCTGACGTCGTTTCTTGGTCATGACGTCATAGAAAGCCATGGCCTCGCGCTCCCCTGACGTCAGACCGTCATTCACCTTCCGCTTCCGGCCCTAGGGATGACGTCATTTCATTAGTATAAAAGCATTAACAAGTAAGCCTTTCTTGGACTGAATAGAACACTTAAAACTGCAGTAACCTCTGCTCTAGCTCTTTGAACCAGTTTAGATAATGCGACAGTCACCGCCTCTAGCAAAAATACCAGCAACAACAACTTCCCTACGGCAGTTGACTATCAGTATCAAATCAATGTTTGGAAGAGAAACTGTCTGAGGAAAAACGGAGAAAAAATAAAAGATATTTTTGAGGATTTATTTCGAATCTTAGCCAGATATGTCCAGCTCCGCCCATCCCCTTTATCTGAATTATAACCAAGGTCCGTCCTCCCGTCAACATTTCATACACTCTTGTTTCCCTTAAGTACATTTTTGTCCACACTCAAATCACGATAATTGATCTTCTGTACAGATTTTGTTTTATATAGAACTAGAACAGAAGTATCATATCAGTAATTATAAATATATATCAAATCAAGACCAATACTTTGTCCAATCCTCAGCCTTGCCCCAACGCTACACTTCTGCACTTACCCATGTCCGTCCGCCCTGCTCCGCACTACTCTCCAGGTTATCGTCACTATCACTCTCCTCAACACTCTGTACAGCCGCCTTCTTCTTTTTCATCTCCTTCTTTTTTGCTCTAGATAATAGGAGATACGTAACGAAAATTTTGAATTGAGGAAGACTTAACGATAAGTAGAAAAAATCTTACAGATAAAATTAAAACACAAGGTCACAGGTGGAATTATGGAAGAACAGTATCGGTTAGAAAACCGAAAGAGCTCCGGCTTATTCGTCTTTTTTTCTATATATGAATGTAATTGTTGATGAAATATGGGGATGAGGATACGAATTATCGAGCGAATTATTGAGCGAATTAAACAAAAAGATGCACACGCGAGTCCGCCGCCATCTTCCTCCATTATCGTTCACCTACACGCGGATAACACTAACCCTTTCTTCGATGCCGATCGTAAATATCGGCATTGTTTTGCCTCTTATATCGACCTGGAGGAGCTCCTAATATTAGTAATCCATGAGATATACTCCATAATGCTTGATGATGCTGATTTAAGGCGTAAATGGCGGTTAATCGCGGAGGACACCTACACACGTGTTTGCCGGGTTGCGCCATCTTGGCGTCTGATGCAAGGCGCTGTGGTTTGACAGTGTGAATCCGCGAGATGCGCTTTGCCCGGAAGTAACTGCGCATGAAACATAGTCCGACAAGAAATACGATTTTCTGGGTTTATGTCGATATATAGCTTCCCAACACATCGGCATCATCAATAAAAGATCGACACGGACCTATATGGCGCGTTAAGTCGACTGAAACGCGCGCGAAATAGGCGAGCATTCCCGGCTGACTTTCCGATCGGAAACCGGGGGCCGCCATGCTTGCCGTCTTCACGCTCATTAACATAATTTATTCCATACTACTAACACTACGCTGCAATCCGGGACGCTAGGCTTTTCAATCCTGATGCGTCGATCGATGTCATACAGTTTGACCGCTGTCACTCTCCGACCCGATCTCGGCTAATGCTATTTCAATGGTCAATTTCTGGTATAGACTTTATATAGGGAATGTATTGCCAACCGGAAGCAGGTCCAAATTTGCGATCTTGTTTCCGCTGGTGATGGTATCGTTCAATGGCGTTTCCCGCCTAAATGACCAACACAACACTCCGGGCTTGACCGGAGACGACGGCCCCGACAGCGAGGCCGGAGAAAAATGGGCAGATCTGTAATTGTCAAACATTGGGGCCTTCCATAAGTACGTACACACCTAAGGGGGGAGTAGGGGGTCTGATTCTTTTTAAATGTGTGTATATTCCTGTAAAAATTGCGTACTTAAGCACAAAAGGGGGGGGGGGGGGGCGTAGGTGGGCAGGGGTCTGGATTTTCTTTTATAATACGCATACCTACTTAATGGAAGGCCCATACCAAAACTTTAGAATAAAAATCTTTTTTTTAAACTTTTACTAGTCGGGTAATAGATCAGTTTGAGTTGCCTTACTTCTGCAGCAGTCTGCTGGTGACGGAGGAGGCCGGTCGGCCGGTAACCAGCTTCACGTCCTCGCCGGCCTTGACCCTCTTCAGAAGGTCAGTGACCTCGGCTTCCATCTGCTGGTCAGCTGCCTCCATCTGCTTCATCACCTGTTACCATAGCAACGAGACAAGGTTTGTCTTTTAGACATTTTTATGATGATGATGTATTGGAGTTTAAGGTCTACTCAGCAATCATTCAGCTATATCGAGACCTACTCCAGTTTTTGACCTACAGGTCATTGATCGAATTTATGGGGATAGAAACGACGGCAAGGCAAGGTGGTGTAACAGGCACTGCCCAGACTCGAACCTGGGCCTCCCAAGTACGAGGCGAGGAATTTATCCACTACCCAATCCTGCCCACCTAGATATTTGTATGTGTTTATCTTGATTGTATTTGGGGTTAAATCGACCACAAATGATCAGGTAATATAACTTATGTTCCCCCACATGGGCATGTCAGTCCCTGATAGGTATTTGTGCGGAATTTTTGTGAAATTCACTAAAAGGGGATGTAAACCTTATTTTCTAAGACAGAAAAGAAGGTTACAGGCTCATCTTATGGTCAAGTATTCTATATAACCCTTAAAAGTGAAAAGTAAATGCGTGTATCATCAACCCAATTTGAAAAAAAAAAACCTATACTAAAGATAAATGTTTTCTCCTCAGATTTGCACTGACCCAAAAATATTCAAAACGTGCGGAATTCCAAATTTATAAGGAATTCTGGCATACCTGCAAAGAATCCTCAGTCTTCTCGAAAACAAGGATGAAAATAATTTTAAACGTGATTCAAAGTGACTTCCTTTAGACGTCTGCGAGAGCAGGCACATATACATGCGATCAGTGATAAACCAGGGAAGGTGGGCTAAACAGTGAAGATAGGGCCAGCAGCGGGGATTTCAATGAGTTATAGGGCCAATTAGGGACTGTAACTGACATTACTTGTGTGCAAAGTTTAGCGATTATGAAGCACACGACCGGGCAAATATAGGACCATAGTAGCGAATGTTTGGTAACTATAGAACGAACAAGTAGCAGAGTGAATAGCAGAGTCAGAATAAGAACAATCGTAGGCAATGAAGTGCCAGCAGCAGGAGATATTGTTTTCCTCATTAAAGCTGCGAGACCGCTCCTTTGACATGCCGTTTATTCTCCTGCTCCTATTACACAACTCACAGACTGGAATACCATGTGTACATGCATGAAGATGATATTAAGCAAATAGCGCAAAGAAGTAGTGAGAGTAGAACTACTACAGTACGTTTTGGCTATTTGTACAACATCCGCTAGGGGACGAGTTAGCCATTTAGGTATGAATCCTAGAGACCTATCAGAAGAGAGGGATATACTTAGTTCCTCCGACTCCAAACTGTAGGGGACTATACTCCAATACTAATACTAAAACAAAAGGATTAGATGGCCTATTATGATCAATGCACAAGATCTACTCCTAGCAGAATTAGAGAGAACTACAACGACTGGACCGCAGGTGTTCTACTTTCGTCGCTTCCATAGAAACCAAAACAGTTTTAGGAGTTCTTTTTTTATAAGTTTCAGGCGTGTACCCTGGGCCTACCTTCCTGTACTGCACGAGTCGGTTGACGATGGGGTGACTGTAAAGCTGGGGCGTGTGCTTGGCCTTCAGCGTCAGGTAGAAGCTCACGTTCACGCAGTAACTGCACAAATAAGTAAAAAGATAACTGTAAGTGTAAACGTTATCATACAATCTCCATTGTGGGACCTTTAGATAAGGTAATCACCTTCGCCCCCCGTGCCTGCCACTTGGAAAATCTCTTGTAAATAAAAGAGGCAGATACTGTGAATTTACAGGTATTTGTAAACTTAAAATAATAGTCATGTGATATTCAAAAGAAATCTGGGGACAGGTAAATTTGTGGCGTTACCAAACGTGAAAAACAACAGACAAAACATGTTCAAATAAACAAACGTTATATGTACATATATTCGTCTTTAAAAAAAAAAAAAAAACAAACAAAGACAAAAAACAATGAATGGTTGACTATTTATCTCCGTTCTGCAAAGAACACAGCTAAATCGGGAGCATTATTCAACCCTTGAGAACCCTCTTTGTAGCATATGGAGTTCAAAGCCACGTTCTCGTCGCCGACAACGTCGCCGCTAGCTTCGTTGTAATCATCTAATCAGTGCGCCAAGTTCGCGACATGACCAATAACGTTGCCGGATTACATTCTAACGTTGCAAAACACATCACCGGCTGTGGCGTCGTTAGGCTAACGTCGGCGTATGTAAGCCTAGCAACTCAGGGACGAGAACGTAGCTTTAAGTTTCTCATGATTGGTCCCTGAAATCAGCTATATAAAATAATACAGCTGATAATTCTAAGGTCGGACCTTAGGACACCAAACCGACCGCTTAAATAAATACAGGCTAAAAACACTTACTTTAGGCCGAGTTCTGCCTTGGTCCGGACGTACTTGGTGCCCTGACTGGGCGGTAAGGCCCCCGACTTGACGAGCTCTAAGAGCGGCAACCAGCGGGTGGTGAGCTGCTGCATCTGTCAAACAGGGAGAACCCAGTCACTCAGTTGTTTAAATAATATATTGCAATAAAGGGATAGACATAGCCAGGGGCCCAGGGGCCCGAGGCCCTTAAAAACCCCTGTTTTCTAGCTCAGGTACCCGAATGGCTCCTAGAAAATCATGGATTATAACATTGTTGGCAATTAATCAAATTTTCTGTTAGTATATTAAGCAAACTAAGAATACAGAAATACACCTCATCTGTTTTGAAGATTCTGAATGAGGGCCCCAACATTTAGGTGAGGACCCTAGATTTCGAAATCAGGGCGACTGGCTCCTCGATTTTCAGGCTATACGTCCACCACTGCATTGAAAAATATCTACTCCTGCAAAGTGGCTCGATTGTAAGTTGTATTTTCTTGTATTGTCATATAAATCATAGTACTTTCATTGGTAGTGTCGGGACGATTATCTGGTCTAAAACTGTAACAGCAATAGCCACAAACAATTCCTAAATAAAACTACTGGCTCACATGCGACGTCTATATGCATGTTTCAATGGCATACCTTACCTTATCCCAAGCGACGTTCATATGCCTTATTAAACTACACCTCATTATTTGCCTCTGGGGAATAATTAACATTTGGGAGAAACAAAGTGCTTTCAGAGGGTCAATCTGGGGTGTACCCTATTAGACAAAAGAAGTCCCACCTTGGCTTTGTAGTCGTCGATGAGGTCGAGCAGCTCGGGCGACTCCTTCCTGAGCAGCTCCAGCTTGGCCCGGTGGGACAGGCGACTCACGTCCGTCGTGATCTTCTCCTGCTCCTTCTTCTCCGGCTTGGCCACAGGCTAAATGAAAACCAGCAACACATTAGGAGGTCTCTTGAAAAGATTTCTACTGAGAAAGAAAGTTAAAAAGATTAAAAAAAATATATATTTTTTCAACTTACGGTATTGGTTGTTCAAATTTGGATTTTGATTCTGAACAGTTAAAAATGATTCGAGTAATGAGATAAAACTATCTAATTATGCGATTTATACTACCTGTGACCTATCATTTAGAAGTTGCAATTATGGATAAGCACGGATAAGCTTAGTTCGGAAGACAATAAAAAATGTTTGCAGTTATCACGATGTATATGCAGAAATATCAATAATCAATATGCTTTTAAATAGAAATGTACGTTGATTAACGTGCTGTTGGGTTTGAAAACCGTGCTTTTTGGCTCGCACGCATGATGTCGAAACTGACCTCTATTGGTACGTTTGCTTGTGTGACAACAACCAAAATTCATTTGACAGCTGTAAAACCTTACCTAATACCAATATTACATGAAATTGGACAACTCCCATTATCGAACCATACGTGTCAGTTACCAATAAATCGTGTAATCTTACGACCTGTCAGAGTAAGAAACTGACAGCTACATTATCATTTATTATATCAATTGTCTGTATCGACCCCTACCTGAAATAGACCGAGGCCGAAGTCCGAGTCGTCGAGCTGCTCGGCCATTTTCCTCTGCAGATTGAGTGCCTCCTTCTCCTCCAGCTCGGCGCCGGCCGGTTCGTCCCCGCTACCCTCTGAGGAGCAAGACACGTATTAAGCCAAAACAAATAAGTGACTAAAAGAAAAAGTTGGTAGATAGAGAATGCTTTTCTTTGGATATTTTTTAAATACCAATTTTAGCCTCAGAAAGTGTTGAAAATGTTCCTCAATATACCTTCTGCAATGATTCCTAGCACAGGCCATTCAATTTTTGTTTTCAAGTATAAATATGTTATATATATATACGCTATGAAGCATCATAATGCATCACAATATGTGCTCGTATATGATAGACTCGTAGCACGTTTGCTTTGATCACGGAGGAATTAAAATCATCCAGGGCCATTATTATTGATAATATTATTGCACCTGTTTTGCAAGGATAGTCAGCGACTGATATAAATTCGTGACTGGAGAACTATACTTACGTTTTCTTTATACATACTGACATAATATATACTTAGCATTTATATGGAAAATGTTAAGACGTGGACAGATGCAATCGAAACTTTCAGATATTTCCCGTTGACCTTGAATTATGTATTAGTAAAAAAAAAGATAAAAAAGGCAGTTTTGTTTCACTTTGCCTTGCTTCGACAATAGTTTATGAATGAGTAGTCTTCTTACCAAAATCATCATCGCTGACCTCGTCCGCCCAGTAGTAACCCTTACGCTTCTTGCCCCAAGCCTTCTCGTTTTGCAAACCTGGTTGGGATGAGATAACACGAAAACATAAACAAGTGTATCAAAATTGATAACCACAGTTTCGTTAAAGAAGTTAATAATTCCTGAAGCTTATCGTTATTCATCTTTAAAACCAATATTTTCTAATGAAACTGACAATGATGGTAGAGGAGAACAGCATAAGAAAAGAAAACATTTCCTAGAAATACAAAACGGTATATGATAATAGAAAGGAGACGCTTCTGTCAGGGAAAATGGTGCACACATTTAACACCATTAACGTTCGCGCATCAAGCTAAGTAATAATGTCTTTGCAATCGCAATTTAAACTTAGGCTGGTTCTTTCTGTTACATAGCATTTATGTTTTACTTACAACTTATTTTCGCGGATAGTTGTCAATGTAATGAAAACACGAAAAATGTAATGATTCATATTTTTCCATCTTAATCCTCTGATGCTACAAAATACCGGCCTCAGTGTATCTGAGCAATATAGAGAAATGGCCAATGTTCGTAAAATTTCTGGTTAGATTGAAACAAATTAAACCGTGAAAAATATTTACTGTATGAAAGTAAATACGTAAATGAAGAAAACGACACTGGTCTACTGAGCTGTTTGTTAGAGTTACGACTGATCATATATTATTATCAGGTATAATATAGTAAACGCTTGGAAGTTCAATTTATTCTTGAAAGTTTTTTTGGAAATAAAGAATTAATATAAAGTATAAGTGTACCGTCATCGATCTTTTTCCCCTTCTCGTCCTCGTCGTCGTCGCTGTCGCTCCGGAAGCCCTCCTTGACGCCGTGACGTCGCAGCTGTTTGAGACGCTGATGATACTCCTCTACCTCGTCGTCCTCGTCGTCACTGCTGACGTCACCGCCCAGACCCAACACCTCCTCCTGGATGGGAAAAGAGCAAAGTGTGAGAAAATGTTTTTACCTATTTTCATGATGTATATAGGATTCAAAATGTTTTAGTGTTTTTTCTCTGGGTTTCATTTTTTGGATCTCTATCCCCTGAGTTTCCTTTAATGTATAAGTTGTGTTTTTGTCAATTTTTCTTATACAGGATTAAACCAATTTCAATTTCAATTGGGATAGCAGTGTACCCAAAAAAAAATTATTGAGTAGCAGACAATTTATCCAACATTTAATTTAAGGTAATAGCGTAGAAAATTTCTGTCACATCAGATATGTAAGAAACAAAGCAATATCTTCGAGAATCCAGAAGGATTTGTGCGACACCAAGTGCGTTTTATTATGCGAAAGGGACTATCATTTGCTTGGACAAAATGTCCGACATTTCAGGGGATAACATCGGACATTGATAAAAGATTTGCTGGTCAAGTCCGGTGGTTATTGGGATACATACGCAGAAAGTGATAGACCACATCGTGAAAATGGTCCATTTAGACAGGTTATCATTTAATGGTTGATCTTACCTTTTCGTCGGAGCTGAATCCCGCTGGTTCAATGGGCCTTACTCCTTTCTCTAAAAGGACCTATAATGGGGATACAGTATAATGTTATCGTACATGTGCTTTTTGTTTTCGTTTACTAAACAGCAATTAATAATAACTATGTTGATAACTAATATACGTTGGTTAGATCTATTATCATAAAAAATCTGCCATGATCAAAATACTTAATTTATGAAAATAAACACAATTATGCACAATGGAATTATGACGTGGTCCGTTTATACAAACAAGTTGTATTAGAATGGTCCCATTAACACATTATCTTTTCACTCATCTCAATGATTTCTGTTATATCTCACCTCTTAATATCATCTTTTTTTTTTTTTTTTGACTTAATCAATGGAAGACCAATGGGCAAAACTCCTTTAAGGTTTCAGTTTTTTTAGTTTCAATTAAAAGTCAGGTGCAATCATTGAAGCACAACAGCCCCGACAATATTTTTTTTAAAAAAACAGCACCTTTTCCTTCTGCGTGTGGAAATCGTCGACGTCGTCGTGGTAGAAGTCCCCATCCCGGGGGTCGGGGGCCTTCTCCTTGCTGTAGGCCCGCTCGTCATCTGAGTCGTACGTTGGCTCCGGCTTGGCCGTCTTCCTCTTTCTATGAACATACAATGTATCAAAACTTGTTTAATAGCTGTGACTCTGGTGAGTCTCAGACCAAAGATCCAGGACATTAGGAAGGACATTGCCGGGTTTTCAATTTAGAAATTAAAGCAGTGGAAAGATCCAATAAACAAAGCGCAAAATAGTTATGTTCTGCTCATGCATGAGTGATCGTCATGCCGAGAGCATTGAGAGTGCCTGTCGTACAATAAACTGTCTCAATAATCTAAAAGTGAAAAGAGTATTGACGCCAAAAGCATTATAATGTATTACCCTAAGACTAAATTGCAAAAGCACTTAGAATGACTCCAGTACAGTTCCCATCAACCTAGAACCAGTAAACTGCTACCAGCAAGTGCCGGAAATTAAGGTTTCAATTCGTGCATTCACTGGGTGCATAATTTTTCTTAAAAGTGTACACCCTGGTGCATATATGTACATCTACCGGGTGTACACCAAAAACAATCATGCACCCGGCTGCAAAGACAAGCATCTCGAGTACAGTGTGCATCCTTAATTTCTGACACTGATAGGCTATGACAACAGAACACCACAACTACTCCTGTTGTCACACAGAGTTGGAAGTATGCACTGCTATGTACTTATTACTGAGTGACCAATCACTCATCCACCTGGGACTTCCCACCTGGAAGTGACATTAGTGGTCCAAATGTGAAGAGATAAAAACTATTTGGCTCAGACATTAGTTATGTAACCCAGTTCTGTCTTACATGGCTTGAATCTAACAACAACAACAACAGTGCAATATCGTCCAAGTGCTGAACATAACACTGGGTAACCAGGGTCCATATCTTCGTAACCAATTTTAGTAGTAGTAGTAGTAGTAGAGCTTTTATTGACAGCTAAGAGTCTACATGTGATCTCATGTGTCATACATCAAAAACAGTAGCAAAGAACAAAGTCTACAGTACATCAAAACAACTAAGATCATACTTATCAAGTTAACATTATTTTTTGATTTGTGATAGCACCAGTTTATGGTTACCATAAAGTAATAAAGATAAAAGATCTACAATATTATGTCATTGATGACTTGATCTGCTGATATTATATCATTGACAACTACTACACAGAGGCTTATGTGTCATAAGGACTAGTTCTATTTTGCTAATAATTAATTCGAGATTCAACAGGAGATTCGGCAGGAGCTGCTCTGACATCATAATATCAAAACAGCACCATGACCTTGTTGGCCCAAATGTCTCAGCTGTAACAACTCATTGACTAGGTAACAAATGACTAGTGTTATAATGCTGAGCGTTCACCTTACAACGTATGTTCATCTCATACACCTATTTACACAAAATCCAATTGAAGCTGATATACCTGAAGCCGGAAAATGCCTTCAACGTTGTCTTATGTGGATTTCCCTGGTTTTGAATGCACTGTATACATAGGTACCCAGTGCTTTGATAGTTGTAACATCTTTACTACTCATTAGGGAAACAAATAAATCTTATTACTGAGTGACCAATCACTCATCCACCTGGGACTTCCCACCTGTGTTATAAATAATGTGATTATAGTTTTTAGTGATCAGGCTAATTAGGTGAAATTGGATTGGTCGCCATTTTTTTAATTGTTTTTTAAAACTGCAATGATAGGCTGGGGGGGCTCATTTTAGCCATATTTTAATGAATTTTATCCCAAATTTTCTTTTAAAAACTTTAGGGTCGAGGCCAAATAGTAGGGTCGGTCGGGAAACCGGAACTCAACTTTTTTTTTTTGCCTTACGAAGATATGACCCCAGACATCAAATTCAAAGATTCCTTCCAACAGCTATAACACTATGCAAATAAATGATATGAGTATGAGGCGTTCGAGCTGGCTTTGATGCTACCGCGTAAAGAGGGCTGGTCACATGGGAGGCCAGACTTTATAGTGCTCTGATAATGTCTCCATGGCAACCTCATCAGTGATTGGATGGGGCTGCTCTGTCCAGACTGAGCTTGTTCCTGGTAGGGGAGGATCCAAGCAGAGAAAAGATCCCTGAATTACCTCACCTGGTGGGGGGTGGGGGGGGGGGGGGGGGTAAGAGGGGAAAATGAAGTTGGAGCCTAGAAATGGCTAAAAACTTCAAAAAGTGTTTTTGAAAAACTACTCCCTGGTCCAACCAATTGAACTATAGAGGTTTAATTATCCGTTTAAAGTTAATGCGTGTTTGTGTTGTTTCGTTGTATAGATAATTGCTAGCTCCATTCGCAGTCTCCCTCCTCGTCGACTGCGGTCGTCCAATACATAATTATAGTTCCCTTATCATGTAAGACGTGAACACTCGTTGTGAAAGGATTTGTTGTTTATTATCCAATGTCTAGTCGTTCCGTGACAAGAACTCGATTGACCATGACCAGTCCCGAGGTTAGAGTTCCCTCAAACACATTCAGTCAACGCTCCGCGCTCTAACACAATTTCTATATGCCTCTCTCCAGAACCTAGACTGCAGATTAAAGGTCCAACCTTCACAGGATGTTTACTCACACAGTGCTTGCAGCTACTCTGGCTAGCTAAGAGCGGAACACATTATTATGTGGTGGTACGTCACACCTTAACTCCTCCCTCATTTCACTACTGTCAAAGTGAAACATTGCCTTACACGTGCGCTTCTAAGCTCACGTTATGCTGCCCAAACATGGACTGGCCACCCGCGTCAGTACACAATAAAGGAAGGGAGGGAGGGAACTTAAAGTGGTGATAAGGGACTTCCCAAAATACTAATATAGTTAGAATCAGGGAAGTAAGAAGGGGACAGTGAAAAAAAATCGGAAATAGCATAACGAAAATTTGAATATATACTTAAAATGTGAAATTTGTTCAAAACATCAAATTATGAAACTTATTTCTGGGGGTGATGGAGGGAAAAAAAATCGGGAATCCGACAAAAATCGGAAAACTCACAATTTACATCCCTAGCCTGTAGAATGGCTTAGAAACGATATAGATATCATTTGACATTCGAACAGCAAAATAGGGAAGAGAAATGTCCGACGATTATGTCGATATATGATCTTTATACTGAAGTGGCAAAACTCTGGAAATCCGGAAAAGAAGGAAATATGATAAACTCTGAGCGATGAGATTATATCATAATGATATTGGTAAAAGCAGAAAGAGAGAAGTGTATTTGTGAAATAAAAATGGAAAATAGTAAGTAAAAGGACTAGTCCGAGAGGCCCCGACCCGACGTTCACCCACTCTGTGTAGTGGGAACGTAGCAGACAGGGCATCTCGGTCTAAAAAGGACTAGCCTATTTCATAACCCGCCTCCTCGTTCTCTGACGATCAGTGGGCACTAGAAAGTCTAAAAAAGGACTTGCTTGCCTATCTGGGCGATAATATGAGATTTAATGAGAAGTCCCGTATTTCCCTTGAATATCCAGAAATAAACCATAGATCAACTTACTTTTTTCTAGTCATAACCATCCTGGGACCTTAGATTGTCTGTTCTGAATACAACATAAGTAGAATGATGCCGTAATTTCACTTGTTTTGTAAATTTCTTGAAGTACACGTGCGGCCGATGGTCCTTGTAGGGGCACGTGACCAGAGAAAATGTAGGTCAGGGAACATAAACAAACGCACGTGGTAAAATAGCTGTCATCTGTCAAACTGTCTCTTCTGGAAATGTACGGGTTTGGAAGGATACATTTGAAGTTGTATCACGGTTTTCGAAATAAGAAATCTAGGAGGTTATATTTCACCTTTACATATGAGCTAGTAATCAAAGAAATCTGATCAAAATAGGCAGTGAAGCTCCTCACGCGTTGCAACGGTATCGACTTTCCCGCGTTTTCTGCTGATTTCACCGAATATTTCCGTCGGTGCGAACGTGTGTGTTTTGCAAGTTGAATATCTGCAAATATTAATTATAATCGATATATTATCCGGTAAAATGGCAGAGACAGAGTTTTATGGTGACGCTAAGAAGTACTGGGAGACGATTCCGCCGACTGTTGATGGGATGTTAGGTGGTTTCAGTCATATTTCAAGCACCGACATCGGAGGGTCCAACAAGTTTTTGCGGCAGTTTATCAGGGTAAGCAATAACTAATTAGTTAGACCGAGAAAAGTGGAGAAAAGCCCTGTCTGTCGTTCCACTCACGTCGTAGATCTAATTATTCAACATATTATAAATATGTCACTGTTTGTTAGACAGTTTTGGAATTTAACTCAATTTTCTCGAGGAAATGATTGTTTTGCCCCCCCCCCCTTTTTTTTTTAGACGTATATTGGTTCAAATTAAAACTAAATAAATTTCGGGAAGCCCCCCCCCCCCTTAAAATATGTAATATTTACATTATGAAAAATTAAATTTAAAAAATGGGGGTGGGGGCGTTGTGTTCCGGTTACACAGAACCCTTTTTTTTTAAATACTTCATACTACGGATAGCTGATTTACAGTCAAAACTAAAATATTGTAGGTAGTCTACCTGCAGGTTGATTTAGTATGATTGTGTCGACTAAAACACTGAAAAAATCTCCTAGACACACATACAAATACAAATATAAATAATGAGGGCTCACAGAATTTTGAAATAGACAGGTGTCCACAGGACACCCAGCCTTTAATTGACTCATGGGTGTCCTGGACGTAAAGTTGGGGGGTCCCGTTTCCTCAACTTTGTTATCAGGGCATGATTTCTAGGGTTTCCACAGGACAACCAGAGGGTCTTGTTTGGGTGTCGTGGGCCTTTAAGGGGGGGGGGGGGGGGGGGGGGTGGACAGGACGCTGGATTTCGTGAGCCCTGATAATGCTGTATATCTGTGTAATAATTTGATTTTCAACCAACTTGAAAAATAACAAATATTATGATCCGGGCCTGAGACTAGAAAAAATGAGCTTGGGAAAGTGAGCTGTATCTACCCCACTGACCTGGGTGGTTCGAAAGTTCTATATAAAAAAAGAGAAGAAGAAGGAGAAGCCCTGAAAAGGTCGTGGTTAGGTACCCAAAATGAATTAGGCCAAGCACAAAAATTTGTTATGTTCTGGTATTAACATCAGCCCAAAATAGGGTAGATAGTTTGTTTCCCGTCCACTGGGTGAGCAGAAAAAAGCGAGTAGGGAAGTCGGGAAGTCTTTTTCTTTTTTCTTATTTTTTTTTGGTGGTAGGGATATAGGTATAACTAATAATATTCGTTGAAATTTTTTTTAAAAAAAGAAAAAGATAAAGAAGTCTCCAGTCGGCCCTTTTTTTTAGGGTGACCTTGCTCAAATTAGGAGGAAGCCAATTTAGGAACAGGGTGTTTGCCTAGCTTCGAGTGGCCCAGAAATCAATGGTTAAAATTTTGACATGGTTAGATCAATGAACGGGCCCCAAACAAACGGTCAGAGGTTATATGTAACTTCTATCCAATTGAGTTCAACCAGATCTCTTAGGTCCTTTGCCATTGAGCCCTCAGGGGTAGTCTATAGAAGGTTGGAGTGCTTCCCCATCTCACACGTACATAGCTTTGTTCTTGCTCATGTTGTGATAGTGTGCCTAGAATCTATTAAATCTGTCCAAACAATTTTTAGGAAATAACATGTTTCGCTAATGGGGGATCAATCAATTGTGATTATTAAAGGGGATAAATCAATATATTTATATAAATATATGCACAAAAGATACAAGGCTGGCCCACAACGTTCCTCTACTCACACCTGCCATAACAGCTCACTATTTAGCTCACTTAGCATATCACTTAGCATCTCTGTTGTCTGGGGACCACGTGTCAGTTGTCTGGGCCCAGGGACCCACCTGTTGATGCAACACCTATTATTCTTACTCCCCCATGTCAGGGGCCCCTGGGAATTTTGTAAGTGCGACCTCCTTTAGACACAAATAACAAAAAAATAAATACATATATCATTGTATGTGTGTGAAGCTATCATATGACACTGTAGAAAAAAATGTTCATCGTGGCAACAACTTTTAGGAAAAAAAGGTTTTCTCATGTCCCTAAATAGCTATATATATATATACATGTAACCTTTCTTTACACTGACTGGAGATGAAGGGGGACGTGCTAGCGCTCGGAACTAAAGGGATAAAATAAATGAAACTCCACATTCTATAAGATCTGCATCTATTCAGTTGAATTGTATTAATGATAATTATTAAGAGTGTATCCTGAACCTGAGGTGGATGATTTCGAGACCTGGTGGTTCAGAGGTTTTCTTAAATATATTCGAAGTCTGACTTTAGAATAGGTGCAGGGTTATGTAGCCGGGTGTACACTTGATGAGGCTTTGTACCCCATGTATGCATGAAAATTATCCTTAATTTCGGACACTGAATGGATTTTATTCATGCTCCAATTATTTGATAAGAATTGGGTCTTAAAACAGTTACAAAAGAGCCAGGCAGGGGATTCTCCATAAGAGACCAACATTCGGGAGTTTTTGATAAAAAGAATATGTATCAGGGTTCTCCCCAGAAAAAAATTACAGCCAGGCGCAGGCTGGCTAGTTAGGGGGTGGGGCAACATTTTGGGAGGGGGAGGGTATGGGAGGGGTATCCCCTCCCATTGGGGGGGTTTGGGGGGCCTCCCCCAGGAAATTTTTGAGGAGATAACCTCTCAATCAAGCATTCTGAGGCATTCTGAGGTACTATGGTGACCTAAAGGGATAACAAAAATGTCTTATATTTTTATTTGCAATATCCTTTTTTTCAGAGATTTTAGGTATATATATGTGGGGATATTTTTGAGAAAATTTGAAAAAGATACCCTCTCAATCATGTAGTCTGAGGCATTCTGAGGTACTATGGTGTCCTAAAGGGATAACAAAAATATCTTATATTTTTATTTGCAATATCCATTTTTCAGAGATCTTAGGTATATATATGTGGGGATAACCTTTGAGAAAATTTTGAAAAGATACCCTCTCAATCATGTAGTCTGAGGCATTCTGAGGTACTATGGTGACCTAAAGGGATGACAAAAATGTCTTATTTTTATTTGCAATATCCATTTTTCAGAGATTTTAGATATATATGTGGGGATATTTTTGAGAAAATTTGAAAAAGATACCCTCTCAATCATGTAGTCTGAGGCATTCTGAGGTACTATGGTGTCCTAAAGGGATAACAAAAATATCTTATATTTTTATTTGCACTATCCATTTTTCAGAGATCTTAGGTATATATGTGGGGATAACCTTTGAGAAAATTTTGAAAAGATACCCTCTCAATCATGTAGTCTGAGGCATTCTGAGGTACTATGGTGACCTAAAGGGATGACAAAAATGTCTTTTATTTTTATTTGCAATATCCATTTTTCAGAGATTTTAGGTATATATATGTGGGGATAACCCTTTGAGAAAATTTTGAAAAGATAAAGGGCACACCCTGCACCGTGTGTGCACAATGGGATGGGCACATTTTTTCTTCCTGTCGCACATATTGGTTACCCTGTCGCACCTCAGGCTACCACCAATTAATCTACCTAGATTAGAAGAGAGACATTTTTCACAAGCTATAAATGGTATACTATATAAAGTTATTCAAAATAAACTTAGTTTGTCAAAAGAAAATCAATAGGAAATGAATTAGATCTAACACACCAAGTTTTATGAAGGCAGGGGGTCTGGGGGCTGCTCAGGCCCCCAGAACCTCTTAGGTCTTAGAGTAATTCTAACCAATATTTTGGTGTTTTAGCACCATATTTCTAGTATATTTTTTTTTAGAAATGTGTTAGTTATTTAATCCATTGGAGCAGTTAGAAAGTATTTTCTAGCTCTCAGCAAAAGGGTTGGGTAACTGAAGTATAAACATTCTGAGGATTAGTCAAATTTAGCGCGGTATTTGCTTGGGCTTGAATTTGTAACTTGTGAAAAGACCCCAGTAGATAAACGAAATATGAATTATTATGGAAATTAAAACATTGAAATTGTGTGAAGCTTTGATATGACATGGGATTGCCCTTTAATATTGGCCTAAGTATGCATTTGACTTAATTTTTTACTGATTGTCTAATAATTAGAAGAAAAACAATATTTTTCCATTTTTCCATCAAACCTCATATCGCACGATCACAAGTAGGGCATATACAAACAATCAAATAAAAGAGGGGAGAAGCCAATTTTGTTCAGAAGAAAATGCTATCTTTATTTGCGTACCTATTCTCAAATGTAAAAAGAGTACAATCTTGCTAACTGATTTTATCTCTGAAGACATACATGTAAAGGAATAAAAATAAAGGCTGATGAAATGCCATCTCTGTAAATAAGCATTCTTTATAAATAATCATTCATGTTATTTGGGTTGTAGCAGGCTTTTGGATTGGAAATTTATAAAATTTTACTTAAGAACCTCCTGTCGCACAATTTGTGGCCTCTGTCGAATTTTTGTGCGACAATGTGACAGGTTGCCCACCCCTGACAATTTGGCTCCTGGCCGCACTTAAAAAGAAATCTGTTTCCAGTCGACCGGCCGGGTGAGTTCTGGCGATTTTTGCACCCAGCCGGGATTTACTTCTTTTTTTTTGTTCAATGTAGATGAATTTAACTGCTCCAAGAGACATAAAATGCCATTGTACACCTAGACTACTAGTTGCATCTTATGGTGAGAAATTATTTCTATGCACCAAAAGTGTGAAAATTCGCACACACATCTTTAGTAAAACTTACAGGTGCGAAAATTCGCAACTTTCACACTTCTACGACCCTAAACCAAGCCAATCTGCTGTTTAGTTTAAGAAAGTGAAGGCCCTATATGACGCTTTCAGATGCGTGATTATGATACATATTAAGCAAGTATTAAGTCAAGAAAATATTTAAAAAATACCATAAAAATCCCGGCCGCCCAGATGGGGTTTACCTTGCCCATCCGCTGGACAGGAAACCAATTTTTTTTAAAGGACGGCCCCAGATCCAGATATGAACATTTAAAAAAAAAAAAAAAAAAAAAAATTTTTTTTTTTTTTTTTTTGGTGAGAAACCACAGCCCGGCGCGCGCCGGGTGCGCCGGGCTTTGGGGAGAACCTAACAGTATGATACCATCTTAATCATCTTAACTATTCTACTGCGGTTGAGTTCAGCTAAGTCATGGTTAAGTTAATCACTGTGGCCGAGGCTTCCAGTTCGAACACTTGTACGGATAGTATGGTTTAATAGAGGTACAAGGAACCCCATCCTAGTGGTGGTTGTCTTACTAATATACTTTCAGGTTGTTTTATGAAAACGAATGATGCATATATATCATCATAGAAATATTAGAACCCTTTTTAGCGAAAACATTTTTGTGAAAGAAGCTTATTCAACGAAGTCAATTTATCAGCATGAGCTTTTTTTTCACTATAATTAATGATGAACAATGGCCTTTGTTCTTTTGGCAAAGTAACAGAAATTCATGTAGTTTGTCTCAACTTCTATTGTTCATTAAATTACCTTGGTCGCAACCTTAATACATTTTTATGTATAGAAAAGGTCGAACATCAGAATTTGTACCCTCACGCTCCTTGTTCATCTCTTTCAGGGACCAAAAGCACAGACAGGCACCAAGACCGTCTTAGACTGCGGCGCAGGGATCGGGCGAATATCTAAACTTTTACTGGCCCCTATCTTTGATAAGGTGGACATGGTGGAAATCAACCAGGAATTTCTGGATAAAGCCCCCGACTATTTTGGCGACCGGGCAGCCAAACTGGACAGGCGGTTCTGTACCGGCCTGCAGGATTTTACTCCTGATGATGGTTACTACGATGTCATCTGGTGCCAGTGGGTCCTTGGGCACCTCACAGATGAGGATTTGATCTCCTTCTTCCAGCGCTGTCAGAAAGGGCTTCGTGAGAATGGCATAATTGTTGTAAAAGAGAACGTTTCTGCGCCGGGAAAACGTGACTTTGATGATCAGGACAGCAGCTACACCCGACCAAAGTTAGAACTATTAGAGCTGATTGAGAAAGCAGGACTTACGTTGTTGCGACAGGAAAAGCAAAAAAACTTTCCAAAGGAAATTTACGAAGTGTGGATGTTGGCTTTGCAATAGTTTCTTATCGTATCTCAAACATCATAGACTTTTCACTAAAATTCATGGTCAACATAGAAAGTGTAATATTTAATTTTTAGGAAGCACCGCCTATATGCTCCTGGCTGATAATATTACTCACTATTTCTAAATAAAGGTCCCTGGGCTACCTTTCTCTTAGAAGTATTTCATTTACTACGATACTACGACAATTGCGTAAAGAAATAAAACCACCCATGTTAAACTCCACTTATCTGTAAGAAAATCTAAAAAACAATACCAAGACCGACCCAAGAGAAACACACTTAAACAAAAGAAAAGGTACTAATATAAGAAGGCCCGCTGGGGACGTGCGAGGGTCGCCGGACGGCCAAAGGGCGTAGCCTGCGGGCTGTCCTGGGCCCTCTGGTCCATCCGGCGAACCAAGGACATCCCCTAAGGATCTTCTATATTTTATCACCCAAACAAAGTCCTAAATATGTTGAACAACATAAAAATGAGGAGAGGTGCGTACAGCCTGTCAATACGCACTGACCCTTGTACGGACTGCTTCTCGGCCGTGCGGGTGATAAAGGTCACCATGCGCAGTTTCACATATATACATACTAAGTTTCAAGGCCAATCGGAGTACCAAGGCCCTTCCCACATCCATACATTGACCCGCACTGGTTATACAGCTAATGGGAGGGCAGGTGTCCACTGGTCTGTGGTCAGTTGCGTGCCAGACCTGCATGCCTTTCTCCTCCCTCCCCGAACTCCGTTCTAATTACCTAATGAAATGCTACACTGTATTTTGACAGATTAACAATTCAAATCTTGAGCTTTCCATTCGATGCTGCGCTTAGCTAATAAGCGCAAGATATCAACATGTTTTTTCCGCTAATTTCCGTCTGTTAAGTTAATTGTCCCTGACGTGGGGATCTCTATACAAAAATAAGTACGAAGCCAGAAATTCCATTGCAGAAACGTGGGTTTCTCACAAACATTTAATTTAGTTTTGACGAGGCGCATCTGTCACTTGAGCCCCGCTACTTTTATGGTTGATTAACATGTAAATGGTTCCACAAAGTAAACAAGTTTGATGTTTTCGTAGTTTTCTTTATTCCACCTTATGTTTATTTCATAAAACACAAAGGAATCTCAAATGTGGCAGTACATTAACAAGAGAAGACATGGGCTTTCGTTTGGATTACCGTGTAAGTAATCGATATTTAACAAGAAAATAAATAATTCATTCAACATTATATTCATATGTCAACATTTCAACAAGAAAATAAAAACAATTATTCAACACTAGTAATATCTTGGTGGTAAATCGTAGCGGTATCGTCATTTGTCAAGACTACAATGGTTTCAATTTCTTCCACTTTCTTGGACAGTCTATACCTAAGTCTTTGGTTCTCAATATGCAGATTGAGGTTCTCTCTATAAAGTTCGTTTCTTTTGGCTACCGCTTTCCTCCAGAGTGAAAGTAGCAATGAAATCAAGCAAACCATGAGTAGGAACAGACGGATTGAAAATGTTTTTGGCGCAGATATTCCTAAAAATGCCTGTCTTTTCAGTTTTTTGACACGTTGTAACTCCAACTGAATAGCCTCTTCGGCATCATCAGTTTCTTCACCTGATAAATCCGCACCATTTTCTTTCACTTCTTTTTTGTGTGGCCTTTTAATTCCTAGTTTGAGGGTGGGGTCTGGGAAACACACTGTTGGTTCGCCCATTACAAAGTGATCTGAACAGACTCGGTGGGACAAGCGGGGTTCCAGCAGGCAGTCTGGGCTCTTGGGGTCGTACCGCTGTAGGCTCTGTAACCATCGTTGTCGCTTTTCATTGGCTTTCTTTTTGGTTGGGAAAGTGTGAAGGCTGAAATATTTTAATGAAAGTATATAAAATCACCAACTGATCAAATTAGATTTACCGACATATTTTATATGGAATAAAATGGTATCAAATTATGACTCATGGTGATGTATCTCAGGTCAGATATCTTTTATGCTACTTTTTATTGACTCTGACTTTAGGCCTGGGTTTTCAGCTAACTTAGTGCCAAGTATATATTCTGTTGGACAAAGTAAACTAGCTATCTATTTGTTAACTTGAGCATCTGGTCATAATGAATACATGTGTACAAGAATTCTCACATTACTCCCTTCCATTAAGGTTGACTGTGCGAGGAATAAAGAGCTGGCTGTTTTCATACCCTTTTAATGCATTGTTCAATGGGTTGCCTAATCTAATTTTGATCACTTAGCTCCAAAATAAACGATTTAATCCTAAAATTTCTCAGATTAGTTATACCTTTTTAATTATTATTCACATTCAATAACTATTCTAATTCTGGGTAGAATCTATTACAGACTCTCAAGACTCATTATAACCGAAAGCGATACATTCCAAGAAGTAAACTTACGCAAAGGGTTTCGGGCATGTGCAGTGTCCTGTGCCGAGAAAACACTGGTGAATTGGACAAATTTTGTGTGCCCATCTGTGAAGCTTGTAGTCGCTATTCGTACACCTGTTCACGTAGCAGGTTCTGCCGGTTGACATTGTGATGGACTGGAAATGAACACAAGAATTCTTCATGTATATATGTATAGATATCATGTATATGTTATAAGCTTAGTCTTTCTCTTTGATATATCAACAATGGAATACCAATATTCTAAAAGATATGTATTAATTTTTTTATTTGTGCAGATACATAAGTCTGATAATTATTATCCTCCTGTTCTAAAAAGGTATGGCTCCTTCAATCTCCACGCAGATTCTAAGTCTACAGTGAAGAGATAGGAGAAGGCAATGACTGGATTACGTTTTGCAATTGCAGTGACGACATTGTTAGGGGCGCCCCCTACGAGAGTCTGTATAACCAGGTACGACGCGACATCAATTTTTGCCATTTTCGTGACATCACCACCCTTTGTTTATGGATGACGTCACGAAAATTGACGTGTTGTAATGGTGTGTACGGACTTGCGTAGGGGGCGCCTCTACCAACGACATCATGAAAACTCCGTAGGGCACTGTCGGAGTTGCATATCTTAGTGAAGCTATATTATTTTTGGTAAAAGGCAGGGGTAGGGGTCATATGTCAATACTGAGATATTGCCCACAATATGAAAATTAGTCTAAAAATTGCTTAAAACTCAAATTCTCTTGATTCTTTGGTAGAAATAATTAGTTTTTATGGAATTTTGATAAAACATTCCAAATGTTGACACTGTGCCTATGAGAAAAATTTGTCTTTGTAGGTCTATACGGAGGTGGCGGAATTGTTGCCATTTCCGACGTTGCGCATTGAAATACTGGGCTCTGTATCTTGGCTATCTAACACAATTTTCGCGATTAGGCAAAATATTAACAAATTGGAAAAATAGGGTTGTATCACATTCCTGGGATCAATTCCAAACTTTTTCTCGTTAACTGTATGAAGAGTGGAGCGATATTTAAGAAGTTAGAGCGAAAAATAACATGTTTTCTCCCAGAGGCTCCCATGTTAAACACACCCCTAACCTCTGTTCGCGGTTTCTGTGAAATTTCGCAGCACGATGACAGAATGTGAGACCCACTTAACTGGTATAGATCTAGCAGCACCACTTTGTTTATTTTATGGGTTTCCATGGCAACCAACAATTGTTTAAAGTTTCTTTTTATTTGCTTTGGAGAAAACCAAGAATTTATCTTGTTTGCACAAAAAAACAGTTTGTGATTATCATAAATGAATGGTAAAGTTATGAGTTATGAAAATCACATAATTTTCCACTAATTTGAATATATTTTTTCATTTTGAATAGGAATGAAAAATCACACCTGTGCATATATAATTAGACCTATAGATCTACTAGCTAGACATGTTTGTTCATTTGGAATTGTATTATTTTAGAGTGAAAATGACACTAGAGTGTTCAAAGGTGCTTATCTCTAGTTCTAGGCCTAGTGGGAATTTTTTCAATTCTTTCAATTTTTGACGGGAAAAATCCTTCCTCTTTAGTTTAGATCTAAAGGGGGTTCTTAGGAAAATTTACAAGAGCCACTTCAGTTAAGTGTCAAGACAAGAGTGGCTTCCCGTGCTGAAGACGTTTGCTATCTGAGTTGCCTTGTCCTTCAGGCTTCTAACTCACACCTTTGCCCTGGCTTAGGCCTACCCCCTAAAGTTATCTGGGCATATGAAAATTCCATCTTGAATCTACTTACTCTCGATTTTCAGGAGGAAACCACCTTTCCAGCTAGCCTTTCATACTACCAGTCGTGACTGATTCCAATGAAATTGGTCTGCAAGACTGGAGCAGAAAACGCCGCTGTCATTACAGTTTGTCAGCTGTTTACTCGTCAGTTCGTAGGTGCCCGTCACTCCTTTTGTCTCCCAGCAGATGTATCGTTCTCTTTATTACTATATGTATTTGACTGAAAATCAGCTTGAAGAGTGAAGTCTCTGAAGGCCTGCCGAGAACCAGCTTCAGCGCTCTCGCGAACCGACGTGACTTCCGGTGAGATCGGACGTTGTTGTAGCAACAAAGTCAGAGAACCAAAAAGATTATCAATTACGAGTAAATCCTGGATTTATATTGCACTAAATAAAGCAGGAAGAATTTAACAGGTAAGGAAATAGATCAATATTGTCCCCAATATATTCATTTGGTACGGACAAATGAGTTAGGCGAGTGGCTTGTCAATCTAGTGCCAGTGACAGCAGTGACTGCCAGTGTGTATTCTCGCAGTCGGGCTGACGTCAGTTGGATGGCAACAGGCCCCGCCCTCGTCACGAAGGGGAAGAAGATCAAAAGAAAAAGCTCATGAATATGCAGATTTCCCCTTCGTAACGGGGGCGGGGACTGTTGCCTAGAGGACTTGTTCCCGGCGTTTATATCTATCTTGATTACGCTGGAATCAGACCACCCCTTCCGCCCGTCTGCGAGAATGAGTAGTCTATGGGGTTGTTGAATCATGATGAATGTAAATTCAGTGACTTGTACAGTTATAATTCACCGTTCAGTCAGTTTGTGCATTAACGATTTAGGGGCTGTCAATAAATAACGGCATGGTATTTGTTTTAACCCCCTGCCCCGCCCCTCCGACTAATCTACCCCTTTCTCCTCATCATGTATGGTCACGCCCTACTGCCACTGGCCCTAGCTTGGTAGCTAGGCCTAGAAATAACAATAATTATTATTAACATTATGCAAAAAAAAAAAACGTCATCCCCCCCCCCCCCCCCCCCCGCCTTTCAAGTTTCATTCAGACTCAGAGAAATAACAGTTCTAATCAGCTTAGGGATGGATAAATTGGGTCAGTCTCCTAAGTCCTAGATTTAGTCTATTAGACCTGTCCACTTTGCCAGTTAGCCCACCCCAAATTTCTATGATATCAACATTTTTAGAAAAATGTCCATACTTGATTCACAGTAATTTTCCTATTAGTATTACCCAAAACTAAACTTTATTAGCGTTTACTTTCAATATGATGTTAAATACGTAGCTCTAGGACTGGAAAGCAAAAATGGCATTTCCCCATAGAGAACAGTGTTAAAGCCCTTCAGCTTTGCTCACAATGTCCAACCCTAAAATCAAAAAACATACTGAACTATAAGGAGGTTAATTATCCATTTAAAGTTAGTGCGTGTAAGTGGTATTTAATTCGATAGATAATAGCTAGCTCCAATCGCAGTCTCCTCCTCGTCGACTGCAGTCGTCCAATACATAATTATAGTTCCCTCATCATGTAAGACGTGAACACTCGTTGTGAAAGGATTTGTTGTTTATTATCCAATGTATAGTCATTCCATGACAAGAACTCGATTGACCATGATCAGTCCCAAGGTAAGAGTCCCCTCAAACACATTCAGTTAACGCTCCGCGCTCTAACACAATTTCTATATGCCTCTCTCCAGAACCTAGACTGCAGGTTAAAGGTCCAACCTTCACAGGATGTTTACTCACACAATGCTTGCAGCTACTCTGGCTAGCTAAGAGCGGAACACATTATTATATGGTGGTACGTCACACCGTGACTCCTCCCTCATTTCACTATTATCAAAGTGAAACATTGGCTTTATGCTGCCCAAACATGGACTGGCCACCCGCGTCAGTACAATACATTATTTTGGTTCACCTGAAATGGAGGTATTAAATTAAGTAATTGAGAGAAAATAATGATTCATCCTCGTTTATCAACACCTTATTGACTTAGAAAACACAAGTAATAGCTGATTCATTCAGATTTGTGTCAGTGGCTGACTTTGCAAACACTGCAATTATGTCCGACCTCTGTATCATGCCAATAATACATCCTAAAGTGGACAGGTCTATTGCGCGAGGGCCTTTCTAACCCTTAAATTAATTGTAGTTGCACTCTGAACTGATAGGAAAAGAAATCTCAGCATGGAAGACAGTATTTCTCTACAGTTCTTGAAATTGATTTTTTTGTCAATATGATGTTAATTATTATGCACCACCCCACATGACCCCACTCCCCCCTTGTCATGGAAACATGAACCCCTCCTTCCCACAATACAACGTCATTTATGGACGACCCCTTTCAGGGTTTGGCCTTAGAAGACGTTAAAATGGCAAAAATAATTATGATAGAAGCGCTGAAAGCTGCTTAGAATTAACTACAAATCCTGTGCTATAGAATCAATAGTTCTTTAGTTTATTGCAACTGTTTGTCATAGTTTCCACAATCTAATATGCTCAGACTTTGCTATCGTAATATTCTGGACCTGCCCTAGCTATTTTCTTTTTATGAAAAATGTTTCAAAAGAATGTTAAAATTCAATAAAACTGCTTTACAGTACAATAAAATATATTTGACAAAGAGATGCATTTTAGAAGCTTTAAGTTGTATATGAGGGTGTCTGATGTAAATTCTGAATTTTCAAGATTACCCAAGTTTATTGTGTTAGTAAACTTGAAAGTAAAATTGATTTTTTTAAAAATACATCGATCTACCTACCTGTTACTCGAACACACCTTATTTTTCTATTTTGCCTAAATACATCGATTTTATATTACCATTAAATTTTTAGCCAACTAGGCCGAGTCACGATCCGTAGGCCTACTTATTAATTAATTGAAATATATTATAAGTCAATGGTGCATGGAACCAATCATCCAATTTACAAGGGGCCATTGGTCAACCAGTCTTTCTCGAATGTGAATGGTCGACATCGGAGGTATTCCTGAATCTATAAAGAAATTTCCATCTGAACAATCTGTGAACTGTTATTCATTAGTAGAGGTCCGATTTTACCAACCTGTCTTTTATATTTGTATTTTCAGGATCAATACGATGGCGGATATAACTGCCACGATCAGTCGGTATTCAGACGTCTGCAAAGAAGGGGGAAATCCGTCATCAGACTTTGTGCAGAAGGTATTGAAAAAAGAAGCTGAGAATGTTGCCCTGTAAGTATAACGTCCATTTTATATATGAAAAATACATCTCATGAGAGAAAAGGAACATCATGCATTTAAACAAGAACAATATGATTTGCTTACATTGTATCATAAATTGAGTTTCTAGAAATTCCAATATATGTGATACGACATTCATTTCCACATCATACACAAATATATCTAGATATAAAATTGATGTCTGGCGAGTAGTAGATGGAGGATTCTGTTCGGTGATTGTGTGTGATCCTTGTTGTTATTTTCCCCTTTCTTTGCTTTCCTTCACTGGAAGGATGGAACAAATGCATATAAACGCTCATGGATTTTTTTTGTGCGTTCATTTTAGCATTACAACTCTCCTTGAACTCCTTATAATAATATGTTTAGTAATTTAATGAACATCATCTAAATATAAAAGTGATTGCTTATCTCTTAAACTGGATTGGTTACAGAGGTCGCGTTTCATGTATTGGTCTATTGGCTATTTAGTTTGAGCAGTCTGATTGATCTAATAAAGAATCTAAATGGAATGTTCATGGTAATATGTTTGGCTTTAAAGACGTAATTTGCAGCCAGAACTCATTCAAAGGTAAGTGAGACCCATCGAGCATAGGTTTCCAATGTTGCGACCCCTTTTAGCTAGGTAACTGTCTCTTGCGTTCCATGTTGTGTCTGATCATAAAGTTGAATTATTGTTCAACCCATTATAAAAAATAATGGAATAAACTCCAGTGTTCCAACTTTACAAAAGTGTGTTACCAATTTTGAGTTGGTTCGATCCCTGTACAGAAATGCATGTCATTTGATATATAAGTAACTAGACTAAGTATTCCATGTTATTGACTATATAAATACGTATTTTTGTAACCGTTTTCTACACCCTATATAAAACACTGTATTTCAGAACCATCGCAATATTAAGTCTCTTTGTCTTTTCTCAAAAGTGAACCGAGTTGTAAAAAGTGTTGTAATATATTCATGTATAATCTAGCTGCAGTAGAACGTTTAGAGCCTATATAGTGCTGCTCGATCTTCTGGGAACTCTAGCAGTAGATACAAATAGAAGTCAGGCCCTAGATGATAAGACAATACATAATGTGTATTTAATTAATATTGACATTGAATAAGAAATACAGAGTAGGTAGTTGTTTGTTTCTCCTACGACAATTTCTAAAAAGAATTATTTACCTAGCCAAAGACAAAACATTTTGTCTGATAGTTTTAGGGTTATTGCTGATTTATTTCTAAAATATAAACATATATTCTAGGCCAATTTACACTTATAATATTTTTTATGAAATAATTGCCATTCTTATCCAGCAAATCATATAATTTATCCAACACCACAAAGTTTGATATCAGGCTCCAAGGAAAATACACGTTTTAATCTCAGTCTAATGCTATTTCAAATTAATAGATAAGGGACGTAGGGAGATAACTTAGTGAAAAAATTCATTTTAGTAAATTATTTTTCCAGTGACGAGAGCCGTGACCAGATGCATCTGTACCTGGCCGGTAACAACCACCACGTGACCAAGGTGCGGCTGACCGACAACGACGCGCTCCTCCTGTACAAGACGCTCCGGAACAACACCTACGTCACCAGCCTCGACCTGCGCTACAACAACCTCACCGACGAAGGCGCCAAGCACGTCGCTAAGCTCATTGAGGTGTGGTTTTAACAGCTAGTTGAAAATTGAGTATTCTATCTTAATGTTGATATGTAGACAGACAGGGACGTATGTTTGTATAGGCGACATAATCTCGGGGAAAACATGCTTATTTTATTTTGTTTATTTTCCTGTCTTTTTTCCGTTGTTGTAGGTCGATTAAAGGATATCACAAAGTACATCAAATGTAGTCTGCATATTTCCCTGTCTGGCGCTCTAATTGTTTTAAACATAAAACTTAAAAGCGGAACTGGAAAATCCTGTATTGTTTCTTTAGAGGGACTGGAATTAAAAACGTCAATAACGATCCCCTAACCCTAAATAAAAATCAATCCAAAAAAACAACAACATGAAATTAGTTATTTTAAATACAGACCTCGGATTACCTTATTAGATTATAGATGAAAGATCTGATATACAGTTTTTCATCATAGTCTCCAGATCGTTCATTCATATGTTATAAGGAATAGAAAAAAGGAGTTAATTTTGCCAACAAAATGCCAGTACTACAGTCCTAATAGTCAATAGGAATGTTCCAAAATGATGATACTAACAATATAATCATATTTCTGCTTCTCCAGGAGTCTCCGTCATTGAGAGACGTCAACTTGATGTGTAATGACTTTGGGGAAGTCGGTGCAGAACATATTGCCCGCGCCTTGCATGTAGGTACCTGCAAAAATCATATTAGAGATATAGGTGAATGTCATCCTAAATGAAATCAAAGTAAGACGTATATAAGAAAAGCAATATATATATATTAGCGAGTACCAAAGTAAAATCGGCATGATAGATCAAAAGTAGATGTTTGTTGATAAAATGTCTGGTTCCGAATATTTGCAAAAAATATTAATTTTCATCTAATAGTTTTTAGAAATCATTTCGTTTTACTTTGTTGCAGAAAAACGAGACTTTATCTTCTCTGCGATTGAATGGGAACAAAATTGGAAACAAGGGAGGGATGTACTTCGCACAGGCGCTGCAGATTAACTCTACCCTGGAGGCGTTAGATCTGGGCGACACTGACCTGGTGAGTAGGTTATGATATAAATCTGGAACTTTAAAAACTCGTAAGGAAGGAAAAATCGTACATGTCTGGCATATATTTTAATTTTGTACCAAATTACCATACCTTAAAGGTAGTCCTTTGTCATAATTAATAAAGATGAAGCGTCGCACAAATAATTTCTATCCAGATTTCTAAAGCCGAATGCTTGCAAGTTAGTTAAATTAGTTTGCGGCCTAAAGTATTTAATGCACAGTCATAAATACCATAGTTATGATAAACAAAAGGCTTACTTTTTCATTGTTTTCAGAAAACAGAGAGTGTTATCGCACTGGCCACTGTGCTCAACTATAACCGGACACTGCGGGCACTGAACGTTAACCGCCCCATCCTGTTCACCCACCAAGAAGAAACAACGGTTCACTTCGCCAAATCACTAAAGGTAACAAGGATATATTTTTAAAACAGCTTTTCCAAGTATATTTCCACACTGATGCTGTAGTTTTTTCTAAGCTGCAAATCTTGAACAACTTAAACCAATAAATGCGACAAGTAAAATGTTAGAACTTATCACTAGAATCAGATCCATTGGTCGAACCTTCTACCACTGTCTGTATAAACGATGTCAAGTAGAAGTTTTTTTTCCGAACTTTAAAAAGATAAAATCATATATATGCGCACTAAAGTCACTACATTAAAAATTCAATGAGCGCCCTTTAAAATTATAAAATAACAAGCTCCGTGTCAGATCAATGTCAATTTTGTAGATATTTGAAACCACATTTACACGTTCCCCCTTCCTCCTGGTTAAAACACTAGGTGAACACGACGTTAGAGGAGCTTCACCTTATGAAGTACGACATGCGGGACTTTGGTGTGACTCGGTTAGCTGAGAACCTCATGAACAACCTCACCCTCACCTACCTCAACCTCAGCTGGTAAGACAACCTCACCCATATACAACAGAAAAATGTAGCTTTACTAAGATTATAAACCGCTTACTGTTTATCAAAATGTTGTGACATCGTGGAAAGTGGCGCCACCTATGTCTATGTGCAGAATATTGGTGTAACCAATGGAAAATTCGCATGCACCCACGTTTCTGACGTTATGGCTTTCGGCAATGGTAAAAAGGGGCTCAGGCTTTGTTTGTAATGCTTTGCCCAGACACTCATAGACGACGCCACCTCTATCCTATTCCAACCTTAGGGGCCCTTGAAGGTGGGGGGGGGGGGGGGGGGGGGGGGGAGTTATTATGTCGATCTAAAGGAATGACAATAATGCCCTGTAGAATTTAAGAAATTGCAACGTCGTCCTGTCTAATATAAGAAACTGCAATGTACTCTGTCGCTATTGCTTTAAAATCTCATAATATATGCCATGTCATTAAGCCCCAAAAGCGCCCTTGTCATACTATAGAATATACGGGTGACTATACGGGTCTAGGGGCAAACCGTAGCTACAAAGGCAACCTCACTAACAACGAGCAAATGTTTGATAGCAAACATTTTTCAAATCTTTCCCGAAAACCGAGGTTAATACAACGGGACATTTGCATTAATTATCATTAAGACTTCCTAGAATCCCCCCAACATACTGATGATCATTACAGAGATGCCATTTTTCCTACTTTTGTACGATTTCCTACTCTATTTCTAAAGATGTTTTTCCCTCCTAGATGCTTCTAGACCAAAAGTAGGAAAAATGTTTCCTAATTTTCCTACTTTTTCATTAGTCGGGAGTGGCATCTCTGATTAATTATTTAGCAATTCCCAATACAATGTAATCTATGTTCCTTTGCAGTAACCGCATAACGCGGGACGGTACCAAGGAGCTGGCCACCCTGTTGAAGCAGGACACGCCCCTTAAGGTGCTGGACCTGGGCTTTAACCGCCTGGAGGACGACGGGGCCCTGCACCTGGCCGAGGCCCTGGCCACCTACAACACACACCTCACCACGTAAGGACAGGGGAAGGGTTTAATTTTTTTTTTTAATTGTTTTACATTTCATAAGAATGTGGTCTTCCAGTTGACAAACAAAAAGATGATCATAGAGGAGCTGATGAGATTTTGGCAGAATGAGAAGGAGAACGACTTTTCTGGGCCACTTTGTATCAGCCACAGGCTATTGATGTGCCTCGCCGGGAACCAGTGGCAGAGAAACTTCCTGGTGTGATACACTGATAACCTACTGTTAATTGGTACCCAAAGGCCCAGAAAAGTAGTTCTCCGCCTCATTGGCGCTCAACGCTAAAGGAGGCTAAAGAAAGCGTAACTGAAGTTCAAATATAGGGTCGGATGGTCGGATATTACCTCATCATTAATGGTTCTGGCTAGTAGTAGTATTAGTAATATAGGATTTTCTCCTTACTTTCACTGAATTCATTCCTAGCGCCTAAAACGTGTTTTCTAATGCAGCTTGTGTAATTCGCTGTCCTTTACCTCATAACTTTTGATAATATTTCCTCAAAACTCTACCTTACAGAAAACCAGGGTGGGATTTCATAGAAGAAAATTCCGATTTTTGTTTATGAAAAACTTAAAAAGATATCATTTGTATTTTTCCTGGTTCTATGTTGCAGCCTGGTGGTAACCAGTAATAACATAAACGGTAAAGGTCTGTGCGCGCTGGCCGACTGTATGAAGCGTAACTCTACCCTGACCAGCGTCTTCATCTGGGGCAACAACCTGGAGGAGTCGGCCTGCATCGTGAGTAGCATTCAGACATGCCACTTCTCCTTCTTTTTTTCTGGATAATTGCACTTTTTTAGGCAACAAAGAAGGGTATCTTTAAGTTATTTTTCAGTGTCAAAATGAAGATAACATCAGAATTGCTTCCTTTTAATTATTCCTACCTAAAATGCGGGATGTCCTTTTCACAAATTTTCCGGATTTTTCGGATCCGTAGAGTGGCATCGATCTCTGAGCATTTATTTGTGACTGCTTAATGAAAAGAGATAATAAGTGCAACATGTTACATGTTTGTACGAAATATTGAAGTTGGGCTACCCTGAACTAAATAATTGTTTGGGGAAAACATTTGACATAAAATGATTACTTCGGAAAATCGGGCAACGTGGATTATTTTGTTGAGGTAGGGGGAGCGGAATGATATTTATACTCAATGTTATTAAGAGCATCAAAATGGACGTAAGAGCACATAAAGGCTCCAGATAATTATCTTGTCTTAAAACGAGGAGACAGAAAGGTAGATCGTTATTTATCAACCAAAGCAAAATATATAGAAAATTCGCCGGGGTCATGGAAATAAACTACATGTAGTTCATGTTATGTTATTGTCGGTATATGTGCTTAATGATGGGGGAAAAGCTAGGGCCAGTAAGAACGCGTAATTATTGTAATTAGAATGACAGGGCTTGATCTGTTAACAGCCAAACTTCCTGCTCCTTTTTTGACGTTAATGGGAATCTCTTCGATAATGAGAGCCATAGGCTTTCCGTTGTTCAAACATTACTATGTTATTATGAGACGGTCAAGGACTCGAGCTTTAAGCATAGGCCCGTATTAAAGGCTTGAGCGTCTCATTCTTACTCTTAGAAATCCGGGAGACGATTTGTAAGCGGCAGCGACCTCGGCGTGTTGTGGTAGAGATCATAGAGAAAAGCATCTTACCTGCCACCCCTACTATAATGGAATAATCCAGACCTGTCCACTATAAAGATATACCTGGACGAATCTATTATGAAGACAAAGGGATGTTAGGCGTTTTAACTTTTAACTGATTCTGAGCTAAATGACGTATTATTTTGGAATATTTTGGCCTGTATGAAATAAATTATGATATCTAGAACAAGAAGGAATCATGACATTCGTCTCAGATCAAACAAATTACACATAAGCGCCCGGAGTCGAGATCGCTATGTTATCAGATAGGCCTTTTTTTACCGATATCTTCAGACCAATTCTGGAGTAAAATACCATCATTTGGGCTTATTTGATCGAATATTAATATCAATTATGACATATTCTAGCAGGAGGACGAGTGCAAATAGTTCCAAATTGGACATATTAGATATACCAACGCGGAATCAAACTGGTTATTTCATCATATTTTTTCAATATGGCGTCCGTCCTGCTCGATAGCTTCGGCGGTATTTGGGTATCTTCGGCATTCTTCGCGCCCCCCTGGTTTCCGGCGAGCTGTATAATCTAATGTGATCAAGCCGAACACCAGCGACTTTGTCGCAGCGTGTTTCCGGCATCTTCCCGCCGCCACGCGCTGGGGGCTTTGGTCAGATATTCGATCTAATTTGGCCAAATAATACGATATATCAGACATTCCACAGCTTAAACGCATACTAGCGCATTGAGGATTCATGCGTAAAAGATGCGTTCGTATGGAATTAAGAAAACATTGGCAAATTGAAGATGGCGCTGGCCGGGAGTGTTACTGTTAGGCCTACCTCCGTCGGGGCGGACAAGAAGGTTCGATATATAGAATTCAAAAAGCCTGGATGATATTTAGACGAAACGCATCAATTGTGGAGGATATACGCATTGAAACACATTGAGGACTCCAGGCGTTAAAGGTGGGTTCATATATTTTTAGGCCTGGACAAGTTTGAAATTCAAATGGACTGAGTCACTGTCAGTGTCACAATCATTACATCTCAACGTTGAAACATAGGCGTCACACTGTCAATAAGTTTTGTTGCTGCTGTCACTGTCTAGGCTTCCAAGTTTAATATTTTTTTCAGATTGTCACTATAGTGCCAGTTTACACCTACCCAAATTTTTTTGCATACATAGAATCGACCGTCTCATAGGTATCCTCAAGATACCCTAAATAGATCAGTAATGCTTTTGGTCAAGTATTCTATAACTTTGTGTTTTAATTAGTATCAATAAAGAAAACAACCATAAGAGTTTCAACAAATATCATTTTATGTTCATCCACAAGTATAGGGGGAAAGATATCTGTTTTCGAGTACAGGACATATTTACCTTCATAATCAAAGTCATAAAAAAAAAGTCTAACTAATAACCCTTATTTCAGTTACAAAAAAAATTGCACCTTATGTACACTGCGTCATTTTTTTTTTCCTTTTTTGAGTAATTTACTTTTACTGGGAATTAAAATTTGGCCAGTATGCAGGCCATTTTCCATTGTTCCCCAGTTGTCCATCTAGATGTGCGGTAATTTTTATGGAAATATGCGACAAGAGTACAATGATATTTACCCACTTACTCCCTGCTGCAGGCGTTCTCGGGGCTGCTGGAGACGGGCCGCCTGGAGGAGGAGGACACGGACGTCAAGCCGTACGTGGTGGACGGCGTCACCTACCTGTCGGAGCTGTCCCACGGCATGCGACACCTGTACTACTGGGGGCCCAGCTACGGCGACCAGGCCGTGCCCGACATCAAACAGTTCACCAAGCCCATAGGCCGCGCCTAAGGAGTGGATTTGTATAAATGTAGGCCTAAAAGCAATCATAATTGTATGTATATAAAATCAGTCATAAGTTATATGTAAAATGCACGGAGCGGATCCGGGAATTCCGGAAAGGGGGCGCACCCATGTTTAAAAGGTCCTGGTGCTCCCTCTAGTGGCGTCAGTTTTGCATTAAAAAAAAAGAAACTTTGACCAAACGTAAAAGTGGGGGCGCACGCCACATGCGCCTCCTCCCCTAATCCGTCCCTGCAATGCCATACTAGACAGAAAAATACAAGTCTGTCCTACAGAGTTATACAAAAGGTTAACCTCTCAGCTTATTAGCATTTGCAATTCGAACACTAGATTTGAGATATTTCAAATGAATCTTTGTACCTAAACGTCAACCAGCAGTCACGTTAGGTAGCGGGTAGGGTAGGAACACGTGCAGCGTGTAGAGAGATGAGGCAGTCCAGTATTGAAGTCAACTCTTAATGTGATTCGATGTAGATTAGAAGAAAATGATTATCAAAAACAATTTTTGAATTTACAAATCCCCGTTTAGGTTTGACGATGTTACATTTGCTGATATCACACTTGCCACTTTATTCACAAAGAGACCCACAGATAAATAGATCGGCTTCCGTCCAGCAGTACACGTCCACGTCTAGAATAGATATTGCTACTCCATCTGTGATAATTTTCCTTTCCATACATTTGTATATTTATTGTTCATTTTTGTGTTGAACTATGTTTCATGTACATATATATAGAAAATAAAATTGCTGTAAATGTTAAATAACGTTATCATCAATTATTTGATCATTTATTAATTGGAATATGTAGAGGTGCGATAGGGGGAAAGATATGTTGTAGCTGCTTTGGCGCAATATTTTCTCAAAGTTGATCACTATTGATTTGCTGATAGCGCAAATATTTTGTTCGTCATAAACTGAGAATATCAATATTTTGTCATTCAGAAAAGAAATGTCTTATTTTCATTTGCATTCCTGATTATACTCCCTTCATTTGAGTTACAAATTTAGAATACTATTCCAACAATTCACTAATCAATAATTGCAAAGATCGACTCAATCTTACACCAATGACAAGCTGTTACTTTCTGAACTGTAGGCAACAACAAGATTCTAAAGAATTGCCTTAGGAAATGTAAAGAAGGGACAGTCCGTCTTTTTTTCACCTCCCTTAGAGGTTTCGCTCCGCTAATCCAGATAGAAAGTATTTAGCTCAGAATAACATGCATACTTAATATTTTGGAAAATGAAAAGAATAATTCACAAACTCTCCTACAACTCACTAGGGGGCGACACTGCATTTGACTATATAGTTGATGACTGCTCAATCATTTTGTTGAACAATGTGATAAGCCACTTGGGCAGTTTGAACCTCTTTGCCGAAAAAATATTTTCTGCGTGATTTCGATATCATTGTTATGTAACGTTGTCTTTAAAGTTTGAAATCGGGTCTTTAGATAATAGTTATGCTCAAAAAGTCCAATTTAGAAAACGATTTCATTTATAAAGTCTGAAATCAACAATCCTTTCATTGAAAGTACTGTAAAGAAGGGATTTACACTCCCGCGTCCCTTTAATCCCTGCTCTCTCCTTAATTGGTATTAGATATGGATATTTTCACGTTATCATAACAATAGTCTGATTCCCTAAGCATGGTCATGTATAAGGGGCACTTCTTAAAGAACACCCCCACATCGACCAAGACAGTTTCGGCCAGTTTCATAATTATAAGTAAAGGAATCAGTAATCATGATACTATAGTATTGACATAATATTATGCGTGCCCGCCATATAAACCCCGAAAGGAATGTTGGTATGTTTTCCTAAGAATTTGATGGGACAGGTCGACCAAAGGCGGCCTAATCCCCCTCGGTCAATGCTTATTTTGCAATGTTTGGGGGTTTAAATATCAGAACTATGCCTCGTACATTTCGATGGCCGCTGCATACGGTGCCAGAGGAAGAAGAGGAGGAGGAGCTTAAAATATTAATAATCTAAACCTAAAATGGGGATGGCGAGGTTCCCAAAGTGGAACTTTTCTTTCTTTTTTCTATTTTTAGGGGGTTTCCAGTGATTTATAACAGGAAAAGTGGAACTTTTTAAGAAATTTCCTTTCCCACCTACCCCCCTGGTTATGGGCCTGGTTTCCTAGTTAGTGCGGCTACACTTAAATAAAGGTTCTATGTGTAAATTTATATAATAATTTAGATTTAGAATCAATTCAAATCTTTTTGACGTCATCAAGGCCGTGGTGATGGGTCTCCCCCGCATCCTTCCTCCCCCTGGCCTCCATGCACCACCCCAACACGAATTTGTAACTTAAAAATTGGTCACTGTTATATTTATGTGGCTATGAAATAATATAACAAGAAAATTACACTTTTAATAGGTATTTCACGCATATGTAGCACATGACGTCGCCATTAACGCATCAATGCGCATGTGCATATTATAGTAAAAAAGAAATTATGATTTTTATTTAAATTTTCGAAGTAGTACATGTAATGGATAGCATAACTGATATGATGGGGATGAAAAATAATGCATCTAATCTTTTTCTCTAACCTCCGAGGTTCAATAAAACGTCAAAGACATTGTCCGCCATACCCGTTGCAACTGTCCGAACGTCGCATTTGTCAGTAAATGTGGCTTCAACTGACCATTCCTAAGATATAATCACTAAAATTAAATGGTAGGAATAACGTTAAATAAATTATGGGTATGCTTAGATTGAGCAAGACTAAAATTTGCACAGTTACACAGAAGAAATCTTCTTTATTTTATTCAAAAATCGAGGGATAGCTTCAGAGCCTTCGTACACAGCTTGCCGTGAGAGAAGGGTCCACAGAGCTACATATGACTGAGGTTATATGTCCCTGTCTTTTGTGAATTTTGAGAAAAATGGGCGGACAGCTTCAAAAATCACAATTTTTTTAGAAGTATTTCGGCGAAATATCATTTCGCCTCAAAATAATCAATTCAAATGAAGAAAAAAAAATTCTTAGCCCCCCCCCCCCCCCCACCATCCTAGAAGGGGGTGGTTGAGACCGTGTGAGAGCCCTAAAGTCCTACCGGAGGTAAGGCTACCCATGTGGGTAGGCCCTATCTTTGAGGCAAAGTTTTAATATTTAAACCCCCATGAACTGCAAAATAAACAATGACCGAGGGGGATTAGACCGGGGGCCAGGGGAATTAGCCTGGGTCGGCACCCGGTCCGACCCAAAACTGACATTCCAACATTCCTCGGGGTTTAAATGAAGGCACCCCAATATTATATATATTTACTTTGTGTGTCTAAGTAACAAAGTCACCGAACTTGGTTGTATATATCCCCTAACCCAAACGTCCATGATATCTGCATACATCAGAAACGTTTTGACTAGGGCCTACTCAAGTACCATCTTATAAATTTAGCACGGCCTTTTGAGACCAGGTATGATGTATGATGAGAGATAAAAGATTATACAGGTCTTATGTTTAGCATTATGGAGGACCGATGATGGTCTTGTATTTGTGTGGCAAAATGGCCATAGGCTAGAACTCGATAATATAACTTAAATTTGTAGTAAAGGCAATATGGGCACTATTCAATTTGGTTTTTTTCTTCAAGGAATTACCCATATTGATCAGCCTCTTATATCTGTAACTGTATTGCAATGTAGGAAATGGCAGCATACTTATGTGGGGGGATGTGCCTTGTATATAGCGTGTCCAGTGCGCGATACAAGGCACATTCCCCCTATATACTTTTCTCAAATGATTGGTACCCATACTACCCTCCTTGGGTTATGTATACCAGTACTCAATATTACAGAAAGAACTTCTGTCATTTACGAATAAGATATGGCATGAATAAGAATAATCAATTTTCTATTTGATGCCCGACACTTGTTTAATGCCGGAAAACATAATTATGTTACGGCAGTTTGCTTTCAAATTACAGCCATGTGTCAATTACTATGCCCATAATTACTTGTTAAGAGATGAGGAAAACGGGAAAACCATTATGGGTATCGATAAGTAGAGACATTCATTAATTACTATTCCTCTCTTAACTGTAGTTGTTTCTGATTCATACCAACTACACCCAACTGCATGGTCTGAACTCTGTTCAAGATTACGACCTTTTAGAGAACGGTGCAGCAGTGTCATGCCTCTTGACGCCGTGACATTTGAATGCTCTAATTATGATAGTACTAAACGTCATGTGCACAGAGACACGTTTATTTGGGTGACTTTATTAGCTAATTAATATTCCTTCACAACATAATTCCTCATTAGTGCATTGAATGATAAGAATTATTAAATTGTTGGTTCCTTGTGTCGATGAAGGCATTGTCTTGAATAATGGCCCCATATGAAGCAGTGTGGGCCAGTTTAGCCACCTCTTTAGGCCCATAATTACTTGAGTTAAATTTGAAAGCAAACGTAACCAATATGGGGAAAGACGAACCGATTTTTATCAAAGACATAAACATAGAAGTATCAGTATTCCTTTTTGGGCATCTAGAGTATACGTATATTGCCCCCTCGTCGATGTTGGTTTACTATTTTTCAGGGTATCCATAATGCACAGGATCATAATGAAGTTGCAACTAATTGATGACAGAACCCATATCGATAAGATAGTTGTACTTCAACTACAGGTTCCAGGAAAACACTTGGGGAATCCGCATTTCAACTTATCATACTTGGTGCAGTATACATTTTAGGTCCTATTCCTGAATCTGATATTTTCAATTGCATTTAGGACTGTAACTCTAGCAATGCATCATTATGATGCTAATTCGAAGAAGAAAGATAATAATGGAACACAAAATGTATATTGTGACGGATTTTTATTAATAAGTTACAAATAGAAATTGTATTATTCCACAACCCGTTAGGATTCCCACGCATTGTTTCTTCATGGGATGTTAAGTCATGCATATTGCCATGTATATATACAAGAATTCGTTTATCAATAGAAATGTAACATTAAGTCACACAGCTCGAGGTCCAGTTCTCCCAACAGATACTGCCACTTTGACCTCTGTATCTCGGATTTACCGTTACCTATCATAATTATTTCCATATCTACATACACCTTAACCATCATTTCCATTCAAAACAATTACAACTTACGCCATTAACATTTGTAGGTTTGTCGTAAGAGGTTACAATGCACATTCAAATTAGATATCACATGATTAATGCCTCACAAATAGCACACTGTCATAACACATTAAAAAGCTAGATTATCAGGAGCTGATCAATTATACTTAAATATAATATATAGGCCAATCAATACAAATAGTTCTGCCATGGATAGCCACGAGTCACGATGAAACGTTTAACCGATGAAACATGGATACACATGTGTTGGTTTGCTATTTGCGCGTTGGTCTAAAATACAATAATGTTATAATTTACCTTTCTAATATGAGAGACACACAAATAATTGTGTCCAAACAATTATATCTCACGGAAGCTTCTCGCACATTGATTACATTCTGATGATATCAGTCTGGGGCACGGTCCCCAAAGTGTTTCTAAGAAATAACTTTACTTATAGTAATACAGAATTTTTGTGTAGCTTGCTGTTAGCACTGTAACATTAACGTCGATCATATTAGGATATTTACAAGGGCTTAATTACTTGAAATGTAGCTTGTAGTTTGTTACTTGTCATTCAGGATCATTGCAGCGAAGTATAAAATGACACCAAGTACGGTGTACTTTTAATCTTAGTTATCAACTTTAACCTTTTCTTCAAGACACTCTTTTTTCTTCTAATTTCGTGCATATAGGACATATTTACGTTGTACATTCATATTCATGTACAACAATATTTGCTGAATCCATAAACATGTTTTATGAGTTTATAATAATATATGATTGTGGCAGTGGTATTGATACCCATGTAAAATGATGTATTTTCATGTAGCAGGGTTGTTTTTGTGAGCATATCTTTATGTAGAAGGACAGTTAAATTGCATTTGAGTATTTGCTGTTCCACATAATGTACAGGAAATTGACATAATATTATCAACTACATTAAAACATTATACTTTTAACATGTTCGAATTTATATTTCAGAAGAACAATACACATTTATCAACACAACAAACTTATTCAGGCATTCATGAAATATTCTTACTATCTAGTGTCTGAAAGATCTAGACCGCAAAAATGCCATTTTGATTTTTGATCCAGCAGAGCTTTTCTTTGCATCACTTCCTGTGTTTTCATTGTGGCCTCCAAACCATACCTCCTTCTTTTCAGCCGGTGACGTCAGAGGCGACTCATTTGTGACGTCACCAGAGTCTTTGGACCTCATACCAGAGCGCTTGCGCGAGGATCTGTCCAATGAGGACGTATTGTCTTTCATGACCATTGGTGAAGTCCTCTGGCCGTAGGTGCCCCTCACACGCACACTGGAGTACTGTGGGGTCCCCCTGTTAAATTGCCCACTCTCCCGAACGTCCATAGTATAAGTCGGTTGAGGCTGAACCTTGGCATGCTGTCCATTTTGATTTCGGTAATTTTCATCCAGATATGCCTGATTAGCAATTTGCCCATTGGTGTTGCCATAGCTCCTGTTTACTGACCCATTACCAGAGGAAGAGCTCGACCATGACCTCACTTTGGGCTGGATCTCAGCGTATGACCTTGGCTGGGAAACGGGCGTAGTTGACCTAGGAGAGGTCAGGGGTTTTGTGGGAGTAACAGGCCGGTTGTTATTGAGATTACTCACAGGAGTTCCCGTTCTTCTCTCCGACATCATTCTCTTACCAGTTGGGGTCTGCAACGACCTGGAGCTTGTGAAGTTTTCAGAATTATCCAAGACCTCAGGGTCATCCAATGTCATAGTGCCCCATCGCTTTAGATGCAGGTCGTCATCCAACTCGTTCACATTTCCATTCTTCTCCTTCATCCGAGCAGTTTGAACGAGTTTCTCCGAATTGGGGCTGAACCTGACCTCCTTTTTCTCCAGCCCAGTCGGGGATGTCGGGCTACGAAGTGAACTCCTTGGCCTGTCTTGGTCAATCTCAGTCGAGTAGGTGAAACGTTTCTGAGGCAACCCACTCCCGGAGGTAGGGGTCCCTGACTCGGACCCCTGTCTGCTTCTCGTTCTAGGGCTTTGGAGGGTCTCAGGTGTAGTCTGCCCACTTATATTAAGGACTGGGTTGGGTACTCGGGCCCAGCGCTTGTCGTAGATGGTCTTTTTAGTTTCCTCAGACATTGGCCTTAGTGGGCGTTCGTCAGGAGCAACGTTCGCCAGAGGCTTTTTTACCGTGTTTTCTTCTGCCTGCTTCACAATCGTTTCCAATAGCTGCTTCTCCTGCTCGTCCATAATGACGTCTGGAGTATTAACCTTATCCTTATTCGGGGGTTTAATCTTCAAGCATTTCAACCCCCACTCATCGTTGTTGGACTCGGTCATTGGCGACACCACCGCCACTTCTTTTTGCACCGAGCTATAACTCCCATGGTGTGGAGAGGTAGGTTTATTATTAAACAGGTTGTGATACTTGTAGGTGGGTCGCTGGATTTGAATGGGTTGCTTGTTTTCCACCTCTTCACCCGAGGATTTGGACTCAGTGGGTGAGCTAGCACTGACGCGGTCTCTGCAACTGCCGGAGTGCGTGGAACTATCATCACTGACCGACCGGGGGCTGACATCCCCATTAAAGAACACATCATTGTCTCCATTAGTAGAAGAAGGAGGGGACGTGGCCATTTCAGAAGGAGCAGGAGACAGGAGCATTTGCGTGGGGTCCAGTTGGCCGTAGCGGCCTCTCCGCTTGCTGACCTTCTGTTTGGTTGAGTCACACAAACTGCTCGACGAGCTGCTCATGTCGCTAATGGAGCCCGCGGCGATCATACTGCTCCTGAGCTGGTCGTAGGCCTGCTCGAGCCGCTCGTACTCCGCCTCCCGGCCGGACCTCCTCGTCTTAAGACTCCCATAATGCTGGGTCCCGGACCCTCCTCCTCCCACCATCTGCTGCAGGAGGCGGTTCTCCATGTTGCGGGTCAACTCCAGGTTGTTTGAGCTCCCCGCCTTGGTTGACAACCCCATCCTGCCTCCTCCTGTACCTCCATAGCCACTGGAGTAGGTGCTGGCACTGGAGGGCCTGGTGCGGCTGGGGGTTGGGGCGGCGAACCTCCTGGGGCTGGTCAAGGACACCTCACGGTGAGGGGCGTCGTCCCTGGAGGAACTGGACAGCCTGGAGGTGCTGGACTGGAAGTTCAGGCTGGTCCTGCGAGGTTTGGACAAAGTCTGAGACCCTCCCGAGTCTCCAAAAGACAAACTATGGCGACCTGGAGTAGTGCTGGTCCTATTGGGCGTCCTACTTGGGGTACTGGAGGCTGAGGATGGCCTCTGAGTGTTACTATTGTTGTACCCAATGGGCAGACTTTGTCTGGCAGAGGAATTCCTATTCAGACCCGTATTGCTGCGACGGAAACTGGTGCGGAGGTTGGAAAGACTGCTCTGGTTGGAGCTCAGTCTCTTCTTGTCATCAGAAGCACTGTCTCTGCTTACAGTCCGCGAATGGCCGTTGGTAGCCTTCTGTGGCTGCTTCTCCCTTAGGGTCACATTGTACTTTGACTGCACCTCATCCAAATCGTCGTAATTCAGGAAGGATTTCACCCGGTCGGTGAAGGGCAGACGGGCGATTTTCTGGGGCATGGAGATGCTGCGACCTTTGTACTGCCTGCTGAGAAACTCCACGGCAGGTCGCCGGCACAGCTCCACCAAACTTCTGATTTCCTGCTGCTCCTTCTTGAGGCAGTGGAGGAGGTACCAACGGTTTCTCTGCTCCCCATCCTGTGGCTTCTGGGCCATCATCAGGGGTGTTAGACTGTCCGAGAAACTGCTGGTGTTGGCTCCAGCCTTAATGAGCATCATGAAGATGGCAGTTTTGCTGAGTAAGTAGGCCACCTCGATAGGGCTGTAGAGTCGGTCATCCACCTCTACCCCCTCACCTAAATTCATATTCAAATGCTGTAGCAGTTTAGTTAAGTTGGCGCAATAGTTCAGCTCACAATTGGAACGTATGAGCAGTTTGATAATGTCAAAAACGGTATCGTCACTGGCTTTTGATAGGATTGCATACATAAGGGCTGAGGCCCTATTGCGGTCCATGAGGTTCACTCCTGCTCCGAATTGCAGGAGTTGTTTCACAGTGGCCAGGTGTCCTCCATAAGCTGCCAGCATTAGGGAGGTGACTCCTCCAGGGCCCTTAATGTCCACGTTAATCCCAGCCTCCACCAGAGCGGGCAGAAGGTCAGCTTGACCCTCACTGGCCGCCAGGTGTATGGCAGTGTTAAAGGAGCGGTCAGTGACGGTCACATCACAACCCGCATGGAGCAGCAACTCCAGGATGTCCCTGGTTCCTCCGGCACTCAACGCCAGGAGGAAAGGCGTGGTCCAGTTCTTATCCTTAATATTGGGATCCGCTCCAGCGTCTAGCAGCTCGGTCACCTGGTTCAGCTCACCATTCTGAATGCTCCAGTGCAACGCTGTCTTCCCGGAGCTCGTATCCTGGCCGTTCACGTCACACTCGTAATCCAGGAGCACCTCCACGGCTTTGGTGTGCTTCAACTTGCAGGCGAGCAGTAGGGGAGTCTGTCCGCGGGTGTCGCGGTCATTCGGATCTGCTCCTGCCTCGAGCAGCTCACGCAGACAGTCCACATTACCACCCTTAGCCGCAAAGTGCACCGGTGACTCATTGGTGAGGTTCCTCCCGTTGGGGTTTGCCCCCTCCCTTAGTAAAGCCCTCACAATGTTCACATGGCCCTCCTTGGCGGCCAGCATCAAGGGCACGTTCCCAGCCGCGTCCTTCTTGTCCGGCTTTGCTCCAGCGGCCAGCAGCTGCTTGACCCCGACCTGGTAGCCCTTCTTAGCCGCCAGATGGAGCGGGGTGTGCTGCAGATTCCACGTGGCCTGGTCAGGGTTGGCTTTGGCCTTAAGCAAGGCCCTGAGGATCTCTGGATTGCCTCCAGCCGCCTCCATGACCAGATACAAGGGCGTCTTGCCCTCGTCGTCCGTGCCGTTGGGGTCGGCCCCGGCGGCCAGGAGGGACATGACGCACTTGTCCTGCCCCATGCGGATGGCCTGGACCAGGGGGGCTGACAGGTCCTCCTGGCTGGCCGCTGTACTGTGCCGCCGACCCAGGAGTTTGGACAGCCGCCGGGTGTTGCCCTCCGTGATGGACTTCAGAATGCTGCAAAGAGAACAAATAATTCAGATTTTAAAGATTTTGTCTCATAATTACCCGTACGTTATTGTATGGATGCAACAATACACTTCAATTTGCTTCTGTGAAGTTTAAAATGTACAGATAACCTACCACTAACCTCATTGCAGAACGTTCTGATAACGTCGTAGAATATCACAGAACGCTATCAGAACGTTGCACATTGGCTGGGTTAATCTTAAACAGTGGATTGGCGTGGTCAGACCTTGTATTCTACCTAAGCATGTTTAGATTGTTTATGTAACATAATCATGCAACCTCATTCACATGTATTCCAATCTAATTCTCAGCAGAAGTTCGTCTTGTGATCACTTTTGGACGAAAGATGGAATCGTTGTATTATTTGATGAATGGCAGCCTTTAAATCTAAAGTAAAAGATATGGGGTCACATGACTTCTTCAAAAAGAGTCAAACCCATACATTAATTGACACTGATTGGCGCAAATTATACATACGTCATTTTAGTCATTGAGCCCTATAATTATTAGTATTAATTCCAATGCGTGTATATTGATATCCGTTGTATAAGTATTTCTCCCAGATGTGCTCCTAGCCGTGCCAATTAAAGCCTTCTGAGCTCCTTCAATGCTATTTAAGATGTGATTTCTCCCACAACAATCAGACCATAGCCACGAGGTATGGGTCAGAGTATTGCGACATCGGAATGTATGTACTATATAGCCCGAAATAAATCTGTTAGTCAGAAACCTCAGTGGGAGGTAGGACCCATACCTTCAGGCTTTAAGGGTCTAAGTCAAAAACAAACAGGGATCTATACCCACCCATGGGGAGACAATAGGTCCGCGGGAGGTGGAGGTAGCCGGGGGGATTTGTTGATATTTTTTGTATGTACATGTGAGTTTTAAATGATGTGTATTAACTAAATGTTAAGGCAGGGCTACAGTACTTCATTTGACATTTTTGTATTGGTGAATGCTACTTCGGGACAAATACTAACGTATGCGATGTATCGCTTTTTCCAATAGGCTTTATTATACGTAATATTATTGTAATTGCAAGTGTTATGTATTGTATATCTTATGTATTAGGACATAGAAATCAATATTATTCACACACTACATATTTAAACAAACTTCTCTGAGTCATCAATACCGTCAGATCTAAAAAGAGATTATCGAATAAGCGAATCAGCGTTAATCTAGACATCGTCAGCATGGATTAAGACGAGTGGATTCGAAATAATCCACTATAACCAAACTGAATGTATAGTCCATACCTAAATCCTTATTCTTAACAGGTTTTCCCTAGTACAGATCAATTTAGGATTAAGTTGTAGTAGGTCATTGGGCCAATGGATTCACGGGGGCCCGTCGGATAATCCGTTCATATGACGCAGGGATTTTGGTAATCATGTTTACATAGAAGTGTCCATGTTATTTGTACAATTCGTGAAACCTACAATAAATATAATTAAATGTTTCTGAAACCCGCGCCCTTTCACCCAGATTAACTTCACTGAGACAACACGTATATTTATCAAAATGTAACTCCATTTACGTTAGTTTCCTTCAAAGTAACTTCAGTTTATAAAAAGCCCGTATGTGCTCCATGTTTGGATTTTAATTCATATACTTTTATATAAATAACAGAAATGAGCAGCAAACTCAGATTTGGCTAGAACTTCCAATAGTTCGAATTGGGAAGATCTATACTAATTCTAAATGAGCCCACAGACAAATACTTTCCTATATGTTATTGGGTCCAAAACTCATGTAAAGTATAGTTTTGAATTGCAGCTATTTGTGTCGAAGGTTGTGTCGATTATCCCTTACTTAGGGTACTTTCATAATGTTGATATTGTACTGCTTTGTGTCACAGAAAAGATGCCCCATTGCACTGATAAGGAAAATAGTATAAACTGCTATGAAATGGAAGTTTTACATTATTTTCCCAGAAAAACACACGTTTACATAACCATAAGGTACAGGTACTACATCAACACAACTAGGCCTTGCACATTACATTTATAGTGCTTTAACACCTTCCCATTTCCTGTTTAAAATCAAAATAACACAGGAACCTTCAGTCATAGAAGAAAAAGACTAAGCATAAAACCAAGTTTCTTGATCACTGATCCATTTGGTCAGGTGTCATTTATATCTGTCAACAGATTGTGAGGGAAGAGGATTTAAAATCCACCAAAAAAGAGAAGAGGGGATATTTTTAGACATACCCTGAATATTCCGGCTCCATATCTGTATCCATCTCACTCTCCAGGTATAGTGTTCACACCTTCACCGTTTACAATGCAGTAGAATGTAAAGGGGCCATGCCTATGAGCAATGTTGTACTCTATACGTAGTCCTATACGACTTAGTGAGTTAAGGAGTAATCCTACATATATACCTGGCCATGCACCCAGTTGTACTTCAACTTAGTGTGGTGCCAAAATTGGAACGGTCATTTGCCTGCTCTCCTTTGTTAGTCCAATATTGATACTCTTTGTTCCTGACCCATATTGTATTGTGTAATTCCTCGATTTTTCAAGTGCTTTTGGTGGCCCTTTATCATTAGGCGTATTAGACAGCAATTTCAGTGTTGCTTTTTGACTTTACTCGTCATTTAGTCTTTAGTTATTCAAGTCTCTCTTTATATGTACTCTCAAAGCAGGTATGATCACCAGGTTTTCAAGTAGTGTTTGTTCCTCCAAGACACATCTATACCTAACCGTAGAAGTAGGTATCCTGCAACCTTTGAATCCTCAGGATTGCAAACGATATAGATTTCCTCCAAAAAGCGGACCACAAGATTGTAGTACAAACCCGTGATGGTCACCTATTTTCTGGAATAACTTATCCAGAAATAGGTGTCCTATTCTTAACATAACCTAATCCAGTCTATGTCCTACAAATAGTCCGCACTTTTCAGTCCTCTTATACATATAATGTTGTTAGTTGTGAATCCAGACCCCTTCTACCCAGGGCCCTGCACCCACAAGCTAGAAATGGCTCGCGCCTGCGCCCTGCATATATAAAGCACAACGACTGCTGGCAATCGCTTTGATTCTTTACAGTTGGCAAATGTTCAAAAGTGGACGTCCAAGGCAAAGTCTTCCATAATAATAAACTTCTTAACTCCTGCCTGCGAAGTGTTGATTTCTTGGAAACTTTGTTGTAGGTATTTGATATACTGGTATAGTGGCTTTGAATGCTAACGAACATATTTATAGGGTTTGTTGAGAAAATACGACACAGTCACATAAAGCAGAATGGTCAGTTAATTATGGCTTATAGGTATGGATTGGAATGACCAGAGGTATATAGAATGCTGGCTGTTTATTCAGAGCAGACATGTGAGAAAACCTCACCCCAGGCTATAGGTGTTCTATAGACTCAACATGGCCCACTCTCGTGTGGACAACGGGTTCTCGCGAGACATGAGATGCCTCAGGCTGCAGAACTGTCTTTTTTTCTTTACGGTGCGCATGTAGGTGCATCATTGAAACAGGTAGAGGGCACTTTTAATGGATATCATGTTTGGCCATTTTCTACTTCTAAAGGATATAATGACCACACAAATGTGGTTAGAGGTAACTGATTGACAGGGTGGATATTGTAGATTCAAATACGTGTATGTTTAATGACAATTACATTGAATTTTTGACAATGGAACAGAAGTATCAAAAGAGGAAGTAAAATGAAAAAAAGTCAACACAGTACATTTGTAACCTTTAACAAACACAAACTATCAAGTAGATTAGAATACTGAAATAGTTTTCAAAATCATATTAGGACTGCACCGTTTCTTATGTCCACCAAAAGTATCAACGGTGATTTTCATTAACCTTTAAAATGCATATGGCATAAGCAAAATATAACCTATATGACAGAATCTAAAATGGAAATTAAGTACTGCTACTTACCATGGAAATCGGTTCTTAATCCACCAAACCCCTGCCATGATTTATCCTTATTCAATGTGTAAATTCAATGAAGATGGTTCGTATCATTATCCCATCCTGGGCTAGGTGAAGCATTGCGAGAATATTCTGACCTATCGAAATTTGGTCAGATTTAAACAAAAGTTTCAATGGATTATGCACTGCAGATTCCCAGAATGCCAGAGTGCATTGTCCTTAATGATCCCACTTCTTTTTACTTTGCCTTCATTGATTTCATGTGTCTTAATGATCCACGGCAGTAACAATCCTAATTTGAGTCTCACTGATGTCCCGAAATAGGCTCCAACAAAAAGGGAACCCCTTAAAGGGCAAGGGCTATCGCGCTCAGGACCTAACTGCGAAATCCTCCTCGTTAGGAGGTGTCCACTCTGTGGTGTCCATGACCGAAATGAAGCCTGTGAACTAACCAGCCGAGTTTGGACATTTAAATAGGTGTTAAAGAGCAAACACAGAAGATGGATCGGTGGTTTTTGTAGTGCTGGCCAAGGCATGCTTTGGTGGGTATCATGGAGAGGGCCAAATATCTGCCAGTTTGATTGAGGTTTGGGTATTTGGACAAATCTAGGGCCAGCAATAGTTCTGGCAGAAAGGTTTGGATGGCGTAAGGGTTAAGGAACCACTGAAGGTCGGTAACATTCATATAGAAAAGGTAAAAAAAGGTCAATGGCCCCATGAATCAGGTCAACTAGATGGATGATATCGAAAGGTGTATTTTAATCTTTTCTTCTGATATTAAAAATGTGACTTTAAATTGGAGTTGGAATAATTACAATACTATTCTTCAGTAGAAACTAAAGGCGAAAAGGGTTTTCCCAGTATGTTATTTATGCAAGAAAGCTTCTTTATTTGGCTAACAGACAGATATATAGGACGTTATATATGGGATTTAGGTTGAATATAGCCTGAGGAGGGTCATGTAAGGTGGAGCATAATAGGATAGGGGAATATTGTCATTAAGTGCATGTGGATGTGGATTTGTGGGGAGGCTTGGGAGCTTTAGGGCCTAATGCACAAGAAGTGACCATAATAATGGCTGCCTCAGAATAAATGAGGCACTCTCCCTTTGATTCTACCTCGGGCCTGTGGCGTTCGGTCGCGCCTCAGTGCCTTCTAGCTTTGTGTTGACACACAGACCTGGGTCTGATCATCTGATACTGACGCCTGGAGGAGAATCCACCTGTCGGGACTTCAGGTGTCACAACAGTAAATGGTTATAATCCATGACCGCCCTGCTGACAGATCCAGACCTACCATGCACCGCCCCCCGGCACTGCTTGGTTGGCATTGCCCTCGGTATTCTCTCTCCACGCAGTACTTTTGTTGGTAAAAGAAAAATTCAGTGAAATATCTATCATACAGAATATTTAAATAGATAGATATATTAAAGGAAGGATTTGCGTTGATTACACATTGAAGTTCCAATCTATAATTATCAAGGTAAAAAATCCTTGATATCTTATGAATGAAATAAAATAGCTGGTCTATTTGTGGATACTATGTATACTGTGGGCTCTATTTGAAGATATTGCGGGACATCCATTAGAATGAAGACTATTTAAAGAGGAATTATGATAATTTCTGGTACTTTGCAACGCTGAGAAACTGCGTTATACTATTGTCTTCAGTGAGTTTGGGAGGTTAAGGGGAGGGAAGTTGGAGCAGAGACCTGTGCTTGGAGAGTGTGACTGATCCCCCTGCAGTAAGGCAGCTTCATAAAGGTCAAAGTTCAGGCGGTGAATAAACCCCGTAGGTTATAGGTCTCACCATGCAATTTGTCGGCCTGTCAAAAACCCAACCTGTCCTCCTGCAGAAAACCTACTGTCAGAGCTATACCATCTCACAGGTACTGGGCCAAGTTATATCTGCCTGTGTAAATAGGTTTCTGTAGGCCTATAAGAATAGGTCTTTGTGCACAGAATGTTGCAGGGATTGGCCAGAGCAAAGTCAGAGATGAAATACTTCTTGCATCGTAGTTAAGATATTCGCCTAAAGGTATTAAGCTTGTTGTTTCGCCAATTAAAGAGCTGAAGGCCAATTGCTACCTACGAGGAAACCGCAATACGTTTATTGTTTTTGCACCCATGTCAGAAAGCATCCACACCCTTGCAGTGGTATACATGGTCGAGGTTGCATAATGTCTATCAAGTTCAACCATATATCTATTACCTACATATTAAGTGTATGTTAATTGAGATTAAATAACTGTTACTATCTTCCACAAAGTTCATAGTTATATTTTTTTTCGGCAGAGCATACAGGCTAAATGTTTTGATTCTGATTCTGCATATAGATCTACATTGTGTAGATCAGCACAATTTTACAGAATCCCCATTCTAAAAGTCATCCGACACATTGGTAAGGAAAACACTTATTGCCTGCCTATTACCCTTCCAACCGATGACGATTATTATCTGAATAGTCTTACGCTAGATTTAATCAGATTGTCATTCTGCTAATAATCTTGTCTTTGAATCCCTCTAGAGAATTAACATCGCACCTCTGTCCCCAAAGCTTCAAAATAATCACCAAACAAATATTGCCATATTGTTTGAAGGCAACTGTTCAACTATTCATCTGTAGGAAATGTTTCAAACGGTAGCAAGTTTTGTTACAAGCATGATAGACACATTACTATTCTGAAATAGTGTATCGAGATAAGAGTACATGATTTACATGGAATGTGCACATTAAAGTGCAAATGGAGCAAGGGAGATCCTGTGTTTTCAATGCATGATCACTATTTATGTGCCAAGGACTCATCTAGAACAGGAATTAGAGACGCTACATAGCTTGCTTTAACTGCTTAATACCTTGGTTGTGTAATGAGATCCTTATCATTCTGAACACTGTGGAATATCGTTCAGGTCACCTGTTACAATGCACATGCTGTATATATTCTCTCTGGTCTTATTCGATCCTTCCATTTGAATACCATTATGTGAAGTGTCTTTAATGTATACAATCATGTGATAATGATATCTCCTCCCTATAGGTCTACCTCTGTTTGAAATTCTACCCCCCTCGTTTGATTATTTTGATGTGAACAATATAAAATTTTATTTTTATTTCTTCTATTCTGGTCAACTGTAGTACTGTATTCGTACAGATAAATCGTAACTTTTACCATCATATGATGTATGTTTATTTTTTGGAACTGGCAAGTGATGAACCACAAGGTTGTACGCAAAAGTTGACTGGTGACAGTTCTAAATTATGTAAAGCTATATATATTGTGTTTCAAAAATAGAAACCATATTAAAAACAAGTTACATCTTATATGTTTACTAATTTGTAATACTATGATAACCGATTTGGGACACAATAATTGCATAAAAATGTAACGTTCAGCCTTTGATAAATGACGCAAATACCTGAAAGGTCTAATTATATTACGAATCTTAGATTTATCAAAATATCAAAGCATTTTTGTGCAATAGCGACATGGGTTTTTACTTGGGATCCGGGGATATCTTTTTATACCAATATTAACATCGGCGAGTTTGGCAAGTGCTTTGGTCACGTGACTTGGCAAGAGTTGGAGGGACACAGTCGTCCTGAGTGGATTGATGGCAAACCGATGGACTGTTGGGGTTAAGGGTCAAATCGTGGTCAATTGGAGGAAGGTTATTAGGCTTTGCTCTTACATGTATACAAGATCACAATAGCAGGAGAGGTCGAAGCCAATTTTGCTTCTCATGGAAGGGTAATTTCAATTTTCGATCACTATAGGGCCCAATGTTTGCGGTGTGGAGGTTCTATGTAATGGAATAAATGGTATTTTTAAAGAAACTGAGAATGAGAAACATGATAACTATTCTTTGAAAATGCATTGATATTTTCATACATGTACATTATAATTATGTTTGTTATTTTTTTTAATTTAAATTGTTTATTAAGTAAATCACTTCAGGGTTGCCCCTGGTTTTCGGTGATATTACAATGATAAAGTGTAGTAAATAAACATTTCAGGTGTAATCTATAAGTATGTACATCAAGATAATACAATATATATTGGACCTAATAAAGTAGATCAATATAAATACAGTATCTGTGATTAATCAGATTAATAAATTCATTGACACAGGTTGCAAATTGCACATCATGGCATAGTTCATCCCAAATGATTGTCCCTTTATAAAAAGCACTATTCTGGAATTTTGTGTTCATTTTTGTTGGGACAATAAAAGTCCTAAGAACAGTAATGATGATTTATACCATACATCTAGAACATCATTACAAATTTATATGATGGACAATATAGGAACAAATACTCTACTGACATCAATATAAATCAAGAGCCAACTTCTTTCCTAATGCACCCTCCAGCTAAATCTTATTTGATAATCTCATGGCTTAAAGCGTGTAAGTTAACCTTAAACGGTCTTATCAAAGGGGAACCAAACGGACGTGAGACCCGGCCAGATCTTACACCAACTGGGACCCACTCATAATATTGATATTGCCTCTCACCGAGTCTACCACACTACCTGGCACACACTTACATTAATCGGCCAAACCCCAGATCTACAATGACTTTGAGAGTTCTTCTTTTTTGCTAATAATTGTAGACTTCATGTAGGTAGGACATTTTTTAATGGAGAGGATACTTGGGATCATTAATATCTTGGTTAAAATTGCCTATAGTTATTTGTTTTTATTAACCTTTTAATTGGATTGGATATGGATATAACGAGCCCTATTGTACCAGATTGAAAAAAAAACTGGTTCAAAGTTAAACATATCTATCAGGAACACTACCCATGTCGTATGGAATACATTCTTGGTAATTCAAACAGGGTTTTCTTTTTAAATAATTCCTCGAAAAAGGACACGTATATGAGATGGAATGTGTAGTTGATTTCTACAACATGTAGGATTCATGCCACCACCGTATGATTTTTTCCCCTTTTTTCATCTATTGTAAACAAATTTCATGGTAGTAGTCGTTTAGAAGCCCTCTGACATCTTTATGTTCTTTCTGAATAGTCCTCGGGTCAGCGGGTCAGGATTACGTTGGGTTGGAGCATGATATTACTTAAGGGTGAACTGTTTTCTATGCTAACCTTACGTGAGAGGATACATCACGGCGCCATGAGGCTAATCTATTATATCAAAGTTACCCAAGCTTAAAGGCCAGGAGAAAACCTCATATTACCATGTTTAAACTACATAACCTACGTTCTACGGAAAAAATGATATTGTGTAATGTTTTACATATAGCGAAGTTGCCGCCGATCTGCACCAGGAAATCTAATTATTCATTTCAAAATTCAATTAAAAAACAATGGGTGATGTGTATGTATAGAAATATGTCTGGTATTTAGTTCTGATTGAACGGATCAAGATCAGTAAGCGATATACCAGTTATAGGTTATTGCAGGTTTAGTTATGATTAGAACGAAAAGTCCACTGTGCCGCCTTTATGCTAGGCTGTCTGTTTTCTATTCTGAATTCTATTTTTTTTAAACCTGTGGTAATACATTAATGGAAAAATAGTGCATTTGTTTGGTGATCTAGAGGTGCTTGATCACTATGAGAGTTACGTCATGTAATACTAAATGGTGTGAGGTAAATCCATGTTCTTGATATTCCGCCTTGGGCATAACGTATGAAACATCTGATAGTGTGTTACGAGTCTTAACGGTCATGATCCCACGGGGATGAGTAGCCTACCACGAGTTTAGCTACAGGCTAAACTATTAACTGAAAAAAGGTTTAGCTGTAGGCTAAACTATTAATTGAAAAAAGTCTTAGTATCGAGACCTGGAGGCAAATCCTTTAAAGAGCAAAAGGAATTGGTATAAAAGCTTCTGAGGGTTTCAATATGCTGATACACATAATTATTGTGAATCAACATGAGAACCTATTGGATACAGAGAAGTGTATCAATGCAAACTACCCATACTTATATTGATAACTCATTGCAAAAATTGCTGCAAATATATCCAATTGAAATAAGCATATTAACTCGTCATAATTTAGTCCAAGGTTTGAGTATGTGATAAGATATGTAAACGTAAACATAGGCCTGAGGACATTTCAGTCCAATGTGGTTTGCGTGCAAGCAGCAAGTGACATATTCAGGGAAGTCTAGCGTGTGATGAGGGGGGAGTAGCGTGTGAAAGTGGCCGTGATGAGTGAAACAGCCCCTTCTCTACCCCACTGATTGAACGGGCTATACACTGCCAAGAGGAAAACACCTAGAGAAGTCACTATTTTCATCGGAATGGCTGTATGGATCAAATCATAAAGTGGCCAAGAATCGTATAATGGTCATGAATCTGATCGTAAAGTGTGAACTTTCTTGAAGGGAAATTGGTTGACCTATATATACTGTCAATGTCATTTTATTGATATCGTTCACTTAAAAACTCCGACGAGGGAAATATGCCATTCAAAGCTCATTGATCACAATTATCATATAAAGATAAAAGCCATAAACACAATATATATGTATAAACAAGAATATAACCAAACTCCTCCGGTGAAAACAGGGAAAGGATTTCCAGGAGGCAAGATTTGGTGATTAAAAAAAACCCTTGATTAGGATCATCACCGTCTGTTCATCAGTTGGCAATAGGCTTCCCATAAGGTCTAGTAGGTCATTCTACCAGCGTTTGGTCTCTTGGCGTTTAATAGCGTTCACATCATCAAGGCATGTCCTACCTAGTCACAAAAAGTGACACACGAAGGAGGGCCAAATTACCTTGACGCATGTAATGCTGTAATTATTATCAACTAATCCCTAGGAGAAAAAAAACCGTCTTTAGGATCGTTCCAAATATACTGTCAGAAATCATTAAGTTACATAGGCCTCATACAGAAGTTCTTACAGATAATCTTGTTAAATTATCATTTGTTGATGTACTGATAAAGGTGCTAGTAGATACACCATTAACTATGTGGACAAAAATGGAGCTAATGTAAACTGTAACATGTTTACCAAAACACGTCCTAACCATGTTAATATTTCCTGAACAAAGCGATATTCATCTCAAGTGTACCTTTCTTTAGGGGTAATGTTCACCCTCTTATGCAAATGGTTTATCCAAACGACCGTAAGGTAGTTTATATAACCTTAGCTGGTGTCCTTATACAAGTGTCGTGACAAGAAATAATCAAGGAAGGCTTGGTAATTTTGTAATTCATGGCAGGCCTACGGCTACTTGATTTGCTGAAAGACTTACAATAGAGCAAGCCACAAGTACGCAAAGGATGTCCTCTTTTAAAGGGAGATAAATAAAAAATGGAGAAGACAGAACAAGGTTTAAAAGTGTGATGATTTGTCTATGAGCATTCTTATAGCGTGACTCGGATTCTTCTGTCCAATCTGGTTTAATTTCACTTATATGTATCTATTCAATATGAATTAGTAGGTAATTTCTGACAATTTCGAGAAGAAACACGAACAAAAATTGTCCTCGTGTATATCATACAAGACGATCGAGGGAATTCAAGGTATGATAAAGGACGTTTTAGGCTATTTTATGTTTTGTTGTCAGTATCACACTTGTTTTTAGCGTTCTTTATGATATAAAGAACACTTGATTGATATCAACAAGTACATATACATTCATATGTCCATATGGAAATCCTATCTACTTTTGTCAAACCAGGTTCTATAGCTTTCAGCTCATAATCTTCAGACTTCCCTCTTGCTACTGTGTCGAGAGTGGGAGGATTATCCTCCTAACCCTGTCAGATTTTTTTAACGGTGTCTGGCTCTCGCCTCTTCTAGCTTATACTTATAGTGTCTATTGTACACATCCGTCGGCGCTGTTACTGTTCTGTATTTTGCCTGTGTTCCCTCTCCCGTACTTAATCAATCTATATTCCTTTCCTTCATTATAGTATATATTTTGGTTTGTATATCTATACACATAATAAATTATGTAGCACAAATTACGTATATATAATTATCCTCAAGTACCTAATGTCTCATTTTTCTTATTTAAATTCTTGGTAACTTCTGGTGAAGTCCTCTTAGATCTTGACAACGTGTTCAGAGTTTTGTCCACTAGATTAAACCATGTGAATTCACACTGCAAAGACTATTCAAAGATTAACAGTATACTGCTCAGAGGCTTTCAGAAGTGTCCAGAGATCAACTTCTGTCCCTCCCACTCTTTCTCACATCCATGTCCAAAAGCTTTCTATCACAAAACCATAACTATTCCCTTGTGCACTTATTAAATAATATTTCACTCTATCCATCCATCAATCCATCCATCTATCTATCCATCCGTCCATCTGTTCACCCCTTATATCAGTCTCTCCTGCAGGCTTCAACATCTCTATTTTCCCCATCCCCATATAGTACATGCACACCAATGCAGCACGCACCCCAACCCCCCACCACTACCACACACAAACACACATTCCCAGTCATGCAGGTAGATAAGATTACTACCCCAAGCCCCCATCGTATACCTATCACCTCCGGCTCAGCCCTCCCAGCGGGAAACAAATCCTCTAAAAATACGTTCACCCTACCTCTTCATCCTGGCGGGTACTGGAGGCACGAGGCCCCTCACCTACTCCTGTACAACGCCTCTCAGCTCCAACACCGTCCCTCCTGATCCGGATTAGGATCCATAATCCAGTTGGGGAGATGGTAATCCCGTCCAAGTGGCGATTTAAGAATGACTCAGTGTGCTTGAGACGCCATGGTGTGACGGCTTAACGTGTGGTACTCTGTATACTCCGTATTCTCCAGGCTTGTACTCGTATTGTCCGCCCTTTTTCTCCCGCTCCTGCCCCCTTCTTCTCCTCCCACCAATGCTTCCTGTGGGTGTCACTCACTCCACAAGCAGGCAACAGGTACTGCACCAAAGCTCAGCATGGAGAGTGAGAGTGGCGCCCCCTAGCAGAGCTACAAGTGACACCTGGTGGCGGCTGAGGAGAGAGGAACGCAGCGTCTCAGTGAATGGGCATCTGGGAGGTGGTGGAGGAGGTGGTGGGTGAGGGCTAGAGGCAGGTAGATCCCTGAAGGGAAGGTGGGGTGTGTCTTATAACGCCTCTCCAGCATCTAGATCCCGCTGGTATGAGTCAAGGGGAGGCGGACCGCAGGTAAACCGTAAAAAAGGCAGGATGTCGGTCGGACGTCGTCTGCTCTAATAGCAAGCGGATACCACAGCTGTACACATGTACATACTTACATGTAATTATACAAACGCGCGTTACACACATAAAGTATACAGACAGACAGGTATATACACACTTCAAGACACACTCTTGACAATGCGCTGCAATATTATGCCCCATTTGACTTTGCCGGTACATTACACAATATACCTTCATGCTTACAACATTTCTTTTTATGGTTGAATATCATAAAACCCATCTAACTCGTCAATCGATAAATCATTAGGAATGTTGTAATCAATAGAGCATACATAACACTGCTCTCTCCTGTAGCTTCTCAAATTTCACTGTTTTTGTCAGTGAGGCACATTAAGTCATAAGTCTGCATACATACATCCATACATCTACCCATCCGTCCCTCCATCCATCCATCCCTCTATACATACATACATACATACATGCATTGTATACATACATGTATACACACATACATACATACATACATTCATACATACATACATACATACATACATACATACATACATACATACATACATACATGTATACATACATACATAATTGCATGTGTGCACACATACATTGTGTATAGTATACACCTTCCTGTTCCTCATGACGTTTTGCATTTCCTTTGTTATTGCTATGATTTTATTAGGAAGTTTTGGGAGTAACTGGGCGCGAAATGGAAAACATGTAGCTAAGCACATAACAATTAAAATTGCTTTTCATTGCAAACATGCTAAATGAATTGGACTTCCTCGTGGGCTATACTTAGCCAGACGTACACCTGGATAGTATGGTCTACGGTTTTTCATAGTAAACCCGTAGGGGTTAGTTTTTGTTACTCGTGTTTATAGCGACTATTGGCCTACGCCAGGTGATATCATAATCTCATACGTACTAGAGGAGTCCCAGTGCTTACTGGTATTCTAACTTATTGGAAACATGCTTTGCACGGAAACAAAATAATGTCTTCTTTTGCCAATTATACTATAATATATAAGTAAATCATCCCACTTAATCTTCCCAATAAGGTGTGACATATCCTTTTCCAAACATTTTCTTTAAATATTTTTGCCAATCTGGATATGCCTTGAAATTATGTACGCTTAGCTGATCGTAGGGGTAGACTTTAGGAACAGAGTTCACCAGCAGGGAGATTTCAGGTAGCAAGTGCTGCCTCTCTATGAGATTAGCACTATCAGGTATGTGGCTTCTGATTTTTACAAGTGGATCAATGTGATGCAAGAGGTACTTGATACGTACACCCTAATGCTAGCTGTACGATAGAGGGAGTTGGTTATCTAAAGTAGGAGGAGGTGGAGTCTGATGAATATTGTAAATATGCCAAAACATTTATGAGACGTAGATTGACTATGCATGGGGAATTTGAAAAATTGACCTCATCAGAAGTGTGGCCCTCTGTGTGGTATATTGAAAGTTTTATAATTATTATAGAATTAATTTGGCCCTGTGAAACGTCGCAAATTTTGGGAATAAGAAGGGTGCCTGTTGGAAAGTTTACCCATTGATAATAGCGTTATTAGGCTAATAATATAGGGTTTTGCTTGTGTTTTATCGAAGGAAGACTACAAAGTGTTAACCATTGTAGGTGATGAGACCCGTATCCAAATTCTAAATACGAACATAAAATCCATCCATGATAAAGCAAACAGAGAGGAATTAGATTTGGGTACTACTAAAATGTCACATTCGTGCTCCTACCATTATGTTACAGCATGAAATTATAGAATGAAAAAAAAACTGAATTTCTGATAAAGCACACGCTTTCTTGGGTTTTTGTTTTCCAAAAGTAAGGTGGATTTAGGCATATGTACCTGGATGAACTCACCCCATGTAATTGGGTCACATCCATGCTTAATTCTGGCCTAACACATCCTGCCTCTATAAATGCCACCCACCTAGATGTCACGGACATACCCCATTAGTAGACTTGCACATCTTAATCTTCCTTTTATAAATGTCTTGAAATTGCAAACTTATCTTAACAGTTCTAAGCTGCACAGAGATGGAAAGTGTTTATAAGATTGCCCATCACAATTGGTTGCATACAGTTACTGTATGTTATGTTTGCTATTGCATTATACTGTAGGCATTCTCAAAAGGCATCCTCAGTATTCAGGTGAAAATAGCTTGATAATATCAGAGGGCGTCATTTGAGTCTTGATCAAGTCTAGCACGAAAGTCAAGCTTGACACATTTATGTTACTTGACAAGTTTATCTTTTTTCTGCACATTGCGTCTTTGTAACGACCATGTGGTAACTGAAAACAGTATTTACCTGGCTATATAGAACCTGAAGTAGAGGAATGTACAATAAAAACAATCGGTTTTTATTATAGAAGTAGACGTAGGATGTTTCAATATCATTGTTAAGATTGTTATGTATCTATTTGCTCCCGGACACATTCCCCTTTACCTCAAGTACACAAAAACTTGACACCAAAAGAATGCAGTTTGGTTCAGAGACATCCCATAACAAATTAATATGAGATTATTACTTTGTCACTGATTGTAAGATTGGTTAAGCCATATGTTCTTTCAAGCAGATGGTACAAGGTTCTCAAGTGGGATTTTTATGTTGGCTTTGAATGGAGCTAGCCAGGATGCTCTGCAATTGAATAAAATGGCCTGTTGCACCTATTCACAGGAGCCGGGCTAGGGCCATGAGGTTCAGCGCAATTTGATCCACCTTTGTCAATGACAGCAGAAGTCAGCATTGTACATCAAAGCTACATTTCAAAGTCACAGCTCAGATGACACGACCAACATTGCAATGGATAGCTCCTATTTCTTGTCTATTCATAAGGGTCAATTCAAATTTGGAGCATGAAAAACTGTGGAAAATTACCAGGAGGTTAGTCAGGGCATCCACTGACCCAATTTACCCTCGAGATGTCTCTATAAGCCGCATTAAGAATACTGCCTCTATAATACCAGTATAAAGGAAAGAATAGTAGAGTATAAAAACTAAATAGTACACTCTCTGTCACCCGTAATCCTTCTTCATCCAAAAGGCATGTATCACTGTTGATTCTGACACCTAGATGATTTTTCTTGACATTTCTAAGTGTACAGGGACATGCCGCCTACGTTTATATTTTTCATTCAGTCTAGATCTCTGCTATCTTAAACATGGCTTAACCGATCAGGACAACATACTGTTGACACCATAAATTAGTCTAAAATCATGACTATTCTTTTTGTCTGTATTCATACTATGTGAGTCCGCATTCAACCAATAAGAGAGGTCGGAAGTAGCTGGGATATCAAGATTACTGTTAATTTAATTATGATGTTGGTTTTGTTAAGATACTCAAACCAAGCTTAAGGATCAATATTAACTTAAAGCTTCAAATAACGCCAGAGAAGGTTTAAAAGGTCTAAACGTTAGCGATTTTAAGTAATAGGAATCATTTATACTATTATGTTAACGTTTTCAAGAATGGAGAATTGTACGAAACGAGAAATCTTACAAAAATCCCCTGGAAAAAAGTAGGAAGAGCAACATGGCAACATTTACTGAACAGCTGAAACCTGCCTGAAATATACACTCTTTCTACCTGCAGTATGCTTAGGTCGGGATAGGCTAGACAGGTTAGCAGATAATCTTGGAATGTTGTGGCTATGTTTTCTAACAGCGTGGTAAGAAGATGTATGCTGTACGGGTCGCTCGGGTTAGTCAGACTTGCTACGTTTGCCTTTACTTATATTTTACCTTGAAATACCACAAAGTGGGGGGAGAGTGAATTCATAGTGAGAAATGACTGGAAAAACCTGAACTCCCACCTCCACACTTCATATCTTTTGTCAAACTAGATCGTCCTGGTTGTTGTATAAAATAGTTGGCTACAGGAAGACATTATTTGAATACCAAATAATTGTAACATAATTATATTATTTCTAAGCTAAATTAGAAGAAAAGAACCAGTTCCAATAGATTTTAAATAAATTAAAGTACAGATGAATCATAGTCCATTGCAAACTTTATTCAAATTAAGCAGAATATGAATTTTGATGCAACTAGTGTATGCATGTGCGTTTGCAATCAGGAGTAAAAATTATCTTTAAATTTAACTAGAAAATTAGAAATGATGACACATTCAATTCTTTACACATTTAATGTATACATTGTCAGAAATATTTCAGATTCATGTAGGGATGGCCTACTTATGTGTTGATAGAGTGGTTGTACACGTTAGGACAGAATTAGGCCTGGTAGGCCTAGCTGTAGACTACCACTACCCAGGGGGTGGGGAATCCCTACCAAGAGCAGTGAGCCCTATATCCCCACTATACCCAAAGGTATATATGTTATAGGATCTGTGTTAATCCAAATACCATATGGTAAAACATTAAGTCACTGCTTTTGCAGAGAATAAATACAAAAACCTTGAGCAAACAAAAGTTATGAAGTTTGATTCAAATCTTGACGACATAAAAGCATATGGGGATTATCCTATTTGTTAAGCAGTTGATGAGCTGTCATTATTTGGGTGCAGAGATCAGCATGGGATCTCTGCAGGCGTGTCCAATTACACCATTATGAACATATATCAAGGCAAGGTGGGTGCACCCCTAAAAGCTCTATTGCACAAGCCGATTGTATTCTACCATTAGAAATAGTAGTTAATTGTAGATGTGATATATGCCATAAGAAAGGTCATCTGATGCGCTTTCAAGTGGTGTGTGACATGCAAGGTATACCGCAGTTCTAATGGGGAAAACATAAATTACCAAATTTCCGGTAGTCAGAATCGCCTAGTGGGATACAACCTGTACTCACCTACCTACTCAAACCTCAGGTATGTCAGTAGTCAACACAAACTACGAAGTAGTGTTTTATATTAGAAGACTACAGTAAGACATCTGGTACATCATCTTACTCACACCCAAACCACAAGGAGGATAAATGTGGTCATTTTTTAAATATTTTTTAAATATTTTTATTATTTAACCACAATTCTTTTGACAATGATGTTCCATATAGGTACATTGGTGTCATATAGGAAACAACATAATTATAATCATATAGAATACATCGACAAATAGGGACAAAAAAAACCTTTCTGAGATCAGTCTGGTTTAACCCCAATGAAGATTGTAATTCAGAGTACATGGTGAATATTTCTTCTATAAACAATATAGACCAACAGATAAGCATTCACTTGATTGGTCATTTGATACTAGATGTACACAATAAGCTTAAGGAGAGGTTTGAATATGAGAATTATATTCTCTTATGACTGAATAGATTTGCAGAAAGCTTTATCTAACGCTAGCAATCGTTGTTACTTTATTTGTATTCTATTATCTCTGTTTTGCTTCCATACATGGCAATATGATAACGAGCCTCAGTCAAACAGACCCAAACAAAAAAATTAACAGTGCCTTTAATTTCTGTCAGGTTCGTGGTCAAAGCTGCCATCTATTGATCTATTATCTATGATTATGTATATAACAATACGGTAGGTTTGTGCTCAATATTCTAGTATGAGCCATCCATATCCTAACTAAAGTCGTCATTCTAGATATCATCATTGAATAGAGTTGCTAATTCTTATAAGATCAATTACCCGTTCACACTGAAATACTTTTCCAACCCCCAATTGAGCCAATTCAACCACAATTATACTTTTCCATTTGAAGAGACTACAATGCAATGTGCAATTTCACAGATCTTGAGACATCCCTTTGTGTCAAGTTTTATTTTCAAACGCCCCAAGTCATGGTTGAATGGCTAATCTCCATGTGCGCCACATTCCTCCCGATAGGGACAGTTAATAATCCCACCTCCAAACCCGGGCTTATCCCGCCGTGTGTGTGACAGTAGGGGGCAGATTTACGGCCTTATCTTGTCAGGTGTTACCCACTGTTAACCAGGTCCTGCTACTGTTACCTGAGATAAGGAGATCAAACAGGGGATCCCAGGTAAATGGGCTACCTGGGGTATGTTCGGGTTTGAAAATGTTAGGGACAAGTGCACTGGTAACGTTAACAGACGTTACAATTATCCTATTATCTCTATCTTGGTATGTGAATGCAAGCTAAGTTTAGCAAAAAGATATTTCATCGGGAAAGATGCACCAAGAGAGAATCAGGTGAAATTACCGTAATTTTTCCTTTAAAATATTTGATGTAAGCTATTACTATTTACAGACAGTCATATGAATCTCTATGCAGTTCAGTCCATCAAAAGAAGTTCAAAACGATGTGATTGATATCGTAAAGGTAAGGATGTAATTGAAGGAACTATATTTTTGGTGGAGGAGGGGCAAATCCTAAATAAGATATTCAGTGCTGATTTTTTATCACTCTCATACAAAAGGGGAATATCATAAGATCCCAGCATCATAATATTAAGACAAAGACATTAGTAAAGGAATAATGTCATACACCCGACTAGGTAACATCTAAGTCTGATATAAAGGAAGGACTCATTCACAGTTGTGAGACCTATCCTTCTGATCTGCTGAGTCTAGTGGCGCCACTTTAATCTGAGGAATATCCTTACCAAAAAGAAGTTGTGTCACTATAGCTACGACAGCCAAATGAAGGGATCTGAGGATATAAAGGTATTCTTAGACACGAGATTGCAATGATTTGAGGATTGGAAGACGAGATACGTATATCTACCGACAACTAAGATCATGTCAAAGTTCATTCACCTGTTATACCCTATTGGACCAAAGCGATTTAAGATTAGTTGGGATTTATTTGGATCTGAAGTTATCTCTGCATAGATCTACTGAAGGGGTTGATCTGTATCAAGGGATGGAGAAGTTCATCGTGGGTAACTAGGGTATAGCTGCATGCGAGTGTAGTTGTAACTTAGAATACGGTTTTCTTGATCAAGTTGAACTAGACTTATTTCCTTACAGGGCTGTTGGAAAAATATAATCTAGTTCTATAATTATTAATGGTAACTAGACAACGGTGATACCTAGTTAAGCTTGATGTCATAAATACCAGCTAATATAGTCTGAACAAACACTCAATAACTATTGGGTATTTGGCTTCTACATGTCATATGGACGGAATCTAACTGACTATTTTTTGACTGTGTTTAATGTAACTATGTCGCTAATCACACTGATTATGACTCAAGGTCTGAAGAAAAAAAAAGAGAAGTTAAAGAGCACCACTAGAAAGTGAGTGAAAAAACATGTTACAAAGGTACAATGTACATTGGAACGGGGACATTAGAAAAATCCATACGGAAAAAAAGGACAACTAGTCAATATTTTGGAAATCAGGAATGTTGAAGTAGAAAAACCAGCAAAGGAAAGCGGTCAAGATAACTCAAAAAAGAAAATACCGATAACACAATAAGGTAAAACCAAGTTAAACCAGGAGGGAACACGAAAGGAGCACTAGAAAGTTGATTGAACCAGGTGCGGAATCGTGAGTAGGGACTTCTTTCTCGAGGAAGATCAGTTAGATGTGTCTAAGTCCTAAAACCAGTATCACGCAGGATGTATCACTTGTAAATCAGATTGGATCAGAGGGAGAGGAGTTGGGGATATCATGGGGAGTTAATCTCTGTGTCATTAGTCCCCTTGGCGTCCTCCTGTAGGTGACAGGGTGGCGCCAGGAGATCACCAATCAGGGCCGTTATCGGAGCATGCAATGGTATCTGATTACCAGGTAGAAGACCCCCCCTACATGTAACGTTACATACATAGATGTAAAGATAATGGAAAGGTAAAGCGCCGTGGTATAGGGATGTGAAGACAGGGTGTATAAATTGGAATAGATGTACAATGTGTCATTGAGGAATAGATACTCGAATTAGGAAATATAAAACGAAACTGTTTCAAAATTTTCAGGTCATAGTGACCCGATTTTGATATACATGTAAATCATGTAATTCAATTTTTGACAAAACTGTTTTCAAAGTAAAGACGGATTCATGCTTACTTGTAAATATTTAATGGACAGTTCATGTTGGGAACAATATTTTCTGTAAATATGAATAGAACCAAACATAACACTATCGAATAATTTGCTGTCAATGTACCCTAAAATAACAAAGATGACAAGTGGCTGTTTTTTTTCATCCTTAACCCCGTTCACAGGGCCTTATTTATCCTTAATCTGGCGCCAGATCGAGCCACGAGTCGGGGTCTAAGGGCACCTTGTACACGCGTGTATCAAAGGATGAATCTGACGACGGGATGACTATGTAATAAGGGGTACTTGACATATCTGCCCCAATAAGGAATGTGACGACGTAACTATTGAGAAGCTGAATCTTCATGAATAATGTCCAAATGTTGGTTAAGCTTAAAAACAATGAACTTATGAAGGAAGTATCTCTATTCTTAGCTGCTATGAGCACTTTCAATATAAAAGTGGAGTCGTATTTTGAGATTAGGATTTTTTTAAAGTAGGTTTATCTGAAGTATGCACAGGTGGTTATACACATATCAGTTAAAATAATAGACGCGCTCAGATGCGTTAAGGCTTGTATAACTCCTTTACAGCTTGAGACAACCGAGGCCTATCGGAAATATGATACACCCTTGCGTTTTTCTTCTTCTTATTTTGGTGAATTCTCGACAGGTTTTGAACATAAACTCCTCATAGGTTTACAACCATTACAATCGATAGCTGAATCCATTATGACGAATCCACCTGCTGTTTCCAAAACAGCCTAAAACCCATTACTAAAAGAACAAATCATTGTTATTTAACATGATGATTTCAGAGCAAAGTTCCGGACCCAATCCATGTTCATAGATTTAAAATACAATCTTAAACCATTAAAATGCACAAAAATACAATAATCTTACCCTCGTTGGTCGTCCATTATGGCAGGTCGGTAAGTACTCCAAAGGCACTTCTGACAGAGATAAGGTGTCCGATTACATATCTCTGAGTGCTAGCCAAGGTGTGTTAAGAAAACATGCAGTCCTTCTCTGAAGGTAAGTTAGTCCCTTAGTGCTCCAACATACCACCACAATGATCACCCATCAATACTAAAACCTCCTCCCGGCTATGATCACGTGCACACCTCTCCACCAATCAGGATCGATTACCAGCCTGCTCAGTGGACTGAATTGAAGTTAAACAGGAGGACAAGAAAACCTGTCTTCTAGTATTTTTAGAGAGTATAATGGAAGATAGTCCAGCTTAGGAGAGATCCACTCTTTGTCAGTGTCCTGAACTGATCTTGATCCACCGAAGATACAAACAGAGAGCTGATCATTGAAGTGACTGACCCATTCAACAGTAGCTTACAGTAGTGAGGTTGAGTCATCGATCTATATAAATACTGCCTATATCAGATTAACATTACATACATAATCACGTGCCTTGGACCTTGGGTCTACCATGTGAGCCGTTGTTGATAGTGATAGGCCTATGCATAATCCTTACATATTTCTTACATAAAAATAAATATTAGTAAGATAAGTTCACGCAATAAGATACCAGCAGTGATAATACCATCTGTAATGTAGACCAAGGGTAATCCCCACATTAGTATCTACCCATTAACAGACTCCAATTAGTGTTCAAATGAATTTTAGATCTTTCTTTTTGTGCTTTATACAGTAGCAGCAGAGGCGCCCAAAACATCATGATAGATCCTGATAGAAATGTTTTGAAGTATGTGCTTTATCAACACGAGCTTGTTTTGAGACCAAACACTCAGACAGGGAGGCCGTTCTGCCTACAGGTCTTGGGTGTCTGACGTCTAGACAGACCCACACAGAATGCACAGTGTCGCCCGCTGGTAGATATTAGCTGTACTAATCTATATTGGCTCTGGAAAAGTTCTTAATCCACACACACTTCTTGATAATTTCTTGAAAACAAGTCCTGTATTATCATGTAATCATGATAATGTGAGTACATGAAACATTCCACTGCATTGCTATCAGTATGTAAATACTCAAAAATAAGTGGAATCCATAATCTAAACTGTCGCCCAGATGTTAAAATAGATGCTATGGTGAAAAGCCTCTGCGTCAGCACAACATTATTTTTTTCTTGGTTATTTCAATAGATACTACTTCACCGTATCTAATAGAACCACAAATCATGACCTCACTCTAGCTACTATTTCCTCACTATGATATTATGTACCCTGCAGGCAGTTCCTTTGCACTTTATTTCTAAGTAAATCCATAAACTGACAAAACGTACAAAGGTCTATCCGAGGATATAATGACAGTTCAGAATTCAACTTTATTCTAAAAACAGCAATTACCTTAAAGAGATAACACTGCCATTCTAGAATATCGCCAATCAATTCATTTTCAATTACAAGTAATTCGATAGCATACACATTCATGCATACCTAAAGGCTAAAAGGCAATTCTTAGCTCTAGGCCCTATACCTACAATCGTGCATACTTTCAAGAGATGACCTCAGCATTTTCAAATAACCCCAATCAAGTTATTTCCATGATACTTGGACAAAGGGATACTAAACACTCCCTCTTAGGATACCCTTTTAACGGGTAACCTTGGATACCCCTGTTATTTGCGTACAGTGGCCTTTATCATGGCATTGTACGCAGAGAAAGGCCCAGGAAAGGGCATTGACTGCAGTCTAATGGCCGTCGATCGTTATCACTTTATCAGGGTTTCACTTTAACAATGCTGGAGGGCGATTAGATACTCATCATTGGTAATTGTCGCGAAGGGTAGGTAAGACATAACCCAGGTTAGCATACCACGTGATTGTGGTCACGAGAGAACTAAATTGCTGAAAATTAGCATGGCTTCTTGGTAAAAAGACTAAGTTCCAATGATTGAAAGCCATTACGCGTTAAAGATGTAATTCGGCAATAAAGACACGTCTTTAATACTGACCCTAAATAAACCTGACTCAAAATCTCAAGCTTTGCAATTGCCTATACAGAGGTCTTTCGGCCATGGTAACCGAATCTGCTTCAAATATAGCTTTTAAGATAAGATAAAAATAAGTCTGAAGTACTCTGGCTGGCTTGTGGTGGATTTAGAGGATCGGAAAACAGGTGGGGTTTGGGCAAAGTGATATCGGCGAGATGGTATCGAGGGTAGTCTTTTGACAGTTTGACTATAATGGATTCTTATGTTACTGAGGGTATCTTAATCTTTTAGGGTTACCTTAAAATAAACTTGAGATATCTAGTTTACGGTTTTCCAGGCCATAAACACCAACTTTGAATGATAACATGGTATGGGCCTAAGTGGTCTCGCGTATTCAAGTTGAATAGTTAAATTAAACTATAAAGGTAACATCATAAATATGTGTTGTTTGGTATGCATGTAATAACCAGGTATGTGTCACTGCATTACAAACATCCTTCTGATGTTTTTTTCCTTTTAAAGAGAGTTAGACTACATGTAGATTTGAATACTGTTATGATTTGAGTTCAATATGTCCATTGATTTCATCATTGCTGAACAACTATACAGTATTCCTTTAGATAATAATATGTATTTTTATTTTATTATGATCAAGAATATTAATGACTTTTTGGTTTCTATTTTTGTGTATTTGACAGCGTGATGCAAAGTTGATCAACATAATTATTATAATATGTATTTTTATTTTATTATGATCAAGAATATTAATGACTTTTTGGTTTCTATTTTTGTGTATTTGACAGCGTGATGCAAAGTTGATCAACATAATTATTATGTATTAAAAGAAAAAAGAATATTTCATTAACAACTATACTTATGAGATATTAGATATATTCGTCGATTATACTTATGAGCTTAGATCCATTTGGGTTTATAGAGTCTCCTGATTATAAGTGGCAACCAGATATCTTTTGCCTTAGCAGGCGCCATATGACCTGTCACTCTACCATGCCCCCCTCACCCGTCATGCCTTAACCCCTGCTACCCCTACTACCCCTAGCCCCTCCAACCCCAACCCCTTTTGTTACCTGAGAACTCTATCCCCTGTAATCATCTTAACCTGTGCCCACCCTCCTACTCAGATAGCGATTATCACTTCCTTAGCCCTCAACCTAAAACCCACCTACCCATGAGAATACATTATGCATACAGTGCCACTATTATTTGGGGTGTCTGCAGGGTGCATTCTTTCTTTCATCTTTTTGCCCAAGGCATTGGTTATTAGGAAAGGGGTAAGGAAATAGCAAGCCACAATTGGATATTGCAGTACAGCATAATCAATTTCCTTTATATTTTCAGCACCCGAGGATATTTTGCAGTGGTGGATCCAGGATTTTGAATAAATCCGCCACTGTTTTGAATAACCTACTGAGACCTTGTTTGAATGTTTTAATTATGCTCAGCTTTTAAATGACTCTGTAGGATATGTTAGTGTGTTAAATGATAGTACTGCCTATTGCCCATGATCCCTAATAATCTACATTAGATCACTTAGTTTCTGAGAGAAAGAATTCTAAATATCCAAGTGCACTTTTATCACCTTAGTTGTCGGAGGTTGTAGACTCTCCTGCATGTCTTTTCTACCCATTTTTGGTTCTACAGTACGCCCATTTGCACCCCATTTAAAGATTTCTGTAAGCTGTTTGAATAATCTATTTCCACAGGGGGGATGTATTCCAAACCCATTCAAAAGACAGATTCCTCCTGAAGTGATGGCTACAAGTAAAATCAAATCAGATGGTAGTCCACTGGTCGCTACACGAATGCCACTTCAAAATTGGACTGAAGAAGTTGAATCGTTATGAGAAGTGACATAATAGTAGAAGAATAGAACCGTCAACACAGGCGACCGTTAAGGGCTTAAAGACCTTGAAGACCCTTCACTTATAGAGGGGTAGGAGGGCTACACCGATTTGTAGTGTCGGGATCCCTCACCCAAGGTATGAATAGTCCTATATAATTAACAAAATTAGCCGTTTACAACTTACACGGATTTGTGTCTGGGTTGGGTTTAGTTGTGACGGAAATAGCTTCAATTGAGTAAATTCCAATGGACGTAGATGACTTGTATAGACCAATATAATTATGCCATACATAAATGGAAATTTGAGGTATATACACCGGGCTTGTCCATAAATAGAAAGTTTTGTGTAACACAGTGAAGTATCTAGAACGGAGCTAGAAACTGACTTTCTTATGTCAAATTCCGGAGGTATCATTTTAACACTATATCATTTTAAAGGACGAGATTGAGAGGTGCTAGTGATTGGAAAATGCATCTAGTTATACAAAACATGTAATGATTTGAAGAGTTTGATCCTCAAAGTAGCCATTGTGTTTAGTTAAAACGACGTGCATGGCATGGCGTATGGGAAGCCAGATAGAATATTCCAAGAGGTTTAAACCCCCTTTAGGCAAAATTACAATAGGAACATTCTGTGACAGATTCTGGCACATTGTGGTAGCGCTCACAGGCGGAACGTCGTCTTTTCCCCCCAGTTTTCTTAAAAGCCATTTTGTTTGTTAACTTTACGACTAAAAGGTAAAGATACTAACAGGTGAAGATAATCATGCTAAATGTGTAGACATTACTACTTTCTTTTAGCTCCTAGACATATGCCCATTTGCAGATAGAGCCTCCTTTAGAACCGATCTTAACTCAAGCGGAAACCTACAATTAGTGAATTGGCAGACGACATTTAACTAACGAGAGGGGCACAACCCACAGATTGACGAACCGAGCGGAAAATCTAAAAAAGGATGTGGGTATGGCTCCCAGGGACGCTACATTGGGGTAAGGCGTCAAGAGGTTGACACTTGATTATAAAGATTAAATAAATGTAACAGAAACAAGCAACAGATGGGGTTCATCTTTCTGCTCACAGGTGAATCACGGAATATAGGTGATTATAAACTAACAAATTACATTACATATGGAGAAATGAAACAAAAACATTCCCTCTATGTATACCAAACTTCCCCAGCCAATGACGTGACATTGCAGAACATTCTGATAACGTCACAGAACGTTACAGAACACAATCAGAACGTTACAGAACGTTATCATTACGTCGCTTTCCGACTTAATCTTCCTCTTTTCTTGATCTCTAACTTGAGCTGAGGCAGCAGCCGACTTTTCTCTCCCCACCTGTTGCGCGTTTCCCGCCCTTTCTGTTAACGGGTCGCCATGCTGAAGGGACGCAGCGAACCGTCAAAAAGGTCAGGTTTTACCACAAAAGGGGGGTCTATCCGCTAAAGACAACACCACGACCTGTCACCATCTCTCATCCCATTTTCCTTTCAACTAACTGCGTTGAGGTTGCGAGAAGGCCACCTGTTACAACACATTCTGACATAAGGGGGCTGATAAATATAGATTATTGATTGGAAGATAAGTGACTTTGAATTAAGCCATAGGGGATGTATGTGATACGAGGGCTTGACATTTTTACCTGGTTGACTTGTCAAAAGAAGTGGATGATCTACCAGCTTTGAACATGGCGTTTTACCTTTGATTAAAGCTCAATGATTCTTCACACCTGTCGAGGAGGTCTGATTTATCTATTGTTGACTGTTGGGGAATGTGGAAGAAAAACTTCAAATCTGCCCTAAAAACTTTGATTCAGTCTGAAGGGTTAGAGATTATATCCTTCCATTGTGGTGCTGCACGATTAGATCACACTTTTTGGATGTCATTGTTTGGCTGCCCCTCTACCCCGGGCCCACTACTTAAATGCCATACAAATTGTCATTAATGTACAATGGTAAAGATACATTCAAATAACCATATTTGAATATCGAAATATTGACTTTGTCTTGGCAATTATGAGATTAAAAATATTATATTGCATTCATTTTTACTATAGTCTCTATGGAAATCATTTTTGTCATATCGTATCATTTTTGTTGTTTTATTAAACACGCTAAATATTTTTATACGATTAATTGCTGGACTTGACATGTGTAAAATGAGTCAAGCAAGGATAATATATATATATATAATATATATATATATATATATATATATGATACATCTGATGAAATTGATATCAAATAATCACCATTAAAGGTATATATATATAAACTTTTAACTGAGTGGAATAGGCGTTATAATTCCTAGATAAACATGTTTCTAGTCACAGAAAGCGTCCGATGGTAAGTTTCCACTTAATACATTCTGCCGTATCCTGTAAGATCAACCCTTTCAGTATTCTCCTGTGCACCTCCCTAGGTTGGCCCCTGTCCCACTGTCCTCCTGTCTGTCCCTCCCCCTGTGTGACCCCCGCCTGGAGGACCCATTAGACCACCACTGTGTCCTCTCGGGGGGCTGTTCTTGGCTCAGGTCCTGTTAGAGTTGCCCTCTATAGGTCTGCTACACCTTGGTGGTCCTTGTATAGAGAACCACGTGTGAACTAGCCAAATTCCTTTTCAATTATTTGCTTTCTGCAATGATTTTACATTGTTGTTTCCATTTTCTTTCTTGCTATATATTACGTGATTAACAGCCTGAATCCTGATGAACATTGCTTTTGGCTTCCTTTAAAACCAATTCTCTAAGGATTATTCTATGAATAAAAAAAAGCTGTCAAAATTAAAAATGAATTAATGTGGTTTGATAAAAAAGGAAAAAGAGATCTCATTTTGCACTCTCTTAGCTTATTTTACTTGAGAAAGTAAACTCTGGGCCTTTGACATTATACACTAGACTAAAGGAATTAAAGGGAGCCAAAAGCAATGTTCTTGTTAAATTTGACAAATTTTTGCAAACTCAAATAACTGCAAAAAATAAATTCTACAAGCCTGAATTCAGTAATCGGTATAGTATATGAACAATGAAAATCAAGTTTGACTTCACTCTAATTCCAGAAAACCTATGACATTTCTGTTTTTAGACAGCAATGTTTGTAAACAAACCTATTTTGTTGGGTCACCAAAATCTAACACAGACAAGCTTGAATGTATTTCATGAAGTTTGAGCTATTTTTTATGGTCCAAATTTTACTATGGACCTAAGTTATGGCAATAGAATGTATTGCAAAAGCTAATAGAATTTGCAAAATTCTGCCTGTGCATTGCTTCTGGCTCCCTGAGTTCATATCACATTTTGATATCAGGAGAGATTGAAAGCCTTAAATATCTTAATATTGGACCTCGGTAAATGCATAGTTATATAAAAGGTAAAAAATGAATAGAGGTATGAATACAATTAATCTAACTGCCAGATCTGATGCATGCAAGAATAACTCAATGGCTGATACACACCAATAAACATAATATGGCTACTCAGCTAGATGTGAGAACCTTGTTGGTGTCCTTGTTTACATCCTCCTCCAATCGAGGTCACCTCACTGGGTTAACTAAATACCCCCAGGTCACATGACCACATGGCCACAGGTCACATGACCTGAGGCTTGAATCACGTGACCTCTCACGCGTGAACCTCTCGCCAGGAGGAGACAGACAACGAGACTTTTAGATCCTACTATGACAGGTTGTTCAGTCAAAACAAAAGAGCCTAAATCAGGATCCAGTATGTTAAGTAGAAGCATACTGGAACTGTTGTCTATCATTATCTTAATGATGCGCTGGTTTAAGAGCCAAATTGATCTTTGCTAAAAGCCTGTTTCTGGTCTTTTTGATGTGATAGTTTTTGAATTTAGCTCAATTATTTTGTTTAATTGATTTAATCTTTTTTTTCTGGGGGGCAGGGTCATCTTGATCTTTTGGCATAGCTTGTACACACAACAAATTAATCTTATTAAATTAAACATTACAATATCTTATTAAACTTTGGAACGAGTATTCTGCAATTGTATAGATTTTGTTATAGGGCTTTGCCTTTATTCTTAGTACAGTATAATACATGATCCATTGTCATCATTCCAAAAGTAATTATGTGTTTTGCATGTTTGTCACTTCAGAAGAGCGCAGCTTTCACGATTCTTGCATGCTTGTTGTGTGGCATGGTTCAGGGGACTAACAGGCGGTAAAAACGACCGAGTCTCGACTTTTTGATGCACTCTTCCCCAGGCGCGTGCTTCTTATACTAATTATCTTCTTGGCAGCCTGTCAGACGTGCGTGCACGCCTTGCTGAACACCTCTGAACACATGGGCCCAACCTTTACAGTGGTTTACCCTCTGCACTCTATCTATACCCTTTTACATGCATGTAGATCCTTTGATTCGAAGGTTAAGCTATTGCCTATACAGGGAACTCAATGTCAAACTACATGTAAAAGCGTATTTTCCGACGGTTGTTTACCTGATTGGATATTATGCAAAAATTGTTCAGACAGTAAGAAGAACATACAGAGCCTCAGAATGTTTACTTCATTATTTCAGACTCTTCAAAACAGAATAACGTGTTTGCTATCAGTGACAAACATAAAGAGGACTCCTCTTTTCCCGGAATTCTTTTTGTATGATCAAAATTCGGCAAAAAAAAAAAAGAGCTAAGAGAAACCCATTTCAATAGCGCGCCCTCCCAAGAAAGGGTACTGGCTATGGACGTTTCTGCGGCTATCACCCATTTTACCCACTACATACATTCCCTTTTGCGTTCAATCTCTAACCTATCTTTTTGCGTTCAATCTTTAACCAAAACAATGTTATCACTCCTACATTTAAAACATCTTTTTATTTGAAAGGGGAGCCTTTCTATCAGTGTATAACGTCTTTGTTTAGTATCAAGATAGCATTTCTTGCTCCTTGGTGCTATCTCAGACCAGCAGATTGACATGCAGACTGAGAGATCTCCTGTGTTAATCTGAATCCACTGACTGTGAACATCGATGTGGCAGACTCAATTAGAGGTTCAGTCACCCTCACAACAACCTGTATCTAGTTTGTGGCAGGGGCCTGTATCTAAGCCAAGCACTGAGGCTTGGACTTTATCTAGACACACGTGAAATAGGTCTAGTGAGAGTTGGCAGATGGCGAAATGTTTATTATCCCCGGACAATGTCTCTGTGGCTATGCGTTCAAAAAATAGGACAGTGATTCATGAAACCCCTTTGTTTTTCTTTTGATGGCGTAGCAAAAGTAGTTTGGTAAATGATAGAGAGAAATAACCCGTGCTTGATTGCTGCTTTGTAAGCTGTAGTTATTTAAATATTCTGCAAACAGGTATATCCGAAACCAAATAAACAAAGTTAATACCTTATTTAACGAGTTCTCTTTTTCTAAAGTCCATCATTAAACAGAAAATAACAATCAAAGCCTTCCAGTGGTTAACCCAGGTGCAGTCTTTTTTTTTACAGCAGCACAAGTACCAAAAGTAGCACATTCGCGATCGGCTTTAAGTGAGGCAATTCTTCTCCTCCTCTTTTCAGATAACAGGGCTGAATGGAAGTCAAAGGGAGGAGTTGAAAATCATAAAACGGCGTAACGCCATTAGGTCACTCCTCACTTATTTCATGGCACCTTAAATAACTACCATGACCTTGTTTAGGGCTGTTATTGCTTCATCCCATCCATGGCATATGGAACATTGGAGGTCTAAAAGTGGTTGTACCCCCTGATCTTTAATCACATGTGCACGTAACGGCCTTAATTGTAAGTTATAGAATATCAACTCTAGAACTATCTAATTTCATAACCTTCGTTTTTCAATCACCATGGACCTTTGGATGTTCAAAATTCAGGTTTAACAAACGGTCATCTGATGTTAACATTTATTTCGTTCGGGTCTACGCACATATTGGCACTTTACCCATTGTGACAATTCTCTATGATACCTATGAGGGGTACCATCTGATGCACAGATCTGATGCGCCCCGAAGCATGCATTCTAATCCAATAATCATTACTCTCAAAAGAGACAACTTAAAAGACAATGTGTTCTGTTAAAAGGTCTCCAGTAGTCAACGTGTGATGCCCAATACATCAGACCTTCTCCCGTGTTGAGACCGTTGAGACATACGTCCGGTGGTCGTTTTATGTACTTTGGGCACGTGCCCGGCATACAAGCCACGCTCAATCAACATCACATCCCTGTTTTTGTAACTTTTTTCCCAGAGGGCTATGGTAATAAACATTATAAAGGTGGAGTCTCAGAGGGAGGGGGGGGGGGTATGGAAACCACTGAAGGGTGTAATAATGGTACAGGCATTCCTGACATTGTCCTTTTCCACTGTCGAGATAAGGATAAAACGAACCGCCCTTCACTGTCTCTTTTAGATGCTGTCATTTGTCCCTTGAAAGCATCCATATTCATATCATTGAGTCACAGGCTTGAAATTTTTACTGCCAGATAATTTCTATATTGTACTCCACACTTGACCACATGCGTGCACAGCGAATGTATGTGGTTGGTGCAAGGGAAAGTTGGTTTTGTTGATGTTTGTTTGAGGCCACTTTGGTTGTTTTTGGGGGACTGTGCAAAGCTTAAAGAAACTCATTGAAAATATGTTGTCGTGCGATTTACTTCGGACGACTACCTCCGGATCCGGTGGTGTGTTCGTTTGACAAGTGGATGTGACTTCCATATAAAGAGGGGCCCCATGGGATGGGGTGTCTCAGATTACTGCACTTTGAGTAAAGTAGTCTTTGCATACAATGTGCAGCTATCTTCTATTATTAGGCATAAACGAGTAACATTTCGCTTGTCACACTTTCCAGTATAACGAGGTTTAGTGATAACTGTAAAATGATTATTAGTTGAAACATGAAATAAGTTTGAGGCTTTAATAGTTGGTCCAATGCTATTTCTTCGTAGCAAACCACCTAACCACTTTCCCAAACACCTTTCTGCCTTTTAAGGCTTATTGTGTGTTTCATGAAATACTTGAGGAAAGATCAACCAAAGGATCTTCGGCTTATACATGGGTAACGGGTCCTCAAATAGAAAGGCAATAGACAAGAATTCCATGAGACTTGAAGATTCTATAAACTTCAAGATAAAAGATTCTATAAACTTCAAGAGAGCTATAAAAGAGTTGATTCTTCTTTTCTGTATATATACTACTGCATTCAACTAGAACAGATCCATGGAACCCCATTGGGCAATTCGTCAGCGTAAAGTGACTTGAAATATGAGGCTGCAAAGTAATGCAAACACTCGCTGAATACCCCCTGAACGTCCCACACGGTATGGGACTAGACAATGTAAGGTGGTGGTTGGGTGGCCTGGACTGCTGGAATACTGGGGCGCATTCAAAGTATGATAAATGTACAAGTCACAAAGCGAAGAATCCGTTCTCAAAGAGTACATATTGGGGCAACTGCCTTTTGTATAGTCAGCAATTTATTAGATATTGTTCTAGATGATATTGCGTCTCAGCAATAAGAGGTGAGATCGATTTTCATGAAATATCTGTATGTTCGTTAAGAAGTTTGGTTGCATATGATATTATGACCTGAGCCATTTAGAAAAAACCACCAAATTTTCAGTGTTTGTGAAAACCCCTAAAATGCCGGACATGTCCGACTTTTTACCCTCTATGTCCGACGTTTTAGCCTAAAACGTCGGACAGTTTGTCCGACACAAGTTCAGGATTGGTTGGAATGTTTTAGAGGTGGATCTATGCATGTTTAGATATGTGGGGCCCTTGATGGGGGGGGGGGGGGTGTGTCCTGATATCGCTTGTCGAATTTAAGAAATGGCAAATTGCCAATGTCCCCTGTCATAATCTCATTAAAATCCCATGTTGCATGTTATAAGCCCCTGAAGTTTTTTTGTCTTCTTTTTATAGATATTTTATTTCAACTGGGAGATACAATTAAGCCATTGGCCATTTTTCATTGTTTCCCAGCTCGTAAATCTAGATAAAGCAGGGAAATCTTAGCAATATAAGTGATGATATAAAAAGTACTTTAAGTCTATGTTGCCCTGTCGAATTTAGGGGTCTAGGGCCATATACGTCCACATTTATGTACTGCAACATAGGAATAATGTCTGACAGTGAAGGTAAATGTCCGACAGAATGCTGAAAAACGTCGGACATAATGTCCGGTGTTTCAAAATGATTTTCAAATGCTGCCAAATGCTTTCCCACAAAACGTTTGCCATGCTGATGCAGAATAAAGGTTCAGTTACAGAGTGAGTAATCAAATAGGTAATCTGGAATAAAGTATGGTTACGAGAGGTTTGGTAGGACGAATTGTCATAAACTGTGCCCTTTCAGTGACCTATCAAGTCATATTAAAAATGCTCCGAACCGGTAAACTGTCTTTACCGCCTTGACCTTATGGGCCCTTGTGACCTTCGGTCCGACCCGGGTGACCTGGGGTCAAGGTAACATGGCCCATGGGACATGTTCCAATCAGTGTGTTACTTAAGTCATTTTATATTATGCAGGGATACTAACTGCAAATTATGTACAAGGTGTTAACATGAATCTAAGCTGCCCATACATGACACAAAAAGTAAGAAACACATGTTTTTTTTGGCATGTTTGGCCATGCAGCAAAACACAATAAACCACAATATGTAAAAAAAAAACTAAACAGAACAACTTACAATGTGGTCGATTTATATATAAATGCTTCTTATATAGCGGTTTGCTACCGTCTTGGTAATCTTATAGGGTTCTTCAAGAGCAACTTCAGCAAAGGTTGGTTCAGCAATGTACTAAAAGTGCCTGTATAAGTAGTTGTAGGTGTCAGACATTGTTGACAGTATTTTAGTTTACTCCTCCACTAGGTTGGCTCTATTTCAAGATCAAACACTCCGACTTTCACTTAAAACTCAATCTTCGCCTATAAATTTCAACCATGTTCTAATTCAAAAGTAAAACTTTTTTTTCTAACAACTTAACCCAACATGTCAGACAAAGTGTCAGTAGTATCAGCATTTACAATTAGTTTATTCTTTTATAAACCTTGCAAGTGGTATTTTACCATTAAAGCTATATGATTGGTAAATAATCTACTTCTTGTAAACATTCTGGCAGAAGAAACATTCAATTTGTGCACCATATGCCTTTTTTGGGGGCAAATCCTATCCAATGTCAAAGGTGACCTCACATTCCTCCATGCCTCAACTGTGCCCATCCTCCCAGTCACTTAATTTCAAAATGAGGTTCCTAGTCCAACCTTAAATAAAAAATAAAAAAACCAACGCTATCTCTCCAAAGCCTGTCAGTCTTCCCCTTGACTACCATTGATATGGTAGTTTAGATTCAAATACCCTCTGGACAGGACCTAACTCGGGGCATTTTCTCACCAAAAGGAAAAAATTAAAACTTGGGACTTAGCCAGAGGAAACACCTGATCCCTGTTGGAGAACCTGAGGGGGCAGAATGGGTTGTTACACCAGGAGGCAGGTGGGAAGTGGTGACATAAGATCAAAGGGGGCAGGTAAACACAGGTATACAGGTGAGGGATGTGAGTGATAATACAGGTATGTAGGGTCTGCCACCTCAGGGCTTAGCAGGATCTGTGTAGCCCAGCCAAGGTGCGGCCTTGTCTTTTGGGTCTAAGTATCAACAAAAAGACGTGCTTTATTATTGGGAATTACAAATGTATAGAGATTTGTTTTTAACTGAGCGGAGTTCTCCAGAGTATATCAACAACTGACTATCTTTTCTACGGTAGCATTGATATTCTGACATATTAGTTGAATGGCATATTTTTATATACTTTTCAGAAAGAGGAATAAAATGCAGAGTCAACATTTTCAGAAATTTTAAAAATCTGGTGAATAGTAAATAATTATGTTGTAATTAGCATTATACTTTAAGGATACCAATTGACTTTTTTGCCAAAGGATCCACTATAGAGTTATATCACTAATATAGTTCACCTTTCGCTGCCAAAACACACATGATTGTGGCATTTGCCTGAATGCATGAGTGGGTGAGACAGGAGTGCGCGGGTTGAGCTAAGACCACAAGATACATGTGACAACAAAAGCCCCCTACCTCTTCCAGACTGTGCTTGTGCATTTCTGCACCTCCTCCCCACACCCCGCCTCCCACGTCCCGCCCGCGCCTCACCATGTATCCGCATGCCTAGTGAATGCGACACAATCCATGGATGCTAAATAGGCCCTTTGTTAGATTCTACTTTGTTTTACTTGTTTTAGAGACCTTCATCAGATTCTTTTAGGTAATGAGAATTCTCCCGGACGCGATTCCACGCGATTCCACGCGATTCCTATAATCTTACATATAAACGTTCGGCTAATTTGAGCAGATTTTGTAAACACATGGGATAACATATATGAATTATGATGATTATCTTTTTCAAATAAAGATGTGAAGTATATGGAAATAGAAACAGAAGGAAAATACTGAATACAATCTTTTAATTTTGATTTAGGATTGAAAAGCTGAAGATTTAGATTGAATAAAATAACCCCAAAGCACATGATTAGAATTCCTATTAGTCAAAGTAAAGGGATAGTTTAAGTCAAAGGAGAGATGTCAGAGAATAAAATAATCCACCTTAGATGTTGCTACGGCGTTGATCCCCAATAACCAACCAACCAATAATCCATTAAAACAATAAAACTACCCATAACAAATGAAAATTAATAATTCAGCATTTGTATGCAATTATTTTGGTCTCAATACTAAACCCAAGAACATCGCATTTAGCCAGCTCTATCACCTAACATGATCCAAATATGTAAGATCTTTATCGACCCTCCTTTATCATCCGTCTTATCTCCACATCTGGGTTTTGCTTGGCTTAAGGACATAGCGTCCTCACCCAAGGTCAATCCGTACTACATCAAATGTAGCTTATCCAAGTCTTTGTACTCAGGGTGTTAAGTCTGTGTGACCTGATGAAGGTCATAAAGGTTGGGGCTTAGGCCCTGGAGACAGACAGGTGCCAGGCCTCATCCCTGGGTGTTTACAGGTGTGAGAGGACGCGTAGGTGTGTAAATTGGGACAGGTAGAGACAGATGGAGAAATTGTAGGGTATGATAATACAATATTGTACCTCAGGTATATTTTTTACTTCATCAAACATGGACAAGGCAATGCGACAAGTCGACAGAGGCACACACAATTATCTCTGATCAGATAGAGCTTTTGAACTTATGTTGTGAAAATGACTCTATCCCATTTACTACATTTTCCTGGAGTTAATTCATACCATGCAAATCTATTGCTGAGACGAGATACCAATATGCTTGAGGTAACCCCTGCTCTATCTAATCTGTGTAGGAATCAGGAATATTTTAGTGAAAAAAGGACAGAATCCTACACACCAATAGTCTTTGATACGTTACAAGCCACTCTAAGAACTAGATGCATTAAACATGTCTGATCATAATAGATGACACAGTGCATGCAAAACCAGGATTTATAGTTGTAGCTAGGACCTTTTGATTATTAAACCAGTGCTCTACCACTCACCTACCTCTCCCTCTATTCTGAATTTTGTTTTGATTATCAAACTATTGGAAGCAAAAGAACGTAAAACAGAACGGAATTATAAAGGCATGAAAATATTTATCAGACAGACTTAAATCGAGATTCGCAACCTTTATTCGACGAATCGTGAAACATTCGGGGAAAGGGAAATATACACCGCTAAGCGGTTATTCAATACATCATCCTTCATGTTAAACCAAACAATGTGCCCCTATGCTTGACGTAATGAACCTATAGATCAGCCTTTATTCATACAGCGTGTCCGCCTTGGGCAGATGGGGAATGTTCACAGGGGCAGAACCCTTGTTTTAGGCCTGCAGTAACGTAACCCCAACATGTAGGTGACCCGGTACTCCGTCTTGTGAGGGGAGGGGTGGCCTTTAGCACATTACTCATTCTATGCAGCACAGGTGAAATAAACACAGGGATGACCTAACATTACCATACAGGCCCATATATCAGGAGATGTTTTAACATTAACATATAGGCCCATATATCAGGAGATGTTCTAACATTAACATATAGGCCCATATATCAGGAGATGTTCTAACATTAACTTAAAGGCCCATATATATCAGTAAATGCTATAATATTAATATATAGGTCCAAATATCAGGTGGTAAATATGTTTGTCTGAAAACAGGTTTGGAAGACCCTTAATACATTTTTCACGTGCTTGTTTTTTCAACAGTGGATCATTGATAATGCACTGTCATTTCCAAATATGAACTGTTTAAAGAATAAACATAAATCAATGCTTTCTGCTAATTCTACTAATACTATTTTAGATCATCCAGTGGCAAACTGATACATTTGAAGAGCGGTTAAAAATTATTGGTACTGGGATACCTGAAAGACATTCAGTATAACCTGGTGCTCCAAGTGCGCCTATGAAAAATTACACATATTTGAATAAGCATTTTATTTGTAAAACATTCCTTCTCCTCGGGGAATTTATATAAGAGAAAAAACGTCAGGGTGCACTTCTGAAATGAAATAATCTCATATCCGTGTCAACTTTGGAGTGTGTGTCCTGAAAGAGTTACATCTGCAGCAGTTGAACAACCCTTTGTCAGCCAATCCCCGCATTATACATTATTAAAACACTAATGCTAAAACATCCTCCTATATTTGTTTGAACTTCCTGTCCCAAGTTTGCCCCTGGCTCAGAATAGGCGTAGTTTGTTTACCATCAGCCAGTGTGTGTGACACGATTGGAAAATCGGCACTTGTTTGAGTAAAAATTAAAAGAAAACCGTAACATAAATTGACATAGCATCTTGAAAAAGTGCACTCATAGGTGTCAGTACAATGCAGTGTCTATGTGGGGTGGGGATTCATCACAGCTTGCCCCTGGTTAACGGTGAAGAATAATGCCTCTGGTCTAAATACGTGTGTAAAAACTAATTATTATGATAAATTATATGATTCGCCTATTGCAAAGCCTTTTATTTGACAGAAATATACATCAGTACATCTTGTACATTGTGTATCTTTTCATTTGGTGGTATCTCCTTTCTATCTAATTAATATAAAGTAGACGCCAGGAGTAGATGCTATCTTGCTAAGATGTGATCACTTCTGTAAAAATCTGTACAGTATAAGGTATGTTTTTATGAAAGAACGTGCTTCATGTTTTTGGAAAGATGATTATTTTATAGAATATTATAAAATGGTTCATACTTGGCATAGCAAATATCATAATATAACTTTTTAACTGGCACCTTTAAGGAGCAGTAATCAAAGCTTGGCTCTATTGCTTGAGGCTAAATCCTATTATGGGCACACTGGAAGAAAACCGTACACCCCATAACGAGACATAGGCATCATTTTAAAAGATTTACTTGATTTGACTACTTATCACAATCCTAAGAAAACGTCTCTTTAGGGAAACATGGACTACTTTGTCTGAAAAATGCTAAACCCCTGAACGGCTGTACAGCTCGTCATAATTCAATATCTTGGTAGTAACATTATTTCCTCCTAAATAGCCAGTACTCCTTTTATACCTTTGATTATATTCTTATAAATGATAACTTGCTTGTCAGCTAATTCCTAAATACCCTTATTAAGTTACTGCCTTCATATGCATATTACATTCACCACTATGTAAATTGAATACTAATTACATCACATGTACACATGAAAAACATAAGGCGAAGCAAATATAAAATAAAAGTTCAGTCTAGGGCCCCTGACAGACCTACTTAGCAAGCTCAAAGCAACAGCCCAAAATCTTGCCCACCACTCTTGAATGGGTGACAGGTATGTGAATAGGCCAAGGGTAAGGAGAAGCCTGGTTTCCCATTGTTATACATCACAATCGTTTTTTTTCTACCCCAGCCAATTCTTCTAAGTGGGTGGCAATGATGTAACTGTTTTCCCTCGTCACCGGCTCAGAGTCCTTTGTAACTGACCCAGGCCTAAACGATGGGGCAGAGAGGTGGCGTCTGCTACCCTCCTTAGGACCAGTGTTAACCAAATAATCTACTGTGATGTAATGAAGTAGGCTGACAGATTTGGTTACTACGTCTTTGGTGGAGCCACACTAGACCATCGTTACTGCAGCAGCTTTAAATTTCCGCCTACCCCTAAGGCTATATGGGGTATGAGGGTCACAAATGTCTTAGTCCCTTCAATGTCAGCGTTTCAGTGCTCTACGGAGTGTGAAAGTGAGAGAAGTAATGAGTTTTAACCCATGGGTCTGTGTATGTTTATTCTTTTAACTTGGCTGTATCTTGTATTGAGAGGAAAGTATGTTTGCAATGGAAGTAATGCTTTATGTTTTTGAAAGATGTTGCTTCACTTTGACACAGAGAGAATGGAAAATGAGTAATGTCTAAAAGGGACAAAGAGTGTGAAAACTTAAAGTTCTTGGCGATCCACATCTAAGATGTATCTCAACTAATGTGTCTGTAATAAAGTGCAGCCTTCACAATGTAAGCCATATAGGGCCTATATATTCGGGTTATGATAAGTATACATGCATAAATAACATTACTTATTCGTATTTGTTATTTGGTCTGGCGCTGCGGTGTCTTGAGTGCTATAAAAGTTTATAGCAGAAGCAGCTCAACATATCATTTCTCTAATTCATAAGACACTGTTATACAAACATGAAGTACCAAAACAAAACCAACAGGTCTGCTCTAAAGTGGCTCTTTTTCAAGCATCTGAGTTAGGTGCAATGTTTGTTTCCTTGATATGGGCTCACACTGGTAGGATCACAACTTGCTTTCAAATGGTAAAAGAAATCGCTCATATTCAGCACTATGAGAAAGGTTAAGATTCCATGACAAACGCCCTCCTTCTAAGGTTAAAGATTGTAAGATAAACAGCCTTCCTTACCACCTGCCGAGAGAGGGGGCGACAGAGCATGACGTCATAATGATCAACCTCACGATAAGTAACGAGACTTTGTGAAGAAGAAGACGCTTTTTTGCCAAGATTAGGATATTTTTATTCCATCCGGATGTACACATGCATCATAAAAGTCTCGTCTTAAATGAGGGTGATGTGATACTTTTTATGGCCTGCATGTGAACGTTATTGCGTATGACAACATCCTTATACTTGGCAATGCTTTTATTTTGTAGTTAGAATAGTTGTCATTGAAATGTATATATATTCCGAGGTTAGGAGGGGACGAGATAAATTCATGCAGGATAAGAAGTGGAAGGAAATATTCCAACATAAGCCTATATAATATTATGCCTACAAGCCCCCTCTCTGTAACTGTCTACTTTTGAGGACTGGTCAAAAAGACACATACAAAATATTGTTATTCATTCATATAAAAAAAAATTATCTAAAAAGGGAAATCGTTGGCCTTATAGAGAAACATTAAATCTGTATGTTTCACTAGTTTCCTGAGCTCCACATACATTACAGTTTTAAGATGCCACAGGATTATCAACTAATCCTTTTGTCCATGTCCCAAGCTAAACTCTAGGTCTTCCGCCTCAGCTTTTCTAGATCCACCAACCAACCAACCAAGAATTAACCCTCCCTTCACTTTACTGAATGGCGACTTCAGCTTTTCCTTCATACACAAACCTACATGCTTTTATCCACTACCACTGGATTTATGCTGGTTCCCATCATTAACTAGGCCAATATATACAAAGAAATATTTAACGCCAGCAACAGTTCAGAGGCCTAAAAGGTCATCATGGCTATGCCCGATTTACCCTTTAAGTGCCACTTGCCCTGCTAATACCTTAGGTCAGCAAAGGGCTTAAAGCTGGTCTTTCCACCCTCTCACCGCCTCTTTATTTAGCTCTCAATGGTTACGTAGGTAAGTTTCTACTGTTTACCTTTTGGGTGGCCCCAAAAAACTGCCAGCTTCTCGCGTTTCAGGTGGCAAAGAGGGTGATGGTGTGTGAAGATTGGGCCGAGAGTGGCCGGCATACCAGAGGTGACAGTGCAAACATGAAGCACCAATGGACAACTATTGGGGAAGGTATACCAATGTCCACACCTGGGGAGGCGGGAATCAAGGCAGGGCGCCCTGAAAGGGTTTTCACTTTTTGGCAAGTGTCAAAAGGCTTAGTGTGTAAACTGGGGGCATTGTGGACTGAGCCAACAGGAGGTGTATCTGTGTGCACTGTTTGTTTTTGAGCTGCTCGGATAATGTGGTGGAGGAACTACTCCAACGTCTGAAAGAACAAGTGCCTAGCCTCTATTTTATATTATTCATCTATTTATCTAATTTTACAAATATCCCCCACGTAGTCTTTACTTTAGAATTGTAACGTAGACTCGAGATGTCCTCAGTCATTCAAAGGTAAAATGTCATCCTAGGGTTGGAGAACGTGCATGCTGGCCTACAAGGCATTGTCTATCCATCTGATCCATATTGGAGGCGTCAACGAACAAAATCAAATAAAGGATTCTTTGCGCAGGTGCAACAATTAAACCCAGGCTTATAGATAATTTGTAGCAAATCTTCAGACCTTGCACCTTATTACGTCACATCACAATCTGTATAGTGAAATAAGATTATCCCTCGTTAACCCGTTGGTCATGCTTCACTGGTCAAGAACGGGTGATAAAGGGCTCATCGTTGATAACACTTCAAAGGCTTTTCAACTTCACCTGAGAGTATTGTTAGGGGGTCATGTCCATCTGCACACATTTCTGTATTGCTGTGGGAGGTCTGTCCTTTTCTAAATATAATGAATCGCTACAAAAGGATTTATAAAGAAACAGTATAGTAAAGAAGTAGCACATTGTACGTGGAATTGAAATTGTTTGCTCCCAATGGATGGGAAAAGGCAAATGTTTTCAATAAAGCCCATTTGCACATTTCTAATCCAGTGTTAATTTAACTTAAATCCTAATTATGTAGATTCTAAAAGTTGGACAGTCTGTCCTATTCAACATCGTGTTAGCTTACTTCGCTCCCCTAAAAGCTATATATGGAAAGCCAAATGAGTTTAGAATGTTTCTCTTCTGGTCAGAGAATTAGATCAAAGAATTTCTCAGTTTGCTGAGGAAGGCCACTGTGAAGTAAAGAAACATTGGTGCAGGCCTGCATCGAGTCCAAGTGAACTGCTATTAGGAAGAACAACATTGACTGGACGCACACGGCTAGACTTGGCCAAGTCACACTTTTCAACTATACCAGCAATGTTTATATTTGATTCATCGGATTATAGTAAATCTAGAGATAAGCACTTATTGAAATACCTAAATCAATAATAATCCAATCATTGGCAGGCGTGTATGATAATAGGATATTTCTCGAGGGAATGATAGATATTAATTCTTGATTGACTAATATGGATTAAGCTTGGTGCCTTCTACACGTCTAAATCAATAACCCAAGTGTAGATGCCGTATTCCCATACAATGAATGCTCCATAAACTACCTCTTCCCTACCTATACCAAGTCATTGATTCCTATTCTGCTACAAAAACAGTCTCAAAGACATTTAGTAAATATTTAACTAATAAAGTGACGTTTGAGGATATTGCTCCGGTCGGATATTGAATCAGGACAAATAAGTGTAGATTTTACGGGGCTCGAAGAATTCAACATTGACAAAGGGGAATTTATCGGCCGGCTTATATACATGTAATATAAAGCGGATTTATAGCTGTAAAATGAAAAACAGACACAATGCATTAAACAAGTTGAGAATAGAAAATAGAAAAGGAGAAAACCATCCTACTTTCTACTGCTCACTAATACTGCTATCAGAGTAAGAAGAAAGATTCCAATTACCAACTGACATTTTGAATGGTTAATGATATATGCACCCATATTTGATGTAAGGGCCTGAGAGTGGGAAGTCTCAGATTTTGTGGGACAAAGCCGGAAACAGAGGCCCAAACCCTATCATTATCCGTTCACTATTTACGTTTTGGCCTAGCACCAGTGGCGTCTAACCGAAAGCACACATTATCCCATGTTTACAAAGACATTAATTATCTCAAAAAACCTTAAGTTACATACCAATTACCAGATTTATCCAGGACATGATGTACCAAATGATTCAAAAACTATATGTGAATTATATGTTTTGGAGGAAATGGCAATGATCTTTTTATTACATGCAATTTTTGCTTGATAATGGTTGGTATTCCAACCTAGACATGTTTATCCCATCTTTGATACTATTTATCTACTTATTCCCGAGGCAAGTCCATAAATCAAAACAAAAATTATTGAAATTATATTCCACTCTTTCTTAATTCATTTTATCAAAATACCTTCATATGCCTATGAATCTTTTAGAGAAAAAGATTGGGAGTACAACAATAGGTATTATTTGAAATCTCTTCAATATTCATGCAACACAGGAAATATGTTTTGAATTGTGGAAATGTAGATTTAAAAAAACAGAATTATTTCTTACAGAAAAGACAGTATTGTCAGAGTTAACAATACTATAATATTATTAAAACCATTAATCTTCCAAACTATGAAAAGCAAAGTAGAATATAGTAGAACTACCATGAAACTCAACTCTACAAATGAAACCAAATTGTTAATTAACCCACTTAACAACAAGCTGTATTTACACAGGCCCCATGGTCCACAGTCATTTTTGTGAGGCGTATCATATAGACTTATTGTAACCTGTGCTGACATGTCTCCAGTGCCTGCTGACTGCCTCCAGTAGGCAGCCTTTGTTGTAGCTGTGTTAATGACTCCAGGGTTTACCTAACGACTTAACGCCTTCTCCAGGGGCTTAATCCTCCCAGCTACAGGAGGAGCTGCTAAAGGTATGGGCTGGGATTAAGTACTACTCCATTGGCTTATTGTCCTTCTGGCTGGTGGTGTGGGAGGGCAAAGAATGTGATCCGACTTACCCTCAGAGAGGATTGAGCATTTGAAAAACAGGGTCACTGGTCCATTTTGTTTTGTAAACATTCAAAAGTTGCACTTTCTTGAATGTGAATAAAGGCAATGGATAGACGTTTGGAATGATTAAGGAGCCAGTTTGATAGACAATTTAATCTGATCCAAACTTAAAATAGTGTTAACCTCCCCTATTATCCTCAAGTTGATATTTCTCATTTTTTAAAGAGACAGCTCTTTGAATTAATGAATGTTATATCTATGCTTTGAGATATTTTATCGATGATTGTATGATTATTGTGCAATTTATAAACTTAGTTGTTTGTTATAAACGTCTTCTTTAAACAACAAAAATGTAACTATACAGCTTTTAAATTTTGAACAAGGCTTAGTGCCTGATCCGCCTGTGGTAATCTTTTATGTTTGGTTGTACATTTGAAGATCCACTTCACTGTTAATTTGAAAAGTCCCATCTTCCTGTATGGATAAACTTTTTCAGTGAAGGCAAAACTTGAATTACTTCATAATTTCAAAACACTTCATGTAGCGTGTTTACACTCACTATAAAGCGAATCTATGTATCCTGAAAAAGGTTGTGTACAAGATAGATACAGTTAAGGTAAGTCACTTTAACTTTCAAGTGGCAATCTGAAATCATTTGGCTACATTTACAGCATTCTGTGTGGCTACTAGTACATGGACTGACAAAACCCCTCACCTCTCCATGGGGAACACATCTATAGATTCTGTGCTGGCTTGCTCTACGTCAAGGACCAATTGAGACTCTCAGTCACAGAGACTGATAGATCTGAGGGGCGTTTAGAATTGACAGGACCCTAAATAGTCTATTTGAGGGTAAAGTTGGTCACTGTGTGGAAGATAGGGTCGTCATGGGTGACGGGGATGGCAACAGGTGATGGGCGTTGAAATGTAGGGGAGGGGGCAGATATTCTCTGAAATTTACGCTGTAGAACTCCCAACATGTTCTACTTGGTTCTACCATACCTCAGTGATTTTCCTTATAATTATGTTAGTACTTTATCATTCTAATTATTGCTGTTTATATTGGGTGCTAGAAGACCTTAGCTTTTAATGGATAAGTGATTATGTCCATTCCGTTTTGGGGAGTATAATTATTTCTTTTAACTTTTAAACATTGACGACTCGGTTCCCACTCCATGAAATTTTCAAAAATTCCCTGATAGGTAATGTCCCATACATATGTTATTGCATTACACATACTGCCTCTTTTCTATGAAACCTCCTTTTTTTGATCACCAAAACGGTACAACAGACCTCCCGCACATTCCAGTGGTACTTCCATACACCAACCTTTCCAATTAAACCCATTGCAACCTCAACAAATGTGCAAAGATCGACCACAAATTGAGTTCTCGTTATTCCTACATGCATACCTCAAGCACCCCTTTTACCCACACAAAGGCCTCTAGTGTAAAGGTGTGGTTACTTGTCTTACACCATCAGACCTATCTATAGCCGTGTATGATGCTTCAAATTCTATGTCGCAAAATCTGAGTGTACACAGTTCCCCAATCTTCGTGTCAAGAGGCGGTCTGAGTGGTGCCGCAGTAACAAACAAGAGTTCATTTTTATGTCAATTATAAAAAAAAGATCAATTATTCGGTGCAACGTGTGGAAACACACGATGCCTTTTATTACTTAAGCCCCATACCCACTATGCGATTCGAATTTGAGGTAAGTCGGCCGACTGATTCAGTGCTAAAATCAGCCGATTCTACCCGAATGATTGGCCGATTTTAGCACTAGTTTATATCAAACATGTATACATATTTCAATATCGTATGTATAATTATACATACTGATTAGTTAACTGAATTGGTGCAAAACTTGGCCGATTTTTTGGAAGTAGTTGGCCGATAGTGGGTATAGGGCTTTAGGTGAATACACAAACCAAAACATAAACCACAACAGATGGTAACCCTGACGCCAAAATAGGGACACATTTTGGGGCTTGTTACAGAGTCCTTGGGAAGGGCAACACAGGATACCCTGTGTTTGGATCCTACACATAAAGATGTACGAGTGTGGGTGTTGTTATTTGAGAACAAACCTATCTTTACTGCATGGTTGAAAGTACAGGGGTGTAAACTTCTATTTAAAGTTTGGTGAAATTGTTATAATGAAAAGTTCCTCCTTCAATTTGGTATAGATTTGACGCTGTAGCCTCTACTATACTCTACTTTAATCCAAAGTGAAATCAAAAGTTAGATTGAACGTTTTGCAAACTGGCGAACAAACACAAAACCCACTGTGAAGGATGTAGGAATGGCAGTAAATAGATTTACCAAAAGCAAAGAAAGTATACAAAGGCCTTAAGTCGGACTACCCCTATAAATACCCAGCTATCTACTGGGCCTTTGCCAAACCCGTCAAATAACTTGCACTATATATCGCACATACCTATCAGAACAACGTGAATTGGAATGTATCCAAAGAAATGATGACCTTCACTAAAAGAATATTGATCCTTAGAAATGTCCCATATCTCATGGGTATGGAATGATGTCACAAGTTTTATGAATATCCCAGTTTTGCACGTTCATGGGTTCCTTTGCCATACGTAATACCTATTACATTAGTTTTCTTCGTTCAATATATTTAGTCTCTGTTGGTAGGACTGGTATCGTTCTTGGATCTCCGAGATCCCTTCCATCCCTAAATCCATCTGAGAAACAGTGTCTCCTCTTGACCACTCATACAAAACCATATTAACCTTATTGGTATACAAAACAAATTATGAGAAGTCAAATTGTTACATTTGTATTTCAATTAAACCCATAGGCATAATTATTATGTCAGGGGCGGATCCAGATATTTTTTTAAAAACGAGACGCCCTATTATAAAGTGTATGCTGGACCTACGAGGCCGGGAATTTTTCCAGTAAAAGAATGAATTTGTCCAAAAATAGGGGGCACAAGCCCTCTACGCCCGATCCTCATTCAGCCCATAATTATGTATTATAATATTATTATGATACATATGGCGTGAATCGTAATATGATAATGATTTACCTATGTTACAAACATAGTAAACTTGCACAAAGACCATTAAATAACTCAAGAGAAGATCCTAACTTACCCCCTGGTCGGGTCGTAGGTGGGTCGTTGGGGCCGGTACCCTAGCCGATGGCGTTGCGGGGCGGGTGACGTCGGACATGACGCCGTCGACAGGAACGACTGCGACGACCCGGGCGAGTCGAAATAGGCGTCATCGTCGTCGTTCCAAGCGTTGCCATGGATACCACTATCCGTGTCGTCATTGAGGGACGCTGGAGGCGACGTCGGCGACGTTGGTGACATTTCGGCGGCTGCGTCGGCATATTCCTGGAGGCGGCGGGTTAGGTACTCCTCGAACATGGGGTCCAGGGTGGGCACGGTGGTCGGGGACTCCATACTGAAGGAGGGGTGGTTCCTCGTATCTCAAAGACAGATGGATATGGTGGAGTCCTACTGGCTAATCAGAGACCGCATGTGTAGAGTACATTTGGTCCCTTTAGCTACACAAGTTCCAGGTTAATTGTATTGCCGGCAGTGGCCAAGGGTCCAATTAGTATGAGCTTGGCTTTATCGAGCTTTATGAATGGCTCTAGAGGACACGTCCGAGCCTGTGTTGTTTTTATATCATTGTCCACATGTGCAATGTTGTTTATACAAGTTTATACCTACTGGAGGTACGCCCATCAAGCCGTGCTCTCAGCTATATATGATTTTCCTTTGATCTAAGAGAGCTCTTCTCATGTGTGGTACCTCTGATTCTATACTTGGCACCTGATGCCCAGCGCGTCCAACCGAATATCCGCCAATCTCTGCAGAGGGTGTGTGTTATATAAGTTTCCATGCATGAAGTGCGCACGTTTCCTACAGGTGTGTAAAACTGTCAGGAGGTGTGACAGGTTGTGAGGGGTGTGTGAACAATCCTTGGAGCTGCGTTTCAACACCTCTTTGAACGTTTTCGTCGTGCCAAGCTTATCGTCCCCGTGGATTTCTCAATAGTGAAAGGTTGGCAATTCAACTTTAACAAAAGAGAAATTATGTTGCATATATAATGTCGTCTTTAGAATTAATATGACACTGTTACACTAGCTCAGGAATGTGTCATCTAAGCTCCGAATATTATCCAAAGTTAATACATACCCAAAATACCAAACAGGCATAATGGGTTCCTACGAAAGACGAACCTGGAAGCATGCATATATAACTGCACGCATCTAGTGCTATCCGAAAATCTCAGCAATCAGCCAAAAGATCTCAGAAACCTATTGGATGCTCCATCGGCGATACACAATGCTTACACTCCTGTTAGCACCACAGCTTTAATTCCTGCTGCAGAACGCTGCGCGTCCCGACGGCTACCTGGGCATTAGTACGACCCCCTCAGAGTCCGCCCGGAGGTGAGAAAACTTCCCGGTGTGTATGGGACGTCAGCGCCACTCACGGCATCAGTAACACATAGCACAGCTTCAGAACCGAACTTGGCTCTGAATCTTTGAATGACAAGTGTAAAACTAGTTTAAGTTCTCACATTCCTCTACTGTTTCTGTGATGAAGCATAATATTATCATTTTGTTGTAAATTAATAAATCATGTATCAGTGATGTTTCATATGCATCCTCAGTATTAGATTGAATTCCAATGCTTAATCCTGTGAGATTAATTCCGTAATTCCTATATGGAATACTGTATCCTGGTAACGACTGCGTCCGAGATGAAAATCGTTAACGTTATCACAGAGTACCTACTCTAAAATCAATTAGAGATGATAATTTCAATGAAAATCGATGTAATCTTAATGCCTCCTATTCACAGGTTATCACTCCATGACTGTCGTTCCAATACACAGCTGATATGTCCCGTGTTTGTATTGATTGCGTCCTGAGACCGTTGGCATTCCACCCCAGGCGGTTGTGTGCTTTAAAACTGCCACCGAATAGTTGGGGAGTCTGTGACCGTCCTACTAATGAGGCACAGGTAGGCTGGGCTCCTTGTTCCACCTACTGCGCCGCAGACGCGATATGAAGTGACCACTGTCCAGTCCAACTGACCACCCCAGACCTACCCATCACCATAGGGGGGTTGCTGATACACTACACCATGTCCTTAATCCGTCTTTTGTGCCATTGTAGCTCTGAATATCAGAACAGGTGTGTCTGGGAGGAAAATACAGAATACTCCACTACCTGTGGCAATTCAATCAGTTCATGGTATTTTCCTCAGGTGTAAGTCTTCCTCCTGTTCCTCCGTTCAGGTAAGTGGGAATCAGCTCTCGGAGGTGGCCCTCCCTGTCTGCCAGGTGTCTATGTATGCTCCACGGCGCCCTGCCTCCATGCAGGACCTACCTGGCCTCGTGCCTACCACCCCTGCCCGACCAAGCGTCCACAGGTGTACAATGTACCTGGGTAACCACGTGTGGAGGCCCCTACGCCCTCCCACTGCGTCCCTGTCAGGTATCAAACCACTGGCAGTAGTTATAAGTAGGAATGTATGTATACACGGGCTGACGCTATACCTTTAATAGTGCCAGTGTTATAAGCGTCAGATGTATAAGATTAAAGGACCTAAGCGTTTTGTCTATATACTTCGCAGTATCTGTAGTTTGCTTGATGACCGTGCTACATGGTGTAGGGTTTTGTTGGGGCCACTAGGGGGGAAAGTGGCGCTACTGTGGATGAGGTAAAATATGCTAGCGCCACCTGTAGGGATGCCGCAGGGGGTGCTGGGATACGTAACGATGAGCCGTGACGTCATGAAGGATCGTTATGTCCCATCGGGTGAAAGCGAAAGCCTGTCAACAGAAAGGGTGAAACGTTATGACCGAAAATGTGTGAATTCTGTTTAAAGGTTTATGATGCAAGTTAAACAGGTTCAAGGTTTGGCCATTTATGTTTAAGCTGTGAACCTGCGTTACCTCTAAAAGATCTGTATTAGACGTTAGAATGAATGATCATTATAACTTTCAAGTTTGAATTGAAAGGAATTATAATTTTTCTGGCATGGTGCCATCGGGGTAATCATGTTTACAACTATTTTTCATTCATTTAGAAAATGCGGAGATAAAACCAATCTAGCTACAGGCATAAGCTGAAATCCGAATCTAGTTTTCAAATAGTGAATACATGCGTGTACTTGATTTTAAAAGCACTGATTATAGTTATAGTTTATAGACATTGGTCTTCATTTGACTAGTTTTGTTTGAACTTCCAACCTTGCATGATTTTGGAAGTTAGCTGAAACATGGTGTCTCTTCAAGTTTACTCTTTCAATAATCCTATGGCATGTACCGTAAATGTCACCCTGGCTATTGACATAATTACTCGTAGTACCGTTTTATGAACCCAATGACCCTTTTATTGCCCTCTCAATGCATCCTAGCTGTTGTTATCACATTTGACATGGATCACCTATCCCCAAGGAGACACTCACAGGTGATAACGTCCCTTAAGGTTAATACAGATCTAGAGCATGTCCATATAACATATCGGAGATAGATAACGGGTGGTGCCCCCTGTTAGAAGGTAAGAAAAGATGCATTTCACTCATACTCAAATTCAAAATTCTAAAAAAACAAAAGACGAAAGGTTATACATGAACAAAAGAGACTGATAATGTAATACATTCAATTGATATCCGAACAAAGTTTCGGATATTTCACAGAACACCTGAACTCCTGTTAGAGATGTAATTGAAGTCTATTAGGATAAACTTTTGTACACTAAATTGGATTATTTAAAAAAACCTAAGCTCTGGCGACCGATATAATTAGATTGATGTTTCAGTGAGGTTAAAGGTACCACTTTGATACATAATAAAGGGGCATGCCCTTGCCCTGGTTGAGAGACGTTTGCATTGTTCTTTTATGGACAATGGTGGATCATGTCTGTTGGCCTTTAAGATAGTTTGTCGACAATTTCTCCTCATGAAATAAATTGGCATACTGTTTGTTGGATGTGAAACATAATCTAGGAAACGTATCTGATCATATTTTATGGTAATCCTTAATTGTGGAATCAAGTCGTATAACTTTGTAAAATAAGTTTGAAAAATACACTTATTGAGGGGAGAATTAATTAAGTGTATTAGTCTTCTCTCATCGCAAATAATTAGCCGTGTACCTACATCTCACTTAACGCCCAGACTTACTGGCGCCACTGTTATGGTGTCTGTACATTACGGCAACACGAATGTGTAATTTACCATGACCAAATCCTGTAATTAGCCAAATCACCGTTAGGATCATTATGTTACTGTTATCATTTAAATGAGAGTCAACACACTGTCATACCTGGCAGTGTGTTATCTGAGGGGTAACACTTGCCAAGTATGAAAATAATTGAGTAATTATCTCTAGTTCAAATGTTGACACTAACTTTATAACCTTAACTTAACAGGTTTTTGAGTTTAAATGAATGCAGACCAAAGTAATTACACGAAGGAATGTTATGAGTAACATAAAGATTAAACTGAGATCTACAGGTAGTACATACCTTCACATAATAGTTTATACCATTTTAAAGCCTATTTCTATATTCCCTTTAAGTGATTCTGGTTTGAGTGTCTATGCCAAATCATAAACAGAGCTGCAGGTTCAGTTCACAAATAACTGGCATTCTAAATGTCGCTCCTGAAGGTGTAGGTATGGGTTTATAATAGTCCATGTCCATTTTCTTAAATTCGATCAAGACAATTAGCATAATACATGTTCGTCCAGATTCACTAGAGACATCGTGAGGCAAAGTTAAGAACTACCATTACAGGGGTGCGTTCCAAACTAAACTGCGTTTCAGGCCGTAAGTCCCTGCGACATTGGAGATCATTTACATACGGACATTGCAAGGTGAAGAGTTACGGAGGGGGTCCACGTCGCATCTCCCCTGTTGTTGGCAACTTGTGCTTGGTGCATATTTCATGAAGAACACACTAACCCCTTATGGTCTTGAAAAGTATTGATAAGTTATAAAAGCATAAATAATTAATCAAAGAATGCAAAATATTAACAAAAGATTATATAGAAAATTACATCACAAATTGCTCTTTCTTCACATACTAGAATTATGAGAAATAACATGGAATTGACAACATAATAGTCAATTGAAAAATCGAATTGAGGGTACTCATGCATGACTATGATCTCAGGACCTCTGATCTTTGGACCCCTTGGTCTCTGGTGCCATTCTGTCTGCCTTCTATAATTGGCCTAATGGTCTATGGCGCCATGGTCTACAGCTAGAAACGCAGATGGCCTCCAACTCATGGAGTAAATGACATGCTTGTGTTTCCAACATCATAAAACTTAAATTATAAAAGTTAATGTGTTTATGGAATAATGTAAAGGTTGCAAAACATATCAGCTTTATTGTCATCTTTTTTTATGCATACATTTCCAAGATTTCACTGGAAATTTAGCCATTTTATCGGTATTACTCTGCCCTTATGACTACCTAAATAGGTGTCATATCTTTTCTTCCCATATGCCCTGTCTGCAACCACTTTATGATTATCCCAGAGGGACCTTGCAACGATTTTTCATTAGATTGTAGAGAAGGGGGTCCACCAGATTACATAAGACGACCCCTCCACTTGATACTTTGCAACCACAGGATCGTAAATATGTAATATATTACATACGACCAACGATACGACCTATTACTCATTCCATATGTTACATTGGAACGCACCCCAGGTCCATTACTATTCGGGGGTAGGAAAAACTCTGTGACTCTCATATTCACTCCATGTCCATACACTACGACTGTAAACATAAATACACGTAACGGCCTCTCATCGTGGCTCCGATCGTAGTGTCCCTACTGGGGGCTGGGGTCATAGGTCACAGTTTGGGTAGGGAGTAGGGGGTGAAAGGGGAGGGGGGCGGTACACATGATTCTTCACAGATACACCCTTCTCTATAGAAATGGGTGACACTGGGATATGATATGCAGAGTGTACACTAAGTTACAAATTTGAAAGGGATATGATATATAGCAACTGTCACTTATAAAGCACCTTATATCTGCAGATGTTTTTCCCCTCAATATAATTCACTTGCTAGATACAGCTATACATTAATATAGTTGTGCTTTTTATTTGTGATAATGTACATGTATGTCAATCTGATTGCACGCTGTTTTGAAATAAAGCTAGAACCTACTTCTGATGTCATTTATTAATTTCAAGGAGTCGGTTCGGAATGTTCGCTACATCAATTGCTAAATTTTTTTTTCAGTAAGTCTGGAGAAAAAATAAGAAATACACATAAGGGTTTTAATTGAGTTTTTTTCAAAGGCAATCCCAAGGTTGATATTTTCGTGGATATTTGTAGTGTTGTAAAAATGTTATAAAACTGGAACAGAAACAGAGATAAGATATGGCAGGATGACTTTCAAGTTTTTGAGTGGTTTCTTGCTTCCCAGATTCCAATCTGTACTTTCTACTATAGTATTGGGTTGATTTTTATCTTTTTATCATATCAGAAATGTATATTTTATGCAGGGGACAATAAAAGGACATACACTCAGTGCCCCATGATGGGTTGGGTTGTAGGCGGACATGGGTGGGCCTACACAAACACCTTCCATCAACCGCTTCAGTCTGTCCAAACGCCCCCTCCCGGAGGGTACCTGGATTCAGTGTTGTGATACCTCAATACCAATGACCTAATGGGCCAGGGACCTGATACTATGTGTGGCAGGGGTTTCAACTTTGATCAGTCTCGTCAACCATTGCATTAGGGAGATTCTCAACCTCGCTTGCATACCCTGGTGGTAATTTGTATAGCCCAGTATGTATCATTGTTTTTCAAAGGGTTATTTTTCTACATTGAACAGTGTTCGTTTTTTGGTTTCTTTGCTATTTTTTTTTGCAATGGAAAACAAATTAATTCGCTCAAGATCAAACTTGTATCATACTGCCTATTCCAACATTTTCTAATTGCAATTCAATTAAACTGAAACAGGTAGAGTTAAAGCTTACCAATTTTCTGCAGAAGTATGTTTCATATCGAGATAGTTATATCACTTTATAGATCACTAGACCACTTACAGGATTCTTATGCAATAATAATGATAGTGTATGAAAGAAAGTTCAACAAAGAATACAGGATAACATCTTTCAGCAAACGAAGTTCTAAAACTCCTAAATTAGTTTCCAACTTCAATAAAATGTCAGACTATAATGAAGAAGAGCTACAGTAACTTGTTGAGTAAACAAGGTACTGTCAACCAGTACTGTCACTGTCACAGGTGGTAGTGACACACTGACAGCAGGACTCTCTGTTGGTATTCAGTCTGCTGTAGACATGGTGTCAACTGGTGAAACCATACCCAGGAATGTATGCAGCAGAAACAGAAGAAAGACATCTGTTGGACATCACCTTTGGCATTGTTTGGGCGGTGCACGGACAGGGTGCAGTCCCCAGGCCCCGGCCTATACATAGCGTCTTTCTAGGAATCCTATTTTCTTTTGCATTAAGGTTTATAGCATTGAAAATGACGTATCTATACTACAAATTATCGTCAGCTGTACTACATTACACATCATAATTCAGCACTGTGACGTATTCGATTATAATAGGAATCTTACATTCTCTGCACTTTCTAACCTACTTTGGAAGTTTGAGGGACTGTCTGAACTGAACTCACAAGTATTTTATTTGTATTACTTGGTGTTTGAAGACTAAATTTGGAAACTAAATGGGGTATCATTTACCTATGTGTGTAGTATTCATCAAATGTAGCCAGTCAGAAGTCTGAGGTGAAATAATGGAATATTACCATTTTGAACAGGTTTTTATGAAATGCCATCTGGGTGCTGGGCAGTAATTTGAATTCTATTATAGAATTGTTGCTTATTTCTTGTTGTCAGAGACTGAATAAAGTCATCATTTAGCATAATTATTCAATGTTTAATCAAATTAAAAGCTTAGTATTTAGTTAGATATAAAGGTCATATCAGGGGCATGATCAGCCAGACTTTTGTACATAGTCCAAAGATAATTTGTCAATTCAAAGGCAGAAATGCCTCAAAGTATCTGAAACTCATAGGAAGTTTCTAGGTACATTTCCGTCCAATAATATATACCAATTATTCTTGAAACATGTGTCTTTTATAGTCCAAGACCTTGTAAAATCTTGATATATCCATTGATTGCTATTTACTGCAGTGACATTATTTGTCTTGATAAAAAACAAAATACAGGCTCCACATTCCCATGTATTTCATTCGTGATATACCTGATTCCTTTATTATAACAACATATCAAGGTCAATTTATTATCAGCGCACAGCTTGCTGAATCATTGTTCATACATATTTGTATAATTCCGATGGTTTTCTGAACAGATATCAGTTGTCAAATTATCACAAATCTATGAAACATATAAATCGTTAGTGAATAGTTTGACGCTTTCTGTAGACTCCTTAGTGTAACCCTGTTAGAATAGACTGATGGGGTGAATAACTCAGACCCTGGGTCAGGTTACTGCTCGTCCTGGGATGAGTGACTGAGGGGACTCAGGGGGTGGGTCAGGTGTAATGTATTATGTATAGCCGGCGTCAGACGCGGGATACATGCCTATGACACATACTTCAGACTTAAAGTACACCATTTATGTTCTAATTGCATGACCCCTTTGATTCAAATTAATTTTTGTTATAATACAATGGAAGTGTATGTTCATTACCTATAAATGTAATCAGAAAATGAAAACTAAAGAAACATATGAATTAATCAGTTTACTCAAGGTTTTGGAAAACCCAAGTTCAAAAGCTAATAAATCACAGACCTCGGTTATTTTGATACCGAACATCTTGGAACTATACGTTATTCATAGGGATTTTTGGTATGACATCCCCTTCCCTTCTAACCTTTTAGGATCAGCCTCTGACAAAAATTTAGCCATCTAGTACTGTCATAGATACTGAGTTGCACTGGAGTTGTGAGTGCTTTCTGACTATGCTGACATCAGATCTCGACAACCTTGTACCTAGCACTGACCTGAAATACGAGGTTATGGTCTGTGTATCATTTGAACTATGCCTGTTTGTTTATTACTACAGCCTGGCCATTTCCTGTTCGGTGGTTAATGCCGCGTCCCCACTTGGCCGACTAAAATTTTAGTAGCCCGGCGATTAACTTTAGTCGGCCGACGACCAAGGAATTAGTATGTCGCCGGGCGACCAACTGTTCGCCGACGACTAAAAAAATTAATCGCCACGTTGGGACGCGCCCGGCGACCAAGTGAGAGCGACTAAGGTAGTTAGTCGTCGGGCGACTAAAGAAGATACCCGGTCGATCTTTGTCGCCGGCGAAGTTTGCGGGCGATTAAAAAAGTTTGACATGTCAAATATTTTGGCCCAAAAACAGGGCAATTAAGCAGTTAGTAGACGTGGCGGGGGATTAATTTTGGTCGCTCAAACCCACACAGGACCCAAGTCGGCACGTTGGGACGCAATTCAAATTGTAGTATGTCGTCGGCCGATATACTAACTTATAGCCATTGGGTCCACCAATCGGAATCGAGGCTCAGGTCATGTGACCGGCGGCAAGCCGTACAAAAGTAGGTCAACATGGCGGGGGAAGAAGCGTCAACATCGGCGGAGAAGAAGGCCAAAAAGAGCATCGCCCCAAGGTCTTATCGCCGGTCCGGCCACATTTGGACACTACAAGATGAAAAGACCATCATCGCGTGGTTCCGGGCGAACAGACTGTTTTACAAGACGGACCACAAGCACTACCGCAACACCCCGAAGAAGACACGAATGCTTGGGCGATTTTCGGACCGAATTGGCATACATCGTAAGTAACCCTTATTATCGCTCATGGAAAATGACTGCGAGTACAACTTATTTATCATCCCTTCATTATATGTAGTGTTGAAATGTATATGTTAATGATTGATATGATTGATGTGTTAACTATGTCGGTAAATTGAAGTCATCAATTATGTATTCAGCTTAACTTATGTCCCATACCCATTAGACAATTATACCGGCGGCTGGCGATGGGAAAAATCACATATGTAGCCCCTGCGCGGACCCTCTAATTTTTATAGACATTAATCGATAAAAAATAAGTGTATATACTTGGTAATTGTTGTTTGAAAATAACTTCATTAAGAGGGGGAAATCAAATTATTGAAATTTATTGTGCAAATTTAGGCGAAACAGTAAGCAAAGCTATTCTGGGAGAATAAACACTAGGCTATTCTTCTGACGAGAGTAGGTGTTAAATATCAAAAAAAATAATACCATTATTAAACATTAACATGAAATGATAGTTTTTAAATTTGAGATGCTAAATGGTAACAAGTGAGGTTCAGTTCTATAATTTAGACAATTGAAAGTATTTCCTCAAAAAAAATAATCTCTCTATATAAAAAAACATTATCTCCTGGAGAAAGAATGAATTGTTTCACATTATATTATACTGAAATCAAACAAAAAATATACCAGGTCCATCATTTCGTTTAAAATACAAGAAAACAAGAAATAAAGATTTTATAAATATCTTAATTGGCATACATTAAAAAGATTTTACAATAATCACATTTCATATTGTTCTTATTGACTAATTCGAGGAGAAATATCTTCTTTGGAGAAATGCTGAGTCTGCATTTCTTATTTTGATTTTTTAATTCGCAAGCATAATCCCCAATACATGTTTTTTTAATTTCAAATAACAGTTCTAAGTAAGTCCATGAACGACAAACTACTTTTAACTTTATGATGTACGTACCCTAATTAAATACACTCTGTATAATGTACATCGTCCGACGATATACTAAAAATATTTTGTTTCATATTGCAGCCGACCTAATCATCAAGAGGTGGAGGGGGTATCGGTCACAATACACGAGACACCTGAACGCGCCGGAGGAAGTAATTTCCAAACGGAAACAATGGCTGTTTCGGCGCCTGACCTTCCTGGACAAGTACTCAAAAAAGTCCAAGAAGGAAAAAAGTGCTGTAAGCTAACAACATAACCTCTTTAAGCGGTCTCAAATTTGTAAATTCATTCTGAATAACATAATAAGTCGTTTATTGCAGTGTGGCGAGGATTGCGTTACCAGCATATGATTCATTATTTCATTAACAATTCATAATTTCAAAAGTATGTTTGACTACTTAACAGTGGTACTTAAATTGTTGATTGATTATGTTTTCACACTGATAAATAAAAATAAATTTAATATATAGGCCTAACGTATTGTAATAATTTAAAAAAAAAAAAAAAAAAAAGATGGTTCTGGATGTTACATTCCCATATCTACACATAAATAAATTGCAAAATTTTTTTTTTTTGCTTTTTTTAATTAATTTTCCCAATTATTAATACATTTTTTAAGGCTTTCAATCTATGAATAATACCAGCTATATATTTCCTAAACGTTGATATGTTTTCTTTACACGATTGTGCATTAATTTCAAACATTATTTTTTAATTGAAGGCGTCAACTTCATCTGGAGCGGGAGCCACCACCAGATCACGGTCGCAGAAACGACAAAAAGAGGGAGAGGGGCACCACTCACAGTCCCGTAGAAAAGTGTCCGAGCCATCGACAAGCGGTGCCGGTAAACCACCCAAGTCTCAAGTCAAGGACGACGACTGCGACGAGGACTCGGACGACGGCCATTTCCGGTCTGGGTCCAAGTCGCAGTCAAAAAAGTCAGAAGCCGCAACAAGTCCGTCGCCTACAGTAAGAGGCAAGGTGGACAAGGACGACGAAGACAAGGACTCTGACAACGGCACACTCCGGTCAGAGTCCAAGTCCAAGTCACAACCGCCGCCGGCCAAACGAAGTCGTTCAGCTAAACAACAACCCACTGGGCCCCTGGACGACGACGATGCCGACTCGGACGACGGCTACTTCCGGTCCGGGTCGACATCAACGCCAGCAGCTCGGCGCAAGGACGACGAAGACAAGGACTCTTTTTTTTTTTTTTTTTTTTTTTTTTTTTTTTATTGTTCAAATCAACATCACGTCAATACATGTTCTTCCAGTCGACAGGTGAAGAGGTAATATAAATGAATTATGAGGTAGATACAATGACAACGAATAATGAGATGAAAGATATCTTTGACGCTTTAGCCATATTCCAATTCGTACATAATATAAAAGTATCCTGGTCATTTCAAACATGTCTGTCCAATATTATACATGTACATTAACGTCCATATATAATTTTGGTTACTACGGCCTTAAATTTAACCTTAGTGGTGGAGCGTTGTACTTCTTCCGGGAGTCTATCCCATAGAGTCACTCCACGAGAGAGTGGACTTTTGAGAAACTTTTCATAATTCCTTTTAGGGATTTTAAATTTGACCTTTCTCCTGCTTCTAAGGTTAACATCTGGCCTAGTCATGTCTAACAATTCCACTTTGGTGCTTAGCCTATACATAAAACAGCAAATATGTTCATCACGTCGTTTAACAAGGGGAAATAATTTGTATTTCATAGAAAGTTCATCTACTTTCAAAGTTGGGTTAACCTTATTATCTATAATTTTAATTGCCTTTTCATGTAGTTTATCGAGCCTATTAATTTTCACAGCAGGACCAGAGTCAACTATATGATCTGCATAGTCACAAATTGGTAAAATGGTCTGCTTATAGATTTGATTAGCCTGTGAGGGGGTTATAAAACGTCTAATCTTACCAAGTTGACAGATCCTATTATTAACTTTGTTGCATTTAGTATTTACATACTTTTCAAACTTAAGACTATCATCTATTATGACTCCTAAATAATTATAACTTTGTACAGTGTCCAATGATTGATTCATTAGGCTGATTCTATTACTATATGGGATCATTCCAGGGGGACACATAACCATATGTTTTGTTTTCTTAACATTAATGGTTAGTCGGTTCTTTTTACACCATGATTCAAGTAGAAGTAACCCACTCGTTAGTAACCGTTGCGCCTCGGCATCAGACTCATTCCCAACATACAAGACTGTATCATCGGCATACAGGGTTATGCACACCGCATCATCAGGAGGGAATAGGGTTAACAAATCATTTACGTATATAACAAAAAATAGGGGGCCCAATATTGATCCCTGGGGGACACCGCAGATAACATATTCAGGGTCTGATATACAATCCTTCAGTTTCACAAATTGTTTACGGTTTGATAGATAGTTTCGACACCAGGCAACTATATTCTCACCAAAACCCAATTTCACTAATTTAGTACATAATAGTTGATGGTCAAGGGTATCAAAAGCTTTGGCGTAGTCAATGAATGCTGAATGGACATAGTTTCTACTATCTAGCTTTTCATAATAATATTGTGTTACCTCATAAATTGCAGTGGCAGTACTGCGGTTTTTACGAAATCCATGTTGTCTATTATCCAATAGATTATTGTCCTCAAGGAAACCGATAAGTTGGTTATAGACTACGCGCTCCATAATTTTACTTGGCACGGGTAGGCCAGCTATGGGTCTGTAATCACATGGGTTTAATGAAGGACCACCCTTAGGGATCGGAGTTATTTTCCCAACTTTCCAATCATCAGGCATAATCGAGCTAGATAAACATTTATTGATTAGTTGTGTTAGTTCTATAATAAGGATCAGTAGGGCATCTTTTAGAATTTTGGTATTGATTAAGCTCACATTACTAGCAACATTACATCTTAATGCCCTTATTATGTGCTTCAACTCATTAATACCAACAAAATTAAAGTCTAAAAAAGTCGGTTTACACTTAGTCCTGTCATTTAATATGGTACTGGAGTTATCATTATCCTGACAATAACTATCTGGTTGTTTAGGGGCAAACGATAAACTTAGGTCACGCCCGATTGTGGTATAGAATTTGTTAAGAGTGTTTGCAGCATTAACACCGAGTACAATTTCACCAGCATTGTTTTTTATACGTTCTACTGTAGTAGGGGATTTCCGACTACCAATATGCAAATTTTCATCCAATTCACGCCAAAATTTTTGTGGCATATTTTTAGTCTCAGTAAGCTTATTGATAACATAAGTGCGTTTTTTGGCAATTAGCATTTTACGGACAGAGTTTTTCATGGCCCGGAATAACTTCCAACTCTCATCTGTACCAGAATCTCTGGCTTTCTTAAATAGTCTATCCTTTTGGCGTAGAGCATTCAATAAATCCCTATCCACCCAGGATTCTTGGTCCTCCCGAAACATTACATTCCGGGTTGGGCATAGCTTATTTAGGCTCTCTATTACAATAGTTATCATTATGGCCCATAATTGATTAGGGGTATCGGCAATATGCCAATATTCATGCCAGCGACTATCATCTAGGAGGACATTTTCATATGCTTCAACACTATATAAGCGGTAGTTTCTAACTGTACATGATTTTTTCTTATGTTTTTGACGCGGGAGTTTTTTGTTAATATATATCGCTTGATGGTCTGAGATAGCACAGTCCATTGTACCCGATGAGCTAATGGATCTCTTTTGTATATTTGTCAGTATTAAGTCGATCAGAGTTTTACTTTTATTTGTTATCCGGGTGGGCTCTGTTATAATCTGTCTCAGATCAAAATCATCTATGACTTCCTTAAGGAGACGTCTGTTTGGGTCTCTATTATTTCTGAAGTTGATGTTAAAATCACCTATCAAGACTACATCAGGCGGGTTACATTTCTGGCTTATATGCGAAAGTGTATTTTGTAGAGATGATATCATGATTGAAACCTTCCCTGAGGGGGGTCTATAGATTAAACATAAAATTAATCTTTTAGACCCTGGTTTATCTAGGCTACACCAAAGCTGCTCACTGTGTATGTCAGTGACGGTGTATTCATCAAATACATGGATATACGGATACAGTTCCTGCCTGACATAAATTATCAGACCTCCACCTTTAGATTTCGCAGTTCTATCCAATCGTATGAAATTGTAACCTTTTTGTATAAGAGTTGGGTCGATAATATTAGGGGATAGCCATGTCTCACTGAAACAAATTATATCATAGCCCTTGAGATGTATAAAGGCTTCATCCATATGTTTGAGGAGACTTCGTACATTTAGGTGGACTATAGTAAGTCCCTTTAGTGGTTTATATTCATCATTCGACATTGGTGTTGATGAGACTATTGTTAGTTACTAATGTTAGACAAAAGGGATAACTACAACGAGTGGTCATTGTGATGATGGCATAATTAGCATTATAAAAATTTGATATTGAGCCTTTACTCCAGTTGTAAGTTATGACAGCATGATGAGATATGGTGAGAATGAGAGTGGATGACCAAGGTAATTTATACTTGGTCAACACGGACCTGAGCATGTCCCAATTGGGGCATGTCATTAGATATGGAAACATCACATATGCTAGTTTCCAAAAAAGTCATCATATGTCTCGGCATGACACATGTCCAAATCACCCTATTATGGTTAACTTCAGCTTATTATTATTTAAGATAAATACTATTGAACATTATATGATCCAGAGGTGATAGGATTCACACTCAGAGATACAACCATTAAATAATATACACAAACTCATATTCAATACTATGCAAAATCTGAAAACCAAATAAATATTTAAATCGGAATAGTGGTTCATGACAGTTTTAATATTATTGTTCGTAGTGAGAATGGGACGGTGTTAGGATACACTCGAGTCCCTGTAATCATCCACATAATGATGTTTTGTGTCAAGGCGATAGGTTTCACACTTGCTACTGTTCGTATCAGATCAGCATTGGGACTGGTGTTAGGATACACTCAGTGACCTTGCATAGGAAGAAATGGTGGTCAGGTAGTGGAAGGCGATTTCAACATAATTATAGTTCTTAGTATATTCTTCACATGGCTTATGGTACACAGGTGATAGGATTCACTCTTGCTCACATAAGACATGTACATCGCATTCGGTATTCACGCATCTTCTAAAGCTATTTACTATATATATATTACATAGCTCACATATAGGGCTAGGTGATAGGATACACTCTATGCCTACAAGAGCTAATTCAATTATAATGTCACACAGATCCAATTCCGTCACTCACATTCAGGGTTATAGCGACCGATATACTGCGTCCCCACTTTTGAATTACGCCAGTGGCCGGGTGTAGTCCATCATAGAGTCTATTATAAAAATTCCGATTGCGCCCGTTGGTTGTGGTATGTACCGCTAGATGGAGGGATGGCGTGTGGTAGCCAAATGCTGCATTGTGAGTAATCACATCTTGGTTCAGCAACCTTATTCCATCATTTATAACCCACTGATCATCGTTTTCGGCATCTTGGTGGTTGTACATCGATAGATTCATGCCGGTCATGGTGGTGAGTATGACATGTTGGAGGCCACATTCAGCTTTACAGAACTGTATCAAGTCAACGTAATGATCCATTAATTCATTACGGAGTTGCGCTGGCGTTTCGTACCTAGAGCTGCAGATATGGGTGTCTGGGTCACGCGAGGAGATATCGTTGATTCCGACACTGAGATAACATGTATTAACATATCTGGCGCTAGTATACTCCCAGATGTGACGTCGCATATCCTGGACAGTGGCTCCCGGATAGGGTATAACCGGCACATCTAGACCGTGTGCCCGATATAGTTCTTTCCCTAAGTGACGCACTCTAGAGTCCCCGAAGATTACAGTGGTCATAATAAATAAATAATCACAGTACCGTGGTAATGGTGTTTTCACGCCGGGTTGGAGTTAAATGTTTCACCTGAGCTTCCTTCGCACAGTCCTGTATAGGTAAGTCCAATGGGAATTGTCCTACAGCCGGGGACGTTTGTACAGTATCGGGTCGAGGGGTAGACTGCTCGTGTGCCTGGGTATCACATGGTTCAGCTAAGTCCATAGGCTGGTCAGTGGCTATTTTCAGGGCCACAGGGTCAACGGTCTCATTCGTTCTAATTGTTTCAGTCGGCGCAGGTGCAGTTGTCGGGGGAGTCAATCTGAATGGCACTTCACTTTCTGGGGTCGTGTGATTAGGTTCATTTTGTGAGGGGGGTACTTGGGTTGGAATGCTCATGGTTTCCTTTGACCTTCTCTCACGGATGATGTCGTCTCGGACTTGTTCCAGTAATCTGCCCAGTTCATTCCGACCGTACCATTGTCCAGCTGCCATTGCCGCACTGTCAATCTTGACACCAGCACCCCAATATCCATCAAGACTACCTTCTATCAATCCCTTACCAGCTAAAGAACATAAGTAATCACCAAGATGGACATTCTGCGTGAACTTTGCGTATAGGAGGCCTCTCATACGGTCACGTTTCAAATGGTTCCATTTGACGCTATCTGGGATTTCTGATCCTATTGCTTTCGCTTTTGCAGGGGTCGGAGCTGCAAGGATTGCGGCCAGTCGGATGGAGTCCTTTGCGCATATTGCTTCTTCGGCCTGATACCCGTGTTCGACTGTTTCATACTTCCTACCATTGTAGATAATCACACTCGGGTAGAAGTTACTCAGCTTTGAGCGTATACTAAAGAAGGCCATGCCGTAAGGCGTGTCAAGGGTACACAGATTTTCAGCATACTTTAGGTGTAGGTCATCACTTTGTCTATTTAGACCACGGGTTTTACCTTTAGTGGTTGCATGTCCGGTACCCACAGGAGCAGACTCCTCTCGTCGCTTGGTGTAGGGGCATTTGGTTTGGACAGCGTCAACATCATATTTGATGTTGTCAATTTCCACAAACTCCGGGGTTAGTCTCACATGATGTCCCTCTGTTTTAGCCCGTTGGGCTGCTTGCCGCATCATGGCTTTCCCTATCCTCACATGTCGGGGCATATCAGGATTGATCCTTACGTTGAAGAACTTGTGCGTGTCCTTGAGGTAGTTACTACAAGCCAGGATTTTGTTCTTCTTGTGTGTAGTAACAAGTTCCAGTTTTATTGGACGAGGCCATTGCCTGGTCGGATTCCAGCGCCCTAGCCTTCCGACGTTGTTGTAATCAGAATCCGTCATTTTGATGCCTAACTCATCAATCAACTCGAAGATAACATACTCTAGATCTTCTGGGTAATGCTCTGGTACACCTTCTATGATCAAGCATTTGTTTTCAGTCGGGGACACCTCTCCTTGGTTTAGGACTTTTTTAGAATAGAGTAACCCCCCTGCCATGTTCGTCGCGGACAATTGATTCTGCGGTGACCTGGATTCGGGTAAGAACGGGGGGGGTCGGGTTTACTTTCGCCAGCTGATCCTCCACACCTTGTACTCTTTTCCGAAAAAACTCAAGGTCCTTAATGACCTCGGTTTCTAGGTCTTTTATACGCACATCATGCGTTTCAAGGACGGCTTCGACATGTTCTATCTGTTTAGTATGATTTGATATTTCATCCCCTTGCTGGGCAACAGTTTGGGCGCACGTACTAACATCTATTTTCATCTGTTTAGCCATGCCGCTAAGGGCCTGATCTAGTTCATGTTTTGTCATGGTGGATTCCTTTAGCTTACCAACACTCTTTTGCATCGTATCTAGGGTCTGTTCTAATCTACCGCCATCAAGTTTCAGTGACTTAATGTCACCTTGTATGGCCGTCAGTACACTCATGAGTTCGGATTGTTCATGTTGCTGGGTCGTTGTTTGTTTTAGAAGGGTGGGGGCCTTACCCTTGTTTGGATGTTTTGGTTTGGCAACAAAGCGCACACCAGTAGGGCGGGTATTTATATTGTGTGTACGTATGGTTTGAGGATTCTCTTTGACTTTTTCATTTGGCAAGCAAGATAGGGGTAGTTCATCAGCTGTATCGTATTCATCATCATCGATCTCTATGCTAGTATTTAACTTATCTGGTTTGGTTGGTTGCCACTTTACAACTGTCTTTTTTGGTCGCCCTCTTTGTCTGGTCATTTTGTTAGTCAACTTTCGATTTTTGTGGTTAGGAGAAGTAGTTTCAGTACTCACAGATTCGTTGCCCTTAGTCGATTTGGGACTTAGTACTTCACCTATTTTGCGTTTAGTTGAGTTTGTTTCGTCATTGTCCCCTTCAGCCCCTACGGGTGTACTGGCTGCTTGTTGTTTGTTTTCCCCGATGGCCGCCATGTTGAATGTCTGTGTATATCCACTGTATGTACTTAGTCCTGGGTCAATCGTACATATATGGTCTAATACAGGTCCTATAAAGTCAACAAACTGTCCTCGATAGCTTCATGATAGGGTTCCACTTTATAGTAGGGCAATTAGTTCACTTAGGGATCCATTTTCGGGTGATTTGGACAGTGCCCACCGTACGCACGTCAGCCGAGTGCCGCCATTCCGAGTAAGAATGCTGCCATTCCGAGTAAGAAGGCGCGAGGACGACGAAGACAAGGACTCTGACAACGGCACACTCCGGTCAGAGTCCAAGTCCAAGTCACAACCGCCGCCGGCCAAACGAAGTCGTTCAGCTAAACAACAACCCACTGGGCCCCTGGACGACGACGATGCCGACTCGGACGACGGCTACTTCCGGTCCGGGTCGACATCAACGCCAGCAGCTAGGCGCAAGGACGACGAAGACAAGGACTCTGACAACGGCACACTCCGGTCAGAGTCCAAGTCCAAGTCACAACCGCCGCCGGCCAAACGAAGTCGTTCAGCTAAACAACAACCCACTGGGCCCCTGGACGACGACGAAGCCGACTCGGACGACGGCTACTTCCGGTCCGGGTCGACATCAACGCCAGCAGCTCGGCGCAAGGACGACGAAGACAAGGACTCTGACAACAGCACACTCCGGTCAGAGTCCAAGTCCAAGTCAAAACCACCAAAGGCCAAAAGACGTCGTTCAGCTAAACACCAGCGAACATCGCAGAAGGACGACGCCGATGCCGACTCGGACGACGGCTACCTCCGGTCCGGGTCGACATCAACGCCAGCACCTAGGCGCGAGGACGACGAAGACAAGGACTCTGACAACGGCCCACTCCGGTCAGAGTCCAAGTCCAAGTCAAAACCACCAAAGGCCAAAAGACGTCGTTCAGCTAAACACCAGCGAACATCGCAGAAGGACGACGCCGATGCCGACTCGGACGACGGCTACCTCCGGTCCGGGTCGACATCAACGCCAGCACCTAGGCGCGATGACGACGAAGACAAGGACTCTGACAACGGCACACTCCGGTCAGAGTCTAACTTGCAGTCAAAAGGAAAAACACCTACCAAACGACATAGAAGGTCAGCGGAAGAAAACACAAATAAGGGGGGATCAATAAGAGAACACTACTTTCAAGAAGGCAAACTTCGGTGCAAAACACCCAAAGAGAGTGGAAACGGCAGTTCAAGAAAGTCGGCGGACGAAAAACAAACAGACGTTGTTTCCCGGAAACAACTGGACTATGACGACGTTCCACACCAGCCGGCGTATGACGGCGCGAAATCAAAAGACCACCACTCTGAACAAGACACAATAACAACCAAGTCGGGTGAAGAAAACTTGTTGAAAGAGTCAATCAGTGATGGACAAACTGATTCCAAAGATAAATGTCAAATACCCGCCACTGTGAACGTTGATGAATTACAACCCTCACAGGAAATACTTAAAGATGAGGCGTGCAAAGCATACGAACAAGACCTTTTAGACATAGGAGAAATGGAAACTCCTCAAGCAACATTTCCAGAATTTGGTGACAAAAGTATTCCAAAAGGAAAATCTAGTTCAAAGTGTCGACCAAAAAGTTCTTCTCATCAGTTAAGTAGTGAAGGTTACACATTCAAGATGTCGATGGCAGAACCTCCTGAAAAACTGCTCGAGGGAGATGAAGAAGTCAGCATAGTGACACCAAAAAAAAATGTGGAAGGGGACGACCAACAGTACACCAAACCAATAATGACAAATAATGAGGCGGCGGTAGCTCTCACTAGCCTTAAAAAATTCATTAATGTGTACCAGTCTGAAACGATGTCTAAAACTGACAAACAGGACTCCGCCTTACTCATTGAACCGAAACATGAAGTCAATCTTGAGACAACCTCATTGAACACAGACTATGATGGTCCTTACATGCAGGAACAACACAGTGTTGATTACAGCACACATCACACTTCGCAAGTTGGTTTAGATTCAATCGAAGTAATACCCACTGGAGTGACTCCTACCACGGCATTCACTCCAATCCTTGAGAATGAACCAGCTGTACCCAAAGACTTACAAACAAACGATCCCACCGAATCTCAAAATGTGCCAGCAGCGAACGTGTATGTGGAACGAGTCAACACTTTCTTACAAGTGCAAACGCCAGAACATCCAAATGTGTTGGAAGTTAGTGTATCGGCGACAGATGAACATACACCCTTTACGCACCCCATTAAAGATGGTTTGTCAGAGACTGACAAACTACAAAAAATAATTGCCGGTAAAGAACCACTTGAAGACATGGACAATCATAGTGCTTTCAATGAATCGAACGATGACAATTTTTCCCCTACCCCCGTTAAAAGACCTAGGGTTGTTTATGTGGAAAAGTCTGAGGTTCCGCAGGAAGAGGATGAGGAGGAGCAACAACTTTGGGAGCAGCAGGAAGATCCAAAAAATGAGGTTGATGAGGAGAGAAAGCAGAACCAAAAGCAGCAGGAGGATCATGAGGAGGGTGATGAGGAGGAGAAGAAAGAGGCGGAAATGTTGGGAGACGAGGATCAAAAACAGGAGGAGCCAAAACAAAAGTTTGAGGCGCATGAGGATACTGACGACCTCATCTCGCTATGGGGAAAAGTAATGGTTCAACAGATGAGGAAACTGAATAACTTGGACGTGGATATAGCCGAGGACACCCAACATTTCTGTCAGGTCGTCCTACGTGAGGCTGTAAGAGGCCGTTGGCAACCCCCTCCTCACTTTTCTACCGCCCACCTCTACTCCCAAACCTACAGTGCTACACCAACAGAACATAACGTCCCATCAACATCCACAGGAATTACCAGGGTAAACACTATTGGAGATGAAGGACATATAGATCAGTCTGCAACAACCCAATCAAACGTCCCTCCTGTGCAACAGACTTTTTATCTTAACACATACCACCAGTATGGTAAAGATTTTTCTAACACAAACAAACCAGGGAAAGAGCAGTGACTTTTGTGCAAATTCTTTATGGTGCATAATTCTTTTATTTCATTAAGTGTGTTGACAACCATTAATGGTTTTTTTAAATTATGAGTCCCTTTAACAACAACACTAATAATAACATTTTGTGTTGAGGTTTTTTTTGGATAGAAAAATTTATTATCATTTCCTGCTGCATGAAAGTTACATTTTGAGTGTTTCAATATATAGTCCACACTAGTGAAATCGTAGCATCTAAAAATTTTTTGTTATAAATATATGTGTTAGGAAGCCGCCGCAAAGGTAGCTTTTATGGAGTGTTACCTCATGGGCGTTATCCAAGTACGTTATGTAACATGAGCTTCACCTAAAAGTTTGTTTTCAAGCAGAAAATACTACGCATACACCAAAGGTGCAAACATAGAGGTCAGAAAGATCATTGTTGGTTGTACACATCGAGATAACTACATATATGTGAATATAAGAGAGGTCTATATCAATATATGTATTTAGCACTTCATTATTACAATTGGAGACAATATTATTATGCTAGCACCGGCCTCTGTAGCCTAGTCGTCCTGACAATAGACTTGCACGTAGGAGGTACTGAGTTTGATCCTTGGCTTTAGTGGGATGTTTTTAATTTAATTATTTACAATAATTGTTCTTTATTGTATTCTGCTGGAAAAAACATAATAGATTATATTACATTATGTTAAGTCAAGGACTCGCATGTATATCATATGACATAACATATTTTTATTTTTTACTTCTTGTAACAATTCCAAAATATCTATGTTTGCTGTAAGGTCTTACATAGGCGTCAGGCATTTGTCCTCCATTAAACACAATATTTTTTTTTAAAAAGGTCATACATCCGAATATCAATATTATCCAAAGCAAATGTATGTTTGTAAAATTTTTTGTTATAGGACATTAGTAGTTACAGAAGCAGAAAAAGAAATAGAGAACTAAAGCGGCCAAAAATAACATTAATTTTGACAGCCATGTTTTATTTTTTAGAAGCCCTATTTGTACTACAAAAATTGACATTTTTTTGCATGCTATATCTACCGCAAACCTGTAATTATTGACATTGTATTTCTGAATGTGAAATTGTAGACACGGAAAATATTTATTCAACATAAATTTATTTGGAAGGTTTTTAGTATGTGGTTCGCCGACATACCTGCACGTCAGTCAAAGTATTGTACAAGAAATTATGCAACAAAATTTTTTAACGTCGGTAGAAATTAGTAATAAGTATCTACACTTTCTCCAGCCTATGTAACGTAGTAATAAGAATGATCTCTATTGTAAAAATATCTTAAGTTTTCATAGTGAATGACAATATGTTTCATATCATTCTCATATGGATGAATGATTTTACAGTAATTGTCCGATGATATATCACATGAAAGGTTAACAATTTATTAATTGTTGAAGTACATAAACATGTCGTGTGTTCTTAAAATGAAAACACATAGAGTATTTTGAAAGTTTTCAATTTGCATGTTTTTTAAACTGTATGCGAGAAAGGTAAACGTTGACACTAGAGAATATTCCTAGTACACCATCTGTTTACGTTTATGTTTGCCAACTATCTACTTAAAGTAAAAATATTTTATATTCAAAGGAAAATAAAGACTGTTTTAATATAAACTGCATTACCTTTCATGTCGTCCTAACAATAACAATGTTTTTACCTAAAATAAAAATATATAAATAGAAAAAAAAAAAAATTATAAACATTTACTTATCATATCAATTTTGAAGTTATTTGTTATTCTGACTCTAACTCACATAGCTTTTAGACAACACTATCAACTAATGTAGTATGCATTTGGTCCGGCGTTAAGGAGAACTTGAGGCAAAGTCATCATCTGGAAAAAATAGAAAAGAATGATTTTAAATTACGATGAATAAATACAATGAATCCATTAATTATGGACCTTTATAATATTACTAACCACATTATATCTAGTAAAAAGTAGCGTTAGAAACTTTGATGATCATACCAGTCATTAGAATCAGACTATTTGTAAGGTTTAGGCGACATCTGGCGTTTTGTTTCGGGACCACTCGCTAAACCAATCAAAATGCACTTGATGGTCATGTGACTCGGCGGACGACGTACGAACTCACCAAAGTAAAAATGGCGCCTACTAGGAAGAAAGCGAGGAAGGCAAAGCCCGCAGTGAAAAAACGTTCACCTGTCACTCCAAGGGCCGGGAAAGGAGATGCCCACAACTGGACAAATGAGCAGGAGAAGACATTAATTGACTGGTATGAGGCACGCCCTTTTTACTACGACACAGACCACGAACAGTACAAAAACACAACCATGAAGAATCGTCTGCTCGAGAACCTAGCAACCAAAATGGAAATTTCTGGTAAGTATGTCGTCTGCTGACTAACTAACCATCTAAATTCATCAAGGATGTAATACAGATAGAGCAAGTAGTACTTTAATGGTTCGTGTAAAATTTCAGAAAATGAAACATTTGATTCTTTGAATATTGATGTTTACAATTAATAAAATTAATTATGATTATGTATTAATTTTTATTTCTAGTGTCATTGAAGTTGCACATAGTACTGGGGTTTAATTTGGACAGACGTATATTATAGGTACCCCATACTATTTCCGTAGTAGTATATACAAAAAAATACATGAATATTTTTAAATTAAAGTGATTTCAAGTGTTTTTTTGCCTTTTTAGTTCATGTCGAAATGTATAGGTTTTCGTAAGGACCAATGAGGTTGAACATTTTAATAAAATTAATAACAGGAGATACATTGTAAACAAATATATTTAGAATCTAACCAACTATCATATACATATTTAATAATCATATATTTATTGATTTATTTTGTAAATTCTTATTTGAGTATAATTTTTTATTTTACAGTGAAAGAAATAAAAAATCGTTGGAAAGGGTACCGGTCACAACTGACCAAACACATTGCAGTTCCACCTAGCGGCAGTGGAGCCAAGTCGCTGTCCCCGCGGAAAATTTGGCTATTTAGTCGAATCAACTTTCTGCGTCCTTATTCCAAAGGCCGAAAATCTGTCTCCAACTTCCAGGTACATGTATGTTTTATGGACATGAAATTAAAGAAAATATAAAATAAAAGTAAAAAACACGTTTATATAAATTAAATCTTTACTAAACTTAATGAAATTATGTTCATGTTATCAATAAATCTTTCACAAGTAATATTAATTTGTTGACGACCACTGTTATAAAAAAAAAATGAGTTCCTATAAAATAGTATAAATTTTATTTAAATGTATCTTTCTAAACATACATAAAGTAAAAGTTATATTATGTTTAAATATATTTGCAGAGCAAAAGACAAGCAGCTCGCGAGACTCCGGCTGACCGCACACGTTCCCGTGGATCCGTAACGCGATCTACTAATGCCAGTTCGTCTGAGGACGATGCACCAGATAATGACGATAATAGGTCGTTGGACGACGAACATCATTCTCAAAACGAAGAAGAGGAGGAAGAGGAGGACGATGGTGGAGAAGAAGAGGAGGAGGAGGAGGAGGAGGAGGAGCGTGATGGGGAGGAGCCGGAGGAAGAGGAGGACGAGGAGGATGTTGAAGAGGAGGTTGAAGAGGAAGAAGATGAAGAGGACCAAGTGGATGGGGTTGAAGAGGAAGACAGAGAGGGTCAAGTGGAGGAGAGTGACGACGGAGACAATGACGTTGATGTTCAACACAAACTAAATGAGGAAGATGAAGAAGATATCCCTGAGTTCGAAAGACAAACTGACAAGAAAGTGTTACATCCTAGCGACCATAGAAAAAAGGTTATTGTACAAGAGGGAGGGAAGGTAGAGAAGGTTGCCGGTGTGGAGTCAAATGAAAAGGATGAGCAGACGAACGAGGAGAAGCAGAAGGAGGAGGAGGAGGAGGAGGAGGAGGAGGAGGAGGAGGAGGAGGAGGAGGAGGAGGAGGAGGAGGAGGAGGAGGAGGAGGAGGAGGGGTGTGTGGATGAACCGAAGGTAGAACGACAGCCTGTTAATGAGGAAATGAAGGATAAACATGCTGTCCCAACTAATCAACCGGATGCAGAAGCTGATGTTCTCGAGAGAGTAATCCCGTTTGCGGATAAACCGAACATTAAGAAGAAAGTGGATTGTGATCAGAGATTAAAGGAACGTAGTACAAAAGGGCCAGATAAACATGTTGATGGTACTCAGGATACAGAAATGGAAAATTCATTGGGAAAAGGGAAAATGGTTAAAATGATAAACCAAAAAAAAACAAACGCCAAACAGGTGAAGGAAGTAAAGAAATATGGTCAAGGTGTAAAAAAAAATGATGGTGTATGTGCACGTAAGGGAAAGTCAGCGAGCAAAAATAAATCTAGTATATCTTCCGACGATAAAATTAAGAAATCAAAGAAAGTGTTGTCGGTCCTAGGAATACCAATAACAAAGTGCAACACCGACAGTGAAGAAGAAGGTACTGAAAGAACAGTGGTGGACGCAAAAGAAAAACATGAAACTCAGTTGATTGATGACATGGCAATGGCAGTCTATCATGATGACATCCGCGACATAGAAAAAGTTAAAAAAGTTCGTGTAAAAAAAGAAAAAATTCAAAGTAATAAAAACTTTGAGGGTGCCAAAGAGGAGGACAATGAGGATAATGACTTAGAAGCTTTTCCTATGCCAGAATTTGGTGACAAGAGCACACCAAAAAACAAATCGGGAGGAAAACAGAAGGCAAAAAAATCTAGAACAGTAAAAACACAATCACAGACGTCGAGTCCACGGTCCCCCACACCACCAAGTTCGCCAAAGAAGTCTCAGGATGACCGACCTGTACCCTCTTTGTACAGCTCTTTCTTTAAGGATGATGAGAAAGGAAAGTATGACTTTTTTGGTACACCCCCAGATGTAGATGACGATGTTTTATCGGAAGTTGCAAACAAGACGCCGAGTGCTAACAAAACATCCATGATTCCTACTACTAATGTTCAAAAAAATGTGAGTTCATTCAACAGGGAAAAAAAAAAACAAACTGTGACAGCAAAAAAGGGTAAGGAAACTGTCAAACTGTCACAATCAAGTACGCGCAGTAGTGAGCCGCAAAATAAAATTCATGTAAAATCAACATCCTCACAAGATAGTAACTCCACAATGCAGAGTGATAAACAGGGACAATCGGTTAGTCAACGCATCCGAAAGTTCATAGAAGATTATGATGACGCCGGAGGAGCAGGGGGATCGAAGGATGAGAGCATCTCTAAGAAAACGGAACCGTCTAAAGCAAAGAATGTAGTACCGTTGTCCTTGAAGGCGTCACAAAAAAAGAAATGAAAAATCCAAAGAAAAGTATCCTCCGAAAAAAAATATTTCAGAGACAGTCAAGGACAAGAAGAGTTACGAACAACAAAAAATCGAAATTCTTCAATCGTTTGGGGAAAAAAACCACCAACCCCAGTTTTTCATAAACCCACAGTGCTCTGGTCATTCAGCAAGTCCTCCAAGGAAAAAGGCCAGAATGTTTGAAGATGACGACCCGGAGGATGACATTGCGATGTGGGGTCGTCATTGTGTGTCCAGGATGCGCCTTATAGAAGAGCGAGATCCGGAATTAGCGGAAGATACCCAGGACTTCATACGACAAGTCTTGAAGGAGTCGTATCGCGGCACTTGGAGAGCACCCAAACTGATGTCTCTCTCGGCTTTCTTTGAACAGAACAAACAGACGGCCGAAAGTGGAAAGAAAGACACATCAAGGGCACAGACCACAGGAGAACAAGATAGTCGTCCACAGATAAACAAAGAAGTAGGTAATCACACTACTAAGGAGAACAATGTACGTCAGCCGTCGACTAACAAGACAACGACAAAAAAAAAAACACAAGGACAAAAACAAGTACCACTGAACGTACCGACAAGCGACAGGAGTGCATGCGTTGCACCTTCAAACACACACAACACCAACAGCAATGTTCGTCCAACCCAGAGTGCCTTAGTAGGTGACAATGTTGCACCGATTACCAACCCAAACCCTCCGACATTTGTGCCACAACCAATGTCATACTCAAACCCAAATTCCATCCAAAGGCCCCAGTTCCAGTACCCATGGGACAGTCTTGGCGTTTCTGGAGGAGATGGGACTGTGAACACTTTCTTCAATCCCCAGTTCAACCCATACACCTCTGACAACACATGCAGTCAAGGCAATCCAACTAATACGTATCACAACTTATAGAATTTGACATGATATTTTGTACAGATCATTCTTTTCTGATAATGGTCCCTATCAACTTTTAAGTCATAACCGAAATGTCTTGGTTCAATTTTAAAGAAGTTAAAATTTTTCTTAACATGAAAAATCTAATGGACGCACATTTTTTAAATCGTGGTAATTTAACATTTATAATTAGAGTAATGAAGACAATGCGAAATTGAAGGAAAAGGTCATTATATGAAAATGTAGCCTTCAAATCAGATTACTATTAGGCTGTTTTTTGTTTTGTTTTTTTTTCCTTAATTTATATGTAAGTGTTACACACATGTTATAAGGTTTAATATAATTTTGCAATAACAATATGGCAAACTTTTATGTAACATAGCGAATTATAGAATAATTTATTTAATTGGTAGAAGGTTATCGGTTTTGATTAAAATGTTTCCGCTGTTGCAGAATCTCTGTTGGTCTGATTAAATTATGTCTTGTTTTAATAGTTTATCCTCCGACTATGTACAATGTGTGTAAACACGTTGTTGTTGTTTATTCAAAATATTTTTATTATTGATAAAAAACTTGAATTTACAACTTGATTAATATAATGATCTCTGTTAAGACATATTATATTATTTTGTTTATATTAAATTGTTTAAAGGTTTGTAGGTCTTTGTTATTTTTTTCTAAACAACCTACCTCAAGTTAATACTCCTGTACTGCACGATCCTGCCATGGCACAGAGCCCTCCGATGTCAAAAAGTAGTTCTTCAGACGTTTGCGTTGTGCTTTAGAGTAGGCGTCGGTGTTTTTTTGCTTTGCCGATTCAAGCCCGACAAGGGTTACATCTTTGCGCCAGGCTCCGGGAACGACGTTGAGGTCGCAATCCTCGCTGTCGATGGAACCCGGGATGAGGTAGGACTTGCCGCAACGTCGTCGTAGTAGGTTGTGGAGGCAGCAACCAGCCAGCACGATGTTGGTCACCCGATCCGGACTTGCGTGAATTTCCGTTTGGAAAATTCTGAAACGACTAGCCATGATACCAAAGGCATTTTCGGCCACACGCCTAGCGCGACTTAATCTGTAATTAAAGATACGCTCGTCCTGGCTCAAACGTCGATGACCGAATGGTTTCACCAGATGGGGGGACAAGGCGAAGGCATCGTCTGCTACTATAACCATCTCGGTGGCAACATCCGACCCTGGGAGGTTACGGGGTCCAGGGAGGTCGGCGTCTCCATCTTCTATGCCCTCCATCAATGAGCTGTGCGCCCAAATGCCGCCGTCGGATTGTCTCCCTTCTTGTCCCACATCCACAAAAAGGAACTCGTAGTTGGCATCAACCAGTGCCATGAGCACTATGCTATGAAAGTGCTTGTAGTTGTAAAAAGTTGAACCAGAGTTGTTTGGTTTGCGTATTCGGATGTGTTTTCCGTCTAGGGCACCGATGCAATTCGGAAAGTTCCACCGGTGCCTGAACAACTTCGCCACATCATTCCATTCTTCTTTAGAGTTTGGTGTCTGTAATTAAAAATTTAGGTATTTCTTTAGTAAAAAAAAACAAAACATAATATAATGTTGATTATATAATTTTTAAATTTCAAAAATAATTACACAATTTAATCTTTACAGAGGGTGTTAACTTATGGATTTTATTAGAAAAAAAAAAATTCAATTATAATATGAAACAGGAGGATCAATTGATTTTTCAATAATATATCTTTGGCCGATGTACTTTCTTATTGAATTTTAATGCCCAACATTCATTTTTAAAGAAATGAAGAACGTGATAATATATGTGCGTGCAATGCTTACTGAAAGAAACTCTTCCCCCAATGCGGAGACAATTGCAGCCACAGTTTCATCAATTATGCGATGCACTGACGATTTGCAGACTATGAACTGATGGATCAATGAGGGGCAGTTGTGTCCTTAAACAGAAAAGGAAAATTTAAAAACAAGTTAAAGAACTTTACATGCGTGGAAATGTTTGTTCAATTACATTTTTTAAATTATACTGTCATTTTTTTTTTTGAATTGTTTTATGTTTCTAAATTCCACATGATTATAACTTCATTAAATAATTGTAAATACCATGGGCGAGGTAACGCATTGTCACTGAAAGACGATGGCCTGGAGTGATAGCGGCCCGCATGAAAGTGTCTTGTTTCTCGATGAACGGTGTAACCTTACTGAGAAGGAAATCATAGGTGGCCTCATCCATCCGCATCATTCGTCGGAATTCAGCTGTGTCCTCCAACTGAAAACGAAAATATATATTATAAATTTACTATTAAAGTATTCGAAATAAAACACCAATATTAATCCATTTTAAAAAATATAAATAATATTAATAGATTATACGTGTCAACATACTTGAATATAATATAACTAATTATATAACATTAATAGAGGAATTTTGTTATTCAATCAGTTAAACACATGTATATAGTATGATGTCAAATAATGAATGTCAGCTATACCTCACGCAGAAGGTTCATTAGAGTGTAAACATTCTCGCAGGCTGGGTCGACACGTCGGGAAAGCCAAGGCCTCTCCCAAATAAAGGGTGATTTGCGTTTTTTTTTAGGAGGCTGGTCTTCTGCTTCCTCATCCTCTTCCAACAAGAAGAACGTGGTTACGAACTCGAGAGATATTGGGTCCATGTTTCTTCCCTTCTGGCCTCATGTAGATTTGGAAAAGAAATGGGGTTTCACCTCTGTTAGCCAGGGGCAATCAAGTGAAATGAACACCCTTTGTCGCTGTCGCAGATATTAATAACTTTGGTCGCTCAGGTTGGGACGCGAAAAAGGACCGAACAAGTTAGTCGTCCGACGACTAACACACACATTACCAAACTAATCGCCCGCCAAGCCGTCGCCGGTTATAATTGGTTGACGTCTACTAAAGTTAATTGTCCGCCGACTAACTCATGCTTAGTCGCCGGCCAAAAAAAAAAGTTTGTCGGCCAAGTGGGGACCAGGCATTATACTGGGAGCCCACAGACCTCTGAAGGTGCTCACTTTTCTGGGAGAGTCACAGACGGCAGGTAGCCTGTGACAGAGGCATACTGAGCTATTTTTGGGATATAATTTAAGCCTGTATTCCACGGCCAGATTTTGATGCTGGCCATTTTGTGTTCGTTTTATCTCCTCTGAAAGTATGGCATGAAACTGTACATCTAATAGAACATATGAAATAGAATTATATAACCTTTCTAATGATACATAACATGTGTACACTTAACCTTTATTTCCACAGCTAAATCAGCCTGTGGAATAAGGGCTTTAAACATCTTATGAATTATGTAGCACTAAACAGTTAAATACACATGTATTTTTGACGAAATTACAGTGTATTACCACTAACGCTACCATTCTCTGGTAACCGAAAACATTAGTTAACTACAGATAGGCCTATAAGGGACACAAGTTAGTTACAGACTATAACAAATGCTGTCAAACTAGGTTAGCATTGATTTGTATATTGTATTTAAGAGAGTCAGAATTTGGCAACTTGGCTGCGTTGCACTACTTTCATATCATATCAGGCAATACGTATGCAAGTCTGACTTTCACCCCTGTATTACATGCTGAGTCACACATGTAAAACTGTTGTGAAACACTGTCATTCATTCGCTATGCACGTTTGGTATGTGCCAGTATATATGTTTGACACCTACCTTATGCACCAGTCAGTTTTTGCAGTCCTCACCGTCTGTCTGTACACACAACCACCCTCTAACTACTCAGATAGCATCTAATGCCCTACCTCAGACATGGCAGTTCATTCCCCCTATAGCAACACTAAAACTAATGACTATGTCACTCATTCTGCCAACTACTACACATCAGACACTCTCTAAACCCCATACATTACAAGTCCCACTCCTCTACTAAAACCAGTACATCACTATCTTTTTCCACTTAGACCCTGTTCCTAAGCCCTGCACACATTCTACCCCCTACTGGGTGAAATGAGTCCTATAGTCATCTTTTCCGCTCTTTTGCTCCCCTGATTTATGCCTGTGACTTGTAAATAAAAAGGAGAGACCACCTCTTTCTGTGGTTGTCATCGCTGGCTGGCCTTGTTGGATGAGGCCTGTAATTCAATGAGTTATAGTGGAAGAGTGATCATGAATACTGGAGGGGCTGGACTTTGATCCTTGTCATCACCCTGCATTATGAATACCTTTTGATGGCCATCACCCCTGGAGAGTTGAGGCAAAGTGATAAAATCTCCGACATGCTTTGAGTTTTTTTTATCATCCCGTCAACTTGAACATGTTTTAGCTTTAAAGGAACATGTCTCGCTATCAAGTTAGCTTTTTTTAAAGTAGTTGGTTAGAGGCTAAACTTTAACACCTATTTTTACCTATGTTTTATGTGTGTCCCACTTAGAATAGGTTATTTTGTTGAAGTCATACATTTTTTGAGGGTCTGTGTCCGATCCATAATGATGGGATCACAAACTGAGTTCTTGTTGATATTTGGGTAAATAATTGGACATTAAACATTTTAAACCATGCTCTTACATTTATTCTTCATTACTTAATGTCTATATGGTCTATTTCACAAGTGCTAATTTGAGTTTTGGCACATTTAAACAACAGTACGTATACCTCTAGATATGCTTAATTCACCCATATTGTATTTGGAGCAAGGACCTGCGTCCAGTGCTCCAGGACTCAACATGGGTCCAAGCCCGAAAAAAGACGAAACCCATATTGTTTCACCATAAAGGGACAAATTATGTATACATCTTTTTCCTACCTCATTCCTTCATTTCCAGCGAAACAAAAGGGACATTTTTAGACCATAGATGTTTTGGGACCGACTCAAACCTATGAACTATTGTCCCAGATGATTTCAGGATAAATAAGTCCTGGGCGTTTCGATGCTCAGTACCACTGCGACCACATAATTGATCTGTCAGTGTTTTTGTCTGATATGATGAAACAAATGTTTTTTTGCTCATAATGCACTGTTAAGATATCTCATTTTCTGTGTGCCATATGTGTATAGATATGGCCTAGATATCAAGGCACGTCCTGACCCTCATGATATTTTGACCATGTACATGTATTTACATTGAATGTAATCAAACGAGTTGTAAACTGTTCTATTTTAGATTACATTACATCTTTGGGAGCAAAGAGAGGGAGAAATGCAGGGTAATCGAATTATATAGCACATGATGGCATAATAAAGTATCCCAAGAAAGGAACTGGCCATAGCTAACTATGGATTTTCACTTCTTTGAAAATATTTAATTCCCTTCGAGAAGATAACAAAATGTTTAGTTATAACTTCAGGAACAACTCCCTGTTTTCGACCTTTCCACACCTGGAAAAATAATCTCAAAATAAGACTCATGTGACACTGATACTAAGCTAAATATTTCTATTGTGAAAATATTTCTGAATTCCTTATCAAAATCACTTAAAGGAAATGTAACCCTTTACCCTGTTGCAGTTGTTTACCTTTTTTTTCAAACTCCTCATAAATGATAAAAAGAGGTTCTGCTGATGTTTACAACTAAATCTCTGCTCTGTAATAAATAACACCGGAACATTCCACCGTACATTCAGTCAGGTAGAGGCCAGTAGGGGCCAGTAGTCTTCATCTGAGGAGCAAAGGGATGAGTCAGGGACTAGATTAAAATAACCTACCATACCTAATGGATTACCATATATAAGTGTTGGCCCTGTATTTAACTGCTCTGATGTATCTCAAATGCACCTCAAGTTTGTTCATTTGTTGCTAAAACCTTCTACTGTAAAACTCCCTGAAGTAAATTTTAAACAGTTCTTGCAATTATTATGCAAACAGCCATGAGTGATTTGCTAAAGCTTCTCACATACCCCCTCAACTTCTATGGACCAGGCTATAGAGGGTTGGGAATCTGGGCCTGTAAGTGTTGGCTGGGTTAAAACACTACATGTGTGTCACCACACACTGACTTAAGTGCTCGGCCACTGACTCGACGATGAGGTACTGTGTTTATGTATAGCAGCGTCTCAGACTGCACATTCCCAGCAAGGTCCCCGACATTCTGCTCAATTTACCATCAGTTTATTTTTATCATGATAAGTTATCTGGCCTAGGGCCTACTATACAGGTCAAGTTGTCGATACCGGAGTTGGTTGAGTTTTATTGACATGCCTTTAAAACATACAATAATTACATATTTTTTACTGATCCAATTGTTCTACCTATTGTTAGTTCATTCTGTTCATTGCTAGACATTTCAGTCATACTATTATAACGATTTAATAACAACAGCACATTTTATTTGTGCATGATATTATACTCAGACAGATATCAATATTTTTCCCATTAGTTTTAGTGTTTTTTTCCCTCTCAGAAAATGCATAATACAGATCATAACTGCCCGAGTGATAAATGCCAATTATCATAAGTGGGACCTTCTGAATCATTATACCTCCATGGCGCCCAACTAGATCAGGTCTTGGCAGCAGGGCACTTTTTATAACTATGATAAAAAGATCACTGCATCTGGATGCTGAACGCTCTATAACAATGTCACAGTCGGCCTCTGAGTGAGGGATAAACTCTAGAACCACTGTAACCATTATGATCCTTCTTCTCTGATACACTCTTTACGAAGTAATGGTAGAAAGGGGTTGCAGTAAACCTGAAATGAGTTTTCATTTCGCTCTCAATCAGAAGAGTGCAACTGACAGTATATATGATTATACATGTATAATGAGGAAAACGCGTTAAATTGTGTGTAGTTATTGATGAACTACATACATTATAATGACCACTACCAATGTAACTATGAAAGATGTAAGAAGTATTCACATCCTTATTTCATCTTAATTCATCATAACTTTTATATATATTTTCTAAAAAATTTCTTATTGAAATCGTGTGTATCCTGAAATTAGGATCAAAATAGTAAAAACTTGGAAGATCAAGCTTGCTTGAAAGTCTTTTTGGAAATAAAGAAATTAAAAAAAAAAGAGTCCCCCCCCTGCTTATCAGCCCTCCTATTCTGACCACTCCTGTACATAATGAAGTATTTCTGGTATCACCTCACAACCTTTCCTTCTATAATATAGACTCCATGAGCAGCATTTATCCCTTTAAGAGGCATAATACATATAAAGTACACAGCATAACTTGTTCGAAAGATAATCCAAACACAGTATACTGAAGTCCCCTTAAATGGCTCTCGTGGATCCCATCATGGATTACATGAGCTGTTCCACTTCTCAATGGTTATTTCCTAAACTTACCTCTTATGGCCTATCCCACGTCCGTACAAAAACACTCCGCCCTTTAAACAGAAGGGTCTCCCGGCCGACTGCCCTTCTCCAGGGTCGGCGTGTAGGGCCGGGAGGAGGCTGGAGGAGGCTGGAGGAGGCCGGGGTAGGGTGGGCTCCAGCTGCCGCACGTGGTGACTTACTCCTACCAGATGAAGTGATGGTGGTTCTGGTCATGTAAACCTGTAGGATCGTCTGACTCCCTCTATCATTATGAGGCGCCAACTGTACACACCATTAATTGATGACTTAACTCTGACCAGCGGCGTATCCAGGATTTTGAAAAGGGGGGGGGGGGGGGCGCGCGCTTTTGGAAAAAATGTAAAATTATCACACACAAAAAAGGGGCGCCCCCCCCCCCCCTCTAAATCCGCCACTGCTGACCAGATGAAGTGAGAGTGGTTCTGTGGACCTGACTCCCAATCCATTGGGGGCACCATTCCAACCGTATTTTGATAGGTGTTTTGGCACCGTGGATATTGCTGTTGGTTTTAAACTGTGGTATCACGTTTGGTTGTATAGGCATATAAGTAGTATATGGAGCGAAATATAGATAATTGATTAATCAAATGAAAGAATCATATGGAAATTCTCTACTAGATAAAAACAACACTTGTGCACCATACCATAATTGAGATTAGCAAAGTTATTCTTCAATCAAAAGATTAACAGGCCACTGCCACTAGTAGAATTTACTTTTGAAGGTCTAGGAATATTGTTGACGATCTAGGATTATCAGTTTAATGCAATGATATAAAATATATAATTGAATTAAGTTAATATCTATAGCCAAAATATGTTTATATCATTCTAACGGTCTAGAGTTTACCTTTTTGGATAGAAAGTCATTGCAAGGGTATGATGATAACCTAAATTGTTTTCTTGTTCCTTACCTAATGTATACGAAACTAGACACCCTCAGCTGTCACAGCGAAAGGAACCATCCCCCCAACCCTAAACATGGTTCTCTTACTGATCCCACCATCCTGTCGGTGTACACGTATGTATAATCCAAAGGTCTGTTTACCTTATGAATTAAATCAACACGAGAGTCATACATGGACCTGGAGTCATAAAGCATGCCAGCCCTAGGTATGTCTAATACAAACACCCACTTCAGCCTCCACTGTATGCTGATGATCTGTGAACCCTGCCCCCCTGACAATAGACGTGTGGTCTCCCCACAGCCTACAAAGGGAGAGCAAAACCCAGTGTTTGAGAGGCCAAGTGTAAAAATAAAATCCACTAATAACTTTATCAATGTGTCTTTATCAAGTTCAAACTAAATTTGGTCTCAAATTTCTCTATTTATGTTATGTTTTTACGAGAAAAAAATCTTTCACCATTAACATCACGATTTCCCCTCGTTTGTGGTAATTTACACATAAATTATATGTTTTATATTTTTGAACGCAATATGTACATCAATTTAGTTGTTTTGCTGAAAAGCACATTAAACGTGTATGTCCTTTAAGCAGTGTAGATAAGTTGATGCAAATATAGTATTTCTTGATTAATTGTTTTAATCTTTATTACTTAGAGCGCTTTCTGATAAAATGCAAAAGAAATTATTATCCTCTAAAACCATCAATCATAAAATCCCATAGGTCAATTTCATAGACACAAGGCACAGCATACAATATTCATCCAGTCAGAATAGATCCACGCCAGTTGAGGTAATAATCATTGACTTCAAAGAGAACAGAAGATTGATGGACATTGGGTTGGCGTCTTTGATGAAGTGTGAGGACATTTATTGTACCTGGTCGACACGTGTGCTTGACCCTTTAAGGGCTTTTGCACACGAGGCAGGGCTATCAATTATGCTGGATCATAATTAGCATATCCAGGTGAGATAAATCAGGGACAGGTCGTCTGTGGGCGTACTCTCAGGTGAAGTCTAAAGTGGTATAACTAATGTAGAGGGACAGAAAGTACTTGATAACTCTGCAATATTTCAATATGATTAATGAAATACTGTACATATATAAGTAATAAGAATCAGCAGAAACAAAGACAAAGTTATCCGCTGAATCCAGGTGTACACATTTATATGTGTGCACATTGATGGGGAACTAGAGTGAATGTTGCATACCTATGCTGTAATGTCTTTCATCTAGTGTATTGAAGTTATCAATTATACAATTATAAATATCCCTAGTACGAGCAAAGAGGAAACGACTGCAATTTAGGAGTTCTTTAGAGCAAAGGCACGACTATGAGATAAGCATACGCTATACCTACACTAGCATCCAGTCCTAGAATACCGCTAACATAAGTATATAGGGCCGGGGTAAATCTGTGACTCAGTCTTGTGGCTATGTTTTCTCCCCGTTTTCCCTTCCCTAGAGAGCTAATGCTCCACATTTTTAGTAACTTCCTAGAGCTGTGCAATCTCAGCAGTAGGGTAGAGGTAGGACAATATAGGAGAGCAGGTAAATATTGAAAGGATTTTTTGTCGCATAATAAATCCCTTCCCTTCCTCCAATACTTTTTTTCCACAAAAGTCTCCATCTGACATGGGTCAGAAACGAGTAAATATTGAACATTGATTTCTATATATGTGTACCATTTTCTCCTATATATTATAATCTTACATGCTCATTTTATCATTTCAGTAAAATCAAATCATCTAATGTTTTAAAGTCAGCAATGGTTGTTGAAACAGTAAGGGTGTCCAGGGGCAGATGAAGGGGGGTTTCCAGTTCCTCCCCCTTTTGGTAGACTGTTATAGGCATATGTAGCGGAAAAATTCTGCGCGAATTCGTACCATTATAATATCAATCCCATATATAATGCTGCCCTCCCCCCCTTCGGAAATACCAGAATTGCCCCCAAATGTTTACAAATGTGACATGTGGTAATACAATCAGTTACTGCTCATGCTGAAGTTTTGGATCTTCATAGTCCATTAACCACACCTCAACCATCCCTCGTTACACTATAAACAGTCGTTACTGTCAACATCAAACAGGCCTACTGACAGTATAAACTGTGACACTGACAACCTTCTGGGAAAACCCCCATTGTCACTTTACATAATAGGCTATGCAGAGAAAGACGTTTTAAATGACACCTGAATGAACATCCTGCATTATAAATGTTTTAAAACAAGTTATTTCTGAGTAAAGGCGATGAATGTAGTCTCACCCACCTGTATATGAGATCCACCTGTACTGCCCCCATTTCCGGGAATACCTCCACCAGGTGGCGTTTGGAGTAGAATCTGATTGGTTGTTAAGGTCACATGACCGGCCCTTAACCCTTTTTATCCTGACTTGTCTATTCGAGTTTACTGTTCTTTAAGATACTGCATAGAGACAGGCTACAACTTATCCCGCAACGTATCCTGTATCAGTGAAACCTTTTATCCAAATCCTTCAAAGAAATGGTTGTTTATGAAAGTTATCTATGTTTTGGTGTGTTTTTTCCCGTGGGGTCGTAACCATACAGGATGCTGCATGTTCTCACTGCGGGGATTGAATGGTAACCATGGAGATAGGCCGTTGTAAACATGGCCTTACCCACCAGGCTTGTATTGAAACCAGATCCGGGAAGAGGTAAACTAGTCTCACTATCACAGAGCTGGGCACGTGGTGGCAGACACTGAGGCCTATGGCATGCTGAATGTATGGCTTATATATATTTATCAAAATTGACACACTTGTACTGATGCGGATGGTCAGTCCATACTTAAGTTTAGCCATTCTACTGTTTACACCGAGAGTCAGGACTAAAGCAATTACTCTTTGTCAAAGGTAAAGAGTAGAAGGGAGGAGTCAGGTGACATATGTTATTACACCCATATGTGTAGTGCTGTATGTGCAGCACTGGGCAGAGCGCTGTTAACTTTCGTTGGTTTAACATCCTGGAAAGGTAGGTACTAGAAGCTTGTTCTTGAGTTGGAATTGAAGCTTATAGCCTGAGTAGTTGGCTGGAGCATTGGCTGAGTGTGGTTGAGTGTGGTTGAGTGGATCCCTTTGGATTGCTACACTGTCATCGATCTTGTCATGAGTACACACATGCATTAGATATTAATAAAGAACATCTTTTCATGCAAGTGTTATTTTTTTCATAAAATAAACTATATTATGTATTGGACACGCAGTCCGGAGCAGATAGACTGCAGACTGGGGCTAGCTAATATCCTGGGACAAATATATGACTTATAACAATACCCTAATTATAACGGATATTAAACCTATCATTTTTCACACTAATCAATACTTAAAGTGATTTTAGATGAATTATCTTCGGTAGACATTGTTATTGTGTAACATTTTTGCAAGATTGTTCCATTAATGCTTGTCTTGGCTAATACATTGTGGTCGTCCTGATTATTCAATCCTGAATCAACCACTTCCTTAGGATTGTTTGAGTGAAACGAGATTAACGCATAGTGATATTAACACTCCATTCTCCATACGAAATCATGTTTGGTCAGCCTAGTGTTTGGTGTCTAGTACCAGGGATGGGATTCAGTAGGGTCGCGTGGGTAAGTAATATACACTGTCCCAATCCACTTTGAACCATGTAAAGCGATAGCCACTTACAGATAACTCTTTGGATAAAAAACAAACATTGTTTTGTACTTAGATTGGGCTTTTGTGATGTTCCAACATGCTGAATTCTGTCAAGATCAAACAATCTGTCTGATATGATATTGTCGAAAAAAGACGGACAAGTATAATCAATTTTCCTACTGTAAAACAACAAGTTTCTGCATGTTTAGAATGAACTGTGAGACAAAGGAACACCAAATGGTGGGGGGTCCCATGTGGTGGAGGATCGGAATGCCACGAATAATAAATATTGATAACCTTTGAGGTTGCTCGTTTATAAAGAAATGTGTCATTTTTTGATTGAAGTACAAAACCAAGTTCCAGGGAGGCCCTGATAATAATATGATCGGTGTCTACTTCCATACACTACTTACGATCACCAGAATCTTTCTTCTTGTCATTTGAGTGAAATGGAGTTTATTTTCAAAATGTAAAACTGATCAACAACTTATTTCACTAGTTTTTTGTGTTGTGAACATTCCTTTTTTGTTGCAATGGTAACCTGGTATTATTGCTCATTCTGGCACCCTTTAAGAAATCAACAGTACACACTGAATTGGCATGAATAGATAGTTTGTAATTATAATCAGATTCTCTGGAAATTTCTAGCCAGGTACACATTTTTGAACAGGAAAATATGAAATTTTAACATATTAATTAGTATCAATAACTCAGTTAGAAATGTGCCAACAGGCAAGTAGGATTGACTTTCTTGGTATCTTTTTGATCGGTCGAACATGTTATCATGATGATACATCAGAAAATAAATGAGAACAAACTATACTATAAAATAAAGCACTAGTCTATGCTATTTTGCTGATTGCTGGTTGAGAAAAACGTTCTTATCATGTGATCAGTTGCTTGACATTGTATGAGTAGCATATCAGTGGACCACCAACTCTCCTATGACACTCTGTTCTTGTCTTTCAATGTGAATTGTTTATCATTTGGTATACATATCAATTTGTATCCAAACCCCCCTCCCCAATAAATGAAGAGTATCTTAATTATTTAAAACATTATTCTTTTAGAACAATAAAGTCACATGCATCTATTTTCACGTCTCCCACTGGTCCAGTATATATATACACTGTCCCCCAACCCGGTCTTAAAGGCTGCCATCTGGAGAATAAACAGAAGTGCGTAATATGTACCCTCCACCAACTGTATCCTTGACAACAAGTAGCACAAACCCCCCTTATAAGAAAGTACCGAAAGTAGGCCAAGTCCACTTATCCCAGTATGTGCTCCTTTTGAAACCTTTATTCCCAGGTACTTTTTTTAAAAAAATACTAAACGTAGCCGTTAAACTTTCATCAAACAATAGATGGCCATGCAACACTTGCAAACTTATTGGAAGCTGTTTTTCTCAGCACAAATAATGGTTTTAAATGGTTAAATGTCTTACTTTGGGGGTAGCAAGGCCACACCCATCTGGTCTTGGAACTGCTACCAACCCGCTGTTTCTTACCGGAGTTGTTTTCTTCTGACAAAGGACATAACCGATACCGTTTCTTCGAAATAGCACACAACCGAGTTTCTCTCTTTGGTACTTTTTTTTTTTTTTCTGAAATAAAATAGGGTGGTCAAAACTCGGTGCTTGAAACGCACAAATAACAAACCTTAGCGTGCAGAGCTAAAATTGAGTTCCAATTTATGTTAATATTGCAGGTTAAGGATAAAACAGGTTCCTAATTTGTGGACTTTTTAGAGCTAGAAATGGTTATTTCGTCTTAAGTTTGAAATTGAGAAAAAAGAAGAGAAGCATTGGCAAGTATGTAAAGAGCTTTAGTTGATTAATCCTTAAGGATTAATTAGCCTCAACATCATAGAACTGTGAAGATACTGTCTTTTCAATACATACATTAACAATTAATAATGGCCAGTGGATATTCAAAGCTTGACAGTTTGGGAAAATTCTTTGTTGATAAAAGTTCACTGGAAGAACATCTTGCAACTTGGCTTACATGTTACATAGACTTAATGGATTCATCCATAACGTGAGGGTCATTTCTCATTCAGTCTGAGCTGAAATTATTATTGGTGAATTAATGTATTGAATAATGTATTTTTTGATTATTACATACTGTAACTATTGAGTATAAGTATTGATTACTGTGTATCCTGGCTGTAATAAAGTACCTTCATTACATCTCATTTCATCGCATCACGTTCATAATTATCCACTGTATATAAAATATTGAACAGAAAATTATGATTCATAGTATAATACATGCTGTATATAATTTATGAAAGCTCAATTGAAATATGAATGTAATAGTTTAATTTAGGGCTGGAGGTGAGGGAAGCTTAAGACTGGGGCAATCCAACTCACCCCAGGATAAATAAAGATGTTTAAAAAAAATCAGAATGGTAGAGATATTATGTAGCGAGGGACTCTGAGAGGCAGTTGAATACTGGTTGTCAATATGTTAACATCGTTCATTTGGATTTATCTACATAGTGGTTGTGCATTGCCAGAACTCATTTTTCCACTATAATTGCAGTTGGTATACACAGTTCTTGTATAATCACATGCTGCACCATAGTGGATCTATGTCATTTGGACCCTGTGTATCTGGACTAATTATAAGCATATATATAGCCTATCACCGAAGCCATCATTTAAAAAAAGTACCTGCTGCTAGTCTATAGCAAGTTGACTTACCTCTCCTCTTTAAATAAACAAGGATTCATTATAAGGCTTATCAGATATACCCACACTTGTTCATGAGCTTTTTTTTCCCCTCATATTAAACTTTCAATACTTGCTTCGTTTATTGAATCAATAGGTCTATTACATTTATCTTGGAAAACACTGGTGCATTCTTTAATGTCTGATCCTGCCGATATGATAGAACATAATTTATACATAGGACATTGTGTATCGTAAACTGTAAAATTATAAACCTTACCAATGTCGCAGTACTGGTCTGGCACGTCGGGTGCACATCCCGCTTCAGTGCTGCCGCCTAGAGTTTTATATTGTCATTATGCATATATCTTGGATTGTTATCTTATTCTTAATTATTCAATCAAAAAATGGCCTCAAAGGTTAGTTGCAATTGAATGGTTAGTGCTTTTTAACATTGTAGTAATATCTTAGGTCATATAGTGGCGAGAACAAGGTTTGGGAACTCTGTTATTGATAATCGAATCTATGGAACTATCGAATCTATGAGAAGATAGAGACCATACCCCACACACCTGACTGACTCTGAGGCAGGTGTTCTTTTATGTGCGTGTTCCTATAGACAGGGCTCTACCCTTTCAGCTGGTGGCACCAGGCCTCTGATAACCCTTTGTTGGCCTTTGTTGGCCTTTTTGTTGGCCAATAGACATCATAGACACTGTGCAGATGACGTCATCATACCCATAATGAAACTGGCCTGCATATTGGTTATCAGTTTATGATCGAAGTATACCAGTAGGATTAAGGGCATATAGCCTGCCTTGAAATCGAAGGGTGTTTCAAACAAGATTCCGAGTATAACAGGTAAATCAAGGCCTAAAGGGGTTCCACCAGAGATTTTCTTAAAGATCAAATTTTACTCATATTTGGCAAATCAAAGTAGGTTCTAGACACCGAGGAATCCCCCTTGGCGACCCCACTGACCAGAGATCGGAAGGGGGACATACTCTACAGGGGCGGATTTTAGAAAGGGGGGGGGGGGGGGCGCACATATTAAAAATAGTCCGGTCCCCCCCCCCCGGTTTTACATTTAAAAAAAAGATTTTGGGCCAAAAATGGGGGGGGGGGGGGGCGTGCGCCTGGTGCCCCCCCCCCTCATCCCATCCCCCACCCCACCCTCCTAAATCCACTACTGCTCTATGTAGCTGTGGGTATTAAGTTACCAGTCAGAGTTTGAGGCCCACTCACTCATAACAAGGCACAAACTCAACAATGCAGAGCTTGGTACATGGTAAAATTTAATGGAGTTTAGAGCTGAGGATTGTTAAAGCTGTGAAGTTTTGATATATGTCAGCACACATGTCAAGACTACCGAGTTGAATTCTATTCTGACCAACTAGTACTTGAGCATATGGACCTGACATTGTGACAACTGTGTTGCCATTAAGGGTGGAATAAAGTTATAAATACTCTAACAAGTGAGTTACACTGGTTACTCTATCGTTCTTAAGTCTGAACTTTACTTTAATAGAATGACGGGGAGACATGGACCTGCTTGATAATTACATAGATAATTGATCCCATTCCGATAATTGTTGTTCATAATTCTTGGTGCATACGATAATGTGATCAGGAGATCTCAACCGATCACATCCAACATGTTGGATTGAATCATTTGAATTCCAGCCTATCCTTGGTGAAAAGTACTTGAGAAAATGATCGTTTGCAACGGCAAGGTACCACTCTTCTCAGTGTAAACGCCATTTCTTCATTTTCGGTGGCATGCGATAATTTTATCAGCATGAAGCCCCATTCGCCGTGGCCGATGAGTGTGTCGCTCGCAGGTCCGATAAATTTGTCACATTGGGCAAACGACAAACTCAGGACCGATAAAATTATCGGATGCAGGCGAAATTGCAGCAAATAGCATTCATACTGGCAAAAGGGGTCCCTACCGATTACAAACAACAAGTACTTAAGTACTTCAAGTACTTCAAGAACCATACAATTACCCTGCAGTCGGCTGGAATTCAAACGATTTGATCCAACATGTTAGATCTGATCGGTTGCAGACCTGTCGTTTGCCTTATCGTCTGCACCAGAATTGCAAACGATAAGTGTTGCAATTGATCGCATGCACTTTAAGGCCCATTCGCCCTGGCCGATTGTTCCGTCGTTTGGTGTAACGAAAAAATTATCGTATGCAAAAGACGATTGTCTGACAGCCGATAAAATTATCGTATGCAAGCGAAATTCAACAAAGTAGCATTCGCCCTGGCAAAAGAGGACCCTTGCGATTGCAAACGATCATTGTCGGCAGTAATTATAACCTAGAATCGGTTGAAACTCAACCGAATTGATCAAACATGTTGGATCTGATCGGTTGCAGACCTGTCGTTTGCTTGATCGTTTGTACCAGAATTGGAAACGATAAGGCCAAACAAAAAAAATTGTTGTGTTCAGGTAACCCTACCTACCCTAAATTTTTGGCCCTACCCTAACTATTTTTTAGGAAATTTTTAATTATTTTTTTTCAGAATCCAAAGAATTGACCTAAAGTACCATGGAAAACCATAAAACAGCACATGGATACTCAGGGCATGTATTTTAGATGCTAAAAATGCTTTTTGAGAATATTTGGAATATCGTTTTTATTGCCAACACTGGCCGGGTCTCTTTGGCAAGTGAAAAAAAAAAGCAAAAAAAAAAAGTTTTTTCGACCTACCTACCCTATTTTTTCGACCTATGTTACCTGAACACAACAATTTTTTTTGTTTGGCCTAAGTGTCGGAAGAGATCGCACGTACCACGTCTGCCAGGGCGAATGGGGCTTCAATATGATCGACATTTGTGTGACCTGCAAGCGACGCAATTGTGACGTTCTCTGGTAAGTCGGGGTTGCCGATTCTTACGACAGAGGAACGTGGGGGTTGTTCGGGTCTCGGGGCGGACGGGGAATCCGGGCCAAGAACCGAGGTGTGTTTCTAGAGTCGTGCCTCGCGCACGAGGGGGGGCTGAGCGAATCGATCGGCACTCGATGTCGACGGAGGACTGCGGGGGAGGGAAATTATGGTAGGGGTACGGGTCGGCCGGGGAACGGTCCACCCCTGAGTTCCGGTCCGCGGGGGCGACGGGCCGACGGTCGCCTATTGTTTGGTAGCGTGGGGCCGAGCACGCCGCGCCCTCGTCCCCGCGGACTTCGCTCCCTCGTTCCGCTCCCCATGTCTTCGTACCATACTACGCCTCGGTTTCCGGTACTACTTCGGGCCTTCGTGCCCTACTTCGTTCCCTCGTTCCTCGTTCTTCGGGCCTTCGGGCCCCTTACCCTATGTTTCGACTACCTATCTCGGACTTCAACTGTTTTGTCCTAACTTCGACTTAATTACTCTATTCGGCTCATCTTTAGTGGTTGTTTCCGGAAAGAGGACACGTCTGGACACCAGGAGAACTGTTGAAGAACTCTGTTTATTCGGGCCTCACCGCCCCTTTATATACTAGAGAGGTCAGCCCTGATTGGCTGCCTTCGGTCACGTGACCTACAATTGACGTCACTTCCGGTTTATATATTCCGTTTCCGGTTTACATTTCACTTCCGGTTTACATATTTCCGGGTTTCGTTCCATTACGTTTTCGTTATTCGTTCTTTACATATTCGTTATTCGTTCTTTACATATTCGTTCTTTACATCTATTTCGTTCTTCGTTCTTTACATATTCGTTATTCGTTCTTTACATATTTCCATTATTACCTTATTATTTTAACCTCTATGTATTTTGGCTGAATAGCCGTTCATCACACCCTCCCGCACCTTCTTGAAAGGTGGGAAAACACGTTATACAAAATTTCAACACAGTTCATACAGCAACGACAACAGAACATACTCTAGAACCAGAAACATTTCAATCCTACGCTCCTTATCGGCAGAGGAGGAGGTGTCACCCTCTGTCCTCCCCGGTCAACTTCGGAGGGCCCCCGGGGCCTATCCGGCTAATTATTATTTCTCTTCTTTCTTCGTTTTTCTTTCTTCGTTTTTCTCTCTTCGTTTTTTTAAAAGTTCATATAATTCGTTTTTATATATCTTAGTCTCTTTTTATCTTCGTCAGAGTTCTCTTATCCTTGATCTATTTACGACCTCCTGTTTTTCTCGTTTTTTAGGATGAGCGAGCCGGTCGTGGCTCTCCCACCCGGGACTGGGGATCGGTCGTGACCCCGTCGCCCCCGCTCCTCTCCTCTGGGCTCTGTTTACTTAGCCCCTCGGCGCGTTTTTCCTCGCCTTTTCTTTACCCTCATTAGGACAGAGGGACCGGTCGTGGTCCTCCTGCCCGGGGCCATGGGTCGGTCGTGACCCGCAGTGCCCCCGTTCCCTTCGTTTTTCGTCGTCCAGACGTTCTCCCCTAGTTCGGGTGGAGAATCGGTCGTGACTCTCTCACCCAGAGGCCAGGGTCGGTCGTGACCCTTAGTCCTCTCGACCCTCGGTCCGTTCTACCGTCGTCCAGACGTTCTCCCTTGTTTTTGGGTAGAGAATCGGTCGTGACTCTCCTACCCGGTCGGTCGTGACCCCTCGTTCTTCCGTAACTGTTACTCTTCTCTGCGTTCTCTTAGGTGATGATGATGATTTTAAGGATGAGTTGAAGAAGAAAGACTGAAGCTTTTGTAGATAGAATGTTCTTTTTGGACTTCGCACCCTCGGTCGCCTCGGCATTCAGAGCCCCCCAGTGACTTTTTCACGGTTGGCAAGGACAACATGTTCGAGCCAGAGGCCAAGGTACCCAAAGAAGAAGATGGCGTTGTATGTGGAAAGGAACTTAACTTCATTCATTAAAGCTTAGAGTGGAAGCTTCAGCAGACGACGTCGCAGGTTTCGTGCTACTTGTCACGGTGAAGCTTTGAGATGGAGTTCGGGTGAAGGTGAGACTGAGAAGATTAGAATCATTAATTATTGATGAAGTGTCCGTTTTCCGTACAGGAACTGAAGTTTGACTTTTACGACACATGTCCTCGTGGTTAACCCAGCATCAAGATGTTCCGTCCTCGACCGCGTCGACACATTTGAAGATTTCAGGATTTCAGACAGAGATGTCGGAGAGAGTCCACCATAATAAAGTATTTCCGTCACCGTTCCGGGCCCAAGTGGCATGACAACAACCGGAACGGAGACCTGATTTAAGAAGATAGTTTTGATGAAGTTTCTTTTTGATGACAGGAGCCGGTGCCTCTCATCCCTCCCCCCCCCCGTAAACAACGGCAGGAAGACAGTCCTCTTTGGGGCGAGAGGGAGGCTCCTTCGTTCTACTGATGAGATGATTTTCCTAAGAAGAGGATTCCTGTTTCGGGCACTCGGGCCCTCGTTCGTTTCCTAGGCTCTCGGGCCTCGCTCCTTTTGCTAAGTTTGTCTCTTCGTCCTCCCGGAGGACCGTGCTTATTGACGATTTTCTTAAGACTGTAATACCAACAAATAGTTCGTTAATAGAGGTAAGTTTAAGATCCGGTCTGGTTTGATTTTGGAGTAAGGCCACAGTCGTCCACGGTGCCATGTCACATTGCATGGAGACACTATGCCTATGACGAACGCCGAGACAACAGCTCCGAGCCGTTCCGGGCTGCTCCTAGGTACGACGGTTCGAAGTTGGTAAGTTGAAGATATTAGTGAGAAGGAGAAGAAGAAGCCGTAGAAAGTGAAGATGGACGACATCAACTGGGACCTGCACCCAACGTCAACGTTTGAGATCCGGAACGGGCCCATTCACAATAAAATAGCATGTATAGAGAACTCATCCGATGAACTCCAAGAAGGATCGCTCCTCGTTGCTCTTTGCAGACCTCTTGATTTGTCTATCAGGGCATCCGCAGCCGACGTTCCAAGCACCACCTCCCTGTATATTGCAAAGATTACTTCCCTATATGTTTCAAAGACTATTTTGTTTCGTTCCTCGAGAGGAAGACATCAGGAAATACGACATGGAAGGAGTCTCTGTCGTTACAGCAGGTGAGAGATTAATATAAGTTTTTAGTAAGTCTATTAAATTTTTTTCCGCTTCTCGTTCATGTATTACTTTTACTATATATCACGGTCGGTCACGAGCCAGGGCTCCTAAGTTATCGTCCCTGCTCGTGCCTTGGTCCTCCGGGAGACATCTACGACTCGCCGCAATCCTTTCACGACTCGCTGCATCAACTCTGGCACGATAAAACCAGCATTCAGGTCGAAAAATTCCATTTTGCCGCTCTTCGTATGCGGTAAGAGGCTGAAGACAAGGAAACTCAGAAGATGATGGTACATGAATCCGGGTTCATCCACATTCTGATCGATCCATCCAAGATCAAGAAGACAAGGTTGCAGGAAGTAGAAGTGCCGCTAGAGGACAGAGGTCGTCTCTTCCTCGCCTCCAGATCGCTCAAGGCAGCGCGGGAGAAGGGTTTTCAGTCTTGGCCCGCGCCAGCCTTTCCTCCAGCGGCGAGTCGCCGGCCCACCGGTACCTTATTTACCCCGGCACGACCGTCGACTCAAAGACTACAATGACAACACTATCCGTCCTTTCTGATTTCCCTTCCTCGATTCCGCCTCCCAACTTTCACTCTCGCTCCCGGGTCGCCCGGCCCGTTATCCATTTCCGCGACCGGACGATCCCGTTCCATCTGCTCGGTCCCAACCAACGCAGCGGGCTCCAGGGAAGAAGAGGAACAGCTACAAACTTGTTTTTCCTCCTAGCGCCTCCTTCCGTCCCGTATTCGCCCCGCAGGCTTGGTAAGTTCATTCCAGTCATGGACCCTCCAGCTCGCTGATTACGCTCAACACCTCCCAACACATGTGGTTTCGTTCACTTCCGCAAGAAGGTTTCCATAAAGAAACTAATAAGAATAAATTAAGATAAGAATGTTCGAGCCCGCCAGTCCGTTCCCGATGAGTTTAAGTAAGGTTTTCGGGCCCGTCCCGCGGTCTCCAGGAGAGTCTTTTATCCAGGCTTCGGCCTCCTGTGCGGCTCAGGTACCTCCGCCTCGGCCCGGTTCTCTCCCTGGGGGTTTGACACTATGGGTGAGGAGCCAACGCCCCGTAATCCCTCCCCACCCGACTCGCGACGCGCCATCTTCCGCCTCTGGTTCCGTCGCGCTGTTTTTCTTCCGTGCAAGACCTCGAGCAGCATCTACTTCACCCTTCTTCTTGGCGTCGGATCGGCAGCAACAGCCTCTCCTCCCTAGCGGGGAGCTCGAGAAGCTGATCCACCATTCCGCTCTGTTTTTCCGCCTCTCTTGTCGCCTTCAACAAGTCATCCAGTTGATCCTCGTTTTTGTGCATCACTAGGGTCTGAGCCAATTGGACGGTCCGGTTGTGTTCGTTAACTAGCTGGTCGACCCCCGGGAACTCCCTGGTCAACGGCCCCAGTGCCGCCGTCGGGAACTGCGCCATCGCTTCTTCAAATGTCTCTGGCTTGCGGTCCGTTTCTAGTGCCATCAGGAACGCCATAGACGCCGAAGCCATTGCTCTTGTCTTGGCCGTCATTCCTCGCACCTCCCTCGGGGGCCACGTCAGTTGCACCCGAATGGCCTTTTCCGCGTCCCAGTCCCGTACCGCTCGCGCCGTCACCGGAAAGTGTCCCTGTAAGACCTGGTGAACGGCCTGTGTCCGTAATAACTTGAGTCTCGGTGTTTCTCTAGATGGTCCTGCCGTCGGCATCTCCGTTCCGATAGACCCGAACACTGAATCCGCTCCCGACTCGTCCAATTCTTGTTTCTCCGGCTCGTATCCTCTGGTCTCGGCCTGCCCCAACTCCATGTCCTCTGAGTCTTCCACCTCCTCGTCCATGGACTGGGCAGCCGGCATTTGTAATCTGTGTATCACAACCCGCGGTTGTAGCGCCCGCCCGTGTTTGTCCTCGTCCTTGAGTGGGGTATCCGGTCCTGGCGGCGATCCCATACGTTCGGGCGACGGTGGTCCCGGGGTCTCCTCCGATCCTTGCGACCCGAAAAACGAGCTCCCCAAACTGGCCCGAGTCAGGTTGTCAACCGCCGCCCGTGTCTCTGGCGTGTCTGGTGCTACCGTAATGTCTCTCATTCGTTTCAATCCTGGGGGCGGCACTATCGGCTGCTTACATACCATCTTCTCCAGGGGTGAATCTGCTTTCGTCGGGGTAGGGGTAGAGAACAGCGGCTGTGTCGAGGCCGTCGACGCCGTGTCCTCCGGCCTGGCCGCATGCCGAACATACTTTACTTTCTCCACTCGCCCCGACGGTTTGAGTCCCTGCCTTTCTGCCATCTCGCGCAGAAACCTCCCTAGGTACAATGCTTCTCTTTCCACCAGCCGGCCTCCCTGTGCTTCCCGAATGCTGTCCTCCAGCTCCCGGTCGGATCTCGCCTCGTGGTAACCCCTGAACGATCCCTCCCGGTTCATTGTTCCTTTTAAATACCCGGGGTACCTCGGGTGTCGTGATTCGTATATCACCGATTTCTTATGAACTGTCATCATAGTAAATTGTGCGTCGCTACAAGGTGGTTCTAGTCCCGTGGTCCGTTTGACTCCTGTCGAGGTCTCAGGCTGTGATGGTCCCAGCTCTCCCGTGCTGCTAGACTCAGCGATAATCAAAGACCGATCGCTTCGGGCCGACATACTCCTGCCTGACTCCGACTGGTCCGAACTCGTTCCCTCCTCCAATTCTCTCGGGACTTTCTTGACCTTTTTCCACTTCTTCTTTCGCGACGGCTCCTCCGTCGGGCATCCCTGCGTCGGGGGCCTCTTGAAAGCGAGCGGCTCCTCTTCTTCCTTGACTTTTGGTCGTTGGTCGTCGGACGAGCTCACCAATTCCACCACCTCAGCCCCCGGTGGTATTCCTGAGCAACCCGGCTTCGGGGTGGGTGTGGATGTCCGTCCTTTTCCTCTGCCTGGGAGTCCTCGTCCTCTCGGTTCCCGTGGTTCTCCCTGGGCGTTTAACTTCTTAATTCGGCTCTGTACTAACCCTGATATTTGGTCTGGTGTCAGGAGTGGTTTCGGGTTGACCACGGCCCGGCTTGCGCTTCGCGGCGACTCGGTGTCTTCCTTCCGTACTCCTTTCGCGGCCCTCCGAGGGGAACGACGCGTGGGTGTTGATCGTTCCGCCACCTCGGCCAGGGGTCCCTTCCCTGCTGCTTTGGCTGCTTGGGCTCCCTCGCCGGCCTCGTCGGCCTCTGATCCTTCTTCGGTTGCTACCTGCTCCAGCTGCTCGGCGTCGCTGTCCTCGGATTCTCTTGACGCCCTCGGGTAGTAAGGGATGCGGATCTGCCGTCGCGGCCTCTCCGGTGCCTCCTTATCCACCGCCCTCTCAGGGGGTTGAAACCCTTCTGGATGGCGCACCGCGTAGTCCCGTTCCATGTTGGCTACCCGGGCCGCCGTTTCATCCCCAGTAGCGAAACTGGTGTACGGCGGTCGTCCTTTCGGGTCCAAGGCGAACGCCGCAGCATACTCCAGCCTCAGAAGGGGGTCTTGCTTCGGCATCCCCCTCTGCAGGTTCCCTTCGTGTGATTCCGTCATGTGCTTTCTCCAGTCCTGGTGTGTCGAATAGGCTCGACTCGAACACACCGGGCACATGTAGTACTGCTTCCGGAATCCATCGTGCTGGCCTTTAATATGCTTGACCAAGTGCTTAAACTCCTTTCCGTGACAATGTCCTTCCCAGCACTGTCCGCTCATCGTGTCTGTTTTCCGGGCTTTCGGGGCTCGTTCCAATCTTGAAGCTCGTCCCGTCAGCCGTTTCCGTTTTTGTCTCGTGGTGATGCTGCTCGTCTCGCTTCTCTGCTTTTCTTCTTGTTTTCTTCTCCTTAGCTCAGTCTGCTCGTCTGCGATTCGATGAATCCTGGTCGGCTGACCAGAATGACCTGCTCCGGCGAGCGCTCTGCCTTTTATAGCCGCCGCAGGCGGAAGTGGGCGTGGCCTGCACTAGCGACCCCTAGCGTCAGACTCACCATCCACTTCTACGGTGGCGCCCCCTACTATTTTCCGGTCCCCGGGGCCCGCCGCTGGTCACCGCCTCGCCTGTTTTCTTTACCTCGCGGCCCTTCGCCCGTCCTCGCGTTTTTCCTAGGCCTTTTATTGCCCCACCGGACGCCCTCGGTCCTTTCATCCCTCGTCGCCTTTTCTTGCCTTTTTCATCTTGGCCCTCACAGTGCTTCCGCACACTTCCCGGAGAACACAGGGGCTCGGCGTTATCATCTCCTCGCCGCCGCCCCGTTCTCTTTGTCCTCTTTTATTCCTTTTACGACCTACTTTAAAGCCCGTCCTCGTTTCAGGCCTCGCCTTTTACAGCCGTCCGTTCGTTCCTCCGGCGTTCCCGAGAGTGCCGCATCTACTCTCCTCCGGTCTCCTGGACGCTGTAAAGCGGTATTACCAAGTCGGCATTACTTCAGAAGTCTTCACCAGCTTGCCACCGGGTCTGTTTTCCGTTGTAATCCAACCATCTTTTCCACGCTGTGGTTCCTCCGAACTGACCGGAAAGCGGCTCCGTGGGACTACTTTAGACATTCGGGCCGTCGTGGCTCCCGAACGCCTTTTTTTCGTTCCAACCCCGCATTTCCCACCTATATTACATCCGCAAGAGAACCAATCTTCAGCTAGGTAGCGAATCTCTACAGCCTAACGACCTGCACTCCTACTGTAGTGGTCAACGCACCGCCCCGACTCAATGGCCCCAGGTTGATCAGTCCTTTTTGGCCAAAGCCTTTCTGTGTAGCGCCGATTTGGTCGTTCCCTTGGTCCTCTTCCACCTGCGGAATCGAGACACGAAAACGACTTCATCACAAAAAGGGGGTACCCCGTTTCCTTACGTGCCCTAGCGCGCCCCACCCCAAGCATTTACTGTGCAGCCTCGTATCCTTGCTGGTCAGCTACCATCCAAGCTGGCGCAGCGTGTCCTCGGTAGGGTTCCAGGCGGTCCACATGGACCACCCCCCCCGGTTTCCCTCGTTTCTTCCGTACTACCACCCGTCCTCGGTCAAGCACCTTGACGATCAGTGCAGGGCCTATCCATGGAAATCGCAACTTCGTTCCCTTGTCCCTATCCACTACCGTATCGTGCACCCAGACCAGTTCTCCGGCGTGGTATTCCCGCCGAGTCACCTTCCCATCATACTCGTGTTTCTGATGGATGGCGGCTCGTTTCAGCCCCGTCCGGGCCTCCCGATAGGCCGCGACTAGCCCTTCCTCTAGGCTTTCCACATAGTCGCTTACCCGTCGGGGTTCCTCCTCTGGTCCTAGAGGTCTCCCATAAATCGCCTGTCGCGGCATCATGGTCTGTCGGCCCAGCATCATCATGTTCGGTGTCACTCCCGTGCTGGCTTGCGGCGTTGCTCTATAACTCATCATCACGAGCGGGACCATCTCGTCCCATTCCCGACCTGTCGCTCGGCAGCTGGCTTTCAAACAACACCCCAAAGTACGGAAACTTCGTTCTATGTACCCGTCACTCCTGGGGTGGTACGGCGTCGTTCTTGTTTTGTGAATCCCGAATAGTGCACAGACCTGAGCCACCACCTCGGATTCGAAATTCGTTCCTTGATCCGAGTGTAGTTCCCGAAACGCGCCGTACCGTGCTACTACTTCTTCAACCAGTTTGTTCGCCACTGTCGTTGCCTTTTGATCCGGGATCGGGAAACACTCCAACCATTTGGTGAAATAGCATCCCACCATCAGGCAATACTTATTTCCTCGTTTGGTGACTGGGTACGGGCCCGAAACATCCATGGCCAGCCGTTCCATCGGCTCCCCCACTATGTACTGATGTAGCGGCTCCCGTCTTCCTCTTCCTTTTTTCAGCAACGCGCAATCACATTCTCGACATTCCTTCCGCACGTCTTCCCGGAGTCCCGGCCAGTAAAACCCTTGTTCCAACAGGGCCGTCGTCCTGGCGACTCCTAAATGCGCTCCTGCCGCGCCTCCATGGTATTCCCTTACCAGCTTGGCCCGTTCCCCTCGGGGAACGACCAACTGGTTCCTCCAACCATGTCCTTCCAGTTCCCAGTACTTCCGATGCAGCACGCCATCCCTGAGGCTTAGTCGTTCCCATTGCCTCCATAGGATCTTTGTTTCTCGGGATTCCGGAGATATGGCCTCCCAACCTGGCCGGTCCGCATCTTTTTCCATCCGTGCGACAATCGGCCCTATATCTCGATCCCTCCTCTGCGCTGCTCTCATCTCCTGCGGGGACCATCCGGGCTCGTACCCCCGGGCCCGCGTCACTACTCTCACTTGTTCGGTATTCTCGTGCTCCTCTCCACATTGTTTGCACGGATACCGGGACAACGCGTCAGCGTTCCCATGCTTCCTGCCCGGTCGGTGTTGGAACGACACATCATGCGAGTCGATAATCTCAATCCACCGAGCAGCCTGCCCCATCGGTTCCTTACTTCTCTGCAGCCAACTAACCGCGCTGTTATCCGTCCGGACTATCACGCGTTGACCATAGATGTAGCACCGAAAATGCTTCAAAGCTCGCACCACCGCCAACAGTTCTTTCCGCGTGGTGCAATACTTTCGTTCGTTTGACTCCAGGGTTTTGCTCGTGTAAGCTATCACCCGTTCCTCCCCTCTCTGCTCTTGTGATAGCACGGCTCCCGTTCCCACGTCACTGGCGTCTGTATCAAGCCACCATTGTCCTTCTTCCTCCGGGAATCCCAACACCGGGGCCTCCGTTAGCGCCTTCTTCATCGCATCAAATGCCTCTTGTCGTCTCGCGCTCCACACGAATGGTTCCTCCTTCGTTGCCAATTCATACAAGGGGGCAGCCAACTCCGTGAAGCCGTTTATATGCCTTCTATAGTACGAACATAATCCCACGAAGGCTCGTACCTCGTGGAGATCCCGCGGGACCGGCCACTCGGTTACTTGCCGACACTTTTCGGGGTCGGGTTCGATCCCGTTGAACGAGACAACGTGCCCCAAGAACGGAATCTTCTTCTGGAACAGCTTACATTTTCGCGCCTTTAACTTCAGTCCTGCAGCGTTCAGCCGGTCCAGAACCCGTACCAATCTTTCCAGAGTCACTTTGAACGTTGGTCCAAAGACCAATATATCATCCAAGTATACCAGACACTCCTCCCACACGATTCCTCTGAGGATTCTTTCCATCAGTCTCTCGAAGGTGGCTGGGGCGTTCACTAGCCCGAATGGCATCACTTTGAACTCATATAATCCTCCTTGAGTCACGAAGGCCGTCTTTTCTTGGTCCTCCGGTGCCATCTCTACCTGCCAATATCCGCTTGCGAGATCCAGACTGCAGAAGAATAGGCTTCCTCCCAAAGTGTTGAGGCTGTCCTCTATCCGCGGGAGCGGATAGGCGTCCACTTTCGTAGCCTGGTTCAGTTTTCGGTAGTCAATGCAGAACCTCGTTCCTCCGTCCTTCTTTTTGACTAGAACGGTCGGGCTACTCCACGCACTCCCGCTCTCTTGGATAATCCCTAAATTTAACATATCCTCCACCCGTGCTCGTTCTTCCTCTCTCCTGGTGGCCGGATACCGTCTGACCCTCTGCTTGATCGGCATCTGATCTCCCGTTTTAATTCGATGTTGTACTAAATCTGTCCGTCCTAACTCATGTTTCGAGGTCGCAAACATTTGTTCCCGGGCCATGATGGCTTTCTCCAGCTCTTCGCCCTCCTTCGTGGTCAGGTCTTTCTTAGCCTCCCCTATCATTTCAACGAGCGCTCCTGGGGGTTCTTTTGCTTCACTTCCTACTCCTCGTACCTCTTGTACGAAGGTGGCTTCTCCGAGTACCCCGCCGGTTTCCAATTTCGCGCTCTCGGTCCCTCGGTTGGCCACCCAAACTTCATTTTCTTCTCCCAATGTCACCGTTCCTGGGATCACCTCCAGTCCCATAGGTAATCCAGCGCCGGTGATGACAGCCAGCTGTCCACCCTGTCTTATGTCCATTCTCGCTACTACTGTTACTCGGGTCACTTGGAGTGGGGGTATTTCCGTCGTTTTCTCGATTCGCACGACCTGTCCTCCGACGGTAACTGCCCGAATCCCATCCGTTCTCTGTTCTACTCCCGGGATTCGTTCCCCCTCTCCCTCCCCCTCGGCGGGCAGGAAGATGGCACTCGCGTGGGGCTTAACTGTCAGCCGGTATTTCACCGCGAAGTCGTTTCCCAGGATCCCTTCATCTCTACCGATGTCTGCCACCATGAACGTCCACTTCAACACGCGTGTTCCCAATTTCACTGGCAAGTTCGTGCATCCATAGCACCGCAACGGACTACCATCTACCGAGCAGAGACGTCCTTCATATCCATCCAGTTCTTCTCTTTTTCGTCCCCACTCTCTCCAGAGGCGTTCCGACAGCAGACTGATCATAGATCCGGTATCAACCAAAAAACGGACGACACTCTCTCCCACCGTCCCGGCCACATAAAGTCCACATTCTCCCATGCCTACTACTTCTCTCGCCGCGCCCGAAGGGGGCCCCGCGCTTACTGCGACGGCGACTGTCCGTTTCCCTGACGCTGAGAACACTCTCTTGCGAAATGGCCCTTCTGGTGACAGTGATGACACTCTAAATCTTCTTTTCGCTTCTTAAACGCCTCCCTCCGGGCCGTTGCTTGTCTTCTAGCTTCCCGTTCCTCTGCCAATTCTTTCATCATCTCCTCCAACTTACCGTTCAAGGCCATGATCTGTGTATTGGCGTCCTCCTCGGGCTTCACTGCCCGCAGGAGGCGGCGTGAGTATCGTTCCTGTATTTCTACCACCTCTACCGCCTCCTCTAGTGTCTTGCATCCTTTCTCTGCACACTTCAGCTGAAGGTCTTCCCCAACTGCAGCCTGGAACGCATGTAATGCTGCTTTTTCCTGGCTAGCGTAGTCGTTGGAGAAGTAGGCTCTCGATGCCAGTCGCCGGGCATTATCAGCCAACTCCTTCGCTGTCTGGTTCTTTACACGTTTCAAGCCCGCCAACTCTTGCAGAGCATTACACGTGTCCTTCTCCTGACCGAACCTCCGGCGCAACGCATCCACCCTCGCCGAGTAACGGAGTCGTTCCCTGTCCGGGAGTCCGACAAAGTACATTCGTGCCGTTCCCGTCAGCGAGAGGAAAAGCATCGCCGCTTTTTCCTCGGCCGTCCAGCGTCCCAATGTTGCGTACTCCTCAAACTGGTTGATCCATCCCTCGAAATCCGGTTTACCGTCATACTTCTCTGGTCGTAAACTGAACTTCTTCAAACTCGCTCCTTCCTGGCCGGTCTGTTGTTGTTGAGCCCGCACATTCTGCTCATCCGTCGGGGTGGACGTTCCCATAAAATTAAACTGCCTACCCATTATGGTCGTGTCCTCCCCTTTTGTCTCGGTTTTCGCACCTCCTTTCTCCTCCCCACCTTCCTTGAAGGCGACGTCAGAATCCATCTGCTCGAAGACTGCCGCAGTCGCCATGAGTATCCAATACCGATGAAACACCCAAGATCCACAAGTCCGTATGTGCCTATTTCAGCACCACCGCTGCCACCAGTGTGACGTTCTCTGGTAAGTCGGGGTTGCCGATTCTTACGACAGAGGAACGTGGGGGTTGTTCGGGTCTCGGGGCGGACGGGGAATCCGGGCCAAGAACCGAGGTGTGTTTCTAGAGTCGTGCCTCGCGCACGAGGGGGGGCTGAGCGAATCGATCGGCACTCGATGTCGACGGAGGACTGCGGGGGAGGGAAATTATGGTAGGGGTACGGGTCGGCCGGGGAACGGTCCACCCCTGAGTTCCGGTCCGCGGGGGCGACGGGCCGACGGTCGCCTATTGTTTGGTAGCGTGGGGCCGAGCACGCCGCGCCCTCGTCCCCGCGGACTTCGCTCCCTCGTTCCGCTCCCCATGTCTTCGTACCATACTACGCCTCGGTTTCCGGTACTACTTCGGGCCTTCGTGCCCTACTTCGTTCCCTCGTTCCTCGTTCTTCGGGCCTTCGGGCCCCTTACCCTATGTTTCGACTACCTATCTCGGACTTCAACTGTTTTGTCCTAACTTCGACTTAATTACTCTATTCGGCTCATCTTTAGTGGTTGTTTCCGGAAAGAGGACACGTCTGGACACCAGGAGAACTGTTGAAGAACTCTGTTTATTCGGGCCTCACCGCCCCTTTATATACTAGAGAGGTCAGCCCTGATTGGCTGCCTTCGGTCACGTGACCTACAATTGACGTCACTTCCGGTTTATATATTCCGTTTCCGGTTTACATTTCACTTCCGGTTTACATATTTCCGGGTTTCGTTCCATTACGTTTTCGTTATTCGTTCTTTACATATTCGTTATTCGTTCTTTACATATTCGTTCTTTACATCTATTTCGTTCTTCGTTCTTTACATATTCGTTATTCGTTCTTTACATATTTCCATTATTACCTTATTATTTTAACCTCTATGTATTTTGGCTGAATAGCCGTTCATCACACAATCATCGGCCACGGGGAATGGGGCTTGGCTGATGATAGTGTCTCTTGCAGGTCACACAAATGTATCACATGTAGGAGACGACCAACCCCGATAAAATTATCGCATGCATGTAGGTATGGGGTTGCCAACAAAGATTATTGCCAACAGAACATAAGGTAAACCATGAAGCACTGGGTCACCTCGCCGGCCATGGCCTTTCTGACAACAAACAGGTGGGAATGGGGCCTGTTCCCGTGAGGTATCCATTCCTCCTGGAAGAATATTGCAATTATATTTGTTAATTCATGATGTTCGTAAACAAGAAATCCTTCTGCTTCTTTATCTAATTAAGATGTCCTTATTAAATCGCTTGAACTTATTATTTGAGCTTTGACAAGACAGAATACAGATCGCCAGGGAGTGGTTGTTTGCACCAATTGATAATTGGCCGATTGTGGCACCTCCTATAAGTGCCCAGATTACCAACCCAAAGAATTGACCAAATTGACAACTACAATGACAGTAATCTGGTAGATAGCATAACAATTAAACCAAACAAAAGCAAGAAAACATGTGGGCCATATATCTAACACGATTCACTAACATATATAACAGTCATAACTGGAACTGAATTATCATGCACGGAAGATTATAACTTTTTTATGGTTGCAATTAGAGATATTCCATTTCCTGACTACCATAATATGCAGATCATTATTGTAATTACTCTCGGTACTCTTTTGTGGCAAGCCATCCCCTAGAGGCTTATTGCCACTCACGTGCTCGGACAACACGATGCAGGCAGGGGTGTGGCCGTGGATGAAACTAAACACTTGTTGGGACATCCGTGCATTTAATCTGAGACGTAACTTGGTTATACACACCTAAAAACAACAGTGTATCGCAATTATTTCTTCAGATGGAAAACGAATAATTAAATCCCCCCTCTACCGTGTGTGTGTGTGTGTGTGTGTGTGTGTGTGTGTGTGTGTGTGTGTGTGTGTGTGTGTGTGTGTTATAATTATATAAGTCACAAGTCTGGAACAATATGGGCAAAAAAATGACAATCAACATTAAGGTTCGTTATGTGAACAGCTATAGTACCCAACACGATTTTGCATGTAACTTTTTACTTCGACTATAACTGCTATACACCATCTGAACAATCCGTGTTACACATACTAACATACGCACTACGGTCATTTTCTTCTCTATAATTAAAAAAAATATGACACGTGCCGTGGACCCTCCCAGTTGATTGGTCGGCGCCTCCTACAACAGGTGGGCCGGGGTCTGGGGCTGGTTCAGTCTCCGTACCCTCACCACACAGAAGTGAGCTCCAGTAGTCTAAGATGGTGCTCTCTCCACGGCGGACGTTACTGGGAGGGGCAGTGGTAGTAGTGTGTGCTCTCCTACAGAATGCGGCTGCCGTGATCAAGGACAATGTACTGCACATCGGGGCGTTTTACCCTCTCACAGGTAAGTGCTTATGTGCTGAAAATGTCGACTGAAGTAAAGCCTGTATTCCACACACTGAATTTGATGTTGGCTATTTTTTTTTATGTGTTTGATTGCATGAAACCATACATCCTTTCAAATGAGATTTGTAAAAAAAAGATTCTGTAATACATGATATGATTTTTTTTAATCGCCAGCAAAATCGGCATGTGGAATATAGGCTTAAAGGGTATTTGGTATAGAGTATGGAACTCTGAAGCTGTAATTAAGGTTGAGGGTTTTATTGGCACCGCAGCACCCCAACGCAGTCCTACCTAAACCCCCTAGAAGTACTCCTATCATCAGAAATGTTTGCACTGAAAATTTTCGCGCATTTGCTACCTTGAAAATAACGACTGTCTCAAAAATCAATTTGAATGCCCAAGTTATATTGTTAAGATCATCATTCATAGTACAAGCAAAATCATAAACATCTCACTACAAAATTTGCACAGTAGCGCTAGTTTCACGAAATTTAAGCAGTGTGAAATCGCTACTGTCACACCTTGCCTGTATGACGCCGTTCCACCCTGAGGTGTGTCTGAGGGGTTTGTATGCTTTGGTGTAAATAATCCAGTACATGAAATCATTGGCTACATTTACAGATACAAATCGATTTAAAGGGTGCAATTTTCAGGCTGGATTTACTCCTATTATTTATATAATTCAGGCGCTCCAATAACCTTTATTAAGGAGCCTGGCCAGTAGGGCTCTCATTGTATTTATAAATACATAAGGCCTTCTTTATCAGAGAAGGCAAAACAACAAAAAATGTATTCACTACGTTGGTTGAAATGACCAAAAGCCCCTTTCTATCACTCAACTAAGGTAAACAACGTTCACCTGCCACCAACCCCGTTCTACTCCCGCGTTTATGCGGATCCCGGATGTACAAAACGTTCAGGCTATTGTTGACAAACTGCATGCTTTTTTATTATTCACGTCTATATATTATACCAAATGTATTTTCGAATAATATTGTAGTCAATGATACGATTGTGTGTATAGCTTTGAGTTATTTTGTGAATGTTGCTCGACTAAATCAAAATTTGAAAAGGTCAAGGTTTCTATAAAGGTGGTGATCCACGTTGCAACAAAATTGAACCGATTTCCAACCAATCCAAAATCGGCTGGAAATCGGCTGGAAATCGGCTGGAAATCGGTTCACTTTGATAAATATCGCAACGTGGATCATGTCAACCGATTTTTTCAAACCGATTTCCAGCCGACATAATTATTTCAACCGATTTCCAACCGATTTCCAACCGACGATGGTCCGACGATGGTCCGACAAAATTATTAAACCTGTTTAATAATTTTGAACCGATTTCCAACCGACATGAACCGATTTTGAAGCGATTTTATTATGTCTTAGTATTTTTAGTGTTATTTCATTTATTTTTGGGGATAATAGAACGATAATGTTACCAAAATATATCAAAATGAAATATCTTTCACATGATATATTTTCTAATGCATTTTGACAAGTATTTTACTATTTTACTATTTATTAATCTAACAGATTAAATATGATATAGATATGATAGTATGGAAGATATTTAGACACAAAATATAAAAATAGTTGCACAATTTTGATAAATAACCTGACCGTTTTTTTCTATGGCATTTCTATTGATTTGTAGTCTAAAGTACAGGCAAACAATCAGTTTTCTATTTCACAGTGGATCATAGGTAGGGGACCGATTCTGGACCGATTTTATGACAGACAGGTTTAATTACCAAACCGATTCTCAACCGACAAAAAACTGTCGGTTGAGAAATCGGTCCAGTCACAATTTTTTTGTCAGTTTGGAAAATGTCGCAACGTGGATCACCAAAAACTGTCAGTTCAACAGGCAGTAAAAAGGTGAATGTATGTATTTGGCAGTATTGGAAATCATGTATGGCCGCTGTGGATGTCATGCATATTATGCATTTTTACATTCTATGTGATTCCAAGTAGATTTTCACTGTAAGACAAATGGGGATATTTGTGAATTGAATTTACCCTTGATTCCATCGAAATCGAGATCGATATAAAGTGTCATGAGGGACACTTATCATACAGCATTGAATCATTCGTATATACCGACATTCACCGACTCTGACAACAAAAAAGGCACTATACCTTTCTATCGGTTCTCTCCAATTTTATTTTCTACTTTATGAAGATTCCGAATGGAGAAGATTGTGCTAAGACATTCCTTTAAGAGTAGTATAAACTATTTGGTTTTCGGAACAAAAATCATGATCCAACTATATCTGAAATGGGAAAATCGGAACATAATATTTCACATCAATGATAAAAATGAATGGCCCATTTGTATACATAGATTAATTGAGAAAACGAAATGAAATGGATTATTTAGATCAATAGTTTATACGCCGCGACTATGCTTAAACATACTTTTTCTGAGGAAATAGCAAGATTTCTTCAAATAAAATGTGTATCCATTTATATGTTTCTTTATATCTTTCCATGTAAATTTGTAGGTAGTTTTTCATCGTGGGGACAGGGCTGTTTACCTGCGGCCCAGTTGGCCTTGGACCATGTCAACAACAGGACCGACGTCCTACCCGATCATGCACTGCGACTCGTCAACGTTGATACACAGGTATGTATAAAATGTGATGATCCACGATGCGATTTTGGGCCGATTTTGAACCGATTTTGAAAACCGGTATTTTTAAATGATCGTTTTACTTATGAATAAATTTTCCAACGAATTTTGAATAATCCATATCATAATGGTTGTATATTCTCACAGGGAAAAAGCATTCCAAATATGCGAAAAATGCATTAGAAGAAAATCGGTTGGTGTTTTGTTGCATCGTGGATCATGGCCTTAAACGTATCAAATACATCCGCATACGCCCCCGACCTATACTCTGATCCCTTTTTTTAAAACCTGGCCTCAGTTCATGGAACCTTTACATAACGGTGAACACTGAGTTCGGGGAGGGGGCAGGGGCGGGGAGGGGTTCCTGTGCGCGTACATATAAGTCTGATAGGTAAACAGTCTGAGCTTATACAAGACGTCTGGAATCCCCCTTCGATTTTTGAGAGTATTAAAGAAAAATGGGAAAAATAGGAAATATTTTGAAAAATGAAGATGAACCCCCATTTAGATCTAATACATCTGTAAACCCTCCAACCTCCAATCAAGGCTGGCTACGCCCCTGCACTGTATATCATTACATAGGCCCATGTTTGGATGTAACCTACTCAAGTGTAGTTCTATCAAGGACATATCACACTATAAAGGTTGATGAATAACTTAACATGAGTCGTGCATGCACATGGTACAGCAGGTAAGCGTGTCCGCATGTAGGCCTAATGGAAGTCAACTCAATGTAAAGTGCAATGTGTCTCCAGTCCTATCACAGAGACCCTCTTTGATATGACATGGTTTATTACTAAACGGGTAATGGTAATGGCTTAAAGGCCCATACCCACTGGGAGATTTTGAACAAGTCAGCTGACTAATCAGCACTAAAACTGGCCGATTTTACAGGAATGATCGGCCGATTTTTGCACTCTTTTCTATCAAGCATGTTCATTTCAATATTGTATACTGAAGCCGGTGATCCACGGTACGACCTTTACGATCACTGCATCTGGATTTTGGAGTTTGGGGGAAATCTGGTTTGTTCCTGGCTTTTCATTCTTATTGTTAGAGATTGTTTGCCCGTCGAACTTTTTTTATGTAGATACATATTTCTCCTGAAGTTTAGACCCCACTACCCCCTCTGCAAAAGTACGCATCACATTTATACACATATTCCAGAATTTCTCCCCCCCCCCCCCCCCGTCCCCTTGATGCAAACATATTCAGCAGAAGATCCCGTCCGACTGAGAAAATATTACGTACCGACACATTATAAGGCATGTTGGATAATATAACTTGAACATGACTGTTGTTTGGCCCTTACTGTGGAAACAATTTATTTTAGAATTCAGAGAATCTTGAATAACGTCATGAACGATGCCAACTTACCAAATGATTGATGGAAGTTATGTACTTATGGTCCAACATTATCCAACATGCTTTTTAGATGTTGAATCCCCCCCCCCCTGAAGCATCCTTCCCCCCTAATGGATCACAATTACTTACCCTTGCGTTATTGTAGAAATAATTTATTTTTAGAAATCGGAAAATCTTGAATAACGTCAAGTATGATTCCGATTAATGAAAGATGCACATTATGCATCTTTCATTTGGCACAATCGTCGTGGCACCGATCCCGTACATTCGCCGAGTAATGAGAGATTGAAACTGCCACCTACGTCTGCTGCCTGTAAATAAAATGGCGATCAGACACTCTAAATCACCCTTTTATTAGACGTTTATGTCAGATTTCTTCCCTTTGTAGCGGCTGAGATCCAGGCCCCAAAAAGTCGGCGAAGGCCGTGAGGTGATACGGCTGGAACATGATCTGTCATAAAATACATTGATCATTATTAGATAAATGGGTTATATTATCATTATATCATTTTCCCAAGGTTATACATCTCAGGTTTCGCCACATTGATCATGATAATGATGATAAATGGGTTATTTTATCATTATATCATTTTCTCAAGGATAATCACTTTCCACTATGACAGTCGTCACTAATGACATGCACTGATGAGATAACGACTTTTCACATAGTTCTGCCAATGGTTATTAGTCGATCCGTAGGTGGTTTGATATGTTTCCAATACCTTTTATGGATACCTCAAGAGACAACCCCACTTTTATTACTATTGCGGAAAAGGTGCAGATATCTAAAGCCCAATACCCACTAGGTATTAATACCGGCGATGGGCGACGGGCAACTGGGAGAATCGGCCGATTCTTATGATCATCTGTCAGTATGGTATATTGAAATGTGAATGTTTGATCTGAATCGATGCTGAAATCGGCCGATTATTGGGGTATAATCGGCTGGTTTTAGTACCAACTAGTCGGTTTACTGGGTCATAATCGCCTACTGGGTATGGCCCTTCAGTGTTCAAAAATTGTAAAGCAACCTCTACTGCTCGCAGATATTAGCGGAATTATCTTCTGACCATAGTCTATGCCATCTATAATAATAAAGAATAGATGAAGTGTTACTTGTTGAACATAATATTATCCATATGGGAGCTCATGTGTTATCAGTCAGCTTGTCTAAGCGGGGAACCCATTGTGCGATCAAAATAAAAATTTAATTCTGGTTGTTTCAACCAGTTCTGGTGGAAACGACCAGATCTGGTTCCCATTGAGCGACTCGACCAGAAATTCACTTGAAAACATAAAATTCCTTGCAAGATATCTGACATTGTTAGATATTGGTCGCTTCTTTCATGTATTTTGACCAGTATTTAGATCGCATAGCTCAATAGGTACCCCCTTTATAAGGGATACCACACCAATATTTCCTTTTTATTTCCTAAGCGGTGGTAGAGGGGGTCTGCTGTTTGTTTCATATACATATTATATAAAATAAATTAGATTGATCGTTTTCAGGCATGACAGCAGTAAGGGAAATTTGTACATGTATAGTCAGTATCAAGAAATGGGTAAACCCCCAAAGACTATCAAAGGAATACTTATTCAGGTGGCTCTATGATTGACCAATCAAATGACAATGCCTATGTCCGGTCAACAATTGTGATTTCATGTTTACACCGATAGAAGCATTGAGATAAATGGGTCATTCTCCCTTTGCAATATCTCCAGCATATTGTTAGCATCACAGGCCATTGGGTACATGCATTGTTGCTTGCTTTCCAGCTAACCAGTATCATTCATTGTAAGGTACTTACTCACCTTCCTTTGCTTATAAAATCAGTTTATTATTTGCAAGGTTGTTCTGGTTGAAAATCAAGTTAACGCGAACGCTTCTATTGGGGGACTGACGCTTATATTGTATTGCTACACTAGATGTAGGCCTATGTTTTTCCCTATGTACCTTTCCATTATACATTCGAAATTCTGTTTTCTACTCTCTGAATTCAATAAAGGCCCATATATTTGGCAAGTCGGAAACAATAACTAAATGAAGAAGTCATCTACAATAGCAGAATAGCATACTACCTCTCAGTAATTTTTCAATATTAATCTCTTAGCTAAAAATAGGCCGTATGCGCAATATTATACAGCTTAAGGCCTGTTTCCACCGAACGACATTATGCTAACGACCATGAACGATTCACAAATCTTTTGTGGTCGTTAAGCTGGTGATCCACGTTGTGACATTTTCAAACTGACGGAAATTTTCATGAAGCAACCGATTTAAGGACCGACGGTTTGTTGGTTGAGAATCGGTTTGCCAATTAAACCTTTTGGTCCAGAATTGGTCCAGAATCAGTCCAGAATCGGTCCCCTACCCATGATCCATTGTGATATTGAAAACAAACCGATTCTTTATTTTTTAGACTTAATATATATTTGGTGAACCTATGGAAAAAAAATCGTATTGTTCAATTATTGAAATTATTTAAATAAATTGTGAATAATCCCATAAATAGCATCATTGCAGGCAGAAATATTGAATATTTATTGTGCACGAACAGAAATAAGTGAAAATGATAAATGCCCATCAGAGAGCACCAACTAAAGTATTAAATGAATGTGCATTTAATTTCCTTAATCATGTTGAATTTTACAATCTAATCAGCCCTTAGATAAATGAAATAACATTGAAAACACATAGAATTAATGAAATCGGTCCAGAATCGGTCCAGAATCGGCCCAATATTATTAAACAGGTTTAATAATTTTGTCGCACCATCGTCGGTTGGAAACCTGTTGGAAATCTGTTGGAATAATTTACTATCACAAAATTAATGTCGGTTGGAAATCGGTTGGAAAAAATCGGTTGACATGATCCATGTTGCGACATGTGGACCGATTCTGGACCGATTCTGGACCGATTCTGGACCGATTCTGGACCGATTTTGGACATAGAAAATATTATGAAAATCGGTTGAATATCGGTCCAATTTTGTCGCAACGTGGATCACCGCCTTTAGTAAAATCGTTCAGTGGAAACACAAAATCGGGGGTAAAGACATGTGTGAACGACTACAAACGACATATGTGAACGACTAAAGTGAATGATTCACCAACGACAAAATATCTAACCTGTTTAATATTTCTGGACGACAAATGCCAACGATATCTTTCAATAGCACTTAAAAGCAATTAAATGCATTGTTCCTCATGTTTTCTACCTCATGTCGGTGGAAATAGTCGTCCACAATGTCCCAGAATCGTCAAAATATCGTCGTTCAGTGGAAACAACAAATATTTCATATACAAACGATTTATTCACCAGACAAATCGCTGACGATTATAATTCTTTATAGTCGTCACTTATTCTCAACCGGCTTTACCCACTTCAGCTTGTTCACCTGACACGTACGAAAATCATTGTCGCCAAACTAAGCTAGCGGCTTCAAACCTTCATTTACTGTAACCTTTTTCACTTTTACATCTTACGCTCTGATGCGACGGTTCGTCAACTCTTTTTTCTCTAAATCAAATACACCACCTCCCAATGGCAGAATCTGTATGACATACGTACCCGTCATGCCATCACTTTGAATCTGTATTTAGCCAGGTCCCGACAATAGATTACAGATCTAGATTTTCTAGTCATTTGTATTACAACAATGGACTCTGAAGCATTATTGCAGAGTTCTTTTTAGTCGTCAAGAGGGGGTGATTTCCATTCAACTACAGATTCCCCGGCTGCTACATCAAATACAAAGTGTACTGTGAATACTTGAAAAGATTCCTCTGGTATAGAGATCTTTACACTTGGGAATATACTATAAAAGCAGTTCTTACCAGCTTTGAATATGTGAAGCGTGTCTTCAGGTGCGAGCACTGCTTTGTCTTATATTCGATATTGCTGATTCATAATCGTATATGTATAATCAGTTTAAATGCCTGTTATCTATTCTAGCATTAGGGCTATCGCAGGGCACAAATCTAAAAAAATACATTTTGTCATCTTTAAGTCTGTTATAGGCCTCCACAGTTTATATCAATGAAAACGACAGAACTTGGAAAGTGATGCCAAGAACACTAGTAATGTCTGCAGCTAGGTGAGATGGGCACTCAATGTCTGGCTATGTATGGTGGAATCATAACTGTTTAGTGACATTAAAAGGGCCTAGAATATTGAAGAGAGAAATAACTTGAATTATACATATACATACATATATAGCTATGTCGGGAGTAGTTTTAAAACGTCTAAAATTGTGAGGAAAATATCTCAAATTAATAGAGTTTTTTTCCGTTTTTTCCTCCAGGGTTCCCCTGGGGTGACGACCCGGGAGTTGTTCTCCATGCTGCACAACGCCCCGCCCAAGGTGGCCCTGCTGGGGCCCTACCTGTCTCAGACGTCCGTGGCCGTCGCCCAGACTGCGCGCTGGTGGCACCTGCTACAGGTAGGTAAAAGGCGGGTTTACACTAGACGAATAAGCCCTGTTTCCACCAGCCGATTTTGCTACTGATTTCAAAAATCGGCGGTGGGAATATTGGTTAATCACGAACATGTTATATACCATTAGAAAGGGTTTTTATTTCTCTATCAAATGGTATGTAATATATGTACAATTGTTATGATACTAGTTGAAAGTAATACATTACCAAATAATCGGCAGTTAAATCGGTTGGTGGAAACAGGGTATTAATGTGGTGGTCCACGATGTAATTATGGCGCAATTCTGAATCATCGTCTTTTTGATAACTATGGTTTATTTTTTACAGTATTTATAGGTTATTTAACTTAGTGTTATTTACAGTGTTTATATGTTATTTAAAGCGAAATAGCCATTTTTATAAGGAGCAAATTAAATTAAATTTTGACTCTTAATCTAGAAATAGAATCGTGTATGAGAATCACATGAGAATTTGCATTAGGAACAGGCTTTCTACTCAAAAGTTCGGTTCACAACGAAAAATGTCAGGGGAGAATTATGGACATTTCAGAAACATTATTATGATAATTCCTATGAAAATTACAGTGTGTAAGATTCTGAAGCTAACTGTAAACCTACTTTACACTGTTGCACTGGTGCGACAGGGTAAGGCCAGAAACACATGTGACTAGATTTTGAGCATGTTCAAAATCTAGAATCATTTTTTAAGCGTTTTTTAATCCAAATCTTTTCAAAATTAGCAATCTTGACAGTGGTTTTGTTCAGTTTCAACAACAAGAAAAGTTTCTTGGCCAGAATGATATGACAAATGTGTATCATGGTTGCGTAAGGTCGCATCAGGTTGCATTGTGCCATCATTCAGGTTTCCTCTCAAAGACGAGATTGTCCCAGTTTACCTGTTTACTATATCCTTGAGCGTTATTGTTGTTGTTGTTTTCTTGACCGATTCTTCAAAATCGTTCAGTGAAAACCGAGTTTCATTGTACTGTTAGTATTGTTTACCTTTATAGCAATTGTCAGTCGGGGTTTCACATTTACATATTCCATAACAGAGGCAGTGCTTAACCTGTAACCTTGTCATGTAAACCTGAGATAGGGAGGGTCGCCCCATCTGTCCATTGATCAGCGTTTATTTGAGGTATCTGTTCCATCTCCAAAGGTTACATAAGAAGGAGTTACCCTATAAACTTTGCTAGCCAGCCACGCCCCTAAACCGAGTCTTGTTCCTTCTATTAAATAAGATGTACAATCTGGAATGTCAGAAACCTATTGTAATAACAAGTGTTTATGATGTATTTATGGCATGGATTGGACTTGGCAGTGGATATTGATAGAGGTATCATAATTGATCTTATAGGCAGAGTAGTCTGTCAAGGCTGGCCCACTGTTTTCAAAAGTGATGATGTAACAGTTTATCAGTGGGTCAGAATTGATTATGTCATCAAAGAGAGAAGTCCCGTCAAGGCCCATTCGCCCTGGCCGATGATTGTGTCGGTAGCAGGTCCAATACACTTATCGCAAGGACAAGACGATATTCTGAGCAACGATAAAATTATCGCATGCCCGCAAAATTGAAAAAATAGCATTCACACTGACAAAAGGGGGTCCTTGCGACTGCAAACGATCACTTTCACAAGTACTTGTCCCCTAGAATCGGCTGGAATTCAAACGATTCAATCCAACATGTTGGATCTGATCGCTTGAGATCTCCTGATCACATTATCGTATGTACCAGGAATTCTGAACGACAATTGTCGCAAGGAATCGCATGTACCAGATCTGCCAGGGCGAATGGGGCTTATGTCACCCCCTATCCACTCCACACCTTTGCCAGCCCGTCATCAAAAAGAGAATTGAAGTCCTGTTAGTCGCCTACTGTCCATTCGTAAATACCGCCCATTTACATCAGAGACGCTGGACCAAATTTTGAGAAAATATGTCTGTTTTCCACATAAAACAGGGAGGTTTATATTGAATATAACATGCAACACGTGGGCCATTCAAATTCTCCGAAACATAATTTTCTACTTCACCGTATTTTGAAGTAACGGCAGATACAATACAAGTGCTTTCCAGGTACAATGTGGCCTAGTCCATTCCCTCCACAAGCCTATATTATACATGCCGATTTTCTTGACATAAGCATATTATTCCAAATGCCGATTTTGCTGTCGGTTTTAGAAATGGGCAGGGGCATGAAGATCAAGTTGATACATAATAAAAACAAATTCAAAAGGTTATATTATTGTCTCCTGAATGTTGTAGGATGCATAATTCCATGTAATATTCAGAAAATAACATCAAACAAATACAATATCGGAATATATGTGTTCTCATAGCTTTTAATAGTTTTTCTTCCTTTTACCAACTAGGTGGCCCCTACTCCTTTCACACCTACACTCTCCAACAGAGCACTCTATCCGTACGTATTCCGGATACGGGCAGCTTTGACCACCTTCAACCCTGCCCGGGTGGCCATGATCAAGGACCTCGGGTGGAAAAGGGTGGCCATCCTGACCCGACAAACTGATTACTTCTTGCAGGTTAGTAATCTGTAGTTAGTGGACAGGTCTATTAGACCTGTTCACTTTAGGACGTATTGCTGGCATGATACAGAGGTCAGAGATAATTGCAGTTTTTGCAAAGTCAGCCACTGACACAAATCTGAATGAATGAGTTAGAACTTGTGTTTTCAAAGTCAATAAGGTGTTGATAAATGAGAGTGAATTATTATTTTCTCTCAATAAGGTCATTACCCCATGTCAGATGAACCAAAATAAGGTATGTTTTTGTGATTTTAGGGTTGGACATTGTGGGCAAAGCTGAAGGGCTTTAACACTGTTCCCTATGGGAAAATGGCATTTTTGCTTTCCAGTCCTACAGCTACATATTTGACAGCATATTGAAAATAAAGCTTATAAAGTTTAGTTTTGGGTAATACTACTAGGAAAATTACTGTGAATCAAGTATGATGAACATTTTTCTACAAATGTTGATATCATAGAAATAAGGGGTGGGCCAGCTAGTAAAGAAGACAGGTCTAATTAGTCTGCAAACAATATCGCATAGATACCAGGAGGGTAGTCGTTACAAAACTATAAACTGTTACCTACATGTTTTGTACTTTGTCAGAATTCATAATTATTGACTATGCAAAATCGCACATTTAGCGGGTTTTTATCGATGTTTCATCTTTATCAGACTGCCAACTATAGTGTCAGAGCTCTCGATCTCAATTCTGAGAGTCAATGCATTCTGACCTAAAAGTAGGAATAGATCATATAATATTATATCGATCATAATATGTTGCATGCACTATCGGTTTAACCACGCTATAGTCTCGGAAAAGTGTTCTTCGGGGTTGGAGGACAGCACTCTAGTACTGCAGGATGAAAACCCTGGCATTTACCAAACCTTTTACCTTAATTGTAGCAGCTGAGTCTACGCATTAAATTCTCCCTGGTACTTTTTGATTCTTGGCTTGAAGCAAAAGGAATCACTGTAGTCCAGGAGCCAAATCCTGAAATCTGTCAAAATAAGGATTTACCCGCCGCGGTGAGCCCCCTGGATTTTTTTGATTTTTTTCAATTTATAGCATCCTAGGGACCATGAATCAAGACGGTTCCGAAGAATTTAGGTATGCGAACACTCTGTAATTACGTGATTTGTGGTTAATTAGCAAAAATTGAAAAACGCGTTATTTCTTAATTTCTCTGGAACTATCTAAGATATGATAACATGCTATATATGTCATCTGAAAGGTATTTTTTTTCCTGATTTTTTGGAATATTGTTTGCTATTGTCACTAATCATGGCAATGAGTAATTAAAGAAAAACTGTTGTTTTAGTCAAAATCATTAGAACTTAAGGATCCAAGGTTAAAATTTGGAATTGATAAACCAAGTCCTACGTATACTTAGAGGGGATCTTTGGGCAGTTTTTAAACAAAGTTACATCTGATTTCATTAGAAATATAATGTAGAAATCATATTTTGCTGATTAAATTCTAACCGACTACTGGTTCATTTTGCACTTATATTCTAAAAGGAGAGATGATATCATTAAAACAACACAATATATCCTAAAGTAAGGTGGAAATGATAATCACTATCTCCTTAGGCTGGTATTTCAGTGCTTTCTGAGCCATTTGGGCACATGCATGTAATCTAGTGGCTGTTTGGAGAGCATTTTGGCTCGCAGTGAGAGATGTGTCACAATAAAACTATGGTTTGAGTAAGATTTCTTTCCTCAGTAGAATACCATGATTATGTCTCGGTTTTATTACAAACCATCTTATTAGGGGCCTTGCATTAAGTATGTTTGCATGAAGGGGGGGGGAGGAGGTATGAAACTTTTGAAAATGTGCATACTTTATAGTACAAATCTAATGCATACTTTTGCCCAAAGGGGGTGGGGGTCTGAGATTTTTGAAAATGTGTGTACTTACTAAATGGAAGGCCCATATAGTTCTCTCTATTTCATGCTGACAAAAAGAAAAGAATAGCCCATAGTAGACTCACCCATTACCTGACCCCAGGCCATGTTTCTCAGGGTATACATGGGGAGCCTCCAAGTATTACTTTAAAGAAGAGATGAGTCCCAAAAAGACTGTTGTCATATATCAAGGGTTCTGAATTTTAAAAAAACAGTCCTTGTATCAATATGCCAATTACAAAAAGACCAGGAATGCTATTTGTTAAACTTGATAGGTGTGCTACCTCTTTCAAATTGTTGGTTTTAACAAATTACTAGATTGTTCTTTAAACTCTAGGATTCTAGACCCATGTGCTTATATAAATGAGTAGCTTGGCTTGACCCTACACAAAATGGATATCTTATATTTTATGGGTTACTGGTATTAGTAATTTTATATCAAATTATGACCAGCCTATGATCATGCTTCACTCAGATTCATCCTACCAACTAATAGGATTCTGCCATATATCTAATTTTATCAGGAGGTGTACCAGGGGGACTGAGACCTCTGTGTGTGTATATACATATCAATATCATTGGCAAGTCTTCAAACAAATATCAAGCCCTGAAACAATACAGAAGTACCTGATATAGCTTTCTATTTCAAAATTACAAGTTCTTGGTATGGCCATTACTGGTTTCCCAATATTATTTAGTAACATTACTACATTGAGCAGCATGTGCACAGCACCCTTGATTTGACACCATAACCACGGCACTATGGTATTAGGAGATTATACAAGAGCAACAAATTGCTGTGATTCTGGTTGTTGCCTAAAACTTTCAGTTCTTTAAGCCCCAGAAACAACATTATTCCCTTATCAAAATATAACCATTTTCATTTCTAAACTGCTATGAACAAGGATCCAATTTCCTTAACCTACAGCAAGACACACTTTATAGGTACTAAGGGAAAGGTCAATCATGGTAAATACTCAGAGACCAAGAACTAAGGGAGTGATTACTCAAATACATAAATAATCTTCTAATCTATGATCAGTTCTAATAATCCAACACTGAATACTTAGTCTTTGATACAAAAGGGTATAAAGCTAACTGAGCACTGAACCCATACAGCCTGGATCTGCTCTCAAGTAGAAGCAAAAGGATGACAAAGTTTAATTAGGTAGATTGGTGGAAGGATGTTATCAAAAGTACAGCAGGTGGTCAGCTATCCCACAATTTACAGCACACTATATAGGTCTGTAGTGTGTTGTACCATGGGGGCTCCCCTTAACCCTCAGTGCAGGTAACTCTGGGGAAAGGCTATACCTCTCCACCACTGACAAGTTTCTAAAGATCCACTACCTTCTTTCACTGCTGTAAGGCAGCATTGTCTAAATAGTTAAAGTTTTCATTTTACTTCACCAGTTGCAGTGATGAATCCCATGCTCCTTTTGGAATTATGTGATAAAATGGAATAATAAGACAGTAATAAGTAGCCAAAATTTATGCCTGCCCCACCCTCTGAGGGATCCTTTGTTGTGCACACAGTGTCTTACCAATGGGTTAACTCAGACAACAGGAAGATAAAAACCCTAGTCTGCCATCTTTATCATTCATCTGTCTTTCCAGACCTTATCTGTTCCCAGGTATGAGATAAACATTGGACACTGGGACCAGCAATGGGGGGATTTAAAAGTATTATGGCATACAACTCCCACCCTCCCTATAGGAATAGGGTTTAATGATGAGTGGGTACAGGGATATATGTAAATAGAAGTTTGCAGCACATTGTTATGTCAATTTGTGAATCTTTGTCAATATAAGGAGCCATCCATACCCTTTTGAGTAAATAAATCAATGACTATCCTAATTTGATCAGGCAACAAAAAAGAGCTTGGCTGCAAATTACATGGACAAATATTTCTTGCTAATGTAAACTTATTTTACAGCTCCAATGTTGTCTACAGTGGACCAAATAGCTCAGAAAGCACTGAAATACCAGCTTAGGGAGACAATGATTATTCTTTTCCCATCTCTTTAGGGTATATTGTATTGTTTTCACGATATTGTGACGTTCTCTGGTAAGTCGGGGTTGCCGATTCCTACAGCAGAGGAACGTGGGAATTGTTCGGGTCTCGGACGGACGGGGAATCCGGGCCAAGAACCGAGATGTGTTTTTAGAGTCGTGCCTCACGCGCGAGGGGGACTGAGCGAATCGGTCGGGAATCGGTGCTCGATGTCAGACAGAGGACTGCGGGGAAGGGAAATTATGGTAGGGGTAAGGGGAGGCCGTGCTTCGTCTCGCTCTATCTCCCAGGCCGGTATTCACCTCGACAGGGCGGTCCACCCCGGATTCCGGTCCGCGGGGCCGTCGGGCCGACGGTCGCCTATTGTTTGGTAGCATGGGGCCGAGCCAGCTGCGCCGTCGTCCCCGCGGACTTCGGGTCTCTGTTCCGTGTTCCGGGCCTTCGTGCCCTGCCGCGCCTACACTTCCGGGACCCCATCCGGGACTGTTTCGGGCCTTCGCGCCCTACCTCGGTCCTCCGTTCCTCGTTCCCGTTCCTCGGGCCGTCGGGCCCCCGTCCTAAGTCTCGCCTATTTATCTCGAACTTCTACTATTTTACTCTAACTTCTGGTTAATTAACTCGTATCGGCTCATCTCAGTGGTTGTTTAAGGGAAGAAGACACGTCTGGACACAAGGAGAACTGTTAAAGAACTCTGTTTATTCGGGCCTCACCGCCCCTTTATATACCCTAGAGGTCAGCCCTGATTGGCTGCTTTCGGTCACGTGATCTACAACTGACGTCACTTCCGGTTTACATTCTCGTTTCCGGTTTACATATCACTTCCGGTTTACATCTTTCCGGGTTTCGTTCCTTTACATATTCGCTCCTTTACACTTTCGTTCCTTTACATATTCGGGCCTCTTTTTCGGGCTTTTTACACTTTCGTTCCTTTACATATTCGTTCCTTTACACTTTCGTTCCTTTTACGAACATATATACTTTTTGTCATATTACCTTATTTTCTCTTATTTGGTCTCTTTATGTATTTGGATGAATAGGCATTCATCACAATATCATCTCTCCTTTTAGAATATAAGTGCAAAATGAACCAGTAGTCGGTTAGAATTTAATCAGCAAAAAATGATTTCCACATTATATTTCTAATGAAATCAGATGCAACCTTCTTTAAAAACTGCCCAAAGATCCCCTCCAAGTATACCTAGGACTTGGTCTATCAATTTCAAATTTTAACCTTGGATCCTTAAGTTCTAATGATTTTGACTAAAACAACAGTTTTTCTTTAATTACTCATTGCCATGATTAATGACAATAGCAAACAATATTCCAAAAAATCAGGAAAAAAATTACCTTTCAGATGACATATAGCATGTTATCATATCTTAGATAGTTCCAGAGAAATTAAGAAATAACGCGTTTTTCAATTTTTGCTAATTAACCACAAATCGCGTAATTACAGAGTGTTCGCATACCTAAATTCTTCGGAACTGTCTTGATTCATGGTCCCTAGGATGCTATAAGTTGAAAAAAATCAAAAAAATCCAGGGGGCTCACCGCGGAGGGTAAATCAAGATTTTCAGGTTTGGCTCCTGGACTACTGATCACAGTTTGCGTGTTGGACACTGCTATTTGCATATTTCACCTTTGCACATTAAGCTAATGATCCACGACACAACCTATTACCAGATTACAAAACGACAGAAATAGTAGTACCAACCCGATTTCTGAACGGATTTAACTTTGTCCTCCCAAAATCGTGTAGGCACATAAAACCGTCAGTCCTGAAATAGTACCCGTTTGTGATAATCTCATGTAGGCGTTTTTTTTCATAGACAAATTGTAAGAACCTTCTCACCTACCCACATCCACACAATTCAACTTTAAATCTAGGATTATTTCATTCGTTCTGTAAAAAAACGGCCATTCACCTATTAAAAGGTGTTCCCAGCATCAACCAGCTTTGACAGTAATTGTTTATGTAGCAGTTTATTGGAAAATTTAGGGACAATAGAAAAAAAAAGGGAAAAGATGGTTCGGGGGTAGAGTCTCCAAATTCTAATCAATATCTACAAAAAGTATTCGCAAATCAATATTCTTGTCTGAGAAGTAGTTTTTATGTTTTTGTATAAACTGTGACTAGCACTTCCACCGACCCTAAACCTTCGTTGTTATGGAAGGTTATAGCCAGTAAATGGTAGCCCTTTATACCCTTGTTGTCCGGTAAAGTATGTAGTTTTGATTGAAAGGAAAATATTTAAAACTTGTTTACAAAATTGGCGCTGTCCTTGTGTTCAGACGACGGACCTGTTGTATAAGGACCTGGAGGCGGCTAACGTGAGCGTGGTGACGTCAGAGGTGTATCAGACAGAGGCCGAGCCCCGGGAGGAGCTGCTCAGAATTAAGGTCAGTATATAAACGGGCATTAACTAATACAATCATGCATTTATATAAATATATATACATGTATATATATATGTGTGTGATTGTGTTCTTGTGCGTAAGCATAGAAACAAATATGTATATGACAATGAACGAGTAAGAGTGCATGGGTTTGACAACAATGTACAAACCTGCTGGTGTAATATTAGATTATTTCACCCATGCACGAGTCCAATTTCTGACATAAACCATGAGAGACGATTTATAACTGTTTGTGATGTATGTGTGATGCAGTTTGATGATCATTTCCAGATTTTCAGAATATGGTTCGATATCTAAATGTCATTGCATACAATAATTTATAGCTGACAGACTGGTCTGTCGACTGACTCTAACCAGCTGCCTCTATAGTCTAATCATAGGACCATTGGCTTTGTAATCGTAATTTCCAGGGGTTGAATCCCAGCTCTAACAACGCTTTTCCCTTTTCACCATTGAACACCTATTTTTTGTTCCTTAAGCTATACTAATGTCAGAGAAAATAACCTAGTGGTCAAGGTTGAATACTTCAAGGTTGTTGATCTAAGATTGAATCCCACACAGGTGCTAAAAATGCAGTTTTGAGAACATTTTATACATGAGTTTTTAAAGTGAATGCAATATCATATTACTATAAGTATAGCTGACAGAAAATGTCAATTAAATTTGATATATATATGTGACCAGTCACGGGATATGGTAACCTAGTGGGATATTAGTAATTTTGCTCTAAGTCCATTATTAAGTGAGTTATTGATGAAAAAAGCTAATGATGCATATTTACCTAAGAATTCTGACCCTGACAGAAAAAATTGTAATCGTCAGCAAATTGTCTGGTGAAAAAATCGTTTATAATTGAACGTTCCCCCCCCCCCCACCAAACGACTAAAATAAAGATATTGGGACAATACTGGGACATTGTGGACAATTATTTTCAATGACAGAAAAAGAAAATAAGATACGCAGTTTGTGCCCGTGTTCCTCAGAGTGAACGAATTGGCCCTTAAGGCAACTCTGAAATGTGAGGGCATAGCAAGATCAGGTAATGTCTGGGCGAGTGAGCGGAGTTAGATAGGTGGGTGAGCTCAGGAGTATTGGCTGCATAGAGTAGAGTGGACCATCTCTCAGACTGGCATTAGTCAAAGGGAACTCAGTGATGTATATTACATGCATTTGGACTAATAAATACTATTCTTTCACGCGAGTGTTCTCCGTTGTCCCTGAATTAGGAACTAGGTTTGAGGGCGATAGATGATCGAGATTGAAGACTGCGATCAATGGCTAGTTTATTGGAACCATTCACACAGAAAGTTAACAATTGGCAGACTAACAATAAGTAAGAAAAGTAAATCCTATAGTTCAATATAGAATGGGGGTTATCTATAAAATGCGTAGGTGTAATGATACACATTCTTACTTAACTACTTCTGTCTTAGTAAAATTATGAGCACGCCCAAGGCATAAAAGCAATAATTCTTCTAATTGTTTCACTAATAATCGGTCACTATGGAGCATCGTGAGCACTTCTAGTTGGCAATGACCTGATAGCCGAAGCATGAGTATTCCGGACCCACTATGCTTCAACAGTATAAAAAAAAAAAGTATACCCTAGTAGAAACTCATAGAGGCCATCATTAGTAATAATTTCCATAAGGGTGGGGATCTTAATGGGTACTCTTCACCAGGAATTCATGCACTCAGAAATATGTAGGACCCTGGTTTGGTCTCTTTTGAGTTTAGCAGTTTAGTTATTCTTTTTGGCTATATACTATATATGCCTGTATTTCACGCGAGTGTTCTCCGTTGTCCCTGAATTAGGAACTAGGTTTGAGGGCGATAGATGATCGAGATTGAAGACTGCGATCAATGGCTAGTTTATTGGAACCATTCACACAGAAAGTTAACAATTGGCAGACTAACAATAAGTAAGAAAAGTAACTCCTATAGTTCAATATAGAATGGGGGTTATCTATAAAATGCGTAGGTGTAATGATACACATTCTTACTTAACTACTTCTGTCTTAGTAAAATTATGAGCACGCCCAAGGCATAAAAGCAATAATTCTTCTAATTGTTTCACTAATAATCGGTCACTATGGAGCATCGTGAGCACTTCTAGTTGGCAATGACCTGATAGCCGAAGCATGAGTATTCCGGACCCACTATGCTTCAACAGTATAATAAAAAAAAGTATACCCTAGTAGAAACTCATAGAGGCCATCATTAGTAATAATTTCCATAAGGGTGGGGATCTTAATGGGTACTCTTCACCAGGAATTCATGCACTCAGAAATATGTAGGACCCTGGTTTGGTCTCTTTTGAGTTTAGCAGTTTAGTTATTCTTTTTGGCTATATACTATATATGTTCTTCTTGACTGAAGGGGGCCATCCATTATGGAAGCGTCAGGGGGAGCGTATTTCAGAAAAGTACCTATTGGCATATTGGGCAACATCATAGCTAACCATCTTGGCTAAGAATTCAGGCCTAAATCTGGCAGTAATGCCAATATCTAGAAATAAGCCTCTTCGTTACCTATGGTCAAAAAAAATATTTTGTGGAAAATTTTGACTTTCAAGACATTTCAACATATATATCTATAGCAGAATTTATTTTGTTTTTCAGACTCTCAACGCTCGCATCATCTTTGTATTTGCCTACGATGAATATGCAAGAAAGATATTCTGTCAGGTAAAACCTTTGGAAGAAAGTTAACCCATGTAATTGTACCTCATTGCTTTGATATGATTAATACTATTCCACAGACGCCATAAATGCCTACAAAGGCCTGCCGACTGTATATATTTTTGCCAAGAGGAAACATTCAATCATCTGTGCATAAAAGTCGGATTTACTGTCCCGTTCTAAATGCAAATGCATCGTTTTTGTAAGTAATATTCAGGATTTGTCGTGGGGATCACTGAGGTAATGTTAGCAGAACTGCCTTTGTACATACACGTTTTCTCCAATGGCAGGTCCATAAGCTGGGAATGTTGGGTCCTCAGTATGTGTGGATCCTACACTACAGTAACGACCCCTACTGGATGTACGGCCCTACGGACGACCCTCTTTGTACGACCGACAACCTCCTGGAAGCTGCCCAAGGACACTTCGTCACTCGTGACGTCACACTCCGCGAGGACACTGTCACGCCCCTAGCGGGAATGGTAGGTACCAAGCAAATGGTAGACATAGCAGTAACATTCTGAAACATTCTAGTAACGTTCTGTTACGTTCTGCAACGTTACTAGCAGGAGGTGTGATGTTATAATAACGATGCAGCAACCTTCTGTGTTTGTTCTTGTTGCGTTGTTTTGATGACTCCCAATTACATCACTCCGGCCTACTGCTGTGATATTGTACTAAAACGTTATTATAACATTCTGGTTATGTTCTTCAACCCAAACAGAATCTTATAACATTCTGTTTTCATTTCATCCTAATATCACCAAAAATAATGTTATAATAACATTCTAATTTGGTGAGGTTGAAACCCTGCTGTCAATAACGATAACGTTATGGTTACGTACCATCTTAGTAAGTAACAAACTGACTAAAAAAGTATGGTTGCAGAACATTTCTGTTACGTCGTAAGCTGGCTGAGGGGTCTATTAAAAGTGTTGAATTGACATGGAAAGCAACCCCAGCCCTCCTTTTAAAGGGGCACTCCAGTGAAAAAACATGTGTTTTATGCTTATAGAATATGGAATTCCAAAACTGATGGTGAAAACCAAATGTAAATCGAGGCTTTGGCTAAAAAGTTATGGACCAAATACCACTGGGGGCAGCCATTTTGGCTTTTTTACCCAGCATGCACTTCACCAATTCATCTAATTAGTGAAGTTCCTTACGTCTGAAAAAGGGGTCAGGTGTTTTCGGAGGGGTAAAAGCAATTTGAAGACATCTTTGGAAAGCCCAAGGTCTCCAGTTTTAGAAATGCCACGTTTCCGAAAATTCTTTTTCCCGGAAACATGTTTTTTGACCCGTTTCCATGGCAACCATAGCTTTTTATGAGGAAATCACAAAATCATCAATAAATCAGAAAGTATTTATGATGGAAGTGTCATATTTTCACCAAAGGTAGGTATCTATTTTGGGCAAATGACAAATTTGTGAATTTGACCTTGACTCAAGGTCAAGGTCACATTTTGGAAGGTCAAATCTCAAAATTGCATGAAAATTGGGAATCTTGCCTATCGGTTACCTTGACAACATACGTTTCTTGAATAAGGATCAAATAGAAACACTCCATAAACTTTGTACACCTGAGCCCCTTTCACTTCATGGCAAAAATTTGAACTCAGTTATCATGGTTGCCATGGTAACCAAGGGATAAGCGTGTTTCAGGAAGGTGCAATAACGTTTTTTCATAGACTTTCTTTACAGATATCACAAATCCAAATTATCAACAAGCCAAAAGGTATTTATGATAGGAGTGCCATATTTTCACCAAAGGTAGATATCAATTTTGGGCAAATGTCAAATATGCTAATGAGCTAGACTGGTTGTTATTTGTCTTTGTTTATTTATAGGGGAGTATCATTATTAAAGTTTGTATTTGTTCATATCCCGTATCGATTCGTTTATTCATTATTCGACTGCGTGATGTTTCATTGCTTATCAATTGTATTTCGTTTATTCGAAGATGTTAATAAAGTGTGTTGGACTTAAGATAAAGGGGAGTTCTTAGTGATTAATCGTCGAGTTAGCTAGTTTTATCCAGATAGATGGTATCCTGGATCATAGTTCAATTCTTAGTGGTAGAGATTCTAAGTAAAGGGGCTCAAACCTATACAAAGAACACGCGCTTGGCAAGAGGTCAGTTTATTACATCCATGATAATATTCGGAAGGTACAAGTATACAGTTCTCCATCCATACAGGTCTTTCCTTTCATTTCACAATTCTAACACATCAGTAACAATCCAACCAGGTATAGCTATGATTAAGCTTCCCCTTTCACAAGGTATATACGCTCCAACACTGTTGAGAGAGTCACCTCTCGTCTACCGGTAACGGAGACCATTGGTAGGATCTCCGTCACATCCAGTACGCAGTCCGTAAGGCTAAGCCCAAGCTGTCCCAATCCTTACTATCACCTAATTGTTGTGGTTACTACCATCTTAACACTACCCGTGTGATCCGTATGTCAGACTATTGCTCCATGTGTTCTGATCGAACTCTATCTTGGTCTGCTCGTCTGTCTCAAGTCTCATACCGCTTATATAGCGACAGCCAAAAGGCTTGTCGCTATACTCATTTACACTAATACTTAATGATGTCTTACTTATCTCTCATACTGCCCATTCTTACTTGTATAAACTAGTTCTACTTCTAACTATCATATAAACTAATGTTGATGGCGAAGCCTGCTGTCCTCAGTATCTTTTAGCTAGATGTTTCGGTTCATAACGTACCCTTACAGGTCTCCATCGTCATTCATCGTACCTGTGCATACCTGCAGGACGTGCGTCAGCCCGGCTGCAGTCCCTACGCCTGGGGACTTTGCCACTCTCCATATACTCTAACTATGCCACTAAACGATGGCGCCGCCTGGCGTCTAGCACCCGTATCAGCATTACAAGTTTTACTATAATATTCTTGCCAATACAAACAAGTTTACAATATTTTATTATTAGCTTCTATAGTCTATTCTAGTTCTTCTTGCACTGCACCTCAGTGCACTAATTTGACCTTGAGTCAAGGTCAAGGTCATGTTTTTCAAGGTCAAATATCAAAATTGGCATTAAAATCAGGAATTTTGATTATCAGTTACCTTGACAATGCATGTTTCTTAAATAAGGATCAAATTGAAACACTCCATAAACTTTGTACACATGAGCACCTTTCATTTCATAGCAATACTTTGAACCAAGTTACCTTGGTTACCAAGAGATAAACATGTGTTTCAGGGAGGTTGAATAATGTATTTTCATAGACTCTTTGTACAGAGTTCAAAAACCTAAATTACCAATAAGTCAAAAAGTGTTAATGATGGAAGTCTCATATTTTCACCAAAGGTAGATATCAATTTTTGGCAAGTGATAGATATATAAATTTGACCTTGGGTCCAGGTCCAGGTCATGTTTTTAGAAGGTTAAATCTCAAAATTGGCATGAAAATCAGATATTTAGACAATCAGTTATCCTGAAAACACATTTTTCTTGAACTAGGATCAAATTGAGACATTCCATAAACTTTTTGCACATGAGCACCTTTCATTTCATGGCTATAATTTGAGCCCAGTTATCATGGTTGCCATGGTAACCAAGGGATAAACATGTGTTTCAGGGAGGTTGAATAAGAATTTTTCATAGACTCTTTTTACAGAGTTTACCAACCCAACCGTCCATGGGTATTATATAGCCAAGAATCATGATAGAAATTTGGGAGCTACCATGATGGCTATCCCCTTTGGTCCTACTCTACTCCCCCAAGGGCATGGTAAAGCAATGAAGAGATGGAAACAGTTATGGTCCATGAGACTTTAGAAATAATATTATGGAGAATTGACTCTTTTTCATTATTTCACAGGTAGTTTCTCCTCATTGAACAAGATATGTAGTATAGAAAATAATTATTGTTGATTTCATTCTAACCAATTACTGTTTCATTTAGACTTAAAGGGAGCCAAAAGCAATGTTCGGTCAAAATTTGAAAGAATTTTGCAAACTCAAATAACTACCAAAATATATTCTAAGAGTCTAACTTTAGCCATTGGTGCAGTATAAATCATGATAAGTAACTATAACTTTGATTGAATTCAATAATACTCATGCCATTTATGTCTCAAGGCAGCAATGTTTGTAAACAAAGCAACTTTGGTGGGTCACCAAAATTGACCAAGGGGAAGTTTTAATTTATTTCAATGTAATTCAAGTCTGTATTCACAGTCTATATTTTACTACAAGCCTGGGTTGTGGCAATAGAATACAATGTCATTTCAATAGTTAACAGAATTTGCAAAAATTTGACCCTACATTGCTTTTGGCTCCCTTTAACATAACATATTCTTAAAATACATGGATGGATTAATCACTATCATGTTATACCTATATCTCAGCGTCCTCTGAGCTATTTGGGCACTTGTACTGGGCTATTTGTATGACAACTAAAAGTTTGTCACACACATCAAATTCATCAGAGTAGATGTTTCAGTTTGTTTTCAAACATTCTAATTTTAGCTTATCTCTGCCCAGCCAAGGTGCGATGTAACAGTCACGTTATGCAACCATGTTTTTTGGTTTGTCTGTTACTTACTAAAATGTCACATAACTGTTACATTATTTCTCTGTGAGGTTGAGACCTAACCAGGACAGAATGTTATAAAGTTCTGGTGAGGTTAGGTCAAGATCAAATTAAAATAGAATGGCATGGTGACATTCTGATTAGGTGAGTTCTAGTCCTGACTTAAACAGAACATTGTTGTGACCTGCAACAGTTGCAGCAACATAATTGGGAGTCATCAAAAGAGCTTCACTGTAATCTAACAATGTGAAATAACAAGAATCAATCCAGAACGTTGCTGCAACATTATTATAATGTCATATCTGTGGCTGGGTGTAGTCTTAAGGGTTCAAAGTAAAAGGATAATTAGCAGTGTTTGCAAACAGACTGATATCACTGTCCTAATCCTTATCAAGATTTCCTATGGTATACCCATACATATAACCTAGGCAGCAATACAATATGTCGACTATAAGAATATAAAAAGGCCTTTTATCAATTTTTTTGATTTATGAAATAATTGTATTGCCTATTTAAGAGTAGGGCTTTATGCCCATTTGTTTGTGAAAGTAGGCCGAGTCCCCCCAGCTAAGAATGTGACATCATACTGATGTCATAGACACGTCATCAGTTGCATCACAGTTACATTGTAGGTGGACATCTCTATGATATGAAAAGTGAGGACTCCATTTGATATCTCAAAGACATCATGTGTGATGTCATATTGTGGCTATTCCTAGCTTAGTCACCTAAAAAATCATTTTCAATAATTCATCCTGCTAATCCCTCAAGGGCCCTGCCAACCTCATGTCCCATTGGAGTATGGTTTGGACTACAACTAAATTACAAATCTCTGAGATTTCCCAATAAAGTGTAGTTTATACTACACCTTATTGGTACTTTTTAAGTAAGATAGGAACTACATCTTAGTCAGACCTTTATGCAATGTCCAATTAAAGTGTCGTTTGCACAATACTTTAACTAGGCATTCCTGTAAAGTCCCCTTTAAGTGTGGTTTTGACTATACCTTAATGGTGCATTTCTGCCATGTTCCATTTGGTGTGGTTAGTACTAGACCTTATTTGGACATCTCTGTGATGTCCCATGTAAGTAAGGTCATGACTGCATTTAATTCAGATGTTTCTGTAGTGTACTTTTCAAGTGAGATAATGACTGCACTTAATTCAGATGTTTTTGTAACATACTATTCAAGTGAGGTTGCAACTGCATTTCACTTGGATGTCTCGGTGCACCTTATCCACACATTCTCTTCTTCTCTAACAAGAAATCTCTGACTGTTTTCTTCTTGAAGAGCAATTCCAGAGAATTCTCCTGTTCTCTGGTAGTTTAGAGAATTCCTTTCTCTTAAAGAGGCTCGAATTCTCTATTTTCATGGAGAAAGAGTTATCATTCTCTATTCTCAGGAAAGAAAGAATTCTCAGTCTTTCTTTACAGAGAATGAGAATTTCTTGATGCTTAAGAAGAGAGGTTTAGAGAATTTCGTGTTAGAGAAGAAGAGAACGTGTGGATAAGGTGCTCTGTGATGTAATAGTCAAGTGAGATTGTGAGTGCATTTCGTTTGGACATTTCTGTGACATACTATTCAAGTGAGGATGTAACAACACTTCTTATGGACATCTCAGCAACATACTGTTCCAATGAGGATGCAACATCACTTTATTTGGACATTTATGTGATGACTAGAACCTATGAATAACGGCATGATGACACCCTGTTGGTGTTGGGTTCTGACTTTCAGATAAAATCCCCCAAGGGGGCCCGGGGTGAGGGATTCAATCGGGAGCCTCCTGGGAAGAATGTGTCCCCAGCAGTCCCTTGCTGTTTGTAGAAGGTGACAAATGGGGAGACCAGACTCGGTAGCTCAATTGGTAGAGTGCCCGCTTCAAGTCTGGGATGTCTTGGGATTTATCCCTGGCCGAGTCACACCAAAGACTTTAACAATGGAAGTGGTCATTGCTTGCCTGGCACATAAAGTAAGAACCACGTAACATGACTGGTTGGCCCGGTGTGAGTATAATAGGACTGGGTTGGGTATTGTGTGGGCCTATTACATGATATCTCAGTGTGGCAGCACTATAAAGAGGGCATTGGGTCCCACTGCTACAAATAGGCACCTCATTTCATAGATTTGGTCACCGCCCCTGTGACGTAAAACAAGCTGAAAAGCTTTACCTTGTGCAGTCTGGTAAAAGAACCCTAAAGTGTCGGCAGGACATTGAACTAACCCCATAAACAAACAAATCCCCATAAAATGATGTTATTACAAGGTGATATTACAGGGAAGTGTCAACCAACCAAAAATTTACTGTTGTATGACTTCCCAAACCCTGAAAATATATTAATCTTCTAAAATTTGAGGAAATTCCTTCACCTTAACCCCACACATCTTTACTGTTGCTGGCATCTGCCTCTCAGGGCCAATGGAAGTGGGGTTGGGCAGGGATGGGTCAGCAGTTTGCTGAATGGTGAATCTACAAAATTCATCTAAATATCTCAATGTTTACAGCAAATCAACCCCCTTGTCATTGCACACTGCCTTCACTTGTGTATAAGAATGCACATTGGGCAGGGACGGGTAGTGTGTTAACCCTTTAGACCCCAATCTGGCCGTAGCCACCCGAGGGTGTACCCCCCGATCTGGCAGTGACCAGCCAGAAAAACGGCTGTATTTCCATATTTTTTCCATATTTTTCCAGACAGAACACTTTGAAAAGCATAAAACATACAAAAGTGGCCAATATATCGTTTTAAAAGCTGATTAAATTTCATTTCCAATACTTCAAACCACATTTCTATAATTCAATCTAATATCTCTTGGCCTTTTTTTTGAACATCTTCCATTACAAAGAATTCAAGGAAATCCAAAAAGGAATGTATGGAAATCCTGGGGAAATCCAGCAATGCATGAATGCATCCTGTGGGGTCTAAAGGGTTAAGGGGTGTGGGAGTTGCTTTGCTTTGCTTTCACTCGAGAAGGAGACCAGATGAGAATAGGACACATTTTCATCAACATTTTTCTAAAAGAACACCATGTAAAGCCCCCCAATGTGTCCTGGATGAGGTCTGCCCTCCTAAAATGGATAGGAATGGCAATAATTCAGTATTAAGTATTTATTCAGATTTTTTATAATTACAGTATAATTAAGTACAGTATATTGTTTTCCAATAAGTAAACTGCTAGCTCTAAATTCTAAGTCTAAATTTAAGTTTTGAACCTAAACAGAAATCTGGAACCTTTCTGTCTCCATGTCAATGTAATGACAATATAGATTATGAGAAAACAGAATTGACATTCTAAATAAGGCCATTTTCAAGTAGAATAGAATGTTTAGTTCATGTTTAATGCATTGTACATTAAAAGACACTTTTACCATCTCCCTCGATATTAGTTCCTAGAGCATACGTTACAGCCCCCTGGGAACTTTCTTCCTTTACATTGAATTACAAATTACTTAGTACCTCATGAATCCTGAAGATAAGTGAATCCAGCACATTTTGAGTGTTTCATGCATCATAACCACACATTTGTGCCTGCATCTCATATATGGGATGAGGAAGGGTGGAGTTAAGGAGGGTTGCTGGGGCTTATGATCTGCCTTACTATTATTGGGACCAGTGAATGGATGTGAATGTCACTGAAATATCTAAAGAAATACAGTATTTACAAGCAAATGACTTGCCCTTGATGAGTTATTACATCCCTAGAACCATTATGAATATCTTTTAAATCCTGAAAATCAGTATACATACTGAACATTTAGAAGTTTCATCACCACATACATTTTTACTGTGTCATTAGGATCTGTCTTTTGTGTCCATGGATGAAGTGGGAAGGTGGGAGGTGGAGTTGTGTTGGGATAGTGGGGAGCTTTCCCCATAGTCAGAAAACCAGGGATTTGAAAATCAGTCTTAAAATCATAAAAACTCTCTTTTATACCAAGAAATTAGTAAATTCACTAACTTTTCACCAATCCTTGCCAAAGTATGACACTCCCATCTTGAATACTTTTGACTTATTTATAATTTGGAATTGTGAACTCTGTAAAGAGAGTTGTCAACCTCCCTGAAACATGGTATCCCTTGGTTACCATGGCAACCATAGTAACTGGGAAGTTTCTATTTGATCCTAGTTCAAGAAACATGTGTTTTTAAGGTAACTGATAATCTAAATTCCCGATTTTCATGCCAGTTTTGAGATTTGACCTTGTACAACATGACCTTGAACTTGACCCAAGGTCAAATTTGTATATCTATCACTTACCAAGAGTCAATATTTACCTTTGGTGAAAATATGAAACTTCCATCATTAATACTTTTTGATTCATAGATAATTTGGGTTTTTGAACACTGTAAAAAGAGTCTATGAAAAATTCTTATTCAGCCTCCCTGAAACACATGTTTGTCCCTTGGTTACCATGGCAACCATGATAACTGGGCTCAAATTATAGCCATGAAATGAAAGGTGCTCATGTGCAAATAGTTTATGGAATTTCTCAATTTGATCCTAGTTCAAGAAAAATGTGTTTTCAGGGTAATTGATTGTCTAAATATCTGATTTTCATGCCAATTTTGAGATTTGACCTTTTTAAACATGACCTTGACCTTGACTCAAGGTCAAATTCACATATTTGACATTTGCCCAAAATTGATATCTACCTTTGGTGAAAATATGAGACTTCCATCATTAACACTTTGACTTATTGGTAATTTAGGTTTTTGAACTCTGTACAAAGAGTCTATGAAAATACATTATTCATGTACACATGTTTATCCCTTGGTTACCATGGTAACCAAGGTAACTTGGTTCAAAGTATTGCTATGAAATGAAAGGTGCTCATGTGTACAAAGTTTATGGAGTGTTTCAATTTGATCCTTATTTTAGAAACATGCGTTGTCAAGGTAACTGATAATCAAAATTCCTGATATTAATGCCAATTTTGATATTTGACCTTGAAAAACATGACCTTGACCTTGACTCAAGGTCAAATTAGCATATTTTACATTTGCCCAAAATTGATATCTACCTTTGGTGAAAATAAGGCACTCCTATCATGAATACCTTTTGGCTTGTTGATAATTTGGATTTGTGATATCTGTAAAGAAAGTCTATGAAAAAACGTTATTGCACCTTCCTGAAACACGCTTATCCCTTGGTTACCATGGCAACCATGATAACTGAGTTCAAATTTTTGCCATGAAGTGAAAGGGGCTCCAGTGTACAAAGTTTATGGAGTGTTTCTATTTGATCCTTATTCAAGAAACGTATGTTGTCAAGGTAACCGATAGGCAAGATTCCCAATTTTCATGCAATTTTGAGATTTGACCTTCCAAAATGTGACCTTGACCTTGAGTCAAGGTCAAATTAACATATTTGTGATTTGCCCCAAATAGATACCTACCTTTGGTGAAAATATGACACTTCCATCATAAATACTTTCTGATTTATTGATGATTTTGTGATTTCCTCATAAAATGCTATGGTTGCCATGGAAACGGGTCAAAAAAACATGTTTCCGGGGAAAAGAATTTTCGGAAACGTGGCATTTCTAAAACTGGAGACCTTGGGCTTTCCAAAGATGTCTTCAAATTGCTTTTACCCCTCCGAAAACACCTTTCGACATAACAGACCCCACTAAATTGTGGTTCCTGTTTGGGTTTGTGATAATATAAGTGTCATTTATTACTCTGTGTCATATTTAGTGTAATATACCAAATTACCCATTCTGTTATAATCAAAATGAAGAAAACTGAGTGTGGCCATAAATTTTAAACTACATAGAAACCGTAACTATGGTGATATTTTTCCCTAGCAACCATTTCTAGAAATTTGCGTTACCATAGCAACCAGCCACTTAAACATCGTTAATGGTATCTGAATGATGAAAACCCTTCACACTAAACTTCATACTGTACTAAAGAGATCCTTTCCACGCCATCTGACTACCGTGAAACCATCTCTGTGGGCCTAGCCGACTCACGGGGAGCTAAGCTGCCCGACTTCCTACGTGGCGGTAATTCAGCCCATTCGCGTCCGCAAAAACATAGTACCGAGTTTTGTCGGTCATTAGAGATATAATCTAATGATCTACATAGACATGTATCGATTCAGATTTCTTATTTATACCTTTGTGAACCATACAGAGTACCGTTTAGGTATATATATTGATACTTTCTCATAGATACTTTGTTTTGAAAAACGTTACGGCCGGAACTACTTCCTCGATTCGAAAACCTGTCAAAGTTATTCTATGTTGTTCTGAGGATGACAGTTCTTAAATAATGCTTAGATCAACGCATTTCTACCATTATATGCCCCACATCATCTCTATTACATGGTCGTTTCATCCATTTAAATGTTCGTGATAGTGACAGCAGTCATAACAAACCGCCGTCATTAATATTCATTTATGTAAATGAGTCTTCCCAGAAGTGTAAGATGGTAGCGATGATTTCGTAGCAATCAGAAGCTTCGGGTAGTGTGACTAAACTTATACAATGCATCCAGGTTGCTTAGCAACCAATTCTGACATTGGGTTGCTAAGCAACAGGCTGTTGATAGGCAGAACCAATGGTTGCTATACTACTCAGTACAAAAACTGTGGGTTGCTAGGCAACCAGTAACAATTGATTGCCTCTTAAACATTGAGTTGATACTGTTGTATCTTCTCTTTCATGGTTTATGTGGTTTTGGTTAATTTAAATACCTTACAATAGGGGCTGTTATATTTATGGTGGGGTTGCTATGCATACTAATGTTACCATGGCAATTTTACTATATTAGGATGTAAATCCCTATCAAATTCCTATTATAAAATATAACACAAAGTATCTTCACTAAGGATATGAAGTTTCATGATGTTTCGTTGAATAACATTTCCACAAAAGCATTCTGAAAATGAATGAAATACTATAGCTAAGCCTACCGAAATCTAAACAGGAAGCACAATTAAATTTTGGTCTAATAGTGAGGTGCATGCTGAGAAATCTATTCAAAATGGCTGCCCCAAGTGGGGAGCTCAGGAGAATCTTATTTCCTCAATAACTTTTGAACCGCTTATCCGATTTTGATGCTGTTTTGACTGGTGACATGAGAAAGGCAAGATCTATTTACAATCACCTGTAAACTTAATCCTTCTCCTTATATTCTTTCCGGATTGAAGTCAGAACATTAAAATGGCTTTCCTCCACCTTAAAGTTTGCACGTTACAAAGTAAAGTAAATGGTGTTGTTGCATGATGCTGCCAGCACATTTCGCTGAAAGCTCGACAAACACAACAGGGAGAAATATAATCAGTAAGAATCTCAGTGATGGACGGATGACATGTATCATCTCAGTTCTCAAAGCAATAATCAGTTTGCATTGAGTAGCGCCATGAATGGATAACGCAAAATGTCACAGGCATATGCTATGTATACTTTCTGATCAAACATTATGTTCACTCTGTTTGTGTTGCTGTGCACATGCGTGTTTGTATGAGTTCGTGGATATGTTCGTGGAATGTGTGTGTGTGTGTGTGTGTGTGTGTGTGTGTGTGTGTGTGTGCGTGTGTGCGTGTGCGTGTGTGCATGCACACATACACGTATGTGTTGGTAGGGGGGTGGGTCTGCACCACTGGTCTCTTAGTGTGTGTGTCTGTTTATGGTTGTAGGTGAAGGTGTGGATGTGTGTGGATGTCCATTTGTTGATGTGTGATTGTGTGTGTGCTTATTTGTTTGTATATATATATATATATATATATATATATATATATATATATATATAGGGTATATATATATATATATATATATATGTGTGTGTGTGTGTGTGTGTGTGTGTGTGTTTGTGTGTGTGTGTGTGTGTGTTTCAAAGGGTACAAGCATGTGATCCTGAATATCCCAAAAATCCTAAATAACAACCCATAAAAGTCGCCCTTAACACCTTTATCTCCCCTTGACTAAAACAGGCCACTGAGGACTTCATGGCCGCCTACAGGAGGAAGGCGTCCTCCATGGCCGTCGCCCCGTCCGACTTCTACGCCCCCATAGTGTACGACGCCCTGTGGACCCTGGCCCTGGCCCTCAACCAGACCCTGGAGACAGTCGACTCTGAGACCATTCTGTGTAACGACACCGGTCCCAGTGAGCGCTTCACCCAACGCCTCATGGCCGCCATGGAAACCATGACCTTTGAGGGCATGACGGTAGGAACGCTATGTTTTATTTTTGTGGGTATTTTTATTTTTGTAGGTGTTTTTTAAAGTCCCCATTTACCGATCAATCCACAATACAATATTGGACGGAATATGGACCGATTTTAGGAATCGGTTTGACAATTAGTAATTAGGCCCTTAGTCTTGTTAAATATGCTATTTATTATCAAAATATTCATCAATAATTGCTAAACAGATTCTTAAATATCGGAAAAAAAATCATAAAAAGAAATTTGATTGGCGTTTTATTACATCGAGTACATGAATCACCGCCTTTGAGGTTCCGCGTCACAGACTTTTTTGTATATAGCTTCGCCGAAAGAAATGCCATGCCAGGCTCACACCAAAGTAAACAGAGGATCAATCTTTAAATTTGTTTTTGACATGAACGACTATACATCCCGCATATTTGATGAAATCAATGACATATGCCGTGAGTTTGATGATGGATCTCTTTATTATTGGAAAAATAAATGATGAATGTGTGAAATAAGTTTGAATAAATTTGCAAAAGAATCGATTCCCCGACTGGAACCTAGCATTTGCTACCTGTGTAACGGGAAAAGTCAACAATGATGAAGAATGATGGATTAATATGCATTCAAAATCAACTCATTTCCACTGTGATATATTTGCGTAACTTTCATTTAGAATGATAATAATGTTTCCTGAAAATATCGGTAGTAGGCTGATAGTGCAGACGTGTTCAATCTTTATTTTAATTGTTGTCAGTTTTCAGTGCTATCAATGAAGCTATTCGAAGTTCTTTTCTCAAGTTCATTTCAATGTGATGTGTATACCATTATACATTTTTCATTTAATTGTATATTTTCAATTCATAGAAATGTCGAGAAGTCGCTCTGTTGTTTTGACAAAATTATATTCTTCTTAACTTTCTCATTAATCAATTTGCATTTCACATAATGCATCATGATAATATGCATTGTGTGAAATGCTTATATATTATATAAGCGTACCTATTGTATTTTCCATACAGAACTATTAATCTAAATAAATGGCCTAGGCCTATATCTTCTGTTTCAGGGTCGGGTAAGCTTCACCAAGAATGGCGAAATAGCAACGTTGAGAACAAAAATTATGCAATTTACAGGTAAGAATCCATACATTTGACCAACTAGAATTAATTAGCATTTGTGCACCAACAATTAAATGAAGATCTCAGATAACATTCTCTATAATCAGGCCTATTATAAACACTAGCGTTGGGGTTATTTTTTTCAATTTCGCTAATTGTCTTTCACCGAATTAGTTATCGAAAACCAAGAATAGATTTCCTATATAGGTGGCAACGCCTTGAATTGCTCAATTACTTACGCGACATATCGCATAATTTGATTTAATTGTAGATAATATCTACAATTATACCAAAATTATCGTTTCTATATACTACTAACATTGCTTTAATCTATAGCATATCATGCTATAAGTTAAAACAATGTGAGTAGTATATAAAAATGATAATTTGGAGTTGATATGAACAACATCAAGCATGTATTTGACATTATGTATATGACAACAGTGCCAGAATCTCAACTACACACAACATACTTTTTTGATATACTTCCTATACATACGATCTTCAGGCTTTTGAGGATTAGTATAAAAGCATTAAAATTAATTGGTTGGATTATTGATTAGATCATAAGAGTACATCAATTGTACAATGCATTTTGTAACGGCGAATGCGTTCGTAACAACGAACAAACTTGTTTTGTTGGTTTCTCACATACAAAAAAAACATAATATTTAGAATGCTGTAAATGAATTCTAATCTTTAGAATGTTTAGGAATACGGTGTCTCTACATATACCAATTTCCAGGTCACTCAGGTGGTCACCAAGAAGGCACCGCGAGGGACACACCTGTTTAAAGGATATCTTTTACAATGCTTTAACTCAATATGCCTATAAAAGCAACCCACAGCCAATCAAGCTAGATAGATGATACAATTTCATAAAAATCTATGTACATTTCCAACAAACTGCTGTTGTCCGTTGCACATTTGTTACTGATTGTAACTAAGAAAATCAATGAAACAATGAAACCTTTTGCTGTTACTTTTATCATAACAGCAATCGTTTTGACTCTAGAAAAAAATATCTAGAATGTCCTCAATGAGCTGTTATTGTTACTGATCTTTTTCTATTGTTTTCCCTTCATATATGAATTTACAGAATATAATTTCATCCAGTAGAAACAGAGATATAAAGGTTTTGCTGTTACAAAAACTATTGCTGTTACGAAAAAATATCTTAAAGTTATCCTAACAGTAAAATATAATTGTGCAATGGGCCACTGGACCGTTCTACAGTACTTTAAATATCCATCCACGAGTCATGATATACAATTGTCATATTGATGGATAAAGTTGCTTTCAGAGGTTTTGGTTTGTTTTGATATGCATAATGGCTAGGAGTTGGAAAATATCAAGTTATACCCGCAGAATAATGATGTCATCTAACAGAATAATGATGTCATCTAACAAACTGCTGGCAGTACTTATTCATTTTGATAAAAAGGGGTTATAGGTTGTGCATTACATAGATTTATGTTTACTGAAATGTTCATGGTCTATAACAGGGTTATGTACATTTCATTGGTGGAGCCATAACCTATGGTCACATTTACACTTGGTGAAATTCTGATTAATTACAACTGTATCTCATTCCAATGCTACTTTACAAAAGAAACTTCTTCCAATAACTTTGATAGAACTAGAGAAACATCAATAAGTAAACAAAGTTATCAAATCACTGGACAACTTAGGGAAGCCCATGATTGAAAAGAATCTAAAAAAAAGGGGGGCATAGTGTGAATTGGATCGAATGTGATGGTGGGGAAAATCCTAGGAGTGATGTCATAATTATTTGGTTTTAAAGGTTTGTGATAGTTATCAGAGTTTATATCTTTTCAAAGACTTTAACTAAACACATGCTATGTATTTGAACAGTAATTAGAACTTATACAATTTTGTCACTATAACAGACTACATTAATATTGGTTATGGGTTGCTTTAAGAGGTACTTTTATAGAACTACATCATCTAATAATATTCTCAAGTTCCGAGAAAACATGCACATACAATTCACAGTTGCCCACAATGGCCCAAATATAAATTCCCATTTATATATATATATATATACTGGGTGAAAGTTTACCATTTCAAAGTCTTACCTGTAACAATTATCAAAACCCATCAATTCTTTTTTAGATGGCAACTACACTACCTTGGGGATCCACGATGCAGACACGCATAGATTGACATGGGTGGAGGAGATCAAATGGAAAGGTTTGAAGCTTTTTAAATAAGATTGTAAGCCAGAATAACATGTAACTAGGGGAAACCTTGGAAATGATGAACAGAAATACACATAAATAATATCGCCATGTGGACTTATTCCCCTATTCGTTATCATGCAAGAACTGATCATGAAAGGTTTAGCCTTCACGATACATTATGTATAATACTACAATGCGTCAACATTAACGCTTCTTGATGATTCTATTTGACAGCTGCTGATAACTTAAACTTTGAGATGTGAGAAACGCATTTACAAAAGTCCCAGTGTGAAACGCCCCCTCTGGATGACATTACAGTTCATTGGCATAATTGGCATGTTTTTCTGTTGTTCCTCATCACAGGAGGCCATGCTCCCTATGACGACTTACAGGTGATCCGACGTAGGCGTTACCTTGGTAACGAGTTTTATGTCATGGTAACACTCTCACTGGTGGGCATCCTACTGGCAGGCTGCTTCCTCTATTACAACATTAAACACAGACATGCAAAGTAAGTATACCACTAAACGTAATGACGTACGGCTCATTTCCTGCTTTTAGAAATTAAATGGGTGTACATTGTGGAAATGGCAAGTTGTGATACGCGTGTGGTTATATCATACATGCGTTTCTTACATTCGTCAATTTTAAGATGAACTGACACTTTTCGGTTCTCACGAATCATAATTATAGCGGTCAAAAATCTTGCTTCCATGAAAAATAAAGGTGCAGTTTTTTAAACAATATTATGTGTGAAACGCCTTGTTACAAAGAAACCCATTAGAAGAGTATACTCTCCGGCCATGAACAATGAGTGAAAAGCAGGCTTCAGTAGTGCTATTATAAATTGGAAATGCATAAAATAACTGAAATAAATGAGTGGCTCAAATGAGAGTCTCAGTGGATGCCTTGATCAGATCCTCATGCGCAAGTATTTCACAGTATCATGCGCATAAAACAGAATTTCTGGCCGTCTACTTTAGAAAAATGTTTAAATGTAATTATCTTGTTATTAAAAGATTACCCAGCCAAGGTATGACGTAACGGTCACGTTATGCGACCAGACTTTTTTTGGTTTGTCTGTTACTAACTAAAATGTCAAGTAACTGTTACATTATTTTTCTGTAAGGTTGTGACATACCCAAAACAGAATTTTATCATAATGTTCTGGTGAGGTCAGGTCAAGATCAAATTAAAATAGAATGTCATTGTGACTTTCTGATTAGGTGAGGTCTAGATCCGACTTAAACAGAACATTGTTGTCACCTCTTGACCAGGGGAGGCCCCAACCTTACCTAAAGAGAAGGTTATTGTGATGTTCTGATTATGTCAGGTCTTAACCATACCTAAACAGAAGGTTACTGTAACCATCTCATTAGGTTGGGTGTCACCCTAACCTAAACAGAATGTTATTGTGACATCCTCATTTAGTGAGCTCTCAACCACACCTAAACAGAATGTTATTGTGACATTCTTATTAAGTCTCAGTCTTATAAATAATATGACAAGAATGTTGTCAGAACGTCACAATGTCACGTCGCAACAGTTGGTTGCAGCGACGTAATTGGGAGTCATCAAAAGAACATCGCTGTAACCTAACAGTGTGACGTAACAAGAACCAATCTAGATCATTATTAGAATGTTATTAGAACGTCAAATCCTTGGCTGGGTAGTGGTCCTAAAGTCGAGGGTGGTGTCTGGCAGGTTTATCATACTACCATGTAATGAGAGACGTACATTATCAAATTTCACACATAGTTCCCAGTTAGTCAAATAAGATCTACACCAATTAAAGTACAAGTGTTCAACCCATAGTACACCAGGTTTTCCACAGATGACATCAGCTAAAGTGTCAAAAGCTTTAAGTACTAGCACTATAGTCAATATACAAACTGCGTATAAAATCTCGATAGTCTAGATATTCAAAGATATATTGGGCAGTCATCAATAGCAGTGCAGATGTACTATAGTTCTTGGGAAACCTTGCTGCTTAGGGTTCAGAAATCCATCAGTTTCAAGAAACAGCGGATCTGATCATAAGCCACTCTTTCCATCAACATATTAGGGCTGGCAGGACAGGTATTATATAGGCCTATAATTATTTATCTTTGGGTTACAGTGTCCACCACTCATTCAACTGGGATTGAATTTGATACACAGACATCTCGTAATCAATGTGGTAACTTCCTGTGCTGCCCGGAACCGGAAGATCATTATCACCGCGGCATCTGAGTATATTCTCACTTTGGGTAATTATCTCATTAGGAACCTTATCAATGTGATTGGATGCAACATTACCCAATCATCTCTGAGCAGGGGTCACGTCTCTAGTAACTGCCATTAGGAAGCATCCTTTGGTTTACTCAGTTAGTAAGTAAGTGGTATATAAGAAGGTGCCATATTCGATGGATACCAGCCCAGCCAAGGATGCGATGTTATTATAAGGTTGCAGCAACATTCTAGTTGGTTCTGTATTTGGTTCTTGTTATTTAGTTTGTGTTCTTCTGATGACTCCCAATTACATCACTGCAACATACTGCCATGATGTTGCACTGTGTCATTATTACAATATTCTGGTAACGTCCTTCAACCCAAATAGAATGTTCTTATAACGTTCTGTTTTGGTTTCGTCCTAGCCTCACCAAAAACAATGTTATAATAACATTTTGATTTGATGAGGTTTCAACTTTACCATCAATAACCTAATTGTTACGTGCCATATTAGTAAGTAACAAACTGACTAAAAAAGTATGTTACGTTGCAAGCTGGCTGGGAGGGGCAGATCCAGGGTTTCTAAAAGGGGGGTGGATAAGCATAAAGGCTAAGGATTCAAACCCTTGAGCTTAACATATATACACATGCGAGATTTCTCACTCTTGTCATGTCTAAGATTCCACTGACCCCCTGTGGCTACTACCCCCCCCCCCCCCACATCCTCCCGTAAGTAGTCCACCTACTAATGTGCTGTAACAGGACATTATAACTATTAGGCAGTAACAAATGACCATCCTGTTCACATGTGCTGTATAATCAGTGGACAATTAATGTCCATGTGACAATACCCACGTGGAGCTGACTTTCAATAACAATAACAAATTGTATAGACTTGGATTAATTATGGCCTGTTGGTGATAAAAGTAACCTAAAACCTATCCCAAATTTGTCATATATGATAAAATTATAAAGCTATCCAAGCCACCGAGATGATTTGGTCTACACTTATGTTAGTGTGACATATGCTTTAAGATATGTAACATATATGTGATAATAATGTGACTTTTGTACACGCTCACTAGTTTGCTACCTACATGGAAGACCATTAATTGTAATGAATGTGGTTAATTAAAAAAAAACAAAAAAAACACAGATGGACGATCTCCAGGGTTGTGGTGGCCGGGTTGTTCAATGTGCAAAGGTTCGATCCAAGCCCAGTCTGGGGGCCTCATGTTGTTGTTTGTTGGTTGGAATCATCGCAGTCGGTGGTTCTTGAGCACTGGGATATTTCACCATTGAGACCATACTGTACTGACGCGGGTGGCCAGTCAATGTTGAGGCATTAAGGCGTGAGCTTTAGAAGCATACGTGTAAGCCCTGTTTCACTTTGTCGGTAGTGAAATGGGGGAGGAGTCACAGTGTGACTTACTACTCTAAAAGAGCGTGTTCTGCTCTCAGTCAGTCAGAGTTTGCTGTAACGCTGTGTGAGTAACATCCTGGAAAGGTTGGACCTTTAACCTGCAGTCTTGGTTCTGGATAGAGGCATAGAAATCGTGTAAGAACGCGGGAGCATTGACTGAATGTGTTGAAGGGGATTCCTACCTCGGGACTGATCATGGTCAATCGAGTTCTTGTCACAAAACGACTATACACTGGATAATAAACAACAATATCCTTTCACGTGAGTGTTCATGTCTTACATGATGTGGGAACTATGATTATGTATTGGACAACAGCAGTCGACAAGGAGGAGTCTGCGTACAGAGCTAGTTATTATCTATGACTTAATTATAACAATTTACGCACACTACAAATAACAGATAATTAACCTCTATAGTTCAATACCCCTACACTTTTACCGAGGCAGGTGTTCTCTAATGTGAATGGTCCCCAAACAGGGCCACACACACAACAGCTGGTGGTCCTCTAAGGACCTTTGTTAAGCCTGTTGTTGTCACAGGGAGAACACCTGATATCACAGCAGTAGGACAGAGACTTGAACCACCAACCTTCAGATGACGAAGCCAACAACCAGGAGGCCTCAGGTGGCAGTCTGTCTCTTATAGGCTGGTGGGGTCTCCCATTACAGGGCAGGTGTGTATGGGGGCCCACATCAGTCTGGCAGGGATTAGGGGTTAAAGGTAGGGGGCACCGCCGATGTTTCTGGTGAGGGTATCTGGTGTCCATGTGTAGAACTATAAATAGTCCTAAAGATGCAGTCTGTGGTTTGACTAAAAGCAGTTTATAATTACAACACAATTTGATACATATAATGCTGGCATGTTTGCCTCAATGGACACCAGAGCCGAATGGCTCGCTGTGATCTTGATTACACAAAATCTCCTTGATTAAATAAGATTAGATAATCAAAATTAGTGCTTAGTCATGGTCAAAATGAAGAGCTCGTATCCATCCTTAGCTGATTTGAAACAAGCATTTTCATTGGTCTAACCTTAATCAGATCCACTGAAATCATGATTATGGACTAAATATTTAATCTAACCAACAGGGTTAGATTAAGGTTGATTGAGCATGACTATGCTTTACGAGCCGTTCAAGTTAGCTGACCAAAATTTAGTTTCTATAACTCTATAGCCCTAATCAAAACTAAAATTTAGTTACGAACCGTCGGGGCCTGGAAATACCAAAATAAACATGAAACAAACATATCTCGTTCTGCGATCTACCGTAAATGTGTTATTTAAAAAGGTTTTATCCAAACCTACCCTTTGTGATATCCAAGAAAAAATAATAGTGCAAGCGAGATGATCCATTAAATGAACCTCAGCGAGTGATCCGTTGAATAAAACTGTAGTTTTTTTTGTGTTTTTTTTCCCCTAAATGTTGTAATACTTTACATTGTCCTTCAAACAGGGTCATCCGAATGTCTAGTCCCAACCTGAACAACCTCATCATCTCGGGGGCCGTACTCACCTACTGCAGCGTCATCGCCACCGGCTGTGCTGGCCGCCCCCTACCAGATACATGGGTCCTATCCGCCGTTTATGTAAGTTAAATCCGGGTTTCCACCGAACGACTTTCACAGAGAGTTCCTTACGACTATGAGCAACTGTAAAAAAGTCAATCTTTGCTCATTTTAGTCTTTCAGAAAGGAATGATTTCTTGTTTCCACTGAACGACTAAAATACTGATATCTGAACGATTCTTGGACAATCTGGACGTATTTTCAAACAACAGATATCAGAAAAGTGAGGGAACAATATATTTGATAGCTGTTAATTGCCCTTGGAAAAAAATCGTGACCAACGGTCGTCCAAAAATATTAAACAGGTTAGATATTTGGTCGTTGGTGAATCATTCACAAATGTCATTCACAAATGTCGTTTGTAGTCGTTCACAAATGTCTTTACCCCCGATTTTGTGTTTCCACAGAACGATTTTACTAACCACCACAAAATATTTGTGAATCGTTCATGGTCATTCATGGTCGTTAGTATATTGTCGTTCGGTGGAAACAGGCTTTAAGGCTGTTTTCCACATACCGATTTTGATGCCGGCGAGTTTTTTTTTGTTTTTTTTTTTGAATTCGAGGTGTTTATTCAGATATAAAATAAGTTTTACAACTTGTTTTCATCTTACATCTGAGTTGTTTGAAATCCTAGGATTTCAAACCAATAAGTAAGACCTATGTATAACTGTACAATTGAATTCAAATATTATGTAAATAAAATTCACAGTATATTCTTAGAACACTAAAGTCATAACAGAATTAAATAAGAGAAATTCTGTAACATATTTGCAAAAAAGAGAAAAGTATCACATTGATATCATATATTGAATCCAGTCAAAAGACATAATATCAGAGTACTATTATTCAAAAACTAATATAAAGGAATAACATAATAACATCATTCATTACTAATAATGTAGAATACGATCTGACAAGTTGTCCTTCATTTTTTGTTTAAATATTTCAGTATTTGGTAAATTCCTAGTCATAACATCTTGACTATTCCATAAAATAGCACCTCTGTACAGACAATTTTGCTTAGTCTTTTCATTAATTGGTTTATACAATTTAAAAATTGAAGCTTGCCTTCTTCTTGTATTTACATCAATCAGTTTTTTTGCCTGATATTGTCTGCGTTTATGGCTTCTAACCATTCATCCTATAATTATAAATACAACTTGGAAGAGAATATCACCTTTCTAGTGATATATAGATACATAGAGTGGGCATTCTATTAGTTATGCATAAGGATAATGTATGCAGGTATTGTTCTGCCGTAGACAATACTGCACATTCGTCCTTTTGAATCTCAACTATAATAGATCAACTTTAACCTATACTTAAAGCATTTAAGTGCAAGTTGGAGGTATAACACACTTCCTATCTATTTTAAAAGTTGAATTCCCGGCATATGGAATAAAGGCTTCAATGCCCAAAGCAAGGAAACAGCAGCTTGCGCCTAGGGCAATTATTATGTGCCGAATAACATTGATTATTCTAATATAATGTGAGCGTAGGACCACCACTGGCTTGTTGCTATGTATCCAGGCAGGTTGCTGGGTTACAGCATTCTCTGTGTTTGTGACGTCACCGGTGACGTCACGACCGTTGTGACGTCACGGACGGTTGCGTTCCTCACTTGCGTCGCCGAGAGTGCGCTGTTGCAAATTTTTGTGTTTCTCTCGGTGTTTCCTGGCCTAATACGGTGCCATTAGTTGGCAGGCGGATTTAACTAGCGATGGGGAAGCGTCAAGGAGCCAAGGGGAAGTCTGATCCCCATGAAATTTCGGAAGACGAAGAGTTAGTGGCAAGCGGGGGCGGTGGCTGCGCGGCCGACTACTTCGCCGGGCCGGGGATGACAGCAGACCTAGGGCTGTCGGCGACAAGTCGTGATTCAAACCAGGCGGGCAACGCTAACGGATCTAGATCCTCGGTGGATCGTAGGCTTCGTCACCTGGAGAGAGCCTATCGTGAGCAGTCTAGGCGGAGGAAGAGGCGTGCCAAAGGCGGGGACAAGAAACATGGTCGCTCGAAACGTACGTCAGGGCGCAAACGTTCACCGTCACCGAGTGACCCGAGTAGTGACAGCGACAGTGACACCTCCAGCGACGGATCTTCCACATCCGACGGCTACTCGTCATCGGGTGACTCCTCGTCTGACAGCTCCCCAAAAAGGAGAAGCAAGAAACGTCGTCACAACACTTCGAAAAAGGGCCGCTCCAACAGGAAAGGGCGAGGCAAGTACGACAGAAAGAACCAGATGGAGAAAGGTGATACCATAAAAAACTTTGAGAGTTTGATGATTCACTTGCTGGAACTGCTACGTGACGCCTATGACGACGGACGTAGTGTGGGTGGTCTCATCGACCATATCTTAGTCTTAGCCCAAAAGTCCGAGACCAGAGTGTATAAGTTAGAAGCTCTTGTAGGCTACGATGATGCGTGTAGGGAGGAGGCTAGCAGGAAAGGGATTAGAGCCTTCGGTGAGATAAGCTCGGCTAACGTGTTGAAATTCCTGAGTTTCGATTCGGCTAACGCTTCAAAACGTCAGGGTCAGGGTCCCCAAAAGAAGAAGCCTGATAACAAATACTGTTATAAGTTTAACTCCCAGACAGGCTGCGATGGCGTGGGTTGTTCGTACAGGCACGTGTGTATGGTGTGTAGTGAGACTAGCCATGGTAGTAACTCATGTAAGAGGGGAAAGTCAGGGCCAGGCAACGGCAACAGTAAAGGGAACTGATGCGTCGATCTCGATAGCTCACCAGACATCCATGCTAGTTGTTACGCGCCTAATCTTGAAGGCATTTCGCCGTCAAAAAATGTTATCTTAGATGGGATAAACTTTGACAATGTTCTTTCCCCTTCGGGGGGCGTGGCTGTCGATGCAGAGTCTGTAAATATAGCATGCTGTTCTAATAGTGTTCATGTTGATGGAATTGTAGAGTTACCTTCTGAATTCTGTTTTGTGGAGGGCACTGCCCCTAGAGAGTGTGTTTTCACCCCGCCTGTAAGTGAATGTGGTCGGGTTGTCGAGATTTTTGAGGATTGTATTAAGGGTGAATGTAGTTGTATGAATGTAATTGGCGGAAACGATTTCAGTCTAAAGCCCTGTCGGGTCGGTCAATTTTTGTTTGGTGGCCAGTGTAGCCTACCGTCAGCACAGGTTAATTTGATCTGGAATGGGTTGTGTGACGGCTTCAAAATTATTGACGAAGAGTGTGACGTCCGCTATGATTGTGAAAACTATTCTTCTATCACGGGAGACAAGTTTAGAGAAGAAATGTCAGCACTTCTGTGCAAAGAGCTAGATGAGGGCAAGGTATCCCTGTCGAGTGTAAAGCCCCGTTGCATTCATTCCCTGGGTGCGGTTGAGAGGGCCGATGGTAGGCTGAGACCAATTACTGACTGCAGCCAGCCGGATAATATTAGTGTTAATAATTTTATGGAGACCACCTGTGAAGCGTTTAAGTTTAACTCTGTAAACGATGCAACAAAGTTACTTGTTGAGGGTGATTTTATGGCTGTAGCGGATATCTCTAGTGCCTACAGATCAGTACCAATCTTCCCCCCACACCGCGAATTTCAGGGAGCCAGGTGGGACTTCGACGATGGGAAAGGGGAAGTCTACCTTGTTGAGAACGTGTTGTGTTTTGGTTTGAAATGTGCCCCATATTTGTTTAACTGTCTGTCTGAATTGATTGTTGACATGGCTTCAGTTAACGGTGTTTGTAAAGTTGTAAATTATCTAGATGATTTCATTGTAATCAACAGCAGTAGGGATGGTTGTGCAGAAGACCAAACAAAGTTGTTGTCGGTGATTAGGCGACTGGGGTTTTCAGTGTCTTGGAAAAAGGTTTCATCACCCTCTACTAGCACCACTTTCCTGGGGATAATTATCGATTCAGTTAGAATGGAGCTTTCCTTACCAGAGGGGAAATTACAGAAGCTATTGGACGTTATCTCAAAATTAGAATCTGACGGCTGGGCAACCAAGAAGTCACTTGAAAGACTGGGGGGGCTGGTGGCCCATTGTTCGACTGTCATCAGGGGTGGTAGGACTTTTTGTCGTAGAATATACGATCTGTGTGCAAAATGCGCCAGGGGTATGAAGATACCTTTGGGCGAGGACCTGTTACTAGATTTAGCTTGGTGGAAAAAATTTTGCAGAATTTTTAACGGGAGCGCAAAAATTCTAGATATGGTTTGTGGCGGTGTAATCACAACTGACGCTTCTACTTGGGGCTTCGGGGGCTGGTCCGATGGGGATTGGTTCCTGGGTGCATGGAATGGCAACATGGAGGGGTGGTTGGAGGTGCCTGAGCACGTGATCCCACCGCCCTCCTCCGGTGACTTTTTCCAGCCTAACATAAACGTTTATGAGTTGTATGCAGTCTTGGCAGGTTTAAGAAGATGGGGAGAGTCACTGAGAAATTCCCAAGTCCAAATAGTTACCGACAACAACCAGGTATTATATATGATCAACACCGGCAGAAGTGCGAACAAATGTTGTATGTCTTGGCTTCGCGAAATTTTTTGGTTGTGCTTTATTTTTAATCTAGACCTGTTTGCTGTGTACATCAAATCTAAAGAAAATGTTTTCGCCGATGCGCTCTCGCGTGTTAATGACAATAAGATGAGGAAGTTGGTGATCGACACTGTGAAGGACTTGAACTTATGTTGTCATAACATCTTTGCCAACAGGGCCGTCGATGAGAGAGATTTCTGAGAGGGAGAGAGAACTATTGGAGAACTCAGTGGCACCTGCTACATCAAAGGCCCGCCGCACCCAGGCGGAATGCTACGAGTCCTTCTGTGATAAATTTGACTATGACTACCTTGGATGCACGCCCGCGAGGATATCGTCTTACATCGCGTTCTTGTCGTTTTTTATGGTGTATTCTTCAATTTTGAATTATTTGTCGGGTTTGTCTAATTACCTAAAGTCAAGGGGCAAGGAGGGTATAGATTACACCTCCTTTTGTGTGCGGGCAGCCTTGAATGGAGCGCGTAGATTTTGTGTGAAAGGCAGGGGCAAGAGTGTTGGTTTGTTTCCAAAAGATCTGCTATTGCTGTTCTCGAAGTTAAACCTGTTAAAATGGAATCATTTGGTGTTTTGGGCCGCAACAACTTTGGCTTTCCGTTGCCTACTGCATGCCTCTAATTACTGTTTGTCTAGACATTGTTTAAGAGTATGCGACATTGAATTTACTCGCGATGGGCTATTTGTAAAGATGGAATCTTCAAAGACAAATCAATTTCGGGACCATGTCGATTGTATACCTGTGTATGCGAATAGTGAATCTGTACTTTGCCCGGTAGGCAGGCTGTTGGACATTGTTAACTCAGGTCTTTTAGAGAATAAGGGAGTCTTGTTCATGGTATGTAGGGGGGGGAGGTTTCGCCCCATGACGGCTGCGTGGTTTAATAGGATGTTGAAAAAATTTTCAAATGTACAGGGGGTAACATCACATAGCTTACGTCGGGGTGGAGCTTCCTACATGCTCCAGAATGGGGCCAATGTAGCTGAGGTTAAGCAGAGGGGTTGTTGGTCATCTTCGTGTGTTTTTGAATACCTGTCATTGCGCCCTGACCAGGCGATGTTAAAAGATAGTATTTTTAGCCTTAGCCTGCCTTGAATTGTTAATCAATATAATTTTGTCGTAGACGGGTTTGGGTGTTTGGCTGCTTGTTACACTATTATTCCTTCCCAAACCCGCCTCCTTGTTACTTATTCCGCAGCCGACACGTTATGTGCCGAATAACATTGATTATTCTAATATAATGTGAGCGTAGGACCACCACTGGCTTGTTGCTATGTATCCAGGCAGGTTGCTGGGTTACAGCATCCTCTGTGTTTGTGACGTCACCGGTGACGTCACGACCGTTGTGACGTCACGGACGGTTGTGTTCCTCACTTGCGTCGCCGAGAGTGCGCTGTTGCAAATTTTTAATGTTTTCTGTAATAAAGCTGCTTGTTACACTATTATTCCTTCCCAAACCCGCCTCCTTGTTACTTATTCCGCAGCCGACACGTTATATACAAGAATCATTCATGATGAGTATTCTTATAATATAGCTAACTAGAATATATATGTTAAAGAAGGTCGTCCTTGTTCACGAAGTAAATGTGACAGAAATTGGGCTTCATTCCATCATCGCTCATAACTTTAAACCAGAGGTGCCCACCAAAAAAACATCCACGATATCTTATGGTGGTTATCTTAGGCTCGTGAAAAGAAAATTCCACCCAAAATCCAAGAGATTATGTGGACATGAAAGTTTATTGAAGTTTATTGTGCGTTCATGGATATTTTACCTTCTCGTGTCACAGAATTCTCGCAGATATTGATGTTTTTTTGGTTGCCACCACCCCCCCCCACCCCAGGTGTTTAGGAGAGAGAGTAATTAGCACTATGCCTTCTGTTGTCTATAATTAAGGAATGTCATTCTCAATGAATAGTTCCTCAAAATGAATATTTATGTTATCAAGCCCATATATAATAAGTAAGTCTATAGGTTATAACATATTAATTCCCCCTCGTCTTCTCACAGATGAAGTACCTTACTCTCCTCATCGGTTATTCGCTTGGCTTTGGGGCGTTATTCACAAAAACGTGGCGGGTTTTTAAGATCTTCACACAAAAAACTGCAAAGAAAGTGGTACGTACTCAGATCTTTCCTATGGCTAAACACAGAGGGCCAATATTTTCGTAACTAATTTCCTTGATTAGGCTAATCATGTGAATTTTGATTAGTGTCTTATTTATATTCATTCTGCCTGTCAATCAAAGTAACTACAGCTAACAATCCCTTTTCGATGTTATTTTGAAATGATATACCTACTTTAGGTGACAGACAGCATCAGGCATTATCAGACTCTAATCAAAATTCAGCTGATAAGCCTAATCACGAAAATCAGTTACAAAGATATGGGCCCAGGACAATTTCTTTAGCAAGAATGAAGAACATGTAAACTCTCTGCTCTTGCCCATTATCTTCCTTCTTTATGAAGTGAATTCCTAAATCCAAATTTTAGCTTCGTTCCAAGACCAGTTGATTTTTTTTATATAGGTCTACCAGTAAAGTGTAAAAGGGTCTGTTTGGTGTCCTTTATTCATTTCAATGAATTTTCTCTTAAACAGTTAAATGTACCAAACATAATAGGAGTCTTTCATAGCATAACTCTAATGTTTTTTTTCACGTTTGACAAGTTTTATAAATGCAGATTCATTGATTACATGGTTACAGTTATCATCATAGATTTTCTTTATTTTCTCTATCTGTATTTTTTCCAGTCGATATCAGACGTACGCCTTTTTGCTATAGTCTCTGCCTTCGTCGTCATAGACGTCGTGTTCATGCTGTGCTGGTTTAACATTAATCCCCAATATTTCATCTCATTGGAAGGGCCACAGACGGTAAGTTGAATTGATCCATTAAGTGTATGTAGCGTATTCAATACACTTGAGGTAATCGCGTACAAGGTATACGATTCTGTGAGATTACTAGCACAACACGTCCCAATGGTCCTGAGTGTTGCCGACGTACGTAAATTGGACATTATAGTAGACTGGTATAGGCACACACGGATTCGGTATAGGATCCAGGGGTCCAGGGGTCCAGGGGATCCAGGGGATCCAGGGGTCCAGGGGATCCAGGGGATCCAGGGGATCCGGGGGATCCAGGGGTCCAGGGGATCCGGGGGATCCAGGGGATCCAGGGGATCCAGGGGATCCAGGGGTCCAGGGGTCCAGGGGATCCAGGGGATCCAGGGGTCCAGGGGTCCAGGGGATCCAGGGGTCCAGGGGTCCAGGGGATCCAGGGGATCCAGGGGATCCAGGGGATCCAGGGGTCCAGGGGTCCAGGGGATCCAGGGGTCCAGGGGTCCAGGGGTCCAGGGGACATGTAAACTATGCAAAGAGGGCAAAGTGTACGAACCCCCAGGCATGTTAAAATAATGTTCTATCCCCTCTCCAGCCGAGCCCTGACGACCCGGACCTGCTCCTAGTGCCCTGGGTGCGGGTGAGTACCTCGGAGAACGTCGACATCTGGTACATGGTCATCTACGCCTACAAGGGGCTGGCCCTCGTCTTCGGAGTGTTCCTCGCCTTCCAGACAAGGGGAGTCTCCATCCCCGCCCTTAACGACTCCAAGTACATAGGTGAGGCTTAAGCTAGTAGTAGAATTAAAGAGAGAGGGAGGGATTTCAGTATTAATATCATTATTGCCATTCCTCTCCACCTCTTATTTTGTAATAAAATTTAGTCAATAAAGATAGATAGTTAAAAATAGTTATCAACTAAATTATTTGTATGATGTCTAGATAAGATTATTTGTGATTATGAATGAAATGAAATGTGGTGTGGGTGGGTGGGTTTTGTAGAGGAGATGTGAGGCGGTCGATGTGAGAGGGGATAATGGCGGAGATATGGTATTTGAAGGAAGGGGTATGAGAAATGTGTGGGGTTGTGAAGTTTTGTAGTTGGGGTGTATGCCGGTAGGGGGCAGCAATTATACAGAATGAGGAAATAAATTTAACCCATGCCAAAACAATTCAGGGAAACTGTTTTAATCTTGTGTTAATGCCTCCTTCGTTGATTTCTACGTTCACCTAAATCTGTAATTGCAATAAGTACCTTTGCAGTTCTATGTGATGGTGTTTACTGGCCTCACACATTCTGGGTATTGCCATTCATAGCTTTATGATCATCCTGGCTGCATAATTTTAATAAAGGTATTGCTATCTGTAAAGTTGGGATCATTCTGGTGTCTGCATTACATGCATTGCCGAATATAACCATAATATTATAGGGTTGACCATCTGTTTGCTCGATTCATTCATAACAGGTATTGCCATATATAACGTAGTGACCATCTGATTCCTTGATTCATACGTTACAGGTATTGCCATCTATAAGGTCTGATTCATACATTGCAGGTATTGCCATCTATAATGTGGTGCCCATCTGTTTGCTTGATTCATACATTACAGGTATTTCCATCTATAACATGGTGACCATCCTTTGATTGATTCGTACATTACAGGTATTGCCATCTATAACGTGTTGACCATCTGTTTGCTTGATTCATACATTACAGGTATTGCCATCTATAACGTGTTGACCATCTGTTTGCTTGATTCGTACATGTATAGCAAGTATTGCCATCTATGACACTTGATTCATACATTACAGGTATTGCCATCTATAACGCTTGATTCATACATTACAGGTATTGCCATCTATAAAGCTTGATTCATACATTACAGGTATTGTCATCTATAACGCTTGATTCATACATAACAGGTATTGCCATCTATAACGCTTGATTCATACACTGCAGGTATTGCCATCTATAACGTGGTAACCATCTGTTTGCTGGCCCTGCTGACATCCTTCATGTTGGACGATCTGTCGCTAACTCTCAAGTACATCATCACTGCTGGATGTACCATCACTGCCTCTACCGTCACCATGTGCACCGTGTTTCTGCCAAAGGTAGCTTCAGCCGTGAATCTTATTACATTTTCAAGATTAAAGGGAGCCAAAACCAATGTTTTGCAAAAATGTGACAAAATTTTGGAAATTGAAATAGCCATGGAAATACATTCTAAGAGTCTAACCTTAGTATAGTTTAAACAATGAAAACTAATTTGAATTTAGCTAAATTCCATAAAACTCCTGTTTTCCTTGTCTGAAGACAGCAATGTTTGTAAACAAGCCAATTTTGATGGTTCACCAAACTTGGCCAGCGTAATATGTTTTATTGTATTTTGATGAAGTTAAAGCCTGTTTTCATAGTCTATACTTTTATTATGGGCCTCAGTTATGGTCATAGAATGTATTTCAATAGTTATTACATTTTGCAAAATTTTGACCTTATAATATTGGTTTTGGCTCCCTTTAAGGGTGTTGGGGCCGGAATTGGGTGGGGGTTCAGACTTCTCCTAACTCAAAGATTGGACTTTTCCACTATGATATATGAAAATTGATAATGATAATGTATGTTATCTACAATAACATTATAACGTTATTAGTTATACCAGGGCGGATAAAAGAATTCAAAAAGGTGTGTTTGTTCGGGGGTGCACCACACTTAAGAAATTGGATTTCCAAATCAAAGTTTTGATTGTGCCCTCATAACTTTTTTTTGTGGAAATAATATTGAAGGTTGGATATGTGCTTTATCTTGTGCAAAATAATGTACTTGTATTTGATTGCTCGGGGTTGTTTCCTTGAATATTTTTTAGATCTCGTTTTACTTTTACTGAGAAAAAATAAAAACTAAAGTCAAAACTGTGACTGTTACATAGTGACCTCGGCATGCCACTTAGGAAGCTGTGAACACAGGGTTTTGTGTGGTATAAATTGAAGAGAAGACTTGAAGGCAGGAGGTTGAAGTTGATGATGTAATATATTTTTCTACAGAACCAGGAGTGTAGGCCAAAAGGCCTAATGCTGCTAAGTTGTTACATGTTGACTCTTCTGCTGCTGGACCCAGAGTGTCCCTTACAGCATACCTGCACCTCCCACCTGACCTCTGGTCAGTGACCTAATTATAACTAACCAATCAGGGCAGGGGGAGTGCTAACAGTCTAATTACCATAAACTCTATAATGAAGTAATTAATATGCATATATGATATATCTTTTGATTATTATAATTTAGACATAAGATATGTATGTTAATAGAAATTATGATATTAATATATCTTATATGATAGATTTGATGAATTCTTGTAATTATTAGTGGGAGGATATGCCATGCCTAAACTTAGGTATGACAAAGCCATACCAAATGACAAATGTTGCACTTTAAGGAAAGTAATGAAAGGAACTGATGTGTGATTTAATCCACCTAAAATATTTCAAACATTAACGTAATAGCTAGGTTGGCACATATCAAAATTGTCGCCTACATGTTGACCGGAATTCTTCTAATTTTAATCTAAGTTCACAGAGATAAAGTTATTATATAAGTTATGAATACTATAGTTCTGGGAACATGCTGACTCCATGCATCACCTCCTAGTTTTACCTGAAGCAATCCCTTTGACTTTACGTGACACACAGGTACTGTTCAAATAGACCTGTCTCATTAACCTATACTTAATTATGCATGATATAGGTTACCAGTATTGTGATGAGCCAAATATGAAGATATTCAGTAACAGATGGAATGACAAAAATGTTTATCTTGGGTGCGTCCTAGTTTACTGGCATTGATTATTGTTCCATAAGAGCCGTGGTGGTGTCATTTCTACACCTTTCAAACTTTGGCTGACCCCATGCATAAACCCAATACTCGATATGTCTGTATTGACCTATGATTTCACATATAACAACGATGTATACAATTATTTTTGCATTGTTAAACACATAATCTACCATGAATTCATCGATGTATTCATCGTCATGCAAATATTGATATTGCATCTTATTTCCATGCACTTATAAACGATCGCGAGAAACAATATTCACACCAAAAATGAAATGGTTAACAATAATCGTACCATCATTGCTAAGAACAAAAAGACGTGCTGTATCTCCATCTAGTAATTAATAGGAAGATTGTGGACTAAAAATACTATTTATTATATGATATGTTTGCAGGTGTTCCACCCTCAGTCCACAGTGGCCCCGACCACCTTCAACGTGCCCTCCAGTAATAATGCTAGTCGCAGTAAATCAGGAGCCCTGCAGCCGCGCGACCCGCAGGTTGTCGCCTCTGTGTCGCACCTCAGTCGCCCCTGCCTCAGCCCCACAGCCCCCATCTGCCGCGTCTGTCAGGGTAGGTTAAAATTGTTTGGAGCTATTTAGCAGGATTTTAAAATTACAGGTTACATTTTAGCTACTCAAAATTGTCTTCAATATATCAGGAATAAATAGCCAGTAGGGACTAAATATTGAAAGTTCATTTTTCATGTTGTAGGATTGCAAACTTTTGGGATGGTTGCTTAAGGTTTCTGTGGGAAATACCTAAGTTTTCAAATTTCAAAAATCCTAGGGAAAAAAGTACAGTGTTTTTTTCTTGACAATGTATTTCTCTTGGAATTGGTACCGGTCTCATGGTCTCTATTTTTTCAATATTGATAGCATATATATGTCCCATAGACAAAATGTTATTTTTACCAATAAACAGTTTTTATGAATGATTCAATATCAGTTCAATAGGCATGTCCCATACTGTCTGTGTATAGCCTGCAGCAGTATAACAATGGCATATAGAGGTGATCACTGATCATGTTCTAGGTCGAAGAAGTGGTTACAAGTATCTTTAAGTAAGGCAAGAATTAAGGGTGACGCCCATAAAGCTACATGGAGATCAATAGAGATATAGGTCGGGAGAAGTATAAGGAGGCAATCAGTACATCCTGTATTACAACTCTGTGTGTGTGTGTTTTTGCGTGCATGCGCGTACACACATATATATGCATGCAGTGGCGGATCCAGGGGGGATGGGAAGGGGAAATTGCCCCCCCCCCCCCCGACTATGAGTAGGACATTTTTGCATCTTAGAATTGGAAGATCTGTGTTAATCTGGTGTTTTTTATTTCAATTTTTATAAGGGGGATCAGGATTTGCCCCCACCCCGAGCACTGACTCTGGATCCGCCCCAGGCATGCATGTGCACATGTGCGAACTGTTAATTGGAGTTGCATGTCTTGATAGGGTGCGTCTCTGTTGTGACGAAACATAGAAGACATCCCTACATACTAGCAGTTTTGAATAATTAATTTAATTCAATATTAATGTTTATACAGAAAATGCTTTCCTGTTCACATGGTCCTAAATGACAACATATCTGACTCCCTTTATCAAACAGTTAACAGTTGAACCATTAATTTTTGTTTCATCCTTCATGTCAGTTTGATCGCCAAAAGCCTCCAGAAGCAGTTACTTCATTTTAAACCAAAGTTTACCTGGATAGCAACGAATCTAAAATCAAGACAACATTGAACCATTTATGAAAACTGTATATTGGTAAAAATAACCACACATTTTGCTTATGGGACATTATGCTGTCAACGAAAAGTCAAATTGAAAAAATAATTATATCAAATTGCTTTGGCACTAAATAATTTTGCGTGTTACTCTTTTGCAGGACAAATAAGCAACTGAAGTAATGAAGACAACAGCTCAACAACTTTAATCCCAAGGCCTTATCAAAGAAAGAAGGAATATTCAATCGAATTCTTAGACAGTTCATTCTTATTTGTCCTAATTTCTAGGAGTCACCAATATTCTATTTTTATACACAACACAACGAAAACATTCTGAAAGGTCGCTTAATTCTCGTTTCAATTACCTTTTGTTCTCAATTATAGAAGAATCTCCTGCGTATATAGTGAAACATTTTTATGAAAGTGAAAGACATGCGTTTAGGACCTTGTAACAATTATCAATTTTCATTTATATTGCTTCTATGAAAATAATCACAATGAATATTATGATAGATGTAATGTTGCCCTTGGCAAATCCAAACAAGGAGACCTCTAAGGCTTTTGAATGCTACATAACATTACTAGGCCACATGTGTTCACGTCAGAGATATTATATATTTTGTACTTTACCTAGTTACATGTATTCCCTTTATGAGAAGAATTTTTCATATATTAGGTATTCGGATATTGAATCTCAGGATTAATTATATAGTGTTGTTAAGCCTCAGAGAACTATATTTTGATGTACCCACATTGTATTGTGAAATAGATAAAGAATTGGCCTAAATATAGATATAGGTTTATTGCGTATTGTACTAATAGTTTCCGACGAAATAAAACGAGAAATGAAATAGTGTGTCTACATTTTTAAATTGTATTACTAGCTCATGGCAAACAAAACGGTCAGAATATTCTCAAATCAATCTTTGATTTTCCTGTAAATTTATCAGTGGGGGACTTACTTCACTTTTCCCATTTTTGCTATATTATTCATAACATATGAAATGATATCAACACTTAAAACATTAGTATGAAATTAAACAGTCTTTTTATTCAAAGTTCATCCACCATTACTCCCTTCCTCTTGGCATGGGTGATTCCATCCAGAATGACGTGGGCAATTCTCCCTGTTTTATAGAGCCAGGTCTCGTTCAGGTAGTGGGTGGTGGGCAGTCTCCTGGCCCTCTCCTCCCTTTCCTTCTCCTTCCTCTCCTTCTCCTTCTTCTCCTTCTCCTTCCTCTTGACCTCGTCAGAGACCTCTGATGGCAGAATCATAGACTTCACACACCTGAAGCCCACGTTCTCAGCCGTGTAGGCAGGAGGAAAGCCAGTCCTAGAAGCAGAGTTAATTTAGGGCAAATGTTTAAAGATGAATAGCGGATTAAATATTGAGAAACCATGTACTGACGCAGGTGGCCAGTCCATGTTTGGGCAGCATGACGTGAGCTTAGAAGCGCACGTGTAAGCTAATGTTTCACTTTGACAGTAGTGAAATGAGGGAGGAGTTAAGGTGTGACGTACCACCATATAATAATGTGTTCCACTCTTAGCTAGCCAGAGTAGCTGCAAGCACTGTGTGAGTAAACATCCTGTGAAGGTTGGACCTTTAATCTGCAGTCTAGGTTCTGGAGAGAGGCATATAGAAATTGTGTTAGAGCGCGAAGCGTTGACTGAATGTGTTTGAGGGAACTCTAACCTCGGGACTGATCATGGTCAATTGAGTTCTTGTCACGGAACGACTAGACATTGGATAATAAACAACAAATCCTTTCACAACGAGTGTTCACGTCTTACATGATAAGGGAACTATAATTATGTATTGGACGACCGCAGTCGACGAGGAGGGAGACTGCGAATGGAGCTAGCTATTATCTATACAACGAAACAACACAAACACGCATTAAATTTCAACGGATAATTAAACCTCTATAGTTCAACCATACAGCGCTGTTATAAAAACAACAGTTTTATAATTAGATTTAGTCAGTGCTGTAAAGCTACATTTGTGATATGCTCTTCGGTTTTAGGGCTTATTGTCAGAGATAATGAATGTAGAACAAGTCTCAGGGTTTCTAAACTTATAACAGCTCTTTGATATCATGAAGAGAAGCTGAACTGCGAGCTTCTGAGCATGATACACATGATACACATGATACACATGAAACACATGAAACACATGAAATCCATCAATAATGAAATGGTATTGACAAATTTACAAAAATTTAGAGATGAGAGGTAAAATATGAAGTGCATAAATTATTGCACAAACAAAATACTCTCAATTTTGTTTGAATGAAGATACCTACGATCTGTCTATTTCTATGCAGCTTGAAAATTATACAGTTAGGTTTTACTTATTCTAGAAAAAAATGTGCCGGGTTTCCATGGAAACAAAATATATCATTTGGTATTGCCAGGCTTGAATGTTTAATCAGTAATTCTTTTACCATGGCAACAATAATAATAATAATAATAATAAAAAAAAAAAGACCCAATTCTAGTTCCCACTTTGCTCACCGTGTGGCGCAGCGAGCCTCGTGGTTGACGACGCCATCTCTCGAGTCGATGAAGGACCCCCCGCGAAGGACCACCTGGTGCTGCCCTCTCTCGGCCAGTCGGGCGGGCTGTGGGTCCCTGTACTGAGAGACGGTCCACTCCCACGTGTTCCCCACCATGTCATACAGACCTGAATGAAGAGGAAAGGGAACAATTTATGGCCCTATCATATTGTTATTTGTAAAAAGAAATGATAATTCAAAATAATCCCCCCCCCCCCCCCCAACAACAAAAAAGCTTTCAATATCGCCTACGCAAAACCATCGTTTTCTTATACTACTTACACAGGTTTCTTTTTGTCTCATAATTATGTCCGGTGTTAGATGCCATTAATGTTGGGGATGTGAACTACAAAACAAGTGGGGAATATTGCCTGAATGTGTTCCAATGCTTGACCTTTTAGTACTTATTTTATATGAGTATCCCCTGGATAAGCATCTAATAGTTATGCTGGTACACAAATGGCAGAGTATGAAGGGCTATGTGTAAAACTATGCCTGAAATAACCCAGCAAACAGCACACCTGTTTTCCCCAGGTTGACTTAATTTTAAACTAGTGTTATACTGGTTTCATTGGAATCTCTAAGTAATGTTAGCGTTTTACCTAGCTTTTACCATAGTTTTCACTGAGTTATGCACCTGTGTCCTTTTTCTTTTTTCAGTATGATTTATATACGCCATATGGTCAATTTGATGATGATACAGTGAATCATAACAAATCATAGTTTTATTGATATTTTCATATCATAGTGTAATTCTAGTGACATTCTGGTGTAGTGACAATCCCCAAGTAAAGACTGTATTTCACACTAGTTTTTACACATGTTATTATCATGAAATACTGGTGCTGTGTGAAACTCTGTGATATATCTGAGAAAACCCTATCTGTTTGAAAGTCGTTTTAGATATGTGTAATGTCAGTGAAAAGCATGTATTTTCTACAAGTTTTATATGTGTTTTACCTAAGTAATCATGGCCTGTTTTACTTGATACCCCTGAGAAAAACATGAGTTTTCACCAGTTTTATACATGTCAAACTCAGGGCAAACTGGTACGATAGACTTTATTATGGTACAATAACTTTCATTTTCTATCTCAATTACTAAACAAACTTAAAGCCAGTATCTAAAATATTCATTGCAAGATATCAAAAAGACACCAATGTGCCACAGGATACAAATTCAACAGATAAACCTCCGTCACCATCAGTTCCTCAATAGCTCAGTGGGAAAGTACTTGAATGGTGTGTCAGAGGTCCCTGATTTGAAACCCATACCAAGATTTTTTGCTTTAGTTAGGAGAGGCTAAAACACGAGTTTTCCATGTAAAAACTTGAGACAATCCCATATCAAAAACACGTGGGAAACACCAGAATTGAGGTCCACAGTATCACGAGATAGACTCGAGTCTAAATCACGTGTTTCACATCCTTGATCCCAAGCCTAACACGTCCAGAACACGGATGTTTGTTACCTGGGAAGGTAAAATATTTCTTAAATAGTATAATTATAATGCAAACAACAGCAACCATCTAATACTCACCATACTCGTTCTGAGGTGGGAAGGCGTTGACCGGGGAAAGTCCCTCCCATCCGTCATAACGCTTGTTGTCCACGGGGAAAAGACCCTAAAACACCCTAGATAAGGTTAATTGTTTGACCTAAGGTGAATTGGCTTTCTTTATACATAATACCATCTGAGGTGGTGGTTATAGGATTCCTGCTATGGGATGGCAACTGGCTGTGGGTTTGTGTTTGTGGAAAGGTTTTTGTGAAAAATATGGGTGTTCTGCAGTTCTATTTTTATAAAATTGATTCCCTTGGAATGCCCAATGCACCCTCAATAATCGATTTCAGAAACATTACACTGTTATGAAGACATCATAACAATGTCGATTTAGACTAGCAGCAATTTTCACATTACCCCCGAGCATCGATAAAGGATATTGACATCATAACGTATCCAAAATGTTTCCAGTCATACCTAGTAAATTTTCTGAACCTGCAAGAATCTATAAAAGGTACATGATTCAGCCTATGTGGAATAGGAGGTAAATCAGAAGATTTAGGAAAATAAATGGGTAATGTTTATTTTCCAAAATATCAGAGAAAATACACATTTAAAGTTATTTTCCAAAGGCTTATAGGAATCTTACTTTTACAAAAACTTTTTGGAATTGACTGAAATCGGTAAGGAACACTTCTTTTATTTCCCATTTACTTGTCACCTACCTGCCACACGTTCATCCTGCGGGGTTTGAACCCGTCGCCCCACGGGAACCGTTGGCCTACAAGTGTAAATCATATAAATTGGGGTCAGACAGAGACGTGGTCAGAGCTGCTCAGAGCTGTCTCACTGGATCAATACGTTATATCCACTGCCTCTTATAACCTCCTGGACCAAACCGCGTCTATCCACAGAATGACACAGAATATATAATACGCATGTATATTTTTACCACTTTTGTTTATAATGTGATACTTTGGTCAGCTCTAGATATTTTTGACCTCACGTCTATTGGTTTTGGATTTTATCAAAATTAGAGGCTTGAAATATGAATCTATGCCAGTACGTTCGTTACACTCACAGGCTTCAACTGGCAACAAGCAACAATAAAAAATAAAAATCAGCGACTGCAATAATGCATGTTCTTAAAAATTGTACATACTGGACTAACGCCAAGAGGACAAACGGACTCGTTGAATGTCTTGAAAATGGAGGCATAATCAAATACAAAGTTGTCCATATACGATCAAAATATGGGATCGAGGATCTACTTCAAATTACGGAAATGACCTTTTCGGAGACTCTTTTTTCGCATTTTCTCACAATTCATCGCCGTCTTAAAACACTTGAACCACTAAAAGGTCACGTCACATATTCCACGCTTTCCATTCTAACGGCCCTGTTTGCGCCATCCATTCTGTTTGGTCGGTCGGGTCACGTGACACGGTTCAGTTTTCTTACCGGCGGGGCCTGCTCAGCCTGTCACAAACTGTAAGAGTAACCAAACCCTAAAAGAATCCCCAGGCAAGCAGCGACATAATGGGTTTGCTCTGTAACCATGTGTTTTTTAATCAATCTGTTACTTGTTCGATTTTTATGTAACAGTTATGTTATTTCACGTGAGGTTGAGGTTCAACAAAACAGAGTGTTCTGATGAATTGAATAATCGAAGAGTTGTCAGTGGACATTTCAACAAATAGTCAGTTCGAGTTGGTCAGATCCAATGTGATCATACTACAAACTGTCTGAGATATTTATGATTTCAGGAAAGGATACTGGGAATTGGTTAATAAGGACTTCTGGCATCTTCAAATATCCACATCTTTAAATAGCTGCAGGTTGAATTTTTTACTCTAGAAACGGTGATGCAAAATTTTTGGATTAAAAAAACATGCAAATGTATTCATGCTATCCCTCTCCTATGCATATTTTCTGCTAGGTTCCTAATTACTAGTTTCTAGAGTAAAAATTACCTCCTGATCAGCTCATAAGATATGGGTAAGTTTCATATTCCTCTCAGCTTTTCTTCATCATTAACTTGACTATTCTGCCAGAGGCACCAATGAGGAATAGGCAATATTTCTGATGGGAAATCGCTGACACAGCAAGTTCTTTAAATTTGGCAAACAGGTTTTCCTTGCAAGAGGAAAAGCACTGTGAAGATTTCAAGTAAATATATGAATGTTGCTGCAGAGATACCGAGGGCTCCTGCATGGATTTACTTTAGAACACCAGTTTGATGTTTGATGTAGGAAGTGGTTCAGAATTATACTTAAATTTATGCTTATTTACTTTTAGAATTTATAGTTTTGTTTAATATTAGAGAGAGTAGAATTATAAATTTCCGACCTACATGACTGTATGTTATCCAGCAGATTCTTTTGGGTTGGGGACAGCCCCGTTATAAGTGGATTCCAAGTAAAACTGAAGACTTCCAGGTAAATTGTTGTGGATTCCAGTATACATTTTTAACGGCTTTGGGTATTTTTCAAAGTAAAGGTCCTATTTGGGAAAAGGGGCTGCAAACACTCAAGAACACCCATTCTCCTTTGCTATTTACATGGACGGTGCATCAAAAGAAAAAGTTGTGAGCATTACCCTTATAATTAAAGAACCCCTCTGGACGTTGACTGGAGAGATATATTCCCATTTGGTTCTAAAATAATGTACTAGAGTACTCAAATTGAATGTGAGTAGTAGACGGAAATGTAGATTTCATCCAGGCCAATTCCAGCATGCCAATTATTTGTGTTTTTTTCCGCGGAGAATTGTCTCTTTTATTTAAATTTGGCGCGAGTATGTCCCACATTTTGAGGATGATAAGAGGCATATGGACGCTCTCAAATTCACCAATTAGTGTAGATAACTGATATGTAAATGCAGCTACCCCTTGGTGAACCACTGCCATCGCAAAAAGGAAAGCAGTCACTCCACACCGACCCACAGATATTTAGTAATTACCAATATAATTCTAGGCAAATCAAATTTAAACGAGCCACTCACGAAGATTTCTGACAATGTGACAACATCAATTTTACTCTTTGGTATGATATACATCGAGTGAGCCGCTATGTGATTTAGGGCTGTCAAATGGCACGCTGTAGTGCATGGTCATTATGGTCAATTCCATAATGGACCCCTATTGGGGCAGTTCAATAATGTGGCTGGGAGTGGCCATTCAACTCTACTTATTTCTCTGAAGCTGTATACCCACAGGGCCTAGACCTCACTCGGCCATTTCATACTTCAAGGACCTGCCGGCCGAATGTTCCAATGAAACAGTTACCGTAATTTGAACTTGGCGAAGCAATTTCTTCAGTAATTGTACACTTGTAGAAAAAATCAGAAAATCTAAAAACACGGCACTATTTTCTTGTCAGAAATTCAATCCCCAGAGTCAGTTCTCATGTAACATTGGTCCAGCAAATGGTCGCCAATCCGAAATCATGTTTCAATTGCCTATGATTTTGGACAACTTGGTGACTATCATAGTATGTCCGGAATCCCGCCTGGGTATATGGCTTGTCATGTGCCAAGCAAATGCCAAAAGATGAATATCCAATGAACGGTCTTGGTAAGGCTCTGCCCATGGGGCATCATTGGGCGGTTGTTAAATAGTCTTGCATTGTATTAATTGATTCAGATCAAACACATTATATTTCAATTATCCTAATCGACTAGTGATTCTTTTAATGTAAGATCAGATACCATGATCGCCTTGGTATATAGTCGTCTCGTTGGTGTGGGCTTAAAATGTGATATTACACTACATGGCTTGAGATGGGATAAGATGGTGTCTCAGAGAAGTCACGCGTACAGTCATTATTAGAGGTAAAAGTCTTTGTTACACCCGGGTGTTACACATATGTATAATGTGAGACACTCCATACTGACAACTTCCAACAATCATATATCACTCATGTATGTATATTGTCTGTAAAATCATTATATCACACCGATATCCCAGCTCAAGTTGTGAAGTGTAATACCACCTCTAACCCCTTTTCTCACCACTGTGGCCCCCTCTGGCGGCGTACTCCCACTCATACTCAGTCGGAAGTCGTTTGCCCGCCCATGCGCAGAAGGCCGCCGCGTCGTGCAGACTGACGTGGACTGCTGGGTAATCCGCCATCTTGGCCACGTGACTTCCGGGGCCGTAAGGCTGAAACACGGCAGGGAATAAGCAATGAAACTAATGTTGAGAACAATTGTTCGTGGTTTATAATACCATAACTTTTATATTAGTAACCCGTTCCCTTTCAATATGTCTTGACTAGTCGTCACTCAATTTAGGCTATCAACACGTTTTGATTAAGAAAATTGTATCTGATCTGATGTTTGCATCAACACATTTATTAACTTGGATGACCCTTTCTGATATGAACGCAAAATGTGCAGTTGGTGACAGCAACCTAGTGTAATTGTATTTGAGTGGGATTTCCATGCTAATCCCTTTGGGGAGACAGGTTTCACGGAAGAAGGTCCGACTAGTCTTTATGTTGTCGGATTACAACGCCTCCCTCAGTGGTATTAAGGGGATTCACCGTGTTGTTCAACTTCTCCCTGGTGGCTCGCAACAAGATCTGTTTGCGCACTTCCATCTCCCAAATGTACAGACAGATTTAAAGGTAGGAATAAGCAAATACAAGACGCTCTTGTACCTTAAGGTTCAACATCAGGTTATCTGGTTATAGACCTTGTGCAGACGTGGTCACGTGATCACTTTTTGGTGATCACTACGTGGTGATCATGACCATATGGCTGTGAACTATTTCTAAAATTTATCAATTCTAGATCACAAAGATTGTTCTTTATGATTCAGTGAGGTTATGCAAAAGATATTTGATATACTGATACATAGTAAATGCTTTAAAACTGCAAATAAAATTGATAATAAAAATGATAACCAATATGGTGTCCAGGTCATTATGCATGTTGTGAAGTCATCTGCACAACGTCTATATGTGCTATTGACGCTTGACGTCCCAACGGCATTCCATTATTGCACCAACATTCTGAACTATCCACTTCCCCCGCATTCCTTGCTTTCCAAACAATGTGATGACCTTGAAATCAGCAAAGCATCCCATTCATTCCTTGACACATTGATTGACCATCGCCAAGATTCATTTTTTAACTTCTTTAAGTCCAGCCAGACCAAATTACACTTGGTCAGTTCGTTTTGGTGCCCTTCAGTCAACCACCGCAACCGTAATTCGATGCTGAAGCATAGCCGTGCAATGTACACTAGTTCGCTGCAGCCATCAGCAGGGAACCGAAACCAACTCGGTTATTGCCTGTATAATATAGCTGGAAGGTTACTCCCGACTTACCCTGTTCCATGTTGCCCCTTTTACAGCCAGCCACCACCTCTCGCCGACCGGATGGACCACGGTAAGGTTTCTCTCGGCGAATCTCGGTGCCCGCGAGAAGAAGACCCAGCTGTAGCCAGTCCTCTCCGGCTCGGTCCGGTATTTGACCTTGCTGCGCCGGAACTGGCTGAAAACCAAGGTCAAGGGGGTCAGTTATGTAGGATATAGGGAGAGCCCCCAGCCTATTAAACTATTGCAAATTGGGAGTGGGGGTGGGGAGAGATATTAGTAATGTATCCCATATACATGAGACAAAGACACATTATAAGGCTTCACGTGGAGGGTTTGAAGGGGCGAGGGGGCAATTAACCGATAGCTTCTTCTGGAACAACATGCATATAATAAAGAACTCGGCTTTTAAGGTCCGGGGATTAAAATGATTTTATTACGTGTAGGCCTACTGAGTTGCAAAATGGGTTCACTTTCTGCTTTGATAATAGTTGCCTGATATAGAAAGAACTCAATAATAAACGTTTAATAATGCATGTATATATGTTGAGTATATTAAGAGTAAAAAAAGGACTCATGCAGAAAAGGATGAAAAATAAAGTACCATCAAATGTAACTGATAACCTCTGCAAACCGGATTTGAAAAAGGAATTCCTGACGTCTCACAGCCATTTATTTCTAATACTATCACGACACAAAGTCAGCAATATTCCTAGTACTGTTGTTCGTGCTAGATACTGGTTGAGATAGAATATGTAATTGCATGTCCCCCTTCCCTGCAGGGATCCCCCCTACTTCCCAGTCCTACTTGCTGAGTGGTAATGCTATCGGCCTACTCACGCAAAGTCGCCCACGGTGACCGGATACTTGTCGATGAAAAAAGACTTGACTTCCGCCATGCGCACTGGGTACTCTCCTGTGCGGGAGGTGGGGTCGTTTACACCCATCTTAAATTTACCTCCTTTCACGAAGACTGACGTTTCCGGTTGAGAGGATGATCTGAACACTGAAAGTTTAATGCATGTTTTGTCAGAGAAAAGGATGGTTGTTCACAATAGATATTGCCTCTCGGGACTGTCATGTATTATACGCGGGTGTTTCACTTTTAAAGGGACCCAAAGCCAATATAATTGACAAATTTTCAAAACTCAGATAATAATAGAAATATAATTACATAAGTCCAGTAAAGTATTAACTGTGAAAACTAGCTCAAACCAAAGTAGAATTCCACGAGAGATGGAGATATTTCCATTATTTCATTTTTAAATAAACCCCATTTCTGCAGGTCCGCATTAATTGAGTCGATCAAGGTAAACAAGAAAATGAGACAAACATAGATTAATGCTCTTAATTATGGTTCCTCTTTGAAATAATTCAATCAATATTTAGCGTGCCAGATTAAATTGAAAGGCCATTCCTCTCCTTATTGAAGTAAGTATGTATTTCATAAAACGTTTGACAAGATATCAACCGAGAAATCGTACCTGTTTGGACCTGGTTCCTTGTGTCATGAGTCCATTTGTCACTTTTGGAATCATGGGCAGCTACCCTCATGCCGTGAATCCAGCACAGGATGGCTGAGACTAACAAAGAAAGGACCCGCATGACTGAAAAATTAACGTAAAATAATAGTTTTTAACATGGAAAGAAAAGTAGTGCATGTGTTTGACATGTGTTCGAAAACGCAGAAGTGATCATTCAAATTCAATAATTAATAATTAGGAATAAATGTCGGAATAAAAAAATATTGGATGTAATTTTGTCAAAGTTAAAGCTTGAAAATGATTAACTTTGTTTGCAAGAATGATTTTCCTTTTAGACAAAATATCTTACACATCTTATTTCTAGTTTTCTAGCGAGACAATATACAATCTGTCGTCAAAAGGGAGTTAAAATGTATGACTTATTCTTGGAAAGACCTTAGCCGTCTTTGTTTTACATGTAACTTGTCTACTAACGTTGACGTGGTTGGTTGAATAGTGAGTGGACCGCTCATGGCATGGCATGAAGCATTGCAATTGAACGAACACATTTTTCTTTCGTTTTTTTCTCAAAGCCAATATAACAACAAAAAAGATACATGAAAACAAGAAGGATACATGCACGACCTACCCCCATCCCAATGAAGTTTAGCAGTTGGAAAGACAAACTGAGATCTTACCTCTGAATGTATGGTCCGAGGACGGCTTTGGAATGGGTAGGCCCTGCTTGTAAACACCGGTAAAGTCCAGTTAAGTCGATGAGCAGTGACTGATCTAAGGGTCTGTGTGTCTGTATCTGTGTGACGTGGTGACGGCTGTGGAGGCCCTCAGACGGGATGGTTTGGTTATTGGTCCTAAGGGGCTACTGGGATGGGATTGTTGGGGTAGGAATCCGTTACCTTGGTCCAAGGATGAGAACCAACATGGCAAAATACGTCCTTGTTGTTTTTATTCATAGAGACTACGTCGATTACATATAGACAATAATGTTATTTTGAAGAAATGAAATGATGGGAATTGTGAGATAACCCCTTATTATAATTTTGAAGCTTGTTTTATCAAATGAAAGTTACATGCTTAGTGTAATCAAACGACTGTATAATGGTATTTTTCCGAAATGGATATGATTTTAACTTGGGGCATATTCCTGAACACAAATTGTTCTTTATTAGCTCATTATCAATCAACGGTAAAGTGTATCTGTGGATATGGCTGTGCACTCGCATGGTACAGACCAGAGTAAAACTAGGCCTATTAGTATCAGCTATTATGGATATGACAATTTTAACAACAAAGTATAGGCTTAAAAATAAAACCCTTCATACCCTGTTTTATATTGCGGTGAGGTGAGTAATGTTTCAGTCACACCTGGCTTCTAGAAATGACCGCTGTCCACTTCATCAGCTGAGATCAATAGGAGTGGTCAGTTCTGACTGACCAGCCGGCCACCCGCCGCCCTTTCATGGTTTTATTGACCCTACAACCTGGTGCCTGCCCCTCCCCCCCTCCCCCACTGGCCTTTGTAATGAGATGGCCGAATCAATCAGTCTTTCATAAACTCATAACTGTATAAAACGGTCGACTAGATCTCAGGCTTTAGTCTTTTTCAGCTGTTTTGATAGCAGGCATTAATAAATTTCTATGTTTGAGAGCATTTAATACAGTTTTGCAAGTTTACCATTGTGCATACTCGCACATTGCCTGCATAATTCGACGATGAACATCTCAAACAATGTTTGGGTGTTTTTTCTTATTATAATTAGCCTATAATTGTAGTATTATAGCATTTTACTATTGAATAAATGCCGAATGCCATAACGGCAAACCTAGACCAGCAAGTAGTAGATTTTTTGAGACACTTGACATTGATAGTCAAGTGAAATAACAGGAAATGATATATTTCTCTTTCTCTGCTGACCTAATAGGTTATAGGGCTGTTTTAATTACATGGACAATTATTTAGGATGTAATTTGTTGAAATGCCCTAGGCCTGGCAATGGGATCAGGATTGGATTTGGGAACTGTTTAGGGGAAGCCGCGAAAAGCATTAACTCTTTTGTTCCACCAGGCAGTTCCTGCCAGCCTCAGATTATTGGTTTTGTCCGAGATATTTGCATTTCTCAGTGGGCAATTACTTCTACATGTCCTTAATTAAATCTTCAATTTGGCTACCGGGTTTGAATTATGTCGGCGAAATTACCATCATTGATTTAGAATAAAAATCTTGGCTGTCTTAAACGAGTTTGAGAAGAAATAAAAACCCACGTTTAAGCTGAATGTTCAAAGTGCAGTGGTAAGAGTGCATCCTTACAATTTGAGGTTAGATACTGATGGAATTGGGGATTCTTATCCAAGCTACCTTCATTATCGCTCATTTAAGGTCTAGTTCTCTGCTCGAAGGCGGGTTTCCTGGCCAGATTCTGCAACGTGAGACCTAACACGATTGGCGGAGGTTCCCGGCGTGCGCTGATTACACTGACACCTAGCGGCCGGCCCACTAATCAAATCGGGGAGCAGGGAGAGAGGTGGGCTGTGTTTGATTGCGCCGACGAGAGTTTGGCCGGTTAGAGCCACCAGAGAAGATTGGGGAGGTTTTATAGAAGCCTGGACCAGGCCTTACTGCCAAGAATAAACCACCTGTTCTTGTATAGTTTTCCATGAAAACTTAAAATACTGATTGAATGGGGGCCCTTGATTGGGGGGGGGGGGGTGTTCCCAATGTCACATGTCAAATTCTAGAAGCATCCATGTCGCCCCGTCGAATTTTAGAAACATCCATGTCACCCTGTCAAATTTAAGAAATAGCCCTGTCCCATGTCACTAAGCCCAAAAAGAGCCATGGCGCCCTGTCAAGTTTAAGGATCTATAGGGCCATTGAATGAAAACATCACAAGAGGTATTGGCCCAGGGGCGGATCCAGGAATTGTTCAGGGGGAGGGGGGCAAGATTTAAAAATGTTGTTAGTAGTATATGAAGACGTAATAGTTGGACGGCGAAGCCGTCCAAGGGTAGGGTATGGGAGGGGTACCCCCTCCCATTGGGGGGGTATGGGGGGCTACCCCCAGGAAAAAATTTAGCCTCTCATTCATGCAATCTGAAGCATTCTGAGGCACTTATGTGACCATCAGAGATGATATTTTTTCCTAGTATTTTCATAGCCCTTCTTCCTGGGAATGAGAGGGGATGTGAGAATGTATTGGAAGGGGAGGGTGTGGGAGTGATAGCCCACTCCTATTTGGGGGTATAGGGGGCCACCCCCAGGAAAAAATAGAAAATTTAGCCTCTCATTCATACAATCTGAAGCATTATGAGGCACTTATGTGACCATCAGAGATGATATTTTTTCCTAGTATTTTCATAGCCTTTCTTCCTGGGAATGAGAGGGGATGTGAGAATGTATTGGAAGGGGAGGGTATGGGAGTGATAGCCCACTCCCATAGGGGGGTATGGGGGGCCACCCCCAGGAAAAAATGAAAATTAAACCTCTCATTCATGCAACCTGAAGCATTCTAAGGTACTTCAATGTGACCTTCAGAGACCTCCCATGAGATTTTGTGATAATATTCTGATTGACTTCTCAAAATATTGTAATTATGTGCAGGAAATATAGGCTTTTTTTTTTTTAAATATAGGAAAATTAGCCTCTCATTCATACAATCTGGAGCAATCTGAATCTGAGTGCAAAAAATATAGGAAAATATAGGAAATATAGGAAAACATAGGAACATTATGACCCCTGCTCAGGGCCGGAAGGGGAGGCACAGGTCTGACAAGGGAAGCAAAGGGCTGGCAGGGGAAGCATAGGGCCAGCAGGGGAAGCAGGGGAAGCAGAGGGCCGGCAGGGGAAGCATAGGACCGACAGGGGCATCATAGGATGAGTATGGATCTAGCATAGGTCTACCAGCCCTCACAGGTCGGCCCCCCTCCCCTCTGCACATACCATAGGTCTACCAGCCCTCACAGGTCGGCCCCCCTCCCCCCTTCACATACCATAGGTCTACCAGCCTTCACAGGTCAGCCCCCTCCCTATAACACATACCATAGGTCTACCAGCCTTCACAGGTTGGCTCCCCTCCCTATAACAAATGCCATAGGTCTACCAGCCTCCCTTTAACACATACCATAGGTCTACCAGCCTTCACAAGTCAGCCCCCCTCCCTATAAAGGCCTGTAACCAGCTTTTCTCAAAGGTTTTTTTTTTGACAAGTATTTTCTTCCGGGGGGGTTATCAATAAATGGGCTAAAATACTTTTTTTTTTTTGATTAACCGTCATATTTTACATTAAAAATTAGAGAAGAGATCCTCCAAGGGATCATAGGTCTACCAGCCTTCACAGGTCGCCCCCCCTCCCTTTTTCTCTTCTTTTCCTTTCTCTTCCTTCCCCCTCTTTCTTTCTCTTTTTCTTTTTTTCTTTTTGGAGGGGAAGGGGGGGGGGGGCAAGGCCCGTCTGCCCCCCCCCCTGGATCCGCCAATGTAGGCCTATTTGGCATAGTTCAAAGGGTAGGACTTTTGTGTGTCTCAGAAAATGTTCCTTTTTTTCTCCTCCGGCTACACGCTGGAAGCTTTCTATTGGACGCAATTAGGATTCAATGAGAGTAATCCACATAAGTATATTTTACAGTTCAAGTATTACATCCAAATTTGCCTACACATGTTTAGCACATTAATACCCTCTTGATGTACCTTAAGCCCATAACAAAAGGAAGGAATATTCTTTCCCATTATCTGCTTATTTAACTCTCGTACATAGGCCTATTTATCAATGTATTATTTTCAGAAATTGTTTCAAAATTCCTATAATATCAGCAAAAGCATGGGTATGCAATGGCTGAGGCCAATCTGACCAAAATCGGTGTTTTAGGAAATGCAAAAGGGTTAAGCTTGGTCTCAGCGAATTCACAGATTGACTGTTGATGTCACTGATTGAGTCCTTGGGAATGGAATGACGGAACAATAATGTTCAGGGTCTGGCAGCCACCAATCAGAGGTTTCCATATGTATTTATAGCGTTTACAGACTAGATCGCACAATGTGATTTCTTGAGAGATGGCATAAGTGAGGTACCGAGCTGTAACATTAGTTTTTTTTTCTCAAATAAACTTGAACTAGGAAGCCTCTCATTTGAAATTGATATAACTAAATGTATTGCTGAAAAATTGATATAATAGACGTTATTGTTGAATATTAAATATTAACAAATTTTGTCTCAATGTCAATTTCTTTGAATTTGTCAGACTTCTTTTAGCCTCCCAAAAATACTATTGGGCAAGGATCAATGGCACTTCATTATGGACATTGAAAAGAAGTGTCATTTGTTATTTTACTGGCAAAACGATCAGATTTATGCTGGCTAAAACACATGCACAGACAATCTCTTTGAACTGCTCTCATGATCTTGATGCCTGGTTTAAGGTTCGTTCCCTTTTATTTCACACAAAATTGCCACTTTGTGTCAGCCTTTTCCTACATCCCCAGTGTGCCTCAGCAAAACAAAGTAGTTTGCATTTGAAAAATGGGACTTTTGTGGAAAGGTCTCCTTCCAGATCTTAGTCTTTCTTTGTCTTTGTTTCCAGGTTACATGGCATTCAATTTAGTGTTCAAAGACAGCGATAGCCCCAAAGGGCAAAGGGCTTTCGATTTGCTTAAGGCCCACTTGGCGTAGATGTTATTTCAATATTGCTGTTTGAGATATAATTACCATCTTTCCTTTTTTGATATTATTGTTTTGGAGGATATTTCTGTGCTTTATAACATAGTATCAGGTTGTGCCTTCATGATCATTTTGTAACATGTTTGTTTATGCTCCCAAGCATGAAAAAGGAAACACTAGTACTGAAAGATGTAACCAAGTACTGAGTGTTCACATATTATCAGGGATGCAGAGAAATGAGCGTAGCTTGGTTGCCAGAACAAAACGTATTTTTATTTTGTCCTCACCAGCAATAAAATGCTCATTCAGGGGGAAAGTACTACTATCAAAATTAATTGTACCAGTTTATGCAATTAGTTTGTACCAATTACCAATAACCAATTTTGTTTAATCATTGTGAATGTGTGAGCTAATATATCAAATTGTTCTCCATTCTAAAGAAATATAACTTTAATCTGAAACTCACACTTTAATTATATTAGGATGGTCGGACAAGACAGGACGTATTAAATATTAACCCGAAACCTTGTAACTGTGTAAGGGATATGGAGAAAAAAAACTTAAAGTACGTAGCTATAGGGTTGATAGTGGATATCTATAACCAATAATTAATGGTTTGTATTGAATGCATTTATTGTAGATCATGATGTGCCAATAAAGCTGAGTTGGTGCACCTCAATTGACGCACTAGTCATAATCATTGTGTCTTTTGGGTAATTCTTTTTTAGACTAATCATTAAGTTTAAGGGCAACAGACAAATCAGATTGATTGAGCACTAAACGATACTTTTTGTTCTGTGATTAAAAGAAATAAATTGAGACATTTTTCATCAATTAACTTGGATTTTTTCTATGAAGCGAATTTGACGGTGTACTGCAGTTGAGATATATATTTCATTTTCGATTGTTCATACTCCATCATTGCCTTTTACCTACCCAAGGAGTGCTAAGTTGATAAAAACACGTCTGATGCTGTATTAATTTTGCTCTGTGCCCATTGCTTTTTAAGTTGAAGAAGTAAGACCGTTACAGTAATTTATTTGCCTCCATGCTGGTGGCAATTCCCATTTGGGAAATACATGTAATTACTTCCTGTCTTTTCAACTCCGCTTTCAAATTACACAAAAGATCCTAAAGGGGTACACACGAAAAGGAACATTTGCTATCCAATTGCAATCCTTATAATTATGAAATTCGCTTGAATTACAATTTTAGAATACTGTCAACTCACAACCTTTCTGAGACCAGCACTAGGACTCAGCATCGGCCCCACTTCACATTTTGTGGTTTTCAATACAAACATATGAAATAAGATTTCATTGCTAATGTATAACACAATAGCAAAGAAAACGTTTTTTTAATAGATGTGAATGATAGACACATTTAGCAGCATTGTTCAGTTTCCCCAGGATGAATTAACAATTTTTCACAATTTACATTCTTTTAAACTCAAGGCTGCATACCTATCCCATGCATGTAGCTAATTAGGGCGAGTTCCTGCAACTTATCATTCGGGAAATTAACTCCCTCTTAAGGTAATTAGCTGAGAGACGTCTTCAGACTCCTAAAGCTTGTATTTAAGATGTGTTCCAACTGATCACTAGTTCCTCTGCAAAATGTAAAAACATGTGAAGTAATCCTCACGTTCAGAGGCTATGAGCAGTATCTTCTACTCAGAATTAACGTGCATGTTCCAGGGCCTTATTGTTACAGTATCTATATGCCTCTGAGAGAGAGAAGTACAGAATTTAGTCATCTCGCGCGTACACTTATTCAAATGGACCTTTCAATGACAAACAAGATCAATTACCCATTTTTGATAATCATAATGTGATAGCACCATGAAACATATAATTTGAATGGTACAAACATGTGGATTACGATCACATGGAAAAAAGAGATATTATAATACCTTTGTAACGTGGTTGCTTTAGTAACAGCAGGTTGTAAGCAAAAATAGAGTTCTTAATTATTGTTTATCAATTGACTTAACCAGTGTCACCCCCTTGTGACGAATGGCATTGTCTAAGTACCCTATCTATTACAATTGTCAGGAAATAACTGTCATGTATCCCACAATTATGGAGGCAATCTATAGTTGTTAACAGAGATTTTCTTTCTTGAAACTCGTCCTGAACCTTTGTTTTAGAATGTTTTTGCACTTTCTGGTTTACTGGTGAGAAAGACACGATTAAAGTTTAAGTGCTGTTCTTATGTTGTGAGACACTTTCCTTAATTGATATTGCATTCCTGTCTAATTGCTTGGTCTTGTAATTGTTTCCCCATCAGTTTAACCTAAAAAAAGAAACTCTCCTCAGTGATAATGACACCTATTGAACAAACAGAGGACAGCATTCCCGATGGCCGACAGCAATATCTTTAATGTTTACATATTATCATTTCTTACTTTTCACGAATTGATGTCTTTTAACATCTTCTCTCTATTGTGTGCTACAACAAGTTTTCGAACTATAATGATGGGTCGCTACCGTTGGCCCTAAAATACGTTGATTAGGCCAATATCTCGATCGCGAGCTAAGCATATATATGCAGGTGAATTAGCTTGATATTCCAGGATGGGTTCTGTAAATTTGTGTGTGGCAAAGTGGATATTTCTTTGGAAATAATTAAAGATAGTCTATACATAATTTTATATTTTAAGATATGATTTTCACACCAGCTGTTTTGTCACAAATCCCTTCAAAATTATCATATACATCTCTTCCTATAGATCCAATTAACATAGCAGTAAAAAGAACTGCAATTCAAATTTAGAATTTGCATTTTCCGTCGCCATGTTTATAATCAAACAACAAGCGTGCAATGGCACTTTGGCAAGAATAACATGTTATTGCACATCCTGAGTGTCACCTTCAATATAATATTACATATTTCAAGGTATCTGATGTCATATACGACCACGATAGTCCCACTGGGGCTTCTATCGGGACAGCTTCCCTCCTGAGCATAGTATTTCACCGTTATCCTTTCCACAAGTCTGGGAGCGGGGAAGCTTTCTTATTTCTTGAACATATATAGAAAGGCTTCTGGGAACATGTATGCTTTTACCTGAGGATGAGCTCTGTTTGTGACCTCTAAATATATTTCGGAGAAAACATTTAATCCATATCTTTTGTGACTGAGATCGAAAACAAGGTATAATCAACATATATTTCTTTTATATTTTTATTTACATTATTTCTGAAATATTTTGACCACTGGATGGTTTCTATTGGAACACCCGTGTTACTTGTATTCAAAGTTCGGCTGACATTTTAATTTGATCTTTCCTACAATGAAACATCAACAAATACGGATGAATATAGAAAAGGTTTTAAGGTCTATAAGGGTCCCGATTCAACAATCTTTGAAAGTGGAACTGCATTGGTTATGACCGGAACTAGATTGAAATCACTTTGAAATATCCTCATTTTGACAAGAACTTGATGGATGATTAAATGGATATTTTCAGGTTCAAGGAATAGTAAAGAAGTGTCATGTCCGTATTCAAGTGTTACGTACCTGTGTTCTGCAACTACAATATTTTGAGCGAGATACATGTCCATAGAATATTGGGAGAGAAAGAACTAACATTATCTTGGTCGTGGGATATGATGGGTTAGTGTTAGGTGGTGTATTTGATGTGGTGCAGAGAGGGAAATGGACAAATAATGTACAGCTGACAGTGTCGATGTATCAGAACCGGAAGCCATCCTTCAATCCCGAGTGGCAGATGTCTAAAAGAAATGTGTTAGGTCCCTTTTATGCCTCCGGGGGTGCTGTAGCTAAAGTTGTTCTGATATAGCCTTACAAAAGGGTCAGAACAGTTCCACTGTGTACGGATTGCAGATTACTCTCCTTAGTAAACCTTCACGATTTGACAAACCTTAGCCAGAAATTCCAAAAACCAAACTTCAGGTTCCTAACGTCAATTAATAGAAACTTTTCCTGGGAACAACAATCATGCTTATCACTCAACTTTCTATTTTTTCATATTACTTTCCCTTTCTCTAAAACAACATGCCCAATTTTCTGCACTTTTAGCGTAGGTGTCTTGAATGACGCTGATAAAGTTGCTCAAATCCCACCACCTAAGCCAGCAGTTTTTGAGGCAGCCTCTGTGTCGACTCATCCAAAAGGTGTGTACCATGTGAATGTGGCATTGAATATCAAAAGATCTGTATTATTAACCCGTTTCCTTTACCTAATGAAAACCCAAGCTTCTATTCCTTTGTTCGGCTGTGCACTTATGATAAGTTTTACGCTGTTATGTAACAGCGCAGATTGGAAAGGTCTAAAAACTATTCGCAACAATGCACTGTTTCCATTGAAAATCTGTATTTAAATTTTAAACTAATAGGTTTTGGGCTTTAAAAAAACGTATCTAAGTATCGGGTGAATATTGATTCATAGCGAAAATGAAAAAGAACTCAAAAGGACAGTTCCAATTGCATGAACTTGTGAAAACAATGCTTCAAGGCTGTGAGAAATATAATATTCTAGTTTGGTACATGAAAAAGAATTGGTGGTATGTACAAATCCAAAATTGTGTGAGTGGCAGGGTTTCCATGGATATCTTAAGGAATAACCTTTCAAGACCTTTCCGTGATCGAATATATATCTCATGGCAATGCGATGATTATGTCAATTTGAATAATTATTATCATCGTATGGTATTATCAATTCTGGAAGATCAGGTAAGCCTGACGACGGGTTTGATGATAAGAATAATCAATTGGGGATAACAGAGGTACGGAACTGGAATCCTTTACTCCGCATTTTTATGCTTAATCAGGAAGGACTGCTGCCCTTTTCCCAATGTTTGGGCGCCACAACAACAACCACCTTTGTTGCCGCTAAACTACCAATTTGTTCTTGAATTTTCTGCACCAGTTAGAGCATATAAACCGATCATCAGGTGACATCCAGCAGTGTGTAGCCCATCACTACCTAACTCCAAGTGTTAAATAGAAAGAATTTGTTAGATACCTGCTAAGGGCTATAATTTAAGTATATGTCCCCTGGGGTAGATTAGCAGGGGTCCTTTTCCGGGCCGGGGTAAGGTCATTAAAGGGTTAGGCTGAACAGTGGTAGAAGGGGAGAGGAGTAACACCATAGAAGAACATGCCCACCTTTCCGTCATGAATGATTTTCGAGGTATAGGGCCTATTTTATTATCATTATTTACAGAGATGAATCTTGGTATATTTGTCTGGTTGCTTGTTTAGAAATTTGACAAATAAAAGTAATTGTTCTTCAGATATTTAGGTTAAATACTATTTCATTTCCAGTAGCCCTTATAACTGCTAGAATAATAGACCCCTCCCCCACTACTGAGCTTAAGGCTGTTCCGTCTTATATATACCCCTCTCTTCACTTTAAAGTAGCGATCGGTCAGGCCTACAGCCTATAAGCAGTGTGAGGCGGCCTCTCCATGTGTCCTGAGTGATGATTGGCTGAACCCTGGGGGCCCTAGGGCCCCTTAACCCCACGTCACAGGGCATTGGGGCCTTCCAAAAGACCAACGTCTTAGCCCCACTCTCTGAGGGGTTAGCCCAGGGATCCAATAAGGGAGACCAATAACGGAGCAGCAATTTTAACCTAAGCCTATGTGCAAAATATAGCTCAGAGAGGAAATATTGACCCTGCCTGCGCCTTGCTTCTTATGGTGACGGCGGTCTTATGGCCGGATAGAAGAACCGTCTAGGTGCAAATAAACATAATCTAGACCATATCTCTTGTGCATGGTTTCATGACATTCAAGCTCATTCATGATGAGCAATTTGATTAGGAAATAAGCATTATAACAAAAGAATAACTATAAAATAAGTATACAGATTACGTGGTTTTATCCATAGAAATTGCAGTTAGTAAACTTTGCAGATAGTTATGAATTGGAAAAGCGAGATAACCACAAGGTATCATATTTATCAACTATTAGAATGACGATATTAAGATAGCACTAAAAAAAGAGCAAAATGATAAAACTTGGTTTCATCCTCAGTGACATTGCGTAGACCTAATGAAAATAATCTCATGTGTATGCTCAAATGAAAGGTTTTCTTAGAATTCCAATTCCCCAAGGTCAACAACAGTGACGTCTGGAAACATGTACAATACTACCAGCTTCCTACCATAAGAAAAAAAACACTGTAGAGCTCCCAAATCAACCCACGTACGCCTTCCCATGCAGCCCCAGTCTACTCATATTGCCTGTATTATGTCATCAGGAAAATGAAGACATGCACCATGTTTGTTCAGAATTAGGCCATGGGAGGTAGAAGGTATGTAGAGAGGTTGATTAAGGAACTGCTGTGGGGTGTACACCTCATCTTACGTTCCCATCACATGCTTAATTAGACAGTATAATTACAGAGACGCTGGAGACATGATACAAGAGGACATCATGATTGTGAACATATTCCTCCTGACTGATTTATGGCTGCAAAATGCAAAAAGCTATCGGGAGTAATAAGGAATTGTTCATGATCCTATCCGAATACGGTAATAAGCATTTTTCTGGAGAGTTTCGCATGGAATAAGCAGTTATATCTGCAACGTCTTTTTTCCATTCATGCTCTGCTATTTGCTAATAATTACACCTTTCTTCCTTATTTTTTGCATCGAGATCTCTTTCCAAATAAGTGTTGCAATAGTTCATACTTTTACTATTGGGTAAATTTATATCTTTTCTTAAATGCAAAGTCCAACTAGAAACCTACATAATTATTGTCATTTTCCTGGTGATGATTAATGTGAAGAAATTAATACATCAGTGAATAAGTCTTTTCTGAATGTTAACCTTGGGAACGAACAGAACACTACCATATGTAATTAATTATCATTCTTGTAATTAGACGGCCGAACACAGACCCAAGTGGAATGCATGAGGTAATGCCTATATCAAATAATGAATAACTAACTATAATGGACAGAAAGCCAACAAGCCACTCGTTGTTTTGGTGGATTTGTTCAACCGTTGCACTCTGATGGATATAAGAGTAAGATTACATTTATTTTTTTACGAAAGTGTTTTTCTCTTGAATAACGACAATAATTAAGGTGTACTCTAAATTCTTGATCAGAAATGTGTCAAAGGTTAGAACACCAAAAAAGGACCTCTGCCTGATAGAATCTCTACTGAATGTGATAAGCATGTAAACGTCCTTGTTACGACCCCATTGAATTCGTTCAAACAGTAAATTGTCAGACACACAGACTAATTGACCTCTTTTTTCCCATTAAAGTCACTGTCTCCTAATGGAATTCGTTAGCTAATGGATGTGATACAAGACACTGTAAGAGTGATACCTGGTTTTGTTGACGTTGTTTTTGTTGGCATTGCTTTCTTTTCTCTTAAATTTATCTCTCTTTTTTAAATTTATCATTATAAAATGAGTGTTTTATGATACACAGGTTCATCAATGCTATGATATACAGTTTACAGTGTAAGTGCCTATTTTAAAAGCTGATAGTTTCCATGTGTTTGATATTAAATGTCTTTACTGGTCTTTCAGTGTAAGTGCCTATTCGACGAGCTAGTAATTTGTTTGTGTTTGATATTAAGATGTCTTTTACTGTTGTTATCTTTCTATTCATTTTGTAAGAGTTGTCAAATTATTTATGGAGATGTAGCCTGAGCAACCATTCCAGAAGCCGGGACGAGCTGATTATTCTTCTAATGTATTTTTTTTTCTAAGCAGATTATGATTATCTTATTTTAATGACTTATTGAAATAGCAATATAGTTCAAGACTTGAAATACTTTTGATGAGTGCGTGCCCTTCAAAATTAATAATGAGAGAAAGGTTTAAGCGTTCTGAAGATTATCAAGCGATTATGCGCGATGTTCCTGTTGTAATCAAAGTTCAAGCCATCAAAGCAAGTGAGCTGACAGACTTGGGGAAAGTCTCTGTTGAACATAACAACAGCAGCGGTGAGCAGATCTGCCTATAAAAAGGCCCTGCTGGGATTTGAACCCAGGATCTCCTGTTTACTAGACAGGCGCTTTGCCACCTAAGCCACAGAGCCGCACAGCCAAAGGCAGTCCAATTGAGAGGCTTGTCCACAGGCCCTGAGCCTCATCTTACACATGCCATGTTTAGAGTATCCTTTCAGTCTGAATGTGCCCAGTAAAGGGCAGAGACAACAATTAACTGTCAGTACAAACGAATAACCTGTCGTGCTGTGTCTCCAAGATGAGTGTTATCAGATCCAACTGTCTGGATATTAAAGACTGATGAATCTACAGAAATAAGCGTATGCGTTTCCTTTCAGGTTTATAAATAGTTTCGTTTTAAACTAATAAATAAGTTGTTAACCAACAAAAGGTTTCACTTTACGCTAATCAATGTACTAGCAAAATGCTACTTTCGTAGTTGGTTAATTGACGATGTGACTATACTTTTATTTTAAATGTGACTTTGTGGTTTATTCTTCTTTGTTCTCCATTCTACAATAAGGGATTTGGTACTTTATATGCTTCTTTCGTTTTCATTTGTGAGTAAAGTTATGATAGCATGTCTTTGTTTACGAAGCTTTTATAATAAAGGCCCTGCTGGGACTTGAACCCAGGATCTCCTGTTTACTAGACAGGCGCTATGCCACTAAGCCACAGAGCCAGATGGTTGTTGTACACTGCTGGTCGGTTAACATCCTGAAACCACTCTCCAAATCAATGTTAAAATGTTTATATGTGTAGGGAAAAGAATCCTAAACACCCATGGTCTTTGGTGTGTTGTGGAGCTATAGGTGAGATACAAAAGGTTAGTATACTAGAGACCGTTCTCTTCTACTCATTTACATATCGATGCCACCTTTCAAATTTAGAATATTAGAGGGTGATATGATATAATTATAACACCTTTATTTCAAGAATAATAAAGGCCCTGCTGGGACTTGAACCCAGGATCTCCTGTTTACTAGACAGGCGCTTTGCCACTAAGCCACAGAGCCAGATGGCTGTTGCAAGTTGTTGATTGGTGAACATCCGTAAACCACTCTCCACTTCAATGGCAAATATGTAGGCTATTGTAAGGGCGATGGAGATAGATGGCTGTTGCTCACTGTTGTTTTGTGAACAATTGGAAGATAATTTATGCTGAACATTTGAAAACCGCTGATATAATAAAGATACAAGGAAGTAAGTTGATTGCACTCTATCTTCTTAGGCCAATTTGTAAGTTAAAGTTTAAAATTGATAATTCAAACCTACCTTTTTCTTGAGTGACATATAATCCAAGTACTTGAAGTAGTCATGGCTTCTGAAAATTTGTGTCAGTCTTTTAATGTTGTTCGTCACTTTTACCATGCACTCTATGTTCAGTTCATTTCTCATTTGACTGACACTTCACACTGTCTTAGGCTACTATAGATGCTACTATCTATTGTTGAAATGTGAGACCTGATTTCTTAGGTTGCACCCTGCTTTTATGTATCTAATAGGTATCCCAAATATTTTCATGCATATATAGGTAACAGGATCTAACACCCCTATGGCCTTTGTGATGTGGGCCGATAGACAGAGGTGAAAGAGGTTTGCTTGATAGATATCTTTCTATTCTTCTCATTTAAATACATATATACCAAAATACATATTTAGAATATAAGATTATCATATGAAATGCAAAACCTTTAATAAAAAAAATAGGCCCTGCTGGGACTTGAACCCAGGATCTCCTGTTTACTAGACAGGCGCTTTGCCACTAAGCCACAGAGCCAGCTGTTCATGTGGTCAGTTCTACAGTGTTGGAATACACTGAAAACAACTTTTACTTGCCAAAACGGAATCTCTCATCTGCCTGTATCAGAAGCCATAGTCCGTAGACACAAAACTAGACATGTATGTTCCAATGATTAGTTTATAAAAAAAGAAATCAATGTTTTTAAATAATTCTATGGAAATGTAAAAGTTATATAACCTCTCACTGCTCCTCTTGCTACCCAGGTCCCTAGATAATTGGCTCTAATCATAATGGTTTTATATGAAATAGATTAAATCGCTGCGACTGAATGCAGTATAGCTCGTTTAGCTTACAGTGTGCATGGTGATCAAACTTGCCTTTGTCTTGGAGGCAAAGTTTATAAAATATTACAATTTTTAAAGTGGAGAACAACGACTTATCTGGACCACAGGGTATCAGCCATAGCCTATTGGTGTATCTTTCCAGGAACTTGTGGCAAGGAAAGTTCCCGGCATGGTACACTGATGACCTATTTGTGGTGCCCAAAGGCCAAAAATGTAATTCTCCTCCTACCCATCTTACCCAAAGAAATTTGCTATGGGTTGGGCTCAACCAAGAAATCTGTTTATGGGTTGTCTGATTCTGTCCATAAAGCCCGCCAATTTTGACACCCAGTTAGCAGAATCAAACCCAAAAGAATCAAGCGTGTTTGATTTTGGATTCGGCCAATTCGAAGTGTGCCTACCAGTCAGCTTAACCTGTGAAGATCACCTAGTTTGTATGGGCCTTAAGCCACAGAGTCAATGCAACGAGACCCTAAAGTATAAACTTTGAATAGAAAAATAACAAGGAAATTGAATCAGCAAATTCTTGAGATGATTACCGACAGGTAGTTGTCCGGTTTTTTTTATCAGGAGCTTGTTCACCTAACATAGAACATTAACAGGGGTCTAGATGGGGGTCCCTATGTCGCGTGTCCAATTTAAGAAAAGGGTATGTCGCATGTCCCTATATTTATGATCCTGAAGAAGACTTTCACCAGCCGAAACGTGTTGATCACGCCACACTTTTATTCATTTTTAATAAATATATAACAACATCTGTCCACCAGTCAGTCGTCGAGTTAGATATATTATCTTCACTTTGAACTATATTTATAATGTTCCTGTCTATTTTAAAAATCCGTCATCTCGCATGTCGAATTTAAGAAATGGTCCCTGTCATGCCGTTTATTTGTTTCTTCATGTCACTAAGATACATGTCGCATGTCGAATTTAAGAAATAGCCATGTCGCCCTGTCAATTTTAGGGGTCTACCCCCATATTAACGTTTATGAACAGGAAATGTGTGTCTGTCTTGATAACAATAGAAGTCCCTGCGTGGGAACCATGGTTTAAAGGCCTCTGAAGAAGATGACATGTCTGAATGACACAAAAAGGGGAAATCAAAAAACTGACATTGGATAATGGCTAACGGTGCTCATATAACATCCTTCCCGTCGTAATTTGTAACAAAAGCCGAACCTGTTTAAGAAAAAGAGATTTTTTTCATGAGTGTTTTTGAACAATGGACTTGAAACAGACAGTCTATGCGATCGGTTTTACACGTGTGTTTAATCTGACAGTATCTGTGTTTGTTCATTTATATATAGGCCTATGTAACGTTGATATTATTTTGTCCTTTTCAATTAAAAAAGACATTCTCATGGGGCTTTAATTCGGCGTCCGGGACCTTGAGACATCAGTGGTAATTTTGTTTATGCTTATGGTAGAGTTTTTTTCTATTTTGCGCCTATACGGTGGTCTTGATTCCCAGAAATATAGCCAATTCTTTAATTTCTGTTACTTCATGAGGCTAGTATTATTGGGAATGATTTGGAATAACGATAGTATGTGTAAATAAGGGAATGAGAAATAGCTGCTTTTCTAGTGGTTTGAAAAAGGCACCAGACATTAATTTTTAATAGCCCTCTCACTGGCCAAAGCTTTTGAATAAAAGAAATACAATATTATACATTGCTTGCAAGATCAAAATACAAATATTTCAAAATACTACAAAATAGATATTAGGCCCTGCTGGGACTTGAACCCAGGATCTCCTGTTTACTAGACAGGCGCTTTGCCACTAAGCTACAGAGCCAGCTATCCTCACCCTGTCAACGACCACACAGGGGTTATTGATGTATCGGATGACATCACTCAAACCCACAACCCAGGACAACATACTAATGGCTAGATGCATGTATCCAATATTCAATAACAGAACTAGGCCACTAGGTCAGTATTTTCAAAGAAATTAAATATAGTTGCCTTCTCATGAATAATACGTTCTTCCAGAATGACTTGTATTGAATGGATAACAAGATAATGGCATAACTTATTAGTAATAAGTCCATTATTTTGTTGGTGTGTTTTATTTGGTTTTTAAAATGTGTGTCAATAATATAATGTGCATTTTGAAACAAAAATGATAAACCCAACAGAAACATAGAAATCAGCTTATGATGCATCATTTTATAGCTTTTCTGGTGGTCGAATACTATTGAAAAAAAAGAATTTTAATAAACCCAATCAATGGATCGAATCACTACAGATCACACCATTAACATTGTGAGAAAATATTAATCACACTATTGAAAAAAAAACCTCAAAAATAGGCCCTGCTGGGACTTGAACCCAGGATCTCCTGTTTACTAGACAGGCGCTTTGCCACTAAGCCACAGAGCCAGCTGTCCTCACCATATCAAGGACTACAAGGAGGTTGTTTTTGTACTGAAACCCGTAACCCAGGGCATCATACCTATGGCTATATGTGTATATAGGCAATAATCCATAAAAAAAACTAGGTCACTATGTCAATTCTTTTTTAATTAAATGTATTTGCCTCCTTATATGCAATAGTTATGTCCTTCTAGTATAATTATGTGTTGAGCAAATAACAACGGAATGGCACAACTTATAAGTTGCAAGACCAGTATTTTCTTGTTGTATTTCATTTGTATTTTAAATGCCTCTCAAAGGTATTATGAGAAGCGCAAATGAACAACTATAAAAACACCATAATGTAGAAATCAGCGTATGAAGCGTGGTTTTCTCAATTATGTTTTTTTTTTCCTTATCCATCTGCAATATCTCTTACAACATCTATTAAGTATGGCCTGTTTTAAATATTTTCAGCTTTATCGTTGTAAAATGATTCCAACTAGAAACTTAGAAAAACCCAATATTAAGAATAGGGAATATGATTTAAAAAGTTCTTTTGTATTAGAGTAAGCTACATTGAATTGTCGCCTAACAATTAACTTATTTTGATGCCTCCTAATAAAAGTTGCTGCGACAAACCATTGCAACCAAACATAACAAACGTAACTTACAATAATCGTGTAAACGCTGTTTACATTTTGGCCTTACCTGAATATAAAACAACACATCACATATCTTTATGTTTGGTATCAAACTCATGGCAAGAACCTACCTATTTGCTTTTTATTGGTTTAATCATACTTTGCTTTAAATTTGGCTCACACAAAATAGAAGGTTTTAACTTAAATTGGAATTACAATGGAGGAATGGGAAAATGGTGATTTAATTGTTTGTATGTTCGGAAGAAAGGGAATAATTGAAGTAAGAAATAATGCTTCATACGTTCATCAATAAAGGCGCCAGACAATTCTAAAGAGCTGAGGACCATTCCCTTCATCTCTTACAATATTGTGAAAGAAATTCAAATATGAATATCTTATTACTATTGCAAAGTTCAGAGGGTAATGAAGACATCCACTCAGATCCACAGGACTCGTATAACAGTTGCTTATCTCAATTAAGAGCAGAATGAGATAATGTGATTGTTAAAAGTTGGATCTCCAACACAAAACAGGATTCCTACTGTTTCACATGATTTCCTGCATCGACGACACAATTTCAGCGCTGATATTTCGAAAGAGGAATTTCTTTACTTGCAATGTCATGGAATTTACTAGTACAGTGCCAATAGATACCCTTTACCAGGGATATTCGATTTTCAGTATTCTAAGTACACCTTCCGGCTCATTTTTGACTTTGACTAACTTGTCAACAATATCACACAGGTAACTAAAATAATACCAATAATTGCTGTATGGATATTAGTTATGAATAGATTTCCAACCACCTTAAAACAATATCATATTAATGCAGGTACAGACTGAAGAAATCAGTCTGTTTAATCATGTTTAAACTCCAGACAGTTGAAGGATTATTGAAATCTTACATGCCCAATTCTTGTAAACTGTTGACATTAATATTTTATCTTGACATGCATCTCGACCTCAGCTAACCTGCAGGTAAACTACAGAAAACAAGTTATCCGTGGGATTTCTCAAACTACTGTGGTATTGTCAACATGCTGATCCAAGAGCGATCCTAGTTTTAAAATGTCAATTTGCTAGTTTTAAGTACTAGACTTCCTCTTCAAGAGGACGGTAACACCTTTGGCTAAGATGCTGGCATCGTTGGGAATAACGACTCTACTTTTGGATTACAATAATATTTAAATTGAACAGGGGACCAAGGGACTCATCCCATCCAGAACATCTTCTCTAATTCCGTCACCATGGCTACCAAACATTAGCTAGTCTCGTGTCTTCGCGTGAGATCACGGACTAGCGGGCTAATGGAACACTAAAACTTTCCAAGCAGATGTAGAAACTCTCTCAATTTGGAAATACCAGGCCACGGTTATGCACGGAGAGCGAAAAACGTTTCTCCCATTTGAGGGAAATGGTCATGTGATGACCAATTTATTTCCCGCCGGGAGACGAGGCAATGGCTGAAGTAGATAAAAGTTGTCTACTCCGTATGTCAACCTTCCCAATGTGATAAACGACCAAAAAACACCCCCAAATGTTCCCTCGCTAAATATCACTCCACGGGAGGACAATACAGGTCTAACGTTCAGCGAGAATGGGCCGATTTTCTTGGCGTATGAGCAGAATTGATCAGAATAGCGGTTAGCCATAGGAAGTCACCAGTGGCCATATGGTTTCTATGACTTGCCCATTGTGAACTCATACTTTCCATATGGTTTAAGAAATGATGGACACAACTATCTTAGTTTATGTTTGAAAACTAAGCCATACAGAAGTGCGTATGAAAATTAAAAGGCCCTGCTGGGACTTGAACCCAGGATCTCCTGTTTACTAGACAGGCGCTTTGCCACTAAGCCACAGAGCCAGATGGATGTGGCCCAGTATTGTTTAATTATCATTCTGAAACCGATTATAATGTAAAGATAAAAGGACCTATTTAGGCATACTATACTAAGTTCTGCTTTGATTCCTTCTTGGGAAAAGCCAGATGTCTTTCTTTCCTATTCATTTAACTTCTTACCCCCATATAACCGTACCGACTTATATTTCGAACCTTTCATCGGGTTTTCTGACGTTGATTTTCTTTAATTAGCTGATAAGGGCAACTTTGGGACGGGTCAATTCACAAATACGTTCAATATCAAATGAAATATAATGCACTCTTCTATTGGTCACTTTTGGTCACTAGTTTTTTCATCTCTATGCAACTCATGTGTAACTAGGATGATGCAGGGCTTTAAGAGTATACCTATGCCACTTCATTCGATTTGAACATTATAGAACCATCACGATGTTCAAAACCTACTTAAAAAGGAAGGCCCTGCTGGGACTTGAACCCAGGATCTCCTGTTTACTAGACAGGCGCTTTGCCACTAAGCCACAGAGCCAGCTGTCCTCACCCTTTCAATGACTAACCAGATGGCTGTTGCATACTGTTGCTTGGCGAATATCCTAGTTTAAACCACTCCCCAGTGCAGTTACAAATGTGTAGACCACAATAAGCTTGGATTATAAAATGAGGGCCTGATACTTGACCCATTCTTGGAAAAGGGGTTTAGCACGCATTTAATTACCAACAATGTTTTCAGGTATTTCAGTAAAAAAGTCAAATATGGTGTCTATTTACTATTCATTACAAAAGAAAACCCTATAGAGACCCACACAAGCCAAAGAACAAGAGGACTGTTGCTTTATCACCCGCACTGCGGACGAGGGGTACATATAAGGGGCGGTGTGTACGAACAGGCTGTACGTACCGCTCCTCATTTACGGTATTTTAACCATATTTGGAGCTTTGTGTGGGTGATAAAATATAGAAGATCCTTAGGGGCCGTCCTCGGGACCGGTATTAAGAACATCCTGAAACTACTTCCGACTTCAGCAGCAAATGTGTCAGCTACAAGGCTAGATTGTTGATTTGGTTTCATATCTAGGTTTGGAACTTGATGTTCCTATTCACTATAAACTTTTAGAATACAACAGTATCATTTCATATGACAAATTTTGATAATAAAGGCCCTGCTGGGACTTGAACCCAGGATCTCCTGTTTACTAGACAGGCGCTTTGCCACTAAGCCACAGAGCCAGATGGCTGTTGTACACTGCTGTTTGGCCACAGTGGACAGATGCATAGGCTACCTTTGTATTCAAAAACAATAACAACGTTTTGTCTATGGTCAAAAACTATCCTCAGACACATTAACCTGGATAAAACACCTAATACATGTTATATAATATTTGGGCCCAAGCCCGCTTTCTACAATAGTTTCGGTCAATTTCACTATAGAGGGGGACACACATACAGCAACGGAAAAGCGGCAATTTCTAAAATTGCTTTCTATAATTTTAACAGCAAGGATGGGAAATCTACCTTGTTTTATCAGTGAAATTTATGTCTAACGGGGTTTTCATACCACAGGATTGCGTACAAAGATTAGGAATTTGTTTAATTAACAATAAAATCTACATTGTTTCTAATCTTGTCTGGAATTTGAATCAAACAGGGTTAGGTACAAATTGCAGGGACACATAATCGTGTAATCTATGTTTATGATCATAGCATTTCTAGTTGTGTAGTGTGCAACGACCTTTGTTCATAAATTATCGTCAAACGCAAAATACATTCCCTTTCAGTTAATTGCATCTAGGTTTATGCAATTATGTATTTATTAAGAAAGTATTATGTGCACCAACAGACCGTCTAGATACTTTAACAAAACACAAAACCTGGAATGTATTAAAACAGAATTGAAACTCATTAGTGCTCATGAATTTGTTTCAACAACTGTAAGTTCTTCTAGGTAGTTTTAGACACATGCACGTATGTTACAAACGCCCATTCCTCTACTACTTACCTAGTTTAGCCAGTCATGTTTTGATAGTGATATAGGCATACGGGGTTAATTTGTACTCTAATACAAGTATAATGACCTAGGCACATCATCACTCCTGCCAATTGACATTATGACATAGCAATTATCTGTGGGAACAACAAGGGACCTTCCCTTTAGAATGTACGCATATTTTCAAAACTTTTGGACCCCTTCCCCCCTTGTTGCGTATTTCCCCGACTGAAATGTTCACTAGAGTGTAACCCTACGATGTTCATGATAAGACCCATCTTCCCCCCTCTAACCTCGCTGCAGTGGATCACTAGTCGTCTCCCCTTAAATCACAGAGACATGAAGTCAAAACTGGCGACTAATACGTCCAATTATATCAACCTTATTCGCAATGTCCACTCAAGCTCCGGAATGGCCAGCAGTAGTTGTAGAATCGCTCACTAGGTGTCAGTAGTAGTAGTAGTCAGAAGGCAGACACTGGAGGAGTAGGAGTAGTGGATGGCGCGTCCCTGTCTGTTACCACCGTGGAGGCGGTGCGCTAGTCGGCCGTGTGCCGGGTTAAGGAGTAGGGCCTGATTACTATGGACCACCCCTCACCAGGCCACGGCCCCTGTAAGGAGCAGAGCCAGGAGTGTGGGCTCAGGGAAAGACATGGAGACTCCAGGGTCCTTTATATGGAGAACAGAAGGAGCAGCTCGGGTGAATAGGTCAGGAGCAGTTAGTCTGATTTGTGTTTGTATACAGGAGCCCGTGGGTGAGCATTTGTATTGACTTTCTTGAAGAAACAAAAGAAACTTTTCCTTTGTCAGGAGTGAGACACTGGAAGTGTTCTGAACATTTGATATGATAATATTATTATTGACATTTTAATGTGCGCTGCATTAACACAAAGGCATTGAGGTCAGATACGGATTGTGTATCCCAGATTATCTAACAGTACACAAAAACGGATGATACGGAAATGTTATTGTCTTGTTGAGGAAACTGTCTACAACCTGGATGCATTTACAGCAGAAGTTTCATCAGCGGTATACAGGTGAGGGCTATAAAAGTAGAAGTCTTAGAAGGGAGCATTATGATCAGTTCGCCTTCTTTGAATTCCGTCAAGGCAACCCGCTGCATGTACCTTGTGCAAACTAGATCACTGGCGAAAACAATGGAGAAAACTTGGAGTCGGACTATGAAATAACCTCGGACTTGGCAATTACTTGTGAATGTGTAAAGGACAACACTATTATGCATAAGGATAAGAACTGAAACAAAAACCACCATAGTCGTCTATATCATCGCATCTACTCTACCATTGATTTAAACTAACAACATGAAGTACACTGATCACCACTGCACCTCTACCCCCACAAATGGACACAATAGGGCCTCCTCAGGGGACTTCAGGCTCCCATTACCCTGACATCCAGGCCTACCAGTGCCTCACACTGGGGCCGGAATCAGACCCTGGAGGAGCCCGGCGCCGGGAGCGGCAGGTGAGGGACGGCTGGTAACAGGACCTGCTGAGAGCAGGCACCCACTTTGGACACTCAGAATGTGTACAGGCTTAACCCATACTAGGGGGAATATAGACGTTATGCAGATGACGCTACAGACGCCATGTTGGTGGTTAATTTAGAATTGCTATCGGTCCAAATTCCAAACACTGAGATGAAATATGTCTGCTAGATTCACCTAAAATATTCTTATTTAAATATTATTAGCAATTATCATACAATTGGATATTATTGGATGATATTGATGTATAGCCATGTGGTTATGGTGATGTCATGATGATCACCAAAATGTAGACCCAAATGCAGAAGGTCTATAGGTGAGGATGGGAAAGATTAAGATCAGATTATGTTTAAATTTCCATCCATTTATACTACTTAAGGCCCTGTTTGGGGAAATGATTTGGCCCATGAGTGAAGGGAGGGGTTTATGTTATTGGATATGTTTTAAATCATCAGGTGCCAGGTTTCCCCCTTTTTCTTGTAATTCAGGTCCAAACAGAACCTTTGAAAGAATCAGGTTACCCTTGATCCTCCTGTGTAACTCGTTTTATCCGTTCTTTGATATTCAAGCAAAATTTGCATCTTACACGATTAGGATTTACAGCTTCAAAGTTTGCCGCATAAACCATAAGTTTGCTTGTAAATTTGCTTTTCTCATTTGCAAAGTCCTAATATCAACCCAACTACGCCCAATATTCCTTAAAACCGATGATAAAATTAAACACACGATTGCTATCCCCTTATATAAAGTACGTGAGTTTTCCTATAAATCACATCACCAACGACAGGACAAAGATTCGCCTAAATAAAACAAACTAAACTAAAATACCTAGGTAAAAAATCGTAAAGTGTCAGGTGGCTTTGGCAGTGTGGCTGCAGGTTATACTTGGTAGTAGCTAAGAGGATTATTGCATGTCGAGGCGTCATTATACATAATAAAACACACATGTCAGGCAGGTAAGGACGTCCGCCGCTCAGGTAGGGAAAAGTGGGGGTACGGAGGGCACCGCAGAGACCCATATCAGGTACTGACACGCAAAGACAGATGGGTGCAATGATACAGAATATGGTATGACATTTTATGACCGAGTAATGGTACGCTAATATGGCAATCTTGATCAAATCTACCTGTTGACGTTAAAGCATAATCACAGGCAGTTTATGAGGTAGGAAGAAACACAATATAAGCAAGCCTTCATAGCTTGTGTCCTGGGATATTATAATGTGACAATGTGTTTATGTAACAAGCTTTGCTAATGTGTTATGAATTTGCCAGTTTGCTCATGAATAAAAGGACTTCAACAATAAGGCAAGCATAACTTCACTTACATTGATATCCTGGTTATAGGTTAACGCTTATTGAAATTTAGTTCAATATAGTAATAAATTGAACGAATTTGTAGTGAGATCATAAAATAACTCTAACAGATTAAACAGAATGAAAGAATAATTAATCGCTGCAATCCACTTTAATTAGAAGTAATTAGACTTCAAAGTAAAATATGCTGACGCTAGCATGGTTGTGACTTAAAGTCATTAGTATTTCTTAATCTCATGAGAAATTTACCGGGGAATTTGAGAAGCTTGGCGGCGAAATACAAAAGTACAAAAAGCACATTTCTCATGCATTCATTTGATATGAGAAACCAACTGTTCCTTTCCCAGACTTTTGAAGGTCGTCTACCTTTTTTCAAACGAATTGCAATCCTTTGAGATTAGAAATGCTACACAGAGTCCACTTTGTCCAATATAATCACGATATCCTTTTGCTTTTCAAGAAAATACTTACTCATTATGGGTTTTTGAAAATGGCCCCAGGGGTTTGGTAGGTTCTTATTGTGGGTTGTTAAGGCCATGACGCCAACCAATTTTCTTCTCATGTATTATTTGGAATGATTTTTCCCTGTTAACCCCTTCAACCCTCAATTCCTGAGAATATTAGGTAGAAAATATCTGTAGACAAGAGAAAGTAAGCTTTCAAACACTGCAAACCTTTTTAAGATATTCCTTTTAGAAGCTAAGATGTGGTTGTATGAAGTGCCCTTCCTCTCGTATAATAGAAGCACGCTAGTCCTGATTATCATATTACTTGCCATGTTATGGCAACTTGAACTTTACCATATTTAGTAAGGAAAAGAAGGCATATCTGATTATAGAAAAAGATAGAAATGTAATAACTTTTGACTCAGAAGGTAATTTCACTACATGTTTGAAGTGGTGAAAGGACATCTACCCCTGGGACAACTACCCCTAGGACAACTACCCCTGGGACAACTACCCCCTAGGACAACTACCCCTTAGGACTATTACCCCCTAGGACTATTACCCCCATAGGACAACTACCCCTGGGACAACTACCCCTTAGGACAACTACCCCTTGGGACAATTACCCCTATGGATAGGACAACTACCCCATAGGACAACTACCCCTATAGGACAACTACCCCTTTAGATAGGACAACTACCTCTATATATAGGACCATTACCCCTTTAGGACAATTACCCCTACAGATAGGACAACTATCCCCAATGATAGGACAACTATCCCTATGATAGGACAACTACCCCCCTTGATAGGACAACTACCCCCATTGGTAGGAAAACTACCCCCCCTTTGATAGGACAATTACCCCCTTTAGTAGGACAACTACCCCCATTGATAGGACAACTACCCCCATAGGTAGGACAACTAACCCTATTGGTAGGACAACTACCCCTATTGGTAGGACAACTACCCCCCTTTGATAGGACGACTACCCCCTTTAGTAGGACAACTACCCCCATTGATAGAACAACTACACCCATTGGTAGGCCTACCCCTCCTTTGCCCGGTCCTAAACACCAAGGGCAGGTCCTACCAATGGGGGTAGTTGTCCTACCAATAGGGGTAGTTGTCCTATCAAGGGGGGTAGTTGTCCTACCTATGGGGGTAGTTGTCCTATCAAGGGGGGTAGTTGTCCTAAAGGGGTAATTGTCCTACTTATAGGGGTAATTGTCCTATCTAAAGGGGTAATTGTCCTAAGGGGTAGCTGTCCTACCTATAGGGGTAATTGTCCTAAGGGGTAGTTGTCCTAGGGGTAGTTGTCCTATGGGGGTAATAGTCCTAGTGGGTAATAGTCCTAGTGGGTAATAGTCCTAGGGGGTAGTTGTCCCAGGGGTAGTTGTCCCAGGGGTAGTTGTCCCAGGGGTAGTTGTCCCAGAGGTAGTTGTCCCAGGGGTAGTTGTCCTAGAATCGTTTGAAGTATTAGACGAACAAAGATATTTTCTACATTATCTGTGACAAATGTTCCATTGACCCTTAATATTCTTTTTTCTGTAACCATGGTAACATAATAACCTTTCTTAAACGTAGAAACGCAGAAAAAATGTTCCTTTGCAAATTTCCCACAATGCCTCATTCATGAAAATTTGGTTATTTCTATAAATGCCATTGAATTCTCTGAAAATTTTCATATAAGTCAAGTTTTCACATAAAATTACATATGAAATAAGTTTTTTCCATATAATTCCTTAATTATTGCAATTAAGAGGGCAATTTCGAGGTTTTGCCATATTTGCCCCAAATTGGGCATGATGTTCTGTACTCTAAAAGAACTAATTATCCTTGAAAGATAATTTAAAAAGCTATGTGAAGATTCCCTGGAGCATCAGGAATAATTTAATATTTACCTTCTGACTGTAGGTTAAATACTCATTTTGCAATGAGAAAATAACCATAACATTAGGTTCCAATTTATGGGTAACAGCCATGTGGTGGCCAAATATGGCCCTATGGGATGGAAGGGGTTAAAATACAATTTTTCTGGTACAGATCATCAAGAAATCTTTGGTAAATTGTGTATCCAAAAGAAAAACGATTATGTAGCAAACCGATTTTGAAAATCGGTTCAAAATCGTCCCAAAATTGCGTCGTGGATCATCCCCTTTAACGCCCACACCAACTTACTAGGTGGAATCGGCACACCATTGGCTTTTATCAAAATAATCAGATTTTTGCGCCGATAGATTCAGATGACCAATTAGTATGTAATACTCAAATATATTTTTTAGGAATCGGTGTTTAAATTAGCCGAATATTCTGGTAAAAAAAGGGTCGACTGTCGGGCCGATGGGTCGGCGACTTGGTCAAAATCGCTTTATAGGTGCGGGTTTTGGAGTAGGCGTCAATCTGCTCTTGTCCTTTTATACTTCCATGATTACATAGTTCTTTTGTTTTTAGACACGACGAAATAAGACACATGGTGAAATCCCTATAGGCCTATTAGCAATGTAAGTCCTGGATATTAAAGTTTGCCCTGTTTGATAATGACATTTAATGTACTTTACGTTTATGTTTTTATTTGTTGCAGCCTTGGAAACAAGTCCCAAGTGAAAGTCGCCCATTGAAAACACGAAAGCCATGTGTAAACATCCATTACGAAAGGGACAATTGAGACGACTGCTAGGATACGATGTGGAGTCCAATATGGGGATGAAATGACTTTATTATCCCCTTTCCATTTCATCAGGGATACAACATGATACAACAATGGGCAGCAGCCAATCATATAATTGTTGATATTTGATGATTATTGGGCAATGTTCAGCAGCCAATTATAATAATTGGTTATATCAGATGGTAATTGACAATAATAATGGCGATGATATGATATCATTTATCTCTTCATGGACATAGGCAATAGCCAGTGGAAGTCAACCTAATCTTTCCATTCATCCCAGAAGATATCATTGCCTATTTGGTCGCATTTTCTGCCACAACAACCTTGCGTCAAAGTCAGACTATCGGAGCAGTCTATGATATTGACAATAGTGTTGCTTTCCTGTAGCTTGGTGTCATGTAACAGCAGAGAGGGATTAGAAACCAGAGAACCCGGCAGTGGTTCTCCTCGGGGACTGTGGTCTGTTAAAGCAACAACAGACACTTTTTGGAAAGCTCATTCAATCGCCAGCCTGATGTAGTTCGTGTATAATATTGGAGATTCCTATAGGGGTGTTTCATACTAGGCCTATCCTGATTTGTCAAATAAGATTTTGATCTTGAGATGGTAGCTTTTCAAACTTACAATCCTATGTTTCTGATGTTAGTTATATATTAAGTATTGTAAAGAGTAATGATTGTAAAGGGTTGCTAATCTCAAAATTCAAGATGTGAGAAACGCACTTAGGATATTGCTGATGTCAAGCTGTCTTAATGAATTAGTCTGGATGATATTGATGAAAACTTTCTGTACATGGACGATATAACAGTAATCTTTCTGTACGTCGACGGTACGATAGGAAGCTATCTGTTCATGGATGATATAAGAGCATGTTATCTCTTCATGGATCATGTGTTCCATGGCTATCCTTTGCATCACACAGCAATCGGAGAAGGACATAAGTAAATTGTGATCTATTAGTCCTACAGGGAGCTCATAGCAATGGCTTATATCACATAACGAACCCATGCCATCTGGAAAGATGAGCTCTGCAATGATATGACTGGGGGCAATGGCCTCATGGCGAACATTGACTTCTTTTCTTAAGAGGTACATTTTCATGCAATATACAGATTGTATGATGACATAGACTTTTAATATTATACTCTGCAGGTTGATCTACCAATTGGGGAAAAAGCAATCTTGCCAGCCTGTGTGGTGCATGAAGCTTCTCTGAAATGAAAGTGTCTGGTTGAGAGCAATCCAGAAAAGACAATGTTTTCAAAGAAATCATTTAGCAAGCAGGTCGGTTGGTAATATAAAAAGCAATAACTGCAATCAATTGAAGTATATTTGGTCAACCAACTGTGACATAAGACTCGGGATCTGAAACAATTACAACTGGAAATTAGTCTGAGCAACAATCTTATCTAGGCAAAACAGCCGGAATAACCATATACAATGTACAACAAGTACGACCTTGTTTTTGTGCGAGAAATGAAAACTCAAGCCATAATATTATAAACTCGGATTACTGTTTCAGATGCAGTCAAAAATTAGAAAATGAGCCAATAAGAACGCAATTCATATTGGATTCTGTTGGATCTTGCATGGCTTTCAGTAAAAAGTACTAGTAATCAAGAAGAATTCTGCTGTAGATGATCAAAGATAAAAGTGATGCCAACTACATTCAAGTAAAATAAACACTCAAAACCAACGCAAAGTGCTCGTGTTTGCTCCGTTGGTGCAGACAGGGCAGAAATAACCAGCCAGACGTTGTGTGGATCTCGATAAGGAAACTCTCATCATTAAGGACGGGTAGACCTTTAAGAACTGATGAGCTCAGGTAAGATGGGCGTGTTGTGGTCATCCCCCTACCGGACCCAGGTGGTGGTCGGGGCCCTGGGCACCTTCCTGGTCACCGCTGGGGTCATCTGCCTCCTAGTGTCCATCGGCCCAGTCTCCGCCCACTGGAGGATGGGGGGCGTGGTCACGGTGGCCGGGGGGTGTGGCCTAATAATGATTGGCGTGACCTGGTGCTTCGTGTCCACTCGCCACCTCTCGCCCCCCAACGAGAAGTCGCCGCCACTGCACAGTGAGTTCGAGATTGAGACTCTGACCAGCGAGGCCACATGACTCAAATCTCGCGAGGTCTCACGCCCCCGAGATTCGGCGAGAACTGTCTCTACTCAGGACTGATGTCTCGGTTGTCTACTGCGAGACCTCGCGAGATGTGTAGTATAAGTATAGATATGACTGTGAAGCCGTATATATTAACTGTATTGGCTCATCTATGGCAATGAGACAATTTTTGTCAATACTATTTTATAATGGAACTTCGATATCAAGCCTATGTGTGTGTATAAAATTATAAAAAATGTTAAGGTTGTAAGTGTGTACATGTACATTTAAGATGGGAAAGGGAAAAGTAGACCCAGTGTTAATTTCTAAACATTTGAAACCATTAGGGAATTGAGGAGTACAAATAAAATTCAAATAAACATACTTCAAACGTGAAAGGTGCTGGATAAGGATGACAGAAATGACAGAACTGCCATATCAGTCAAAATAAGAGGGTAAGTTACAAAAATCATATCATGTTCAAAGATGATTTATGGCCAAATGGACATGCAAGCTTACAGGGACATGGAATGTCACCATCTTAGATATTCTTCATGTTCATTATGATCAGACATTCAAATTCATGTATTGTTGTCGCAACTGCTCTGGTTTCTCTGAATGAAATATAATCTTCTATACTGTTATTCATAATAATTCGCAATTTGGTAAATACCGGTTTGTCGATATTTCAAAAAGTGAATAGGGCCTAGGCATCAAATGCTCAATTAGATTGTCAATCTTAACAATTAGGCACTTTCTGAAATTCAGAATCATCTACATCATATGCATGGCATTAAACGTTTATAATATGTCTGTCATGGACATCTTGGGTGTGATACCTATAATCAATTCCTATCAGAATTTTCCTTTATTCATTCATGCCTGTAAGCAAAGGGGTATATATCTTGATTGTGATGTTATGCCTTGTACCTAAAAACCCATTAATTTTATTCTCACATAGTATGTTTAACACATAAGGTAATCACTGAAAGTATGTGCAACTTTTATATGTATGCAGACTTATATGTATGCATTCCCTAAACTCTATGTCTACATCCTTCTATAAAGTGGATGTATAGAATAATATTTTTTTGTATAAGGTAGCTCCTGTATATGGCCTATGAATATACAATATGGTGTGAAACTTTTCAATTTTCAATATGTATATTCATTTGCTACTATGTATGACAAATAAATGCATGTACATATAACTTGTAACCATGAACTAATTATTTGAATTAATTTATAAATACATTTTGTATTCATAAACACAAGCATGCTTCTGCTATCTGATTCCACAGTATTACATTGTATATAGTAGTAACAATGAAACAGAGAAACATTAACGGCAAATCTGAGGAGAGGAGGTATGAGAGGTAAAAAGTTGGTAGGCCCTACACACGGAGCAATTTTTTTGTTGAATCCCCATCCTCATCCCCCCAGTGATCTGTTGTTATCGCCGTGACTAAAAGGAGGCAAGCATTCAGGCAGAAGATATACACTTCACGGTGCATGCTCATCGGATTCATTGATTTCTTCTGGCATACTGTTTCCGCTTTGTATCTCGATCCTATGATAATTTATCATTTTATCAGAGGTTTCCCAAATCCAAATGTCCGACTTTGTGCTAATGTGTTGTAAATCTGTACTGCTCAAAGAAGATATAGGTAAATACTGAAAGTCAAATGAAATGTAATTTCCGTAGTGAACATTCTGGGGATATGATCTCAGTATTTCCAGTCGTACTTAATGCCAATTACATATTTCTGAAAATTTTTCCATAGCTGAAATAATCATACTAAATCCATGAGCATTAGTAACACTTTCGGTATAATTATGTCAACTAAATTGATAAGACCGTGCTCGATACATCTAGATTCAAATGAGAAATTTAGTAAGTTCTTATTCCATCCAATGTAATCAGCAAGACTCCTGAAGCGTTCTAAATGAATTCAAATGGAATCTTTGTGTAAAGAATAAGCAAGTGTCAAAGCAATACTTTTGCAGTTATCTTTTGCTGTTTATCTTTCAAAACTCCATCAATCTCTTAACATGATCTAATATTCCTACAGAAATAGACACGTACGCATTCCTTTGACCTTTAAGGCATTATGTTTCCAAAGAAAGAGCTTCTTTGTTAATTAAAACATCGAATGAGCTTAGTGCATAAACATCAAAGGGGAAATGCCATATTTTATCACCCACTCCTCCGGTCCGACGAGCGGTGCGTAAAAAGATTTCCCGTACGGCCATTCTGTACGTACCGCTCCTCAGTTCCAAAAAAAGTAGTTCCGGCACGATCCCCCAAAAATCTATTTCATTGGCAAATCTTTAATATTTGATAAAAAAAAATCTGAAATTCAAACATCTATAATATCAAAGAAAATAAAGGGCTAATAATTGCATGTTTTTTTTCTTGAGCGCGCATGAATACGGTTCCTGTACTCCGCGAAGCTCGTCGCATAACGCACTTCATAATGCTATGCGCAAAGAATGAATTTTTATCTTTTTTGCATTATTTTGCAATTATTTGCTTTTTGCTTGTGTGATAAAATATAGAAGACCTTTACATGTTCTATGTTCCATGCTGTAATCATATCAATATATTTGATTGTCCTCAATGAAGATTAAACATTAGTGACGTCTTCCGTGAAAGACAGTCTCATGGCTTGGAATATTGAAGATATTGGAACAAAAGTTAAAAATCATTTAAAGATGCAAAGGTCAGAAGGCTAGATATGGTAAGATGGACCAACCTTTGATATCTAGTGAGACAGAATATAAGCACACATGTGCCATTCTTTTTATTTGAGAAACATATTCAGACTCCACTTTTTCGCAGAATGTACGTAGTCTAGGAAGCCCTGGGTGACACTGTCATGGTTGATTTAGGATGGACGACATGGCGATATTTTTGGACAATATTGTAGAATGTTTCCAGGGAATAGAAATGTCTCCTGCACTCTCGGCAATGGCTATTAATAGGTCGTCAAAGCAGTTGTATTGCTTCCCTGGCTGTGGGTGATATGTGGCTGTGGACGAAAGAAATCATGCTGAAATATTATTATAATGTCAACATACTGTTTATTTTTAAATTGTGTTCATCACGTATTTGTAATACTGCTGATTTTCTTCCAATCCGACCTAATTGTGCTATTTTATTTTAAAAGTATGCACAATGTTGATGATAATATGTCCAAAGTCCAAAGCCTTCATAAAAGTCTTTTTTCGCATCATAAAAGACCAATATCCGATACGTTTATGACAGGGATCCCATTAAGACCATTACATATCTTATATCAAAGGATAATCATACAGTAAACTTTAACAAAGACATAATTCCCTCAGGCCACATCCGCAGGAAAGATAACAGTGATGAGTTGTTAAAAAATGGAAAAAAAGAACAAAAACTAAATATACCTTTTACACAATATCTGGTTCGGGTGACTCTGTGCTTTTTATATGGGAGAAGGCCATACAAAACCATTTGGCAATACACAAAAGGGAGTGCTGGTTTTGTAGTTAGGGAGGCTTTAAAAATACAACAAAGGGCTGCACTCAGGAAAGGACCTACTGTTTGAACACTTCGTGCCGTGGTGTATATATAACATTAATTATTTACTATTGCTTCTATACTCGGTCGACCCCTGAAAGCAGTGGACACCCTCGTGGACCTGTGGCTGGAGGGAGAGTATACGTGTATGAGTAGTGCATAGAAAAAGGGTGTGCTCAGTATAAGTAGTGTGTGGAAAGTGTGGTGTACGCTTTGTGAGAAGTACATGAAGATGGGTACCAATACTTTACGAATAGTGCATGAAAGTGACGTTCTCTGACGTTACACTACCGTCTTGCGACGTAAAATTCTTGGATGGATAGAATCCGATTACTTTGTTGGTTGGTTGGTTGGTTATTGGTTGCTTTACGCCCTAATTAATAGCCAGGGTCATATCATGGGTGGCCGATTATTTTGTTAATTTCTAAGTAATGAGCGCAAACTTATATGGAATCCTCAATCTTATACACGAGTTTTTAGCATGAGTAATATACCTGCAAATTACACGGAGAACTTTCTCGAAGCCACAGTTTAACTTGTTTGTTTGTGTTTAATAACTTCCATACTCACTCTTGCTCCTGGATCAAATCTATGAGAAGGTAGGCACTCAACAGTCCAGCGTTTATCCATTGGATGATATAACCAATGATTGTTAATAGTCATAATGAATTGTGGATACAAGCTTGCTAAAAAGAATCACTCAGGTATCCAAGGTTCTTTCATTCTTTTGATGCACCATCTGTGACCTAGGTTTTATTGATCAGTGTCCCTGGTCTTCATTCTGTATGAGTGCAATGCAGCATATTACCGAGAGGACAAAAATCAGTATACCTACTTCTCAGCTCATATCAACCGCTTGCAATTCTCTATTACTTGAATTCTCTCGCATTCTCTTGTTTTGCATATTGGTCTTTAAATTATATAAGCACTGATAAGCATATATATGCGTTTTGTAGCCATAGCCATTTTCTACTGCTATAGGTTTCCCGCAGCACATATTTATATTTACGCTTACACCGCTCCTCACTTTTAGTCACAACCAATAAATTCAATGAAATTTTCCAAACTCAAAACATCATGGAAATCCATTCCTTGAGCCTATTTCTGGCCTATGTTAAGATCTAAACCGTGAAATATGGAAGAAAATAATTTAAAATATGTTTTTTTTGCTCAAATCAATTAATGTGGATCTGCAAAAATAGGGTTTGTTTACAAAAAAAATGTAAATATTACCATCTCTTGTGGGATGGTAACTTTCAAATTTTGCAGTATTTCCTGCTCATACACCATCGAAGGTGGGGGTATGTTAGAAATAAATCTTACAATGTTAAAGATCTTCCACTGGCATTTTTCATATAATCTTATGCGACAGTACGTTAAGATGAAGCTAATATCAACGTCGAGCTACTTCCGTCTCGGGTCGGTCTTTGGTCTGCTCCTCAGGGCTCCTCCTGCTCCTCCAGGCTCACGGTTAAGAGGGGTGTGGCCCTGACTCTATCCTCCTTAGCATTGAGATCCTTCCACTCCCCACGGTACGTCCATGGAAACTAGGGGTGGGGGGGTCACTCCTTTAGTAAAGTACTGTTATCTAGAATCTGTCATTTGCTGTACAATAAAAAATAGGGGCTAGAGAGTTAGTTTAATTTCCGAACCTTTTGGAAACAACTTTAAATTTCAGGGTGCTTACTTGTCTGCACTTTCTAACCCTCTCTTGAATTAGTGATAGACAATACGACAACCCATAGAATATGATTTTAGGTTTTTTGACTCTACCTATATTTCTAACCGAAAGAAAAACACAGAGAGGGCATATAGAACTCGAACCCTGACCCTGCCAAGGATGCGACGTTGTCATAACATTGCAGAATTATGGTTGGTTCTGTATTGGTTATTGTTATGGTCTTTTGATGACTCCCGATTATGTTGCCTAAACAGAATAACATTCTGTTATAGTTTGGTCTTAACTTCACCAAAAAATACCATTATAATAACATTCTGATTCGTTGAGATTTCTACCTAACTATCAATAACGTAACTATTACATGCCTTCTTTAATATCAAGTAACAGACTGACCCGAAGATTTTGGTTACAGAACGGTTCTTAGCTGGACCTCCCACATTGAAGTTGAGTAATTTAACCGATATGCTTCATATTTCCTTGATTCAATCTGATTAGATGGAACTCGAAATCACTAAATCCATGGGTGGGTTGGTGGACCTTGGCAAGGATAGAGTAGGTGTTTCGCTTGTCAAGGTTAAGTCGCCACAAAATGGCAGAGGCTGAAGTTGTAGTGTAATATTTCAATGAACATCCCAGTAGCGATACATTTCAACAACAAAAAGGCATTTTTATTTCAGATTTCCTCCAGAATGTATACCTGTTTTTCCTGAAATACCAAATAAGTGAAATAGTCTTTTGATCAACCTGTGGGGTTAGAAAGGTAGTCAAACTGATTTAGGGGTTATGCAAAGAGCTCAGAAAATGTTTAGAAAGTTACAACCCAACTGACTGGTAAAAACCAGATTTGACTAACTTTCTAACCTTTCTTTGCATTTTATGTGTAAGAAAAAGGTATGTCTGCAATAGGTACCTGCTGCATTGAACGATAAAGCGTGCGTCTCAATAACTGACAATTACCACTAATAGCAAAAACATGATCCATGAATGATGACTCGTTTTCAATTATTTCTCTTCCATCGGTTTTTAATGGAAACTACTCCATTAATCTGGGAAAGAGACACATGAGATGAAAACTAAAAAGGCAGAATCAACATAAAGTATGATTAGCATGTGCAGGCTTCTTCAGTCCCCTCTGGAGGTATCCCCCTTCTCCAGACGTCTGGTGTTGAGTGTCAGGAGGAGGGATCATTACAGCAGAGATCACTCGGATTATGACATGTGTGCTCCACCCCCAGGCCTTCCCACCAGGACGGAGCCGGCTCAGAGGCAGGACACCCAATATAGGCAGGCTTATTTACTACTCCATACTTCTTCTAGCTGCATGGGAGACTTTTCCTAGCTTTGTAACTATGTGAACAACGATAGTGATGATTGTTGTTCCAATACCTTAACTGAAAATATGCGTGTAATAAATCCATCGACGTTTAATTGCATAAATGAAAGAACCCACGGTCAGGCTCCACAGTTTTGTAGAAATACCAGCTCACTTCAATTTATCAGCGGAGTACTAGAACCAGAATTAATGTGGCTGTCGTTAATACCATATAATATTAGTTACAGATTATCCAAAATGCTAGAATCAACTGATAACTAATAACGCCATAATATTAATTCACACAGTGAATCACAGCACAAGCAGTAAATAATAAGCAGATTGTAAAACCAATACTGAATGCTGTTATTTTTAACACACTTTAGAATTGACCATTAAGTTGCCATACCACATTTTATTTGTGCAATTAAAAGGTAAATTTCTGACATACACATAGTTCTCGGTGTTTATCCTGGAATTGCCAAGAAAGGAACCCTTGACTGTTGGCCTTGAATCTGTTTGGTCGGCTTTCAATAAAAATACCTCATTCTTCATGACAACATTTCTTATTATTACATTGTTGACCTATTTCTGTGCCAATAAATCAATTATTAGGTTATTCAGGCAGATCACATTTCAAAGAAAAGACAACATTGCGTTTGCGGTTAATTTGGCATTCTATTTTGGGAAATCTGTTCGATCCGTGATCCTTATGGATGCTGGAATTCTATTAAAGGCTGGCAAGCTTCCAACACCAGTCAACGCCGTCATAAACAGAAAGAAGGGGAGATCACAATGTCTTTGATGCTGATTCACATTGTTCAAAAAAGAGACAGACATTCTGGAAGTAATGGCATCTGTTTGTTTGGTAACTGTTGTACGAGGTGTGGGGGAGTGGGAAACTGTTTCATAATCAAAGTTATTTTTGAGAAATGACTTATTTTGGCAAGAATCAAACTAACAGATAAACATGGAATTCTAAATATAAAAAAGTCTCCTAAAAAGAAAATGGCTGAGGTTCATTTCTTGTTTAAACAAAATAATGTCAATGCTGTTCAATGTCTATCATTGCCTTCTTTTAAAAGTTGTGATATTACAACCAATGGAATGCATCTAGGTTGCATTTTATTCACCATGGTACCTATACTTTGTAAAGACAATGGTTTGTATTGAGAAAATAAATAAGATAGATTTTCAGGGGTACAGTTAAATTTTTAGACTACCAGTTTGTCATTAGCTGAAGCTCTTATACAGCCACCGGTCTCGTTATTGTGAAGGTAAATTAAATATTGAATCCATTCTGACAAGATCGTGTACAAAATAGCCCCCTTCCCCGCTCATGCATCAAGTATTTCAACGCAATACCAATTTTCAGAGTAGAGTTAGGCACAAATATACATGTGCTGGAACCCTTTACCGGTTGCAGAAAAAATATCTCCACGAATAAAATATTCAAAAAGACAGCTAGACTGTACAGCTATATTTCATACATAAAATTAAATAGGAAAAGTCGTTCATTGCCTGACAGTCCCACCCTGATCATGTGCCCTGTATCCTGCCATTGTCCTTCTTGTAACCAAAGAATATCAGACTTTGGCAGTCTGAAAAACTACCCCAATGAACCAATTAAATTGATGAGATTCTGGGGACCCAATTTCACAAAATTTCTGCATATTTTTTGTTCGAGAATAATATCGTACTTCAAACAAATAATCAATCAAAGAATGCAATATAATGAAATTCTATACATTGTCTTCGACAACGTGCTCCTTGAATTCTGGATGTTGAAGAAAAATAATGTACATACAAGGCAACTAGTCTTTCCCATGGTCCACCTTCCATTGCACGCCGAGGGTCTTGGAAGCATGTTTATATGCTTAATTACTGCAGCCCCTTTCATAAAGATACTTCTAAGACCCTTGGTGTGCAATAGACAATGTGGCAAGACAGTCTAAGTTGATGGGACAGAGCAGTAAGAAAAGAGTTAAGGTCTCAAACCCTGGCACTGACAGCTTGTTTGCCCCTTCTATAAGTGATATAGACATGTTACTATATGCTAAAGCGTACAAATACTGTGACTGTATCGTAAGTAAAATGAATTTTCAGTTGTAAAATGTTTATCAGAAGTGTATTTGCCTTCCCATAGCTTGGATCACGTGGAGTAAGAGTACTGGTGATTTGGGCTGGAGTTATACGCGTGGTCATAGCAGCAGAGAGCCGCGCACATAGAATTACTTGTATACGCAGGTGTGGGGTCCGCGCAAACATATCTGCTTATGTACGCGGACGTTGTGCCCTCGAATACAATAGCAGTAATATACGCGGACGTCGCTCCTTTTCTCATGATTATATTATTTGTAAATCGGGGGCTAAGCCCCCGAACCCCCCTTTTCTTTTCCTATTTCTATGTTATATCTAATTTCTGCACGTTATAAGATATTTGAAATACAATACATGCCACTATAATTTAAATCCGCGTATGTAAGCAGATCTGTACGCGCGGACATCGTTAAATTCTATATGCGCTACGGCCGCGTACGCGACTGTCGCGCGTATAACCACCCTCGGTGATTTGACCCTGGATGTTACAGAGGACAGCATGCTAACAAATAACCGACCCTTGCTATGCGAACCCCCCAGACACTGATGTATTATGTGTTTGTGTTAGTGTAGATCCCTTACTGTCGTGGTTATCTCTCTCTTAATGACTAACAGCATTCTGATACTATAGCCAGTGATAGCTTCCTAACCGAAGTATGTAACATTATGATGTTGCAGCTAAAAGGATTAAATAGCTTTCAGTAAAGTTGTTGCAATCAAACACAACAATATAACTCTGTGTTCTCCTCGTGGCCTGGTTCTACGACAGCACAATGCAACATTCATTTCTCAGTAACATGTTTTTGGCACGCCCTAAAACCATTAATCCGGATTAATGAGAATATTTGAAAGTTTTATGGTGATCCCTGGCTCAGGTTTAAGGGCACTTTTGATCAAAACTGCCGCAGGCCAAAAGTTTACACGCCCAGTGTGATCTGCGAGTGGTTGACAAACTGCTGTCCAATGACACCTGCCTTGACGGCATAATCCCACCGGCATCTAGTCCTAATTAATTACCGGCTTGGCGGCCCCCCTTAGGTGTCTCCTGGGTATGATACTCTAAATAAGGACCCCATTGCAAATCACTGCCTGTGCTCTCTTGACACCAGGAAACGAGGCTTCATATTCCTGGTCCGTTCAGCATGTATGATGTATGAGTAGGGGGTGGTACATGGCAGAGGTAGATGATGAAATATTGATGAGTCTGCAGGATATCCTTTTTGCTATTTGGATAGTTTTATGCATTGGTGTAGTCTATCTAATGGTACTGGAAGGGCAGTTTGAAGTAAGTCATAGTGTTAATAGGGAGGTTAGGGAATACCGACGCATCTCGATATGTCAACGTTTCTCTAAACTTTGAGACCTTCTACATGAGTATATCTAATGGGCCTCTGAAACTGGAATTGATATCTTATCAGCTAATGATAATTATTTCATAATGAAATATAAGATTATGTTATGATAGCGAAGATTCGAAATATGTTACGTTTGCGGTAGGTGATGCGTTGGGGCTGTTTAACCTCGCTAATGTCTGTTAATGTTAACTTAATCACATCAAGCTTTTAATGGTTCATGAATAACTATAGCTCCGATATTTTCTTTTAAAGCAAGTAAGGCAGCTGCATTTCAGAAATTACCATTTGGTGTTTGTTAACCAAAGTCATGTTGCAGTGTTTTAGTTGTCTGCAGACGTTTTGATTAATATCCATGCTACACCTGTCTCGAAACTTCATATTATGTTATAATGATACTGCGCCGATGTTTTACAATCCTCAACCATTTCGAAAAGGCTATCATTAATACATCTACATAATCACAAAACGGTCGCAATTAAAGCCCTGTTTCCACCGAACGACATTTTCCTCAAGACAGCCTATTAAGACTTGGAAAGATTTGGAAATCTTTGATGGTCTTTTGGAAAATCGTTCAGTGGAAACACAAAATAGTTGGTTAAGACCTTTGTTAAAGACTGCAAACGACATTTGCTCAAGACCAAAGTGAAAGATTCACCAACGACCAAATATCTAACCTGTTTAATATTTCTGGACGACAAATTCCAACGAGCAGTTAAAAGCAATTAAATCTATTGTTTCCTGACCTTTCTAGCCACTGTTGTTTGGAAAAGTCATGCAGATAGTCCAAAAGTCGTTCAGATATCAGTACTTTAGTCGTTCAGTGGAAACAAGAAAATTGATCCTTTTTGAAAGACAAAAATGAGGAAAGATTTTCTTTTTTTACAGTCGTTCATGGTCGTTTGGAACCCCCCTGAAAGTCGTTCGGTGGAAACCTGGCTTTACAGTTACTAGAATATCTGCACGCTGAGTGATTACCTGTAAGTTGAATTCAGGATTGGAGTTCAATTGCATTTTGTCCTTGAGCTCCTCAGAATTTTGAGAAGTTAATATGTATTTACAGCAACTTTGATAGTGAGTTAATAACACGTTATGTTGTCGGACGATCCACAAATAATCATTGTCTATTTTTAGTGTATCAATAGTTTACTCATTATAGTCACACTCTTTCAATATAATCAATCTGAGCAGTGTTTCTTTCTTTTAATATTTCTTATTGACTATTCGTTTAGACGACCAACATTCATCCCTCCATGGAAAAAAGACCTTTGACCAAGAGAAAGACCAATGCCGAATAGACTTATTGTAGACCTTTAATGGTTGACCTTTTACAATTGATATGATATAAGTACTGATGTTTATACCTTATTTTAACAATATCAAGGGCCTTGATAAGGTCATTATTTCATGTTTGATTACAGCAAATCAAACAATCCATATAATTATTGCGTGATATTTATTGTACATGTCATAACAATTACTTAGATGGCCCAAAACAATTCGCTGGTAATTCTCTGTTTACCCAATATTTTGAAGCAGATTGAGTTAACAATGCATGCACCTCATGATTGGCATACTGACATTATTGTGAGCTTATGTTAAAGAGGGATTATTGCGTTTTCAAATACATTTTGCTAAAAGCTCAATATGCCTAAACAGTTACATAAATATGAACCAAAGTCTACCATCTCAAAATGTTGCCCCTAGCAGTGAAAATGTTAGGGCTACGTCATGAGCCCTGGGCGTATTAAAACCTAATATTAATGATATCAACATGTACCAAAATGGCGCATTTCTGTGAAGATACATCTCGTGTAAGTTTAGGAAGAGTGTGCCGTTGTAGTATCCCTTTTTTAACAGTATCACTGCCCTAGAATGTCAAATATTTTGAATATATCAACCGTAGCTCAACATAGTGGCTACATTCCGGCTTGTATTACTTGTACCCTGCTCAGAAGCCAACGGCGGAAGCCTGACCCTGATTAGATGGGAAATGTGGACCTAAGGCTTCACCAATGAACGAGTTTCCATTAAGGCCCTAGCCTACCAGGCCTTCCTTCCGCACCCCGTATAATCCGTTTAGGCTGGGCGTAGTAAAGATTTAGTAAACATTTACTGATGGCCTTGGGGCGGGTTTATATCCAAATGGATCCCGGAGGTTGCGACAGGATTTTAGACTAACAATGGAACCGAATCAACTGAAATAGTGTTGAAACATATTACTGCTTGCAATTCTAGTTATGTTCTGAAAATTCAAATATTTTAAATACTCTGTATTCTAACACTTCCATTTGAACTGTCTTTATACAATTTGAGAATAATGAGCACATTTTCGTTGAACTTGTGTTAACATGTTAAGTATTGTATCATACCTTGCTAAGTACTGCTTCGTCTTCTCTCAATTCTCTTTTATTTCTAGTACATTTATGTCACGCTAACAATTCACATACTTTGTCATACTAGGAGTAATCAGAAAATGTACAATAGAGTTAAAGATATAAAAAAAAACCTGTGTAATAAAAAATGGAGAATTTTCCCAAGCCTCTCTTTCCCATCCTGCCAAATCTATAAAGACTAAAGAGGAAAGGATGGCAAAGTCTTTTTTGCCGGGGTTTCGTTCAATTCCATGGCCTTAACGAGCTATTCTTTTTCCTGAAGGGCATTTAGATATTCTTTCTTTGAGAAGAAGAAGTCTGAATCCTACCTAATTCTCTTTTGGAATTGCCCATAGCAATTGAGCCAAGTACAAAAGCATCTCTTTCGCGACTCCCTCTTTTTGCTACAACCTACAAAGGATCTGTTCCTCCGAAATAAGCAAAGGAAATTGCCTCCAGACAGCCTTGACGTTTGAGAGTTCTTCTATAGGTGTACGTGAATAACGACAGAACCTGAGAGACTTCTGAACTTCTCGATGTAAATTACAATACATCCACCAAAATAGCAAATGTAAGGAGCTCCGCCTCCCACGCTGTGTCTTATTACAGAGTATACGAGTCTTGTAGATGCCTATATAGCCCAGGCTCCTTATTTATGTTGGATGTAACCAAATACCTTTGGATCAGTTGTTCAGATCATGCTTTATGGCATATGGGGTGTCACGCGGCTGGCCCTGTTTCCACCAAAAGGACTAGTTCAAAATTGAACGATTTTTCCAACAGACAAATACAGACGACTTTATAGCTAGGAAAAACCGTTCCTCAGCGACAACTTTTTGGCTGAATTGGTCCCCAAATTGGCCGATTATTACCAAAGATCTTGCACCGATTATGATCACCAATGAGTATGCCATATTGAATGTACATGTTTGATATGAATCACGGCTATTCCAATAGACCTGTCCACTTTGGGATATATTGCTGGCATGATACAGAGGTCGGACATAATTGCAGTTTTTGCAAAGTCAGGCACTGACATAAATCTGAGTGAATGAGTTAGTACTTGTGTTTTCTAAGTCAATAAGGTGTAAATAAATGAGGATGAATTATTATTTTTTCTCAATTAGGTAATTACCTTCATGTCAGGTGAAGCAAAATAAGGTATGTTTTGTGATTTTAGAGTTGGGCATTGTGAGCAAAGCTGAAGGGCTCTAACACTGTTCCCTATGGGAAAATGCCATATTTGCTTTTCAGTCCTACAGCTACATAATTTAACATTATATTGAAGGAAAAGCTTATAAAGTTTAGTTTTGGGTAATAATACTAGGAAAATTACTATGAATCAAGTCTATAGACCTGTCTATTTTTACACTTTCGTCAAAATCAGCTAGTGGGTAAGGGGCTTATAAGGACTGAACTACAGCAGTAGTCCCTCTGGAACTTTTTTAAATCCCGAAAGAACTGTTACAGAAAAGACTTAATTATAAATCAGAAAGTATCCTACGTGCCCTTTTCAAATCTCCTGGATAAGTCTTTTCCAGGCAGCCAGCCAGGCTTGGGTGGTGGTCAGGAAGATAACCCTGCCAAGGCTGCACCAAGAAAAGCCGACGCTGCCAATGTACCTCTGTGTACCCTACCAATTGCCAATTGGTTTTGCTGCGGGCGGGTGTCGCCCACCACACCCAAATAGGACTAACTCCGAATGACAGACTTTAAACGGCCTTCGCTGAATTAAGCCCTTGGGGGGAATGTGGAGAGTGTAGATATGAAGACGGCCTTGTAGATTGGCTGGTGTACCAGACCCCTGTGGGTTTCTTTTTCACGATGGAATGAAAATACAGCTGTCTCGAGCAATCAATAGCAGTGTCTGGTTGTTATATTGAAGTTTTGTAGAAGAAAGGCAAGTTTAATGTGAAATGGACCGGTCTGAAAAAGATAGTTTTTTAATGTTTGATATTATCCAACTGACGCTTGTGTGGCTTTCATTATTGCTCTTTTAAAACAGTAAATGAGAGTCTGGCAAGCCAAATAATATTTTATAAAAAGAAGCTATGATATACAACTCCTAATATCATATCACTGCAGCAGAATTCGCTTCACGAGGGTGTTCATTTGGCTAATCTAACCAAAGTGTTTGGACCATAAATAGGTTGTGATGCTACTTTAAAATATTTTCATATTAACAGACATTTGAAAGAAGTTTAATTGAAACTATTTTCTAGTCAAAAAAAGGTATGAGTTGATACGATGGTGGAATCCATATGACCGGTTTACAGAGTCCTCTCCCTTAGTGTTAATGCTATCATTTATGTAATGTGTATGTGTAACACTTCCTTTGTGCTAATGTTATCATCTGTTTAATATGTATGTCCAATACTCCCTTTAGGTTCGTGCTATCATTTACATAATAATGTATGTACAATACTCTCTTTTTATTTAAGCTATCATCTGGTGGCACAGAGGTAGGCCTACTTATTGAGTAAACAACATCATGATGTCTATGATGTCGTACGCACTTATATGGTCCATCTGCTTCCTTTCAATAAACAAATTGCCTCAAAGTACCTCGATTCAAATGAGAGTCACTATCCTACCTTCACCATATACCCTTCACAACTTGATCTATAATATCGTACAGTCACACCCCATCCATATTTAACCCAACACCCCAAACACATCCTGACCACACACCAATCACATTGCAGGCCCGTACCCAGGATCTGAGGTGGGGGGGGGGCGAGGTTCAATAAGTGTTACTTTTGCCTATATTTTCAATAACTTGATCTTGAAAAGGGGGTTGGCGAGCAGTAAAAAATGGAACTTTTCAACATTTTCCTACTATTTTTTAGGGGTTTTACATTACATTTTGGAAAGAAAGATGGAACACCCCTCCTACCCTACCCCCCCCCCCCCGGTTACGGGCCTGCCAGTCACATCCGACAACCAAAACCAAAACCGACCCCCATTCCCTAAACGTTAATTCCGTTAGTTGTTGCGTTTTCACATAAGCATGTAACAAGACCGGGAGGTAAGTAGTATGGAAACGGGCGCATATAATCTGATAGGATGATCCATTATGCAATTTTGGGCCGATTTTGAACCAATTTTAGAAATCGGTTTCTTAAATGATGAATTACCTTATAAATTAGATAATTTCCCAAAGAATTTTGAATAATCAGTAACAGAAAAACGGTACTTTTCCAGGAAAAAAATCGTTTCAGATATGCATAAAATGCGTGAGGAAAAAAAACCGTTTGCGTTGCGTCTCATCTTGCATCATGGCCTCCACAGGCCTAGGGAAAGAGAGCATTCCAAAATTAATGAAAAAATTCTTATTTTAAGATTTTGATTGTCAAATGATCCAGCTACATTTTAATGTTTTTGCAATCAAGTTGTTTGGCCTATTTCAATTCAAAATGTACCATGCAGATAATATGATATTCACAGTTTAAATGTTTTTGCAATTAAGTTATTTGACCTTTTTTCAATTCAAAATGTACCGTATAGATGGTATAATGTTCAAAGTACTAATCATTCACTTTGACATTTAAATATGTTCCCTTATCATCCTCATAAGCGTTAATAACTGAAGTATTGTACAGGCAAAGCTTGCTTTTGGACGTCACCTGTACGTTGCTCATACGTCAAAGGTCTAAACAGGTGCACCTATGTTTGGCCAAACAAAGGGACTAAAGAACCCATTATGGTAAGAAACGATATTTCTTCCCCTTACTTATACGAGCCAAACAATACCAGTTTACTCAGCTGTTCCTGCAATATGGGACCTATTGTAGAACCCTTGTAAAAACGTGGACCCAATGTAAAACTTATTTCCCATTGTAATATGCTGCTAACCATTGGCAATTAAAATGATTTCATTGAAATGTTGAACACCTGCGGTTCCTAATCGGAGTAAAATTAACATGGAAGAGTTGTAGGTGTGAATGTATAGTTCCGTCAAACAAGGCGTAGATGTATTATATGGTTGTTTTGTATTGCTTTATAGCAGGTTGTCACGTTTTCTTAGACAAAAGTAATATTATAGATTTAGATCTATAGTTTTATGAATAATTATTCTATACAAAGATTAAGTGTTTACTGTAGTCAATATCCTGAAAATCAGACACAATACCTGTCTTGAATAGTTATCCCCCAGCTTATTAATCAACGCTTACTGTTACTATGGCTGTCCACATTGATAGAAAGGGTTTTTAGCTTTGTCTTGTCGAGTGACATTTCAAACCCAATTCTGTAGTGTTTGCCATTCACTTAAATTACTTTTTGTCTATATTAGGAACTCTGACGATGAACTCATGGTCTTTCACTCTCACGGCAACAGACAATTATTGTTTCGATCCTGAGGGTAAAACTAGATGTCTGAACAGACGGCCTATCTGTTAATGATTTTTATGACACTGCAGATAGAGTAGTTATTGCATGTTTCGTTGTGTATTTGTACTAGAGCCGATGTTAACAGAACTGCACAATTTCAGTTGCCTGTTTGATAAGGGAATTAGTTAATAATGTTATTTATTAAATATTCTTTCATACTTTTAAATCTTTCTTATAGGTCCTTTCCTATTTTTACCATCTTTGTCAATGCATCATAGCCCACTATTCGTGAAGAAAATCATGATCTATCGCTTCTTATCAATTTCTAATGGGTCAGCTGTAACTCTTCTGACAGCAAGCCAAAAAAAACGTGTTTTCCTCCTCTTCCTCACTGAAGGTGGACCTATACTACACGACTTAAGCTGCGAAATGACGGGTTTATAGTGCAGTAGATAAAATGAGAGATAAAATTGTTTACTACACATATGTGTAACATGCTACAAATTGCCATTTTGTTGTTATCATATTACTTTGATATATATGTGTGCGAATTTGTCTATAATGTCATCATATCCTGGCGATATTGCAGCCCAAGTTGTGTAGTGTAATACCGCCTTGATTGTGAGACATGCATCAATGTTGCCTAGTTCAAGCCAGTCTTTACTTTGGTTACTTTTGTTACGTGTGTTACTTTTGTTACGTGTGTTACTTGTGTTCCGACCAAAATGGATGTTGTTTGATTAGCAGTTATTTCACCACTGACTGGGTCAGTCTGTTCTTGGTTTGAGCTACCAGTCTCTGTAGCTCTGGAGCACTGGAAGTTTTACCTTGCTCCTGGGTCATCAAATGTATGATAAAATAAAAATTCTGGCCCGACACTTTTAGTAAAACAAGCAATATGCAAGGTCCCATAGGCAGAGCACTGCATACAACAGTCATTGGTACTAGACCTTTAATAACCCTGTCAATTACCACAGGCCTAGGGAGAAACTGAAGACTGACATGGTAACCTACTGATGACAAAGCTAACACTCCACCATTTTGCCACCAGAACATTCTTGACTGATTTATTTGGTTTAGTTTTGTGGGTTTGAACCACCAGACTCAGTGGTCCTGGGGTACTGTGTTGTTTCACCCTTGCTCCTGGATGATCAAATCTATAATTTTTCCATTTGTCCCATGTTACTGGCCCAATGTCACAATGAGTACCAAGATGGAACTGTTTATTCTTGTGAGACAACACTCTTTACATAGCCACAACTGGCCTCTCATTGGCTAATCAACATTACTTGGTCACTTTGACCTTTTGCCGGGGTCACTTCTGGTCACTTACTTTTCGTACATTACAGGTTTCATGCATTTCAACATTCATGACTTTCATACAATTCAGGCTACTCGGACAGTGTAATTTCATAAAATTTGTGTTTTTGTACACTTCATGATACACTTCATTCTTTTTTTTCCTAACTTCTTGTAACAATGCCTCCTTGGGTTATTCCTTATAATTGAGTATCAAAGAACTCACAATAAAACCCTGAATTGATTCCTATAAATTCATCGCAATACATACAATCACCACAACAGGATTCAATGAGCATGCCATCAGTAATTATTATTTTCTTGAGGTCATGAAAATTATTTGTGCTAAGACCTGCACAGTTTAAAGTGATTAATAAAACAAATATGATATCCTGCTAACATTGAAAGGACAATATGGAACAGAATTACTCCATAGTTAAGTGATAATTCTAAACTATAGTCCTTTTATTTACCTGCTCAACCCATGGTCATATGTAATCTAAGATAGGTTGCTTGTTAACCTTTCCAATGAATGGACTGGCTATATGTTTCACTTTAGGATGAGAAGCTTCCAATTCTGTTGCAATTGGGAGGCATAGAAATCGATATGTAGTATGCTCAAGGTCGTCATAGAATGTATTCAGTCTCTGTGGATGAGATATCATACTGACCATTGTAAATACGGTTTTCATGGAAATAATTGTGATGGGATGAAATATTACATTTCTCCTTACGTGTATTAGAAACACAGGTGTTTACATGCACATGTCATTCACTGGGGCATTTTCAAGTACCCAACAAAACGGGACATTTTCAAGTACCCAACACACTTTCCCTTATACTTGTTATACTACTGTCATTATTGGGCAAATTATCTATGCAAAATAATTAAGATTAATTATGATATGAAGCACGAACTCTGGAACTTATTCTGACGCGAAATATAATTGTCATAATCACAATGTCGTTCTAAGTTAGTAGCCACGCAAAATTTATTGGCAGCTGGCATGTGACCTAAAAGGACCAATCAGGTGTCTTGTATTCTCTAGATCTTAGCTGTCTATAAAAAGGTGGCAACTGTCTAAAACAAAGCAATGTCATCCTTGATGCTCAACTGCTCATTATTCATGGCCTTGGACATCAATAAGGCAAATGGCATCCAAGGATGGTCCCATGAGCGGGCCGAGGATGGTGGTACCTCGAGCTCAGCAAGGAAAAAACCAGGAAGCAGGTAGGAGGTTTCCCTGACTTCAGCCAAACCTAAAAGAATCACCAAAACATTCTTCTAACTATGAGATCCTGATGACCCGTTCATTTTTCCACCAGGCCTAGGTTGGCCGCCAGAGCTCAGAGTCCCATCGCTGCTCAAGGCTCTTCTCGTTCCATCATTTCCCGAAACCCCAACATACAGGCTAGGTGGTTATACTTCCCATATATGTTTCCGGGAAACGAATAAGATGTATGCAACAGCTACAGGTTACAATTAATCTATGACCTTGAAGAGAAAGTGTGCCATGTATTAAAACCATGTCCTTTATTTAAATTACGGGGTCGGTAAACTACAACTGAGTTTACTCTCCGTCCTTCCAATCTCTGCCCGTTGTTTACCCTCCAATTTGGGTCGATGTTCACTGAACCAAATGAAATTCAATTCTCAAGGGAAACTGTTGGCCAAACGCCAAAGTGAAGTGTCAGTGCTTTGATATATTTATCAGACTTGACTGGTGACAAGCACGTGTCTTGGGCCACCAATCCACTGGGGTTGGGTCTTTTACGTATAAATAGAATGATTAATAGGTATATCCAATTGAGTGTACAGATAAGAACCATGTGGGGCCAGTACCGTCAGAACGACCACCAATCATTATAGCCCCACCAAATAGCAATATTATAGGCCTTGAGCATTTTATATCGAAAGGCTGATATATACACGTGCCCACTATGGAACCAGCAAGAGCCCCCAAAACATCAATCAGTGCTGCCTTAGGGGAATTATAATTTATGTTTTGTATTCTTTTATTTAATAAGACTGACTATTATAGTGTATCTGGTTTGCCCACAGGGCTATGATGCAATCTACTTTTCATTATTCATGGTAAAGAAAATAATGTTTAAAACTCACTCACTTCGGTTTTTGGTTGTGGTGAATATAGAATCCATCAAAGGGTTCTAGGGTGTTTCCTTTGGCTGTGGATACGGATGCCAATAAAATCATCAAAGTAGGCATTGTGGCATATTGTGGCATTCCCACATAATAATTGCTTCCCAACTGTTGACTTAAGAAGGCCTTCTACAGGGTTTTGTTCTAATGCTACAAGCATCTGAATAAAGAATCTAAATCAAAGGATCGATACACACCTACAAAACATCAAATAGGAAAAGAATGATTAATAATGAAAATGAAGTACGGATCTAATAATTAGTTGATAATCTATAAAAACTAGTTATCAAAAGCCCTGTTTCCACCGAACGACATTCTGCTTACCACCATGAACGACAGTGAAAGATTCACAAATCGTTGCCATAGTCGTTCGGTGGAGACAACAAATCGTTGCCTAAGACATCTGTAACGACTGCAAACGACTACAGAAACCTAAAGATTTACAAACGACCATATATTAAACCTGTTGAATATTTCTGGACGACATTTGCTCACGATTTCTTCCAAGGGCAATTAAAGGCTATTAAATCCATTGTTCCCTGACTTTTCTGGGGGGGCGACCAAGAAAAAGTTACGAAATATCGTGGGTACTTTTCGTGACCAAATCCGCCCAGAAAAAAGATACGAAGTTATCGTGGTGCGAAAAGTCCCCCAGAAAAAAGTTACGAAATATCGTGGGTACCTCACGATAGATGGTTTTTCCATGAAAAGTGGCTTTTTTCACGATATGAAAAATCGGTATCGTGAGGTCATAAAACCCGTTTCAACGTTTGTTCACGAATGCATTTTTGACAGTTTCCGACACATCCAAGCCAGAGGACATCTAGCAAACATGGGTAAGTAACTTTAACCGCGTTTTTAGCATTTTCTTGAAAGTTTAAACTTTTCGCACTTTTCGTACAGTGGCCTAAACTTTTCGTGGTTCTTCCCATTTACCCAAACCATGATATTATTATGAAAAACAGACTTAATAATGTATAATACCTTGTAGAAAGTGCCTGTGGGCGATAATAGGGGTTTTTCGTGTTATTCTTAAAAAATCTGCAGAAGTTTGTTACAGAGTATATGTACGATTATACCCAAAAACAAAAAAATTCTATTTACTATTGAAACACATTTTATTACAGTATAAGCAATTCTAGACTCATTTCTCTTGATTAATACCTTGTCTTTAAAATCTAATAGTGAAATACAACCCACATGATATATATTTTAAGCTATCAAAAAGAAGAAACCCAAGTTGTGTGTCCGATGTCGACCATTCACTGACTTCGCCCTTGCCAAGGTCTACAAGGATGGCGGTGGTTACAGGCCTATGTGGGGTCAGAAACGTTGCAGGATGCAAAGAACAGTTAAGGAGAGGATTGATCCACGTATTCAATGGCCAAGATCTAAAGACTTTACAGTTTGCTTTCGTATCCCCGCTCTTTGTGTGCAGGAGTTGACCGACGAATTTGAGAAAAGTCGTTTTCGACCAGGGAAAGGGAAGGATGAAAAGCGCGGTGCCCCCTACCACTATTTTACAAGGTAAATATGAGTTGAAAAAAAAAAATTATTTCCAATGTAGTAAAAACGTAATAACAAAGAGCAAATTATACCAAATATCAAAATGTGTGGCACAATAAAAAGAAATTCGTAGTACAAACTATTGTTCTTTCATTTTTAATTTCAAGGGTACATTTTTTTTTTCAGGTTTGTTATGCCTTACGGTATATGGCTACCGGGTCCTACTACACCGTACTTAGAGACACCCAAGGAGGGGTTTCTGAATCCACTATTGGTCGAGCAGTTGATTCTTTCATGAAGTTCCTTGTATCAAGGGCAAGGAAACACATAAAGTTCCCAAAGGTTTGTAATAACTACGAAAAATATCTTCATCATTCTATGTTACTTCAAAAAAAGTAAACACATGTTGATCTAATTTAAACAATTAATAAATTCTGAAGTAAATGAGGTTCATGAATTTTACCTGTGAAAGAAAAAACCACAAACACCTAACTTCATTGACAACCTTTATATATGTATTTTTTTTTCTAAAGGGTGAGGCATTACACGAATCGGCAGCTCGATTTGCAGACAGGCACAACATTGACCAGTGTGTGGGTAGTATTGATGGCACGTACATCCCGATAAAGAGACCGGTACGCAACGAATTTGCGTACGTTTGTCGGAAGGGATACCACGCTCTGAACGTCCTAGTAAGTAAACATATTTCCAGTAATTTATAACCACATATTTCAGACTGAGACCAATTACAAAGACCTAATATTATTTATCATTACAGCAGTATTAATCAAAGATGTAGGCGCGTTACCGTTTGAACAAAATTTCGCACCCGACAAAGTATTTTTCGTAGGTAAGAAAAAAAAAAAAATTTCTCTATCTTCTACCTAAAGATCGCTTGTGACCACGAAGAGCGGATCACTTTCGTGGAGCCAGGTATGGCAGGAAGTCATCACGATCAAGGTGTTCTCGATTATTCTGACCTCGGCTACCAGATTGGCCAACGACAAAGGCTTGGACCGTATTTCCTCCTTGCTGATGGAGGGTAAGTTTTTATTTTTTTTCTTAAAAAAAAAGACTCCGTACATAACACAATACAATGTAACAAAATATACCTCAATATCACAATGAAGTACTATTTCAAACCATACACTTTCTTCCAAGTAGAAACTTGACATTTGAATAATACCATGTTAATAAAGATCGTCAACAGTTCTTGCACTAACTCTTATTTTAACTATTTCCTCAGATATGTCCTTACGCCAGAAGTAATGATCCCCTTCCGAGTCCACGAAATCGAAAGCCTTGAACCTTGGGAACAACGTTATCAGGTGGCACACACTACTGCACGTGCGGGGGTAGAGCGTTGCATAGGGCAATTGAAATCACGTTGGAGGTTAATAAACATTATTATGTCTAACAATCTAAACATTTTCTTAATTTTGAAAGAACGCACTTAATCGACTAGAAATGTAATACAAACCAACCTACAAAATCGGCAATATCTCTGTTTACATCGACCACCTTTCAAGTTTTGATTAGTGTATACCCATATATCCTACCATGTTAGTTCTTGTTTCATTTTTCTTGTATTACATAAGTTTTCGCTACGGGACTTTTTTCTTAGGTGTCTCTCCAAAAACGGTTCTGGGTGTATCGACATGGAACCTCTACAGGCGTCTTGGTTAGTGAAAGCATGCTGTGTGCTGCACAATAGGTGCATTGACTGGGGTCTATGCCGTGTTACCCGTGGTCAAACCAGAGATCCAGAACACGAAATCAAGATCCAGGTGGATGCCCGTGACCGTTTCCTGTTGAACAACAGCAACATCAACCCAACCATTGTGCCTGGTGAAGATCACCATGTACTGCGTGAAACCTATGGGGTCAGACATGCTGGTCAAAGGAGACGACAGTCCTATATGCAACGTAACTACGGTGGCCCCAAACCGGCCTATCTTCGTGAGCGTCCAACCCGGGGGAGAGGATGTGGTCGTGGCCGTGGACGTGGAAAGATCGCAACACCCTAGAAATGTGACAATACATTTGCCAACGAACTCTAAATAGAAGGATACCAACTTCAAAATTCAGGGACAATATATTCGTAATAAAGACAGAAAACATTCGTATAAAAATTTGACATCCTATTCGTGTTGATGTCCATCAATTAACTATGTAATGAAAACTATGCTTCGTAATCCAAACAACAAGTACTTCTCTTTCGAAAATTGACATGTATTGTCTAAACATACCATTATTTTTCGTAGATTATTAGTAAATATTTCGTAACACGAAATATTGTGTCACTCGGTTCAAGCACGATAAAAGATTGTGGTATCACATGCAGTTAGAAATTCTTAAAGTCACACTTGATTCTAAAATTTGTAGGATTACCTAACAAATGATCTGAAAGTCACTTATACGTCTGAGTGTAGGAGTGTAAATACACCTCTTGAATTGTGAATATAAAGTCTAATTTTCGTCCAATAATAAACAGGTTAACACTTTGCGTACATTACTTTGCTGTATTATTTACGAAAACATCTTTCATAGAGGAGCAAACTGCAGCACTCAACTGAGACTTATTTCCTAGATAACCTTTTCTTCCTTTTACTTTTTTCATTCGTGTCTGACTCTGCCGAGTGATTGTGCGGGGTTATTTTTGTTACTATTGTGACGTTCTCTGGTAAGTCGGGGTTGCCGATTCTTACGACAGAGGAACGTGGGGGTTGTTCGGGTCTCGGGGCGGACGGGGAATCCGGGCCAAGAACCGAGATGTGTTTCTAGAGTCGTGCCTCGCGCACGAGGGGGGGCTGAGCGAATCGATCGGAAATCGGCACTCGATGTCGACGGAGGACTGCGGGGGAGGGAAATTATGGTAGGGGTACGGGTCGGCCGGGGGGCGGTCCACCCCTGAGTTCCGGTCCGCGGGGGCGACGGGCCGACGGTCGCCTATTGTTTGGTAGCGTGGGGCCGAGCACGCCGCGCCCTCGTCCCCGCGGACTTCGCTCCCTCGTTCCGCTCCCCATGTCTTCGTACCATACTACGCCTCGGTTTCCGGTACTACTTCGGGCCTTCGTGCCCTACTCCGTTCCCTCGTTCCTCGTTCTTCGGGCCATCGGGCCCCTTACCCTATGTTTCGACTACCTATCTCGGACTTCGGCTGTTTTGTCCTAACTTCGGCTTAATTACTCTATTCGGCTCATCTTTAGTGGTTGTTTCAGGAAAGAGGACACGTCTGGACACCAGGAGAACTGTTAAAGAACTCTGTTTATTCGGGCCTCACCGCCCCTTTATATACTAGAGAGGTCAGCCCTGATTGGCTGCCTTCGGTCACGTGACCTACAACTGACGTCACTTCCGGTTTATATATTCCGTTTCCGGTTTACATTTCACTTCCGGTTTACATATTTCCGGGTTTCGTTCCATTACGTTTTCGTTATTCGTTCTTTACATATTCGTTATTCGTTCTTTACATATTCGTTCTTTACATCTATTTCGTTCTTCGTTCTTTACATATTCGTTATTCGTTCTTTACATATTCGTTCTTTACATCTATTTCCATTATTACCTTATTTCTATTATTTTAACCTCTATGTATTTTGGCTGAATAGCCGTTCATCACACCCTCCCGCACCTTCTTGAAAGGTGGGAAAACACGTTATACAAAATTTCAACACAGTTCATACAGCAACGACAACAGAACATACTCTAGAACCAGAAACATTTCAATCCTACGCTCCTTATCGGCAGAGGAGGAGGTGTCACCCTCTGTCCTCCCCGGTCTACTTCGGAGGGCCCCCGGGGCCTATCCGGCTAATTATTATTTCTCTTCTTTCTTCGTTTTTCTTTCTTCGTTTTTCTTTCTTCGTTTTTCTCTCTTCTTAATAAAAGTTCATATAATTCGTTTTTATATATCTTAGTCTCTTTTTATCTTCGTCAGAGTTCTCTTATCCTTGATCTATTTAGGACCTCCTCTTTTTCTCGTCTTTAGGATGAGCGAGCCGGTCGTGGCTCTCCCACCCGGGACTGGGGATCGGTCGTGACCCCGTCGCCCCCGCTCCTCTCCTCTGGGCTCTATTTACTTAGCCCCTCGGCGCGTTTTTCCTCGCCTTTTTACCCTCATTAGGACAGAGGGACCGGTCGTGGTCCTCCTGCCCGGGGCCATGGGTCGGTCGTGACCCGCAGTGCCCCCGTTCCCTTCATTTTTCGTCGTCCAGACGTTCTCCCCTAGTTCGGGTGGAGAATCGGTCGCGACTCTCCCACCCAGAGGCCAGGGTCGGTCGTGACCCTTAGTCCTCTCGACCCTCGGTCCGTTCTACCGTCGTCCAGACGTTCTCCCTTGTTTTTGGGTAGAGAATCGGTCGTGATTCTCCTACCCGGTCGGTCGTGACCCCTCGTTCTTCCGTAACTGTTACTCTTCTCTGCGTTCTCTTAGGTGATGATGATGATTTTAAGGATGAGTTGAAGAAGAAAGACTGAAGCTTTTGTAGATAGAATGTTCTTTTTGGACTTCGCACCCTCGGTCGCCTCGGCATTCAGAGCCCCCCAGTGACTTTTTCACGGTTGGCAAGGACAACATGTTCGAGCCAAAGGCCAAGGTACCCAAAGAAGAAGATGGCGTTGTATGTGGAAAGGAACTTAACTTCATTCATTAAAGCTTAGAGTGGAAGCTTCAGCAGACGACGTCGCGGGTTTCGTGCTACTTGTCACGGTGAAGCTTTGAGATGGAGTTCGGGTGAAGGTGAGACTGAGAAGATTAGAATCATTAATTATCGATGAAGTGTCCGTTTTCCGTACAGGAACTGAAGTTTGACTTTTACGACACATGTCCTCGTGGTTAACCCAGCATCAAGATGTTCCGTCCTCGACCACGTCGACACATTTGAAGATTTCAGGATTTCAGAAAGAGATGTCGGAGAGAGTCCACCATAGTAAAGTATTTCCGTCACCGTTCCGGGCCCAAGTGGCATGACAACAACCGGAACGGAGACCTGATTAAGAAGATAATTTTGATGAAGTTTCTTTTTGATGACAGGAGCCGGTGCCTCTCATCCCTCCCCCCCCCCGTAAGCAACGGCAGGAAGACAGTCCTCTTTGGGGCGAGAGGGAGGCTCCTTCGTTCTACTGATGAGATGATTTTCCTAAGAAGAGGATTCCTGTTTCGGGCACTCGGGCCCTCGTTCGTTTCCTAGGCTCTCGGGCCTCGCTCTCTTTTTACTAAGTTTTTCTCTTCGTCCTCCCGGAGGACCGTGCTTATAGACGATTTTCGTAAGACTGTAATACCAACAAATAGTTCGTTAATAGAAGTAAGTTTAAGATCCGGTCTGGTTTGATTTTGGAGTAAGGCCACAGTCGTCCACGGTGCCATGTCACATTGCATGGAGACACTATGCCTATGACGAACGCCGAGACAACAGCTCCGAGCCGTTCCGGGCTGCTCCTAGGTACGACGGTTCGAAGTTGGTAAGTTGAAGATATTAGTGAGAAGGAGAAGAAGAAGCCGTAGAAAGTGAAGATGGACGACATCAACTGGGACCTGCACCCAACGTCAACCTCTGAGATCCGGAACGGGCCCATTCTCAATAAAATAGCATATATAGAGAAGAACTCATCCGATGTCGAACTCCAAGAAGGATCGCTCCTCGTCGCTCTTTGCAGACCTCTTGAGGTGTCTATCAAGGCATCCGCGGCCGACGTTCCAAGCACCACTTCCCTGTATATTGCAAAGATTACTTCCCTATATGTTTCAAAGACTATTTTGTTTCGTTCCTCGAGAAGAAGACATCAGGAAATACGACATGGAAGGAGTCTCTGTCGTTACAGCAGGTAAGAGATTAATATAAGTTTTAGTAAGTCTATTAATTTTTTTTTTTCGTTTCTCGTTCACGTATTGTTTTTACTATATATTACGGTCGGTCACGAGCCAGGGCCCCTAAGTTATCGTCCCTGCTCGTGCCTTGGTCCTCCGGGAGACATCTACGACTCGCCGCAATCCTTTCACGACTCGCTGCATCAACTCTGGCACGATAAAACCAGCATTCAGGTCGAAAAATTCCATTTTGCCGCTCTTCGTATGCGGTAAGAGGCTGAAGACAAGGAAACTCAGAAGATGATGGTACATGAATCCGGGTTCATCCACATTCTGATCGATCCATCCAAAATCAAGAAGACAAAGTTGCAGGAAGTAGAAGTGCCGCTAGAGGACAGAGGTCGTCTCTTCCTCGCCTCCAGATCGCTCAAGGCAGCGCGGGAGAAGGGTTTTCAGTCTTGGCCCGCACCAGCCTTTCCTCCAGCGGCGAGTCGCCGGCCCACCGGTACCTTATTTACCCCGGCACGACCGTCGACTCAAAGACTACAATGACAACACTATCCGTCCATTCTGATTTCCTTTCCTCGATTCCGCCTCCCAACTTTCACTCTCGCTCCCGGGCCGCCTGGCCCGTTATCCATTTCCGCGACCGGACGATCCCGTTCCACCTGCTCGGTCCCAACCAACGCAGCGGGCTCCAGGGAAGAAGAGGAACAGCTACAAACTTGTTTTTCCTCCTAGCGCCTCCTTCCGTCCCGTATTCGCCCCGCAGGCTTGGTAAGTTCATTCCAGTCATGGACCCTCCAGCTCGCTGATTACACTCAACACCTCCTAACACATGTGGTTTCGTTCACTTCCGCAAGAAGGTTCCCATAAAGAAACTAATAAGAATAAATTAAGATAAGAATGTTCGAGCCCGCCAGTCCGTTCCCGATGAGTTTAAGTAAAGTTTTCGGGCCCGTCCAGCGGTCTCCAGGAGAGTCTTTTATCCAGGCTTCGGCCTCCTGTGCGGCTCAGGTACCTCCGCCTCGGCCCGGTTCTCTCCCTGGGGGTTTGACACTATGGGTGAGGAGCCAACGCCCCGTAATCCCTCCCCACCCGACTCGCGACGCGCCATCTTTCGCCTCTGGTTCCGTCGCGCTGTTTTTCTTCCGTGCAAGACCTCGAGCAGCATCTACTTCACCCTTCTTCTTGGCGCCGGATCGGCAGCAACAGTCTCTCCTCCCTAGCGGGGAGCTCGAGAAGCTGATCCACCATTCCGCTCTGTTTTTCCGCCTCTCTTGTCGCCTTCAACAAGTCATCCAGTTGATCCTCGTTTTTGTGCATCACTAGGGTCTGAGCCAATTGGACGGTCCGGTTGTGTTCGTTAACTAGCTGGTCGACCCCCGGGAACTCCCTGGTCAACGGCCCCAGTGCCGCCGTCGGGAACTGCGCCATCGCTTCTTCAAATGTCTCTGGCTTGCGGCCCGTTTCTAGTGCCATCAGGAACGCCATAGACGCCGAAGCCATTGCTCTTGTCTTGGCCGTCATTCCTCGCACCTCCCTTGGGGGCCACATCAGTTGCACCCGAATGGCCTTTTCCGCGTCCCAGTCTCGTACCGCTCGCGCCGTCACCGGAAAGTGTCCCTGTAAGACCTGGTGAACGGCCTGTGTCCGTAATAACTTGAGTCTCGGTGTTTCCCTAGATGGTCCTGCCGTCGGCATCTCCGTTCCTATAGACCCGAACACTGAATCCGCTCCCGACTCGTCCAATTCTTGTTTCTCCGGCTCGTATCCTCTGGTCTCGGTCTGCCCCAACTCCATGTCCTCTGAGTCTTCCACCTCCGCGTCCATGGACTGGGCAGCCGGTATTTGTAATCTGTGTATCACAACCCGCGGTTGTAGCGCCCGCCCGTGTTTATCCTCGTCCTTGAGTGGGGTATCCGGTCCTGGCGGCGATCCCATACGTTCGGGCGACGGTGGTCCCGGGGTCTCCTCCGACCCTTGCGACCCGAAAAACGAGCTCCCCAAACTGGCTCGAGTCAGGTTGTCAACCGCCGCCCGTGTCTCTGGCGTGTCTGGTGCTACCGTAATGTCTCTCATTCGTTTCAATCCTGGGGGCGGCACTATCGGCTGCTTACATACCATCTTCTCCAGGGGTGAATCTGCTTTCGTCGGGGTAGGGGTAGAGAACAGCGGCTGTGTCGAGGCCGTCGACGCCGTGTCCTCCGGCCTGGCCGCATGCCGAACATACTTTACTTTCTCCACTCGCCCCGACGGTTTGAGTCCCTGCCTTTCTGCCATCTCGCGTAGAAACCTCCCTAGATACAATGCTTCTCTTTCCACCAGCCGGCCTCCCTGTGCTTCCCGAATGCTGTCCTCCAGCTCCCGGTCGGATCTCGCCTCGTGGTAACCCCTGAACGATCCCTCCCGGTTCATTGTTCCTTTTAAATACCCGGGGTACCTCGGGTGTCGTGATTCGTATATCACCGATTTCTTATGAACTGTCATCATAGTAAATTGTGCGTCGCTACAAGGTGGTTCTAGTCCCGTGGTCCGTCTGACTCCTGTCGAGGTCTCAGGCTGCGATGGTCCCAGCTCTCCCGTGCTACTAGACTCAGCGATAATCAAAGACCGATCGCTTCGGGCCGACATACTCCTGCCTGACTCCGACTGGTCCGAACTCGTTCCCTCCTCCAATTCTCTCGGGACTTTCTTGACCTTTTTCCACTTCTTCTTTCGCGACGGCTCCTCCGTCGGGCATCCCTGCGTCGGGGGCCTCTTGAAAGCGAGCGGCTCCTCTTCTTCTTTGACTTTCGGTCGTTGGTCGTCGGACGAGCTCACCAATTCCACCACCTCAGCCCCCGGTGGTATTCCTGAGCAACCCGGCTTCGGGGTGGGTGTGGATGTCCGTCCTTTTCCTCTGCCTGGGAGTCCTCGTCCTCTCGGTTCCCGTGGTTCTCCCTGGGCGTTTAACTTCTTAATTCGGCTCTGTACTAACCCTGATATTTGGTCTGGTGTCAGGAGTGGCTTCGGGTTGACCACGGCCCGGCTCGCGCTTCGCGGCGACTCAGTGTCTTCCTTCCGTACTCCTTTCGCGGCCCTCCGAGGGGAACGACGCGTGGGTGTCGATCGTTCCGCCACCTCGGCCAGGGGTCCCTTTCCTGCTGCTTTGGCTGCTTGGGCTCCCTCGCCGGCCTCGTCGGCCTCTGATCCTTCTTCGGTTGCTACCTGCTCCAGCTGCTCGGCGTCGCTGTCCTCGGATCCTCTCGACGCCCTCGGGTAGTAAGGGATGCGGATATGCCGTCGCGGCCTCTCCGGTGCCTCCTTATCCACCGCCCTCTCAGGGGGTTGAAACCCCTCCGGATGGCGCACCGCGTAGTCCCGTTCCATGTTGGCTACCCGGGCCGCCGTTTCATCCCCAGTAGCGAAACTGGTGTACGGCGGTCGTCCTTTCGGGTCCAAGGCGAACGCCGCAGCATACTCCAGCCTCAGAAGGGGGTCTTGCTTCGGCATCCCCCTCTGCAGGTTCCCTTCGTGTGAGTCCGTCATGTGCTTCCTCCAGTCCTGGTGTGTCGAATAGGCTCGACTCGAACACACCGGGCACATGTAGTACTGCTTCCGTAATCCATCGTGCTGGCCTTTAATATGCTTGGCCAAGTGCTTAAACTCCTTTCCGTGACAATGTCCTTCCCAGCACTGTCCGCTCATCGTGTCTGTTTTCCGGGCTTTCGGGGCTCGTTCCAATCCTGAAGCTCGTCCCGTCAGCCGTTTCCGTTTTTGTCTCGTGGTGATGCTGCTCGTCTCGCTTCTCTGCTTTTCTTCTTGTTTTCTTCTCCTTAGCTCAGTCTGCTCGTCTGCGATTCGATGAATCCTGATCGGCTGACCAGAATGACCTGCTCCGGCGAGCGCTCTGCCTTTTATAGCCGCCGCAGGCGGAAGTGGGCGTGGCCTGCACTAGCGACCCCTAGCGTCAGACTCACCATCCACTTCTACGGTGGCGCCCCCTACTATTTTCCGGTCCCCGGGGCCCGCCGCTGGTCACCGCCTCGCCTGCTTTTTACCTCGCGGCCCTTCGCCCGTCCACGCGTTTTTCCTAGGCCTTTTATTGCCCCACCGGACGCCCTCGGTCCTTTCATCCCTCGTCGCCTTCTCTTGCCTTTTTCATCTTGGCCCTCACAGTGCTTCCGCACACTTCCCGGAGAACACAGGGGCTCGGCGTTATCATCTCCTCGCCGCCGCCCCGTTCTCTTTGTCCTCTTTTACTCCTTTTACGACCTACTTTAAAGCCCGTCCTCGTTTCAGGCCTCGCCTTTTACAGCCGTCCGTTCGTTCCTCCGGTGTTCCCGAGAGTGCCGCATCTACTCTCCTCCGGTCTCCTGGACGTTGTAAAGCGGTATTACCAAGTCGGCATTACTTCAGAAGTCTTCACCAGCTTGCCACCGGGTCTGTCTTCTGTTGTAATCCAACCATCTTTTCCACGCTGTGGTTCCTCCGAACTGACCAGAAAGCGGCTCCATGGGACTACTTTAGACATTCGGGCCGTCGTGGCTCCCGAACGCCGTTTTTCGTTCCAACCCCGCATTTCCCACCTATATTACATCCGCAAGAGAACCAATCTTCAGCTAGGTAGCGAATCTCTACAGCCTAACGACCTGCACTCCTACTGTAGTGGTCAACGCACCGCCCCGACTCAATGGCCCCAGGTTGATCAGTCCTTTTTGGCCAAAGCCTTTCTGTGTAGCGCCGATTTGGTCGTTCCCTTGGTCCTCTTCCACCTGCGGAATCGAGACACGAAAACGACTTCATCACAAAAAGGGGGTACCCCGTTTCCTTATGTGCCCTAGCGCGCCCCACCCCAAGCATTTACTGTGCAGCCTCGTATCCTTGCTGGTCAGCTACCATCCAAGCTGGCGCAGCGTGTCCTCGGTAGGGTTCCAGGCGGTCCACATGGACCACCCCCCCCGGTTTCCCTCGTTTCTTCCGTACTACCACCCGTCCTCGGTCAAGCACCTTGACGATCAGTGCAGGGCCTATCCATGGAAATCGCAACTTCGTTCCTTTGTCCCTATCCACTACCGTATCGTGCACCCAGACCAGTTCTCCGGCGTGGTATTCCCGCCGAGTCACCTTCCCATCGTACTCATGTTTCTGATGGATGGCGGCTCGTTTCAGCCCCGTCCGGGCCTCCCGATAGGCTGCGACTAGCCCTTCCTCCAGGCTTTCCACATAGTCGCCTACCCGTCGGGGTTCCTCCTCTGGTCCTAGAGGTCTCCCATAAATCGCCTGTCGCGGCATCATGGTCTGTCGGCCCAGCATCATCATATTCGGTGTCACTCCCGTGCTGGCTTGCGGCGTTGCTCTATAACTCATCATCACGAGCGGGACCATCTCGTCCCACTCCCGACCCGTCGCTCGGCAGCTGGCTTTCAAACAACACCCCAAAGTACGGAAACTTCGTTCTATGTACCCGTCACTCCTGGGGTGGTACGGCGTCGTTCTTGTTTTGTGTATCCCGAATAGTGCACAGACCTGAGCCACCACCTCGGATTCGAAATTCGTGCCTTGATCCGAGTGTAGTTCCCGAAACGCGCCGTACCGTGCTACTACTTCTTCAACCAGTTTGTTCGCCACTGTCGTTGCCTTTTGATCCGGGATCGGGAAACACTCCAACCATTTGGTGAAATAGCATCCCACCATCAGGCAATACTTATTTCCTCGTTTGGTGACTGGGTACGGGCCCGAAACATCCATGGCCAGCCGTTCCATCGGCTCCCCCACTATGTACTGATGTAGCGGCTCCCGTCTTCCTCTTCCCTTTTTCAGCAACGCGCAATCACATTCTCGACATTCCTTCCGCACGTCTTCCCGGAGTCCCGGCCAGTAAAACCCTTGTTCCAACAGGGCCGTCGTCCTGGCGACTCCTAAATGCGCTCCTGCCGCGCCTCCATGGTATTCCCTTACCAGCTTGGCCCGTTCCCCTCGGGGAACGACCAACTGGTTCCTCCAACCATGTCCTTCTAGTTCCCAGTACTTCCGATGCAGCACGCCATCCCTGAGGCTTAATCGTTCCCATTGCCTCCATAGGATCTTTGTTTCCCGGGATTCCGGAGATATGGCCTCCCAACCTGGCCGGTCCGCATCTTTTTCCATCCGTGCGACAATCGGCCCTATATCTCGATCCCTCCTCTGCGCTGCTCTCATCTCCTGCGGGGACCATCCGGGCTCGTACCCCCGGGCCCGCGTCACTACTCTCACTTGTTCGGTATTCTCGTGCTCCTCTCCACATTGTTTGCACGGATACCGGGACAACGCGTCAGCGTTCCCATGCTTCCTGCCCGGTCGGTGTTGGAACGACACATCATGCGAGTCGATAATCTCAATCCACCGAGCAGCCTGCCCCATCGGTTCCTTACTTCTCTGCAGCCAACTGACCGCGCTGTTATCCGTCCGGACTATCACGCGTTGACCATAGATGTAGCACCGAAAATGCTTCAAAGCTCGCACCACCGCCAACAGTTCTTTCCGCGTGGTGCAATACTTTCGTTCGTTTGACTCCAGGGTTTTGCTCGTGTAAGCTATCACCCGTTCCTCCCCTCTCTGCTCCTGTGATAGCACGGCTCCCGTTCCCACGTCACTGGCGTCTGTGTCAAGCCACCATTGTCCTTCTTCCTCCGGGAATCCCAACACCGGGGCCTCCGTTAGCGCCTTCTTCATCGCATCAAATGCCTCTTGTCGTCTCGCGCTCCACACGAATGGTTCCTCCTTCGTTGCCAATTCATACAAGGGGGCAGCCAACTCCGTGAAGCCGTTTATATGCCTTCTGTAGTACGAACATAATCCCACGAAGGCTCGTACCTCGTGGAGATCCCGCGGGACCGGCCACTCGGTTACTTGCCGACACTTTTCGGGGTCGGGTTCGATCCCGTTGAACGAGACAACGTGCCCCAAGAACGGAATCTTCTTCTGGAACAGCTTACATTTTCGCGCCTTTAACTTCAGTCCTGCAGCGTTCAGTCGGTCCAGAACCCGTACCAATCTTTCCAGAGTCACTTTGAACGTTGGTCCAAAGACCAGTATGTCATCCAAGTATACCAGACACTCCTCCCACACGATTCCTCTGAGGATTCTTTCCATCAGTCTCTCGAAGGTGGCTGGGGCGTTCACTAGCCCGAATGGCATCACTTTAAACTCATACAATCCTCCTTGAGTCACGAAGGCCGTCTTTTCTTGGTCCTCCGGTGCCATCTCCACCTGCCAATATCCGCTTGCGAGATCCAGACTGCAGAAGAATAGGCTTCCTCCCAAAGTGTTGAGGCTGTCCTCTATCCTCGCCGAGTAACGGAGTCGTTCCTTGTCCGGGAGTCCGACAAAGTACATTCGTGCCGTTCCCGTCAGCGAGAGGAAAAGCATCGCCGCTTTTTCCTCGGCCGTCCAGCGTCCCAATGTTGCGTACTCCTCAAACTGGTTGATCCATCCTTCGAAATCCGGTTTACCGTCATACTTCTCTGGTCGTAAACTGAACTTCTTCAAACTCGCTCCTTCCTGACCGGTCTGTTGTTGTTGAGCCCGCACATTCTGCTCATCCGTCGGGGTGGACGTTCCCATAAAATTAAACTGCCTACCCATGATGGTCGTGTCCTCCCCTTTGGTCTCGGTTTTCGCACCTCCTTTCTCCTCCCCACCTTCCTTGAAGGCGACGTCAGAATCCATCTGCTCGAAGACTGCCGCAGTCGCCATGAGTATCCAATACCGATGAAACACTCAAGATCCACAAGTCCGTATGTGCCTATTTCAGCACCACCGCTGCCACCAGTGTGACGTTCTCTGGTAAGTCGGGGTTGCCGATTCTTACGACAGAGGAACGTGGGGGTTGTTCGGGTCTCGGGGCGGACGGGGAATCCGGGCCAAGAACCGAGATGTGTTTCTAGAGTCGTGCCTCGCGCACGAGGGGGGGCTGAGCGAATCGATCGGAAATCGGCACTCGATGTCGACGGAGGACTGCGGGGGAGGGAAATTATGGTAGGGGTACGGGTCGGCCGGGGGGCGGTCCACCCCTGAGTTCCGGTCCGCGGGGGCGACGGGCCGACGGTCGCCTATTGTTTGGTAGCGTGGGGCCGAGCACGCCGCGCCCTCGTCCCCGCGGACTTCGCTCCCTCGTTCCGCTCCCCATGTCTTCGTACCATACTACGCCTCGGTTTCCGGTACTACTTCGGGCCTTCGTGCCCTACTCCGTTCCCTCGTTCCTCGTTCTTCGGGCCATCGGGCCCCTTACCCTATGTTTCGACTACCTATCTCGGACTTCGGCTGTTTTGTCCTAACTTCGGCTTAATTACTCTATTCGGCTCATCTTTAGTGGTTGTTTCAGGAAAGAGGACACGTCTGGACACCAGGAGAACTGTTAAAGAACTCTGTTTATTCGGGCCTCACCGCCCCTTTATATACTAGAGAGGTCAGCCCTGATTGGCTGCCTTCGGTCACGTGACCTACAACTGACGTCACTTCCGGTTTATATATTCCGTTTCCGGTTTACATTTCACTTCCGGTTTACATATTTCCGGGTTTCGTTCCATTACGTTTTCGTTATTCGTTCTTTACATATTCGTTATTCGTTCTTTACATATTCGTTCTTTACATCTATTTCGTTCTTCGTTCTTTACATATTCGTTATTCGTTCTTTACATATTCGTTCTTTACATCTATTTCCATTATTACCTTATTTCTATTATTTTAACCTCTATGTATTTTGGCTGAATAGCCGTTCATCACACTATGTTCAGAGGCACAAGTGAAACAATTCTTTTTTCATCAGAGTGTCCATCTCCCTGTTCTACGACCGGTATAAAAGGATTCGTAGGTGGATGCTCATTTTCCTGTCCTTCCTTTTCAAGTTCACTATTGGTTGGCCATTGTGACTGATCCTCTGTGCAAGTTTCCGGTGCTAAAACAGCAGTGGGGTCTTGTGTTTCATCGTCATCTTGAAAGTTAGTGTCCGGAATTTCGTTGTTTGGATCCTCGCTGTCTTCGAACAGTGTCACTTTTTCTTGAAATGTGTTTGATGTTCCCTCCCCTGGGTCAGTGTTTTTTCCATAGCTTTTTTCTTAGTCACGAGGCTTGAAAGTCACCTCGCTGTTGTTCATATCTGAAAAAGCAGGTGATTGTTCAATAACCTCTCCCACAACCCGAGTTGCTTGGGGAGTCGGTATTCTTGGTGGTAATACCTCGGCCGCAGCTGTATTTCTGGCTTCCTCCTCGTCATCAGCCTTAATCCTTACTTGGTTTTCCTCCACCACACGAATGCGTTCCGGCATATCTCGTAAAGCTATCATAGCCTTTATAATTTTTATGTTCTCTTCCATTTTTTGAATACCTTTCTTGACAAAATTAACATCGTTCTTTAAAATGTTTACATCCTTCTTCACGGTGAGCACCTGAGATTGGAGGTCTTTCAGATCCTGCCTAGAAAAATTTTGATTGGACTGCATGAATTGAAATTCGTCCTGTAATCTGTTTATGCCTGTGTCTACGTTGTTTACTTTCGAGTTAGAATCTGAGACTTGTTCTTTGATTTCGCGTGACTCGGTAACAAGTCGCACACACTGTCCCTTGATCGTCTGCGCCTCCACTTTCACATTGGACATATCTTGTCGTATAGCCATGATATTATTTTTCGTTGACTTTATGTCAGTTGTGACATTCGCCACATCCTGTTCCATCGTCCCAATGGAGGTCTGAGATTTGATCGAGTCCGAGCCTAGAAGATTTAAATCAGACTGCACCGTTTGTAGTTCGTTTCTAGCTAATCTAACCTCTGCAGGGACGTTTGTGATTTTTTTAATCTCACAACGAAGTGCAATTACTTCGGCATACACCACACCCAGTTGTTTCTCCTGTCTACCTATGTCAGCTTTGATACTTTGAACTGAAGAATCCACAGTATCCTGAATTCGCTGGTCAACAAAAGCGGCAGCAGTAGCGGTAGTTTTGAGAGGAGGACTAGAACTTTTTTTCAATAATTTTCGTGAAGATGGCCCAAATTCGCCCTGGTGTTCATCATACGCCTTTTGAGCTGCTATTGCGGCCTGCTCATCCCTTTTAACTTGATCTACAGTCACACCGATTTCGAAGGCATTAATTGCCGCAATAGATGCTATCTCCTCTATTGTTAAATCTTGGGCACGTTTCCTTATACCAGACAATTTGGGTTCCTTAGTTTCAGTTGACTGGTGAGGTGCGATAATAGGTTCCTTGCTACTGCCTGCTTTTCGGGGGTCTGCTTGGACATCCTTCACGTTTGATGTCGTTTTTGGTGATAGCTGTACCTTGCCACTTTTGGCCTGAAGCACTTCTGGAGATTTGACGTGCACGGAGTAGTCGGTATTGTCCTCATCAAAGTCCATGGACGACAGGGTGGGAAGGTCTGGAATATAATAATTTTATCAAAGCAATGAGCAACTGTAAATATGTATATATAAATATATGTTTGTGTCACGAAATGTTCCTAATTTAAGAAAATTATTAAACAAACACTTCACGGATTGTACTAGATTCCCTCTGCAGTACTCTTTCTCCATGTTCAAGATAATATCAGAATGGACCCATACCAATTTACTATAATTTATAGGGTTAGTTATCACGAAATATTAATTTCTTTGGATATTTACTATCGGAGATGTAAGGGGGTAACACATTTATTATTTTCTTTTCAATATTACTAGCTTCTATAGCTCTTACCTTCCGGTTGTGTTACTTCGTCCGGGTCCGTGTATTCCAGCTGACGTTTGCTTCCTGTGTCACTGTTCGTACCCCACGATAGCTCACCCAGACTGTCCGATATCGTCTTCTTCGACGAAGAGGCTGCTTGTTGTTTTTTCTTTATTCTTTCAGAAGACCGTAGAATGCGGACAGGTGTTTTCTGCGTCTGGCTGGCTTCAGGCGTTGTGTTGATATCTTTGAAATAAATAATTTCATACATTGTTGTCTTACATGTAAGGGAACTATTATCATATGTTTATATTGTGAGAGACCCCTAATTGTAGTCAAGTTTTTATCTTATTTATTGTTTTAAACGCGGAAAAAGATGCACTTTGGTGTAATTTACAAGTATTTGTTACAGGTGAAAACTACATTGCATACTGTTTCTATTTTGTTTGACATTTTCTTCTTTTACTTACGTTTTACTGGACTGTCTTCTTCTTCTTCTGACTCGGACGAGGTGTCGGGTACAACTATGGCCTTCTTCTTCCTCCGTAGCGCCCTTGTAGCTGCAGCTTCATCAGGTGCAGCTGGGGCTGTGTCCTTACAGCTGGATACAGTGATGACCTCTTGGCTTTGTTCTTCTTCTTTCGTTTTCGTCACCTTCACCTTCCGCGCCGGTTTCAGTGACTGTGCGCGCTCAGCATCCTTCTTGTCCACCTTCGGCTCTATCCCTGTAGTGTCTTTAATTTCTGAAAAATCAATATTACTCTAATTAGAAGTATACCTCATAGGGGCATTATTTTATGGAACCATAACAAGTAAAATAGAATAAATCATAAATTGTACGACAAATTAAAAAGGATTATAAACTAGTAATGATTCTTATATTCCGTTTCCATTATATACCTAAACAAATATATGTTCATTTTGTACGTTACTTACGGTACTTAGCAAGGATGTCTTCCTCTTCTTTCTTCTTATCCTTCGTCTCCACTTTCTCTGAGTATTCCGCCTTTAACTTTTTCTGCTCGGCTTCACCACGTTTAAACTCCTCTGGGCAGCAGCAGATCCAACATCAGACCCTTCGTCATCACTGTCACTGTCGTCCACTTTGGTCTGTTTTGCCCCTGGAATTACTATGAAATATGTAGAAAATGTTACGAAGATGTGTGCAGTGGTGTGGGTGAGATAGACTTTTTTATGTCGTGTATTTTTTGTACTTTTTTTTTTCGTGATACGATATAAATTTGGATATGCTATCGTACATTTCAGTTACTAAGAGTATGTTATTTTTCTGTTAATTATTTAACAAGGCTAATTTATTTGGGAGTAATACCGAGTGGCCTACAAGGGTCTGTTAGGTTAAACATTAATTTATTTTCATATATACTTACATCCGCTGCACTCGATTCCCCAGAATTCCAGGCACATTACTTGCGCTGGATTTAGGCCCTCGTTCTTCTTCATGGCTGCTGCACCGCTTTTACCATACTTCTTAATGAGTAGGCGATGCTGTAAGATAATGTTAGTAAGCATTTTTATATCTTGTGAAAGTAATTATGAAGTTTGACGTGATAAACAAGAATTATTAAGTTTTAGAGACGTGGCTCTTACATGTGAATTCTTACAGTGTTCAAAGATTATTAAAAGTAACGAGATCAGTTAACCATCGCTTTCCCACCCAAGAAATAAATTTAAATAGTTTTATGAAACGACAGATTCTTTTTCCGTGACAAAAAATTCAATCTTTTTGGAGTTGTTGTGACATTTTACTTTGTTTTCCTAGGGTTATAAATACTTTTAATTCTATATTTTGTTTGGTTACTTCAAATGTTTACCTTGTCCCTGGACGTGGATTTGTGATCGTAGACTTTGTACACCAGGTACTTTTTTCGTCGTTTGTTGCCCCCCACTGAGTTGACATTCCTCTTTATTTTCTTGAAGAGTGCTTTTCGTCGGCTGATCTTCTTCTCCTTCGATATCTCCTGTTTGAAAACGTTGGTGAAAGCCTCACTGAAAAGAATGTTATAGTACGATCACACTTTATGATAACCAATTTTTTTTAAGGCATAGACTAACTATATTAAGGTAGGACGGCATCAGATACAAAATTTATTTTGTCTTTATGAAGGATAACACAATAATATTTCATTTACTTCTCGTAAGAGGAACAAAGAATATGCTTTTCTTTTTGTCGGAAAATTTGTGTGGTTAAAGAATATTTTAATTGATTTTAATTCGTACATACACCTAGTTAGGTCGTTATTTAGTGAATAAATTTGGTTTCTCATATCTTAAGCTTAATATTCGATTTTTTGGTTTATAATTAGGTTTTTACTTACTAGTCCTCTCGTCCTGTGTCATACATTGCCTTCATTTCAGCATAGGTGTAGGTGACTTTTTCTTTTTCGGGATTTTCGCCTTCCTCCGACTCTGAAGAACACCAAGGGATTTTAGGACGCCTTCCCGTCTTGCCAGATTTGCTCGGGGTTTTCTTTGGGGTTTTCTTTGGGGTTTTCTCTGGGGTTTTCTCTGGGGTTTCAGGAGTATCCGGATTTCCTTCGGCAGCAGGAGCAGCCTTCTTCTTCCTACGTTTTTTTTGGGTAGATGTGCTTGGAGCGGGGACTGGGGCGGGACTGTCCACTATCTGGACAGCATCGTCTTCTTCTTCAGCCTGTTTTAATTTAGCTGCTGCTGTCAACTTTGCTTTAGGGGTACTTGTTGGTTTGGTTTTCACTAACTTCTTTCGTGGTGGATCTTCTTCTTTTTTCGTCTTCTTACCTTTCCCTTTGCTTTTAGTGCTGCTTTCGTCTTCGTCATCACCAACCACTACTATAGGACCCTCATCCTCTTCCATACCTTTACTTGTGCCTGGGATTGGTGAGTGGACAGAAATACCGAAACCCAAGATGAGTTTATCAAAGGCTCTGTCTTCGGCTTCTTGTCGTAATTTCCGTGTGTCGATAAGCATTTGCTGGATTTTAGGAAGGTCCTCGGGTTTCACGCCTTTGTCCAGTACATCTCGTATTGCCTGGATTCGGCGATCGAGACGTTTCAATTCTGATTCTGGGGTGGGGGAAGACATCTACAAAAGGGAAGGGATAACTTTGTTACTGGTACGCTTGACTCTGATGAAAATGACTACATACATTACACCGAAATGCACACCGTTTTCCATTATCTACCAATATATTCAAGTAAAGTTAGGACGGCAAGTACGAAAAACATAATGTGGACGGAGAGGCAGAGCTTACCTTCACAGACATTGCCCAAAAAGCGAGAATTATCGAAGAAATCAGAAGAGTGATGATCATTCTTTGCTACGTCGGCATGTCAGACTGGACGGTTACCGGCTTCAACATATTAAAAAACAGTGATCCAGCGCCAAGAACCAGCGACCGACGAAGATTACCGGCGAGACAACACGAAAAAACAACCAAAACAAGCCGAAACCAGCGAAACTACGTCACACCGGAAATGACCTTTCGTGACCTACTTTCGAGCGAGGTTTTTTTCGTGAGTGTATCTCACGAAATTTCGTGACGGAACCATGATATTTCGTACCCACGAAAAGTGGTTGACGATAGAAACGGGCCACGATAGAAACCGCGCTACGAAAAGTTTTCTGGGGGACTCGCGGCAAATTTTTCGTGGCTCGTCACAATAAACTCACGATGGATCGGACTTTTCATAACTTTTTCTTGGTCGCCCCCCCTGATCTCTATCCTTTGAAAAAAATTGTCCAGATTGTCCAAGAATCGTCCAGATATCAGTATTTTGGTCGTTCAGTGGAAACAAGAAATTATTCTTTTGTGAAAGACTAAACTGACCAACGGTTTTATTTTTTTTCAGTCTTTTGTAGTCGTGAGCAAACTTTAATGAAAGTCGTTCGGTGGAAACCAGGCTATAGAAACTAACTCAATCAAAGGATTTGTGCTATGTATCCCTGCAAATATCGTCATATAGATTGTTTTTGTGACTTATCATCTTAGCTGTTAACAATAATGGGACATACCTTAGACCATAGAGTATGTTTCAGAATTTCAATCAAATCCATTTTACTCATATGAAACTTTAGGTTAGATGGCCAGAATAACTTTCTAACCACTCTCTGACCAAGAACATTTGACTAGATCCACTATTCAAAAAGACTAAATTTCGAACAGAAGCATTAGTCAGAGAGTTACCGCTGTCATTCTCCACCAGATGGCATTCTTAATCAGAGTGACAGATTGAGGACATTTCATTCTCCTAACACTCTGCCCATATTCCTAATAATTATGTTATGAGGTGCCAACAAAGGTGTTCAATATGATCAGTTCTGAACGGATTTGAGAATCTAGAAGTAAACCTAGTGAGAGAACAATAGGAGCTAGATGGGATTTCTGGCTGGCATAGCATCTCATCAGGTGGAAACTGCTTTGAAAACATGGGGCCAGACTTGTCTGCTCAGAGAAATGTCCACACAGATGGAAAGTGCTTTGAAGTAGAAGCTGATTAAACAAGACCTGCGTAATTCTGTGAGCATTACAAATTTGTATATCAAGTAAGCCTTAGTTTCTTTAATTAATGATTTAGGGTGGTAGGGATGCAAATTCCGTGCAGGAATGCTTTGGTCTATAATGGAAGCAATGTAACAAGATGAAAGAACCCATAATTCTGTATGTTGATAACATTGTACCTACCTAATTTATTAAAGAAAAAAGGTCAGTCAAAGAGATTTATAAAGACAGGCTTCATAGAAAATCTCAAACCATTATTTTGAAATACATATTTTTGAATAAAGATTCTTATCATTATTTCATCTGTAGGGCCAATATCCCTTTCTCCCAGCAGTGAGGACACACTGTTCTAACAAACACATTTCCTATTCCTAATATGCCTGTGTAGTTTAGTAAGTAAAATAAACTCCTGTCTCAGAAAGGGTCCAGGCATGATTCTAGGACAATTACCCCTGGGACAACTACCCCTAGGACAACTACCCCTGGGACAACTACCCCTGGGACAACTACCCCCTAGGACTATTACCCACTAGGACTATTACCCCCTAGGACTATTACCCCCATAGGACAACTACCCCTGGGACAACCACCCCTTAGGACAACTACCCCTTAGGACAACTACCCCTATGGGTAGGACAATTACCCCTTTAGGACAATTACCCCTACAGATAGGACTATTACCCCCCTTTAGTAGGACAACTACCCCCATTGGTAGGACCTGCCCCGGATGTTCAGGGCCGGGCAAAGGAGGTGCAGTTGTTCTATCAATGGGGGTAGTTGTCCTACTAAAAGGGGTAATTGTCCTATCAAGGGGGGTAGTTGTCCTACCAATGGGGGTAGTTGTCCTACCAATGGGGGTAGTTGTCCTACTAAAGGGGTAGTTGTCCTACCAATGGGGGTAGTTGTCCTACCAATGGGGGGTAATAGTCCTAGCAATGGGGGTAGTTGTCCTACCAATGGGGGTAGTTGTCCTACCAATGGGGGTAGTTGTCCTACTAATGGGGGTAGTTGTCCTACTAAAGGGGGGTAATAGTCCTAGCAATGGGGGTAGTTGTCCTATCAAGGGGGGTAGTTGTCCTATCAAGGGGGTAATTGTTCTAAAGGGGTAATTGTCCTATCTAGAGGGGTAGTTGTCCTATGGGGGTAGTTGTCCTAGGGGGTAGTTGTCCTACCCATAGGGGTAATTGTCCTAAGGGGTAGTTGTCCTAAGGGGTAGTTGTCCCAGGGGTAGTTGTCCTATGGGGGTAATAGTCCTAGGGGGTAATAGTCCTAAGGGGTAGTTGTCCTAGGGGGTAGTTGTCCCCAGGGTAGTTGTCCCAGGGGTAGTTGTCCCAGGGGTAGTTGTCCCAGGGGTAGTTGTCCTGTCACCTCCAGGCATATATGGCAAGCCACGTGGGTAAACTTTAATAAACACTGTTTATCAAAATGACAAACATTGTTTTTCAAAATTAACTCTGTGATCAAGAGATAAGCACAGTATATTTTGATAAACACTGTTTATTAACTGATAAACAGTGTTTTAAAATCGAAAAACTTCAATGTGCTTCGTTTCCTTGTAATATAATACCTAGTTGAACAAAACAATGTAATATTTTGTGTTGCGAGACCTCAAAATTGTTATTTCCGGGAGCAGTGCGGTGACGTAACCTCTTGCATCTCCATGGTTACGCGGATCCGTTGACGGGTCACTATATAAAGTCGGAGCGTAACCGTTGACTTTCAGTTGCTCCCACACCACCGACCTGCTCACTTGGTCTAATTTTAAATTTTAGCTTATTGTAATAGGAGGATTAATAAATATTTATCATATTTATATATGTCCAAACTAATCACTTGTTACTTGTTATTCCTATTACGCTTGTTATATTTAATTACGACCTTTATCCGGTAAATATATAGCTAATTGGTCATAATTATAAGAAGTATATACAATTACATAAAATTAATGTCAGGAGAAAATTAACAACATGTATCATGTACATGTATCAGTTATAGTGAATAAACTTCAAAATGCGAATATTTGAGCACTATTTGCTTGTGTAATAATTGTAGAAGGTGGCTCAAGATACTCAAATAATGTAGAAACTCAAATACTCAAAAAGTAAATCAAAATCTTAAATATGCCTAAAGTACCAAAATAGTCGAGGTATAACCTGAAACGCTAGGTTATGGATGATATGGTACATGATATGTTTAGTCAATCAGCATTCGCATGTAGCCTATAGACCTTGTGCAGACATGGTCATGTGACCAACTTTTGGTGATCACCATGTGCTCTCCCTCAACATGTGGTATTAGAGAAATCTAGGTACAATTAATTATATACACGAAAAAAATGGTCAGTATGATTTCAAATGATTATTTAAGATACATCTAACAAAGATAATTGTTCTACATGTTTGTGAAAATTTAGTACTATGAATCCTAAATTGATCACCAAGATGGCGACCAGTCCATTTCTGGCTATTGTGACGTCATCTGCAAAATGTCTATGAAAGGAAGACCATTGGCCTTTGTACTTTAAGGTGCTCAACTGGCAATGTTGTCTTATGCTTGAGAAGTAGACCACTATGGCAATCACAAATACTCGTGGACATGTCCCAACCCATGGCCAGAAACAGAGATCCTAGGCCAACTCAAGCGCCAGCAGACCTGCGGGTGGCCTGAATGTGGGCCCTGAGAAGGTGCCTCGAGGGCAGCCCTGAGATAGTCCAATCCTCTAAGCTATACATGACCCTCCTTTATCTGGTTTCATAGTGGATCCATTAAAGTAGATTCCCCTGGCCCCAGGACCCAAAAACTCTTGGGATCCCAAATAAGCTCGAGTCCCTCAAATAAGAGTTTCCCGAATCCTGTTTGAACCCCAATTGTCTAAATCACATCCAAACAGCAGAACAGGCATTTACATTTTGATCATTTTAAGAAACATACTCCATTTAAAGAAAAATATGTCTGCTTATATAATTATGCTCTTGAATGTCCAAATACCTAAAATAGCATTTGAATACAGGAGATACAGGAGTACTCGTGTAAATAATGCTACTCAATACGCTTATCACAGCTGCTTCTATGTATGGTTCATATATATGATTCTGGTAGCCTCAATAGAAATAGTGAAAATTCTATTTTAAAGGGTTTCGTGTATAGTTTACAAAATCTTGGTAATGTCCAACCTTTGATTGCCCTTAAATACAGTATCCTTTTTGCTCGCAAACCTAGAAATCATCTATCAAAGTTAATTGATGAAACCACTATGTTTTAGCAGTTCTGAGACAAAATGAGATGATTCTTGTCTATTCCACTGAACAGGTCTGTGTGGACTAGATTGAATTACATAATTCTGTTTGGTCCAACCCTTGTCCAACCCAAAAGGTATGCCCAATCTGGGATAGGGTTATTGAGAGCCGAAATACACAACACGGACGCCACCTCGTGGAACCTCAAGGACTTCTACAGCGTTCACAGTTCACTCCATACAAAAAGGTACACTTATTATCATACGAGCCGATCAGTACGCACCCCTTTAGGTTTCCAATAAACACGTCACTATCTGGCCCTATGAGAAGTGCCCAGATGAGGTAGGGAAAAAAAAATTTTCATATAAAATCTGTTATCCGCTTGAAGGATCGAAATTGTTCTTATAATTGATGGTAGAATTGAGACGATTAAGTGAATATAAAACTATCTGTTTTAACAACTAACTAAGAAAGACAATTGCAAACACGAGCAATAAAGCTCGACTTATTTGCCCATTATATTAGATGATAATAACATACATAGTCTCCCGCAAATGTCCAGTTACAACTCTAAAACTGTGTCACAAAGTCTAAACTGAGTTTGATAGCAGGCCATCTTTTGTTGGGATACATCTGTTAAAGCAATGTAGGAATCTGTTATAATGTTATCGGGCCTTATAATCATATTGTTGGACCAAAATGTTAAGATAATGACAGTATTAGACATTTGAAACGTTTTGCAATTTCTTCCTGGCAGTTTGTTTGATTTCCAAAGAACTTGTCCATATTTAATCCAAATAATCGACGTTTGTGCATACGGTTTCACAAGTTTATGGGGCATTGCCATGCAAACGGGACGCCTATATAAGCCCTGATGTTCTGTGGCATCAATAAAATTCACTTCATCCGCAACAAGCACCAAATTCGCATGCCCGTGTACTACTAGCTAGGCGATGTCGCGTGTATCAGTTTTGCCATATATGCAACAGGATCGGTTTACGTAAAAGTGCCATTTATAAAGTGAATGATGATCATGGGAGGTCATGCAATTGGGCAGGTCCCATTGAAGGCACGCAAACTGCGCTTATTAATAGCATCATCAAATGACATTGCGTGCGCGCATTTTCTTATAGTGCTATAGGTATACACGGCAAATGTCTTTTTCTGTATACCACTCACATGACTATTTTGTCGCATATGCGATGTAGCTAATGTAGCTAGGAAAAATTCTTGTATTGGTAACCAATATGAATTTGGTCAAACTTATCGAGAGATAAAACTGTTTTACCCAGAGAGCCATCCCAGGCTCCCACACTCAAGTCCGACAAGTTGTAACTATGTTTACTCCCATAGCTTCCTATATAACCATAATTCTGCTGATGCGACCACGGGGTAAATATGCAATGCAGAACAAACGAAAATTTGAATGTTGGTTATAAATAGTCTTATAATATTTCTTATCCTTCTAGCTACATCGTGACATTCCCATACAGTTTTAAATGGCTATAACCACATGCTAATTTTCAAAATGAAAGTCTTTTTGAATAGATGAAGACATAATGGGAAAGAGACGTCCTCGCTTTCTTTTCTTTATAATAATCTATTATCAATGTTAGCACAAACTTTAAGCTAATCTTTGGATACCCTATATCAGTACAGTATGATATCAAAATAATCCTATGAATAGCATACATATATTCGGGACCAGCCATTCACCTTTGTCATAATCGATTAGGTTCTGGTAATACTTCTTCCTGGCACCCGAGGTAGCGAACCGTCCTAGAACTAGTCTTATTGGCAACGTCCAACCTTGGCATTACATTTCTATACACATAAAGATATAGATCTAGATAAACTTTTATTACGAAGATAATTTGTGGTATCTATGCGTTTGGCGCCTACCATTTTATGATAAAACCTCTGAAGTCATTTAGTTATTTTCCAGATTTTCGTTGGTAACTACAATGATAAAAGCTATCTTAGGCCTATAAGAGGTGGTCTATAGCTGTGGCCTGTCTCATATGGCTTCATAATGACTATAAAGACAACATCTGTTATCTATGGTTTTGGATATGGTCACAGGAATGATCTCAGATAAAATTGAAATGGAAAATACTTGCTGACTCAGCAATTTCTTTTTACCGTTCATGCAGACGTCATTGAATAACAAGTTTGGATGTTTGGCTTGATAAACAAGTACGGCTATCCAGTATAAAAGTAGATATATGCTATTCAATGACCCGCAGATTGCACTTATCCTTCAAATTGTTTGCGGTCAAGGCCATGCAATCCTATGCACGTGAGATCAAAGCACCTTTATGAATGAAGGATATAGACCAAGTAATTATTAAAGGGATATAGGAAGTACTTCTATTTGTTTGATGGGAAGTAACAAAATGATTATATTGTGCAGAGACTGTGCGCGACAAATAATCGATTCAGTCGTCTGGCCAGTCTGGAAGGTTTAGGCCTATGAATTATTTTTTGTGAAGTTTATACTACTTATGCATGGGGATATACGATTGATGATTAATCAATTTTGGAAAGTATGATGCGGCATCTATCTGTCTATGTATACGGCTTCCTCGTTTAATCAATTATTTCATCTTATAGCAATTTCTGTGAACTTTGATAAATATGTACGTGATAATCAGACTTTGGAATATCCGTGTGTCATCTGATTATCTGTGATTCATTAGGTTGGAACAGTTATTTACCCTATAATTATATACATGCAGTCCATACCTTTGCCTTCTACCTTTGCTGTTGTCTTGCTCTCTCTCTCATTGTAATATTAGGTAAATATCCAATTTGTAGGACAATGACACCCGTCTGTGCATGTTTGGTTGCTACATATTTTCAACCTACGCAAGGTATTTGATAGAAAAAAACACAATCGCAGGTACACTCATTATTGCCCTGATTTTGGTGCACCTCCATCTCGGACAAAAAGTCCCCGACAACGTGTGTGAATTCGGGAAATAATGGTTGCTGCCATTCCTCTTTTCTGCGCATTATGTATTTAGTTCGGCTTTACCGTCACTCAGATCCTCAGGGGACATGTTATATCTGTCAACATTAGGGAGATCCGAAAGCGATCACAATGCAGCGACGAAATGATACATCATTCCAAACTTCACCTAAAGCCTAATCTGTGTAACCTCTTGTTCTTGAGCAGAATATCAATTACTTTCATGCAGTCTGACAACCTGAAAGTAGGGCCTATTGTAAACAGATTTATCAAATAACAGAAGTGAGAAGTGTAGGATCTGTATATGCCCATTCAGACATCCATTATCATACAAAGTTCATGATAGTACTGACATCCAACTCAAGCACTCTTGACTCTCGATCTCCATTCCTCCCCTTTTCATAGCTGTATACAGCGGCTGAAAACGAACTATAGGAACATCTCCTCTGACTTAAATATTTGGTACTTCAAAGAGAATGTCTGAAATAACAACATGTAAGAACATCAACTTACTCTATGAACTATTACTATATTCATTCATATATACATAATTATATATATGCTGGGTATACTTGACGATTTGCTACTTCAAAGAGAATGTTTCAAATAAGAACATGTAAGAACATCAACATGCTCTATAAATATAATTATGAATTATTACTGTATATTGATTACAATTGCATATCCACATATACAATTATGCAGTTGCACTCTTCAAACATAAACACACACATAGATACGTACTGGATATATGCCTTCCCAGAAGACCTTGCATGCGCCGGTCTGCTGGTTCCTGCAGCAGGATATTGAACCTAACATGGTTGGCAAGGTTCCAGCTGAGTGACTCTTGACCAAAAACTGAGGAGCTCGGGCCAATAGAAATCTCCTGGTTAAGAGGGAAGGATACGAAGACAATATGGACATACACTTATCTCTCTAAACTTATACAGAACGATTATCATCCCTATTGTGGAAGATAAGATATCACAAAGGACTGATTTCAACACCAGACTGAATGTATTGGATTAGTGCTTTGGCGTAATAGTGTGTTTGGATCATGTTGACATTTTACCTCTTTGTATGCGTTTCTCCTGGTGACATCGACGAGTATTGAACCAACAAATACCTCAGGCAATGTAGTTCTGACCACTAATCCTAAGCACTGAGAGAAAATCATATCTATTCCATGTCAAAAGGGATTTACATATTGACGGGATGTATGAGATGGAATAAAACAAAATTATCATTGATCCCCTCTTGAGTGATCTAGTAGAGGGATATGAAGTATCCTGGATTATTGACAAGGATTATATTACGAGTAAGAATATTAACTCAAACAGTAACTCATATCATAAAGGACAAACAGGTGGTGTTATGTTACAATACTAATTATCTGAACAAAACATCAAATTATCTATATCATCCATAAAATTAATATTCGACATTTAGAGACCGTTGTAAGAAGCTACCATGGCAAATCGAAGTAAGCAACATTCATTTTCTACCGGCCAGAAGACCCGGACTAACTCAAAAGTTTACCCTGTAGAGATAGCAAGCCCCAACGAGAAAAGGTCAGTGGACCCCTCACCAAATCTGGACAGGAGGGCACTGCTTGTTCTCAGCTCAGTCAAGGGCAGTGTCTCCAGAGAGGAGTTACAACACAGAGAATCCATCATGAGCAGGTCAGAAGCAAAACAAATTAGATCATTTTTATAGGAGCAAACAGCATACAACTACCAAATAATTTAGATCAAAGTAGGCCATTCATACTTTTAATTCTTTGAATATTTTGATGTATGAAATACCTTTTATTAGAAAAGCATAGTAAATTTTGCGCTCTCTATGTATTCAACTGATTACATAGAAACCAATAAAGCAGTATAACGTTAACGGCAATCATTATAATTCCGTATATATATCGTGTTTCAGTATGCATTGTATAACCATGCAGTTGGTGTTTCAGCCATGTGCTGTAATCCGACCACACATGCCCAAATACTCACGAGGTAATAGTCAGCGGCGAATTTGGCTCGTTTTGATATTCTACGTTTCAACCAGATGATACCTCAATCCCCAACAGAATGTTATACCTACAGGTTGAAAATGAATTTATTTTTCTTACTTATTTTCTTCTGATTTTGATGTGGTCGGAGCATTAAATTATCTTGTTATTACTTTTCCTCCAGCTCTTCCGAAGGCCGTTCGAGCGGGTCCTCGTCCCCGTTGTCAGAAGTAACGTCAGACATCACGTCAGACATGAAGTCAGAATTGACGTCAGAGGATCTGACGCAGGGTGTGGAGTTAGGGGACTCTACTGTAGAGGTCGCCGACGATAACATAGAGAAGTCTGACAAGCAGGTAAGAAACATTCGGCTGAGTCACTGTAATCATTGGGACTTAATTGCATTGGTTGTATTGGAAGACATAGTAATTATCTACCTTGATAATTCAGTATGAGAAATATATTATTCTTCTGATTATAATGATGTAACGAATTTAACTACTAGGAGAGAGATTCATTCATAATCATAGTTGCAGCATTTCGTAGGCTTTCAATCAATATTGCGTACACGTTTAGAGCTGGTCCTTTTTCGACTTGAATAGAGTCACTTTCAAGACTCTTCGGGAACTTCTATACATTTTCTTGCGTTATTCTTTGTCTAAAAGTATGCCTTCAGTCAATCAATCCATTAAAGCAATGAAGTTTTCGCTATCTCTTAGACTGATCCATGCATTTGACTTGTCAAGTAAGCCAGCCCTCATAATCCCTCTAGCAGTCCCTGTAGCTTATACTCGTTAATTAATTTTCCTTTCCTTCCCCGCTGACTATCAGTGCAATAATCCACCAATCAGAGCATGCTAATTACAACTCCCCTATCCATTAGTGAGGCTACACTAAGTTTCACTTTCCGTTTAATGACGAACAAATCTGGGCACTTTGAGCACCCTCTCTCTGTCACTGTCAGGGTGATCGATGCAGGTTTGGTACAACGAGTAACCATAGTATTAAAACCGGTCACAGACACTGGCTCCGTTAAGGGATGATACATTGACGTGATTGCCCAGGAGTTAAGGGGCATATTTAACCAAAGGATCCATTGTGCTAGATCCAGGATATTGAAAAGAGTATCCATGGAAGTTTTTCTAATATGTTAGGTAGCATAATCGTACATACAATTTAAAGAGTGTTCAGATGGATGCATAAAAGTTTCATAGAGCGTCATTTGATTTATAGTGGGTATATGCAGCAAATGACATGCCAAAGATATGAAAGTATTTTGAACCCCACTATGATATAATGCTGAGAGACTGAGCTGATAATCATTGTTGTTGTTGGTTGGTTAGAGCTATCAGACTCGGCTGGAGTTATACGCGCGGACATGGCAGCAGATGGCCGCGCCCACAGAATTGCTTGTATACGCGGACGTGAAGTCCGCGCAAATAGATGTGCTTACATACGCGGACGTTGTGGCCGCGTATACAATTGTAGTAATATACGCGGAAGTACCTCTTTTTTTCATCATAATATCATTGGTAAATCGGGGGCTAAGCCCCCGAACCCCCATTTTCTTGTCTTATTTCTATTTTCTAAATTATTATTTTCTAATTTCTGCACATATAGCAGATATAATAGATATGTATGCGCAGACACAAAGTCCGGGTGTATAAGAAATTCTATATATGCTATGTCCGCGTGCGCGACTATCGCGCGTATAGCCACTCCCATCAGACTCAGTATCCCTAGAGTACTGGATCTTATACCTAGCTCCTCCAACTGGATGATCGAAACTATGGGACAGTAGAGACCATACTCGTACATTATTAGCAAGGCTGGTGTTCTTGCTATGAAATCTCACCAAGTTCGGGCGCTGGCGATCAGTAGTGGTGTGAATTTACATAAAGGGTATTTTTATGACCCAGTTGGTATATTTCAGTGTCAGATTTTGAGTGAGCCTTTAAAGAAGTTGGTCTTTAAATACAATGCAATATGGTTTTTTTTTTTTTTTTTTTTTTTTATTGATCAACACAATTCATACATTAGTTGTATGTTCTTCCACTGCATTATAGATCTTAATACATAATACAAAGAAATATATATAGTGCAAACATATCTACAAGTAACACAGTAAACGATGGTTCATTTCCTGACCTTGTAAATTGACATCTAATATAACGAATATATATAATTGATAAACGTAACTATCATATTGAATTTCGCATTTCATAATGTACTATCAAACTAAATTATTTGATGTCTAAATACTGGGATACCTCTATCAAACTAATTCAGGAAGAGGCGACGATTACCTTGACTGGTTGGTGGTCTTAAAATGCATTTTGGGAATTTCTAATTACCTTCGCGAACACGATAAATCGTTTGGCATGATACTGACATGCTTAAGCTTTTGAATATTGCAAAGATGGTTGAAAGTTTTCCTTTTGATTGTAATTGCCACTTTTGCATTGATCCAAGGGCATTGTGAGGGACATTTATGCAAATAGTAAATAGTACCTGTACCACCGATGTTAATTTTTTTTACTTAACTAAATGTAGAACAGCTGGATATATGTGCGCTACAGGCTAATACCACTGGTTACAGTAACTAACCACTGACAATAAACAAACATTGATTATGAGACTATTTTTGGTGCCCACCTATTTTATTTTGCTCTATTTTTTCCGGAAATAATACTATGATAATAAATGCCTGGGTAAAGTGATTACTTAGTTCTCAACTGAAATAACTTTCCAAAGTACTCGTGAGTTTGCCAGTGGACTAAATCACGCGTTCGTTAGTTTGGCTATTTGCCTATCAGTAGCAGCCGTTTGTGCTGTTAACTATTTAAACAGCTGCTAATATTATGGCTTAAACAAACTAACTGATAATCGACCCTAGCAACTTACTGGTCTAATGAGCTTTTCTGACCAGGAAATATGTTATATTGGCTGTTATGATAATGATAAAGAAATGTTAACTGTCCCTTTTAAGTGGATAGGAGAACTAAGATATTGGTGCACCCATAATTTGACAAAACCCACGCAACCAGTAGATTGAGACAAAGATTTTGTAGCTGGGCAACTCCATTTTTCTAGGCCAATTCAAGCACAAGACGGGTCCGCAAGAGGAGGATAATTCCAGCAAATAGTGCATTTTTGTCAGGTGACCAGCGTTAATAGTTTCCATTTGCAGGGATTAGGCCTGCCGGTTGGCAGATTGAAACTGTTTAACATTCGTTGGTCAATTAATTACACTGTTTGCCATGGTTTATTCGCCTCTTGGGGTACACGGTCATTATTTTAGTGTGGCTCCTTGAGATGCCGTCGCTGTCAAACTGCCACCAATAATTAGATAATAAAATGTAATAGTCGGCGGACAAATTTGTCTCTGATTCTAATCAAACGTTTCTTTTAGTTTCATAGCAATACAACTAGCATGTTGGTTGTCCACCAGCATGGCACAATAATAATAATCCAAACTGACAAACTCAATGTCGTGTAGGAGAGACCACCCCATTTCAACCTTAAGGTGGACAAACCCTATTTATTCTTTCCAATGACAAGGACATGTGCCTGTTGCCGGCTCTCATCACCGTGGTTATAAAGGACTCTCACAGTTCCTCAGTCAACTTAGATTAGTGTTCGTTGGCCAAGTTGCTGCTGACTTACCCGTTCATTCACTGCTGACTAGAAGAAAAATAATAGCCAGGTGACAACGGCACTTTAGGCAACCGATTGCTCAGGGCATGTCTGTACATTTCATTTACCCCGACTTCGTAGTGTGGAGGTCGCGCTGTTTCTCCAGTGGAAAGCATGCATAATGGCGGGGCCTGGAACACCTGGCCATGCTACAGCCATATTCAATTACCATTTATGGCCACTCCTGGTGCATCCTTTCCTTAATCAGACATCCTCACCTCTACACACAGTATTGGTCCATTAACAATGGATCTCATTGGTGGTCCAGCTGGCAGAAATGAAGGGACAAATTAGGGTCCTTTGACATCATGGAAACACTATTTCTTTTATGGACTTTTATTGGCCAAGTTATCCCAATCAGCAGTTGCTGATTCAGTTATAAAAATAGGATTATATAAACTAGGATGTACATTAATTGTACCTTATTTTGAGTGAAGCTACAAGCTCTGGATGCTGGCACGAAGACAAGTGGTTTACATACAAACTATACAGCAGTCTTTGCCATCTGGCACTCTAACCAAACCTAACAGGTTAAACGCAATTAACTCTAACCAAACTGCTCCAGGTTGCCATTGTTGGTGAGTTTGACCCAATGTAGGTATACGATTATGAAACATGATCCAAGTGGTAAAAATGTAGAACTTTTGGTTTTATTGAACTGCTTGGGCTCCACAGCATAATTTTGAGTGAACCAGTAAAACAGATTGTGCATCAATTTTACCAATTTTTCCCACTTTTACCTTTACAATATATTATCACCCATTTCTAGATTCACAAATAATTTACTCATAATAATGTTTTTTTTAGATTCCCCGTATCAAGATAGTTATTCTTGTTTTGAAATAGAAACAGTGTAACTTTGCATACTCAAGTTAAATTTGTGGCCTAATTCTATTACAAAGCATCGATATGACAGGAGCAAAGTTTAAATAAACTGTAAACCTTCCAAGGCCTCCACGCTGAAATACGGACACAAAGTTTACCTCCATGACAACGACACAGAACAACATATTGAGCCAGCAGCCATAGAATTTCTACTGCTTTAATTAGAAACACCCATAAAAAACAGTTTTCCTGAATGTATACTCTTGAAATTAGTATCAAATTAAGTCAAGGCATTCTTCTCTAGATAAGGCTTGTAGGTAATAGTATAATCATCATAATGGAATATAAAAATTTAAAGTCTGGTGAAAAATAGAGGGTTGATTTGATAGGTGCAGCCAAGCATGTCCGATCAGAGAATGGTGTGTCAATAGAAATAGTGCAGTCATGGACCTGCAGTATAATAGGACAGCCTGCAGGTACTCAATATCCAATAACGTCAATCGATGTCAACAGCAACAGAATTCACTGACACTGGGTGAACCTGCAGGCTATGGAGGTAGGTCGTTCCATCTCAGTAGCTTTAATGAGAAGTTTATTTCTGATACCACATTAGTTCTTACATATCTTTTTTGAAATATTCTTTTTCAAAGTATTTTTTCATGGCTTAGATTACTTTTTCTATTTTCATTTTTATTATTTGTTGAAGGTCCTATATCTGGTTAGTTTATGTTTACTTTCCTCAACCCCAATTCCTATCGTTTACGAATAGCCTTGACTGAGTCATAGTGATATAGGGCATATAATTTTACAATCCAATTAAGTATTGAAGAAGAATATTTTGGTGATTAGAATGGTTGTATACTTTCTATATGTTTTTTTTATTGTATTTGGAAAATCCAATGTATTAATGTATCAATGTTTTGCCACTAAAGAACCTTCTGTTTTTCTTTCCTGACCAGGGTGTTGCCTTTGTTCTATTCAGAATGCTTTAGACATTAGTTGTTATAATTTATCTTTTTGATATCATCATAGCCTCCTAAAATATTAGACCTTTTAGTTTAGTAAATAGTAAAGACAACAAAATACGTTTGATATTGTTTTACTCGTATATTTGAACTACATAAAAAGATACATTTCTGGTAGTTTTACTTATTTGAAAAGAAACATATTAAGCAGAAGATGCTGATAAACATATTACACATTGGCCTTAGGAATTACAATGTAAGCTGTGCTTATTATCAAGCGATGTCCTAGTACCATATTTCTATTCTTGAACCATCAGTTATCCATGATTATCCTTTAGAACATTGTAGAAGCAACCAGGAAATGGACATGCAGGTAACATCAGTGATGTTGTGCACGGAATACACCGAGCTTGACAACTATCTGAAAATCAATGTGGACTGCTAAGTGGGACTGAAGCATGGGAGACGGGGGGAGAGTTGAAGCTCTAAATAAATGGTTTCAAATTTCGACATGTTCGACCAGCTGCCCATCTTTTACCTGTTTACAGATAGCTGGGCAGCGGAAATTAGTCAGTACTAAATTACTTCCCTGCCAATGAATACTTTTTGAGGTAGGTTGACCACCACCTGTGCATCACATGAATTAGTACGTATCCTTCCGCGCGGGATGAACGTAGTTCCATGTCTCTAAATCATGAGGGAGGTCTTTATGTAAATTTTTTAGGACAAAATGTTGATAATGATAATGCTCATTGTTCGTGTACAATTTAAGCAGCAGCTGTACAAATAAAGATTGAATTTGAAACCAACAATAACAGTATGTTCCATTTTTATGTTGAACACAGATAGTCGAAAATGTTATCTACTTCGTATTTATACCAGTGACATTATGTTATCACAAAAGGGTTGTTTTAAGTGTCGATTATGTTGCATGTCAAGGTCCCACTACAAGCTTTTCCATTCGTTCTAAACCTTTTTAAATCCTTTTCTAAGTTTCCTTTTATGTTGCAGCAGTACACGAAATGATGGTTAGAACTTACTTTGTTATCAGTGTTAAATGCAAATCAAAACTTTTTAAAATAAAATTTTACGGGAGACCAGCTTTCGATGAATGTTCGACATTGGCAAATTGATCGACTACGTGATTTTCAATGATCAAATGAGTGATTTAGCTACTGTATCAGCCCTCACTCATACGCCAATAACACTCTGCTAGAAAAAAAAAGACACATCATAACTATTAGGACACATTAAAAGAGAGTGCAGCGGGTCAGCTCTAGGCTGTAACAGGGCGCCCCTATTGGGGATCGGAAAATCGATTGAATTCATGACATTGATGAATTGAGTTAAATCCTGTTTTATATTCAAAGCCTACTGTCTGTAGTCCACGTGAGGTAGATTTCGTTTATTGTCGTAAAAGACTATATTTTTTCCAAGTTACAATGATTAAGAAATTATGCATTTTTACTATTTTTTCTAATCTCAATGTGGTACTTGGCAAGATAGTAAACCGTTTACGATTTTGAAATTTAACTGCTAAAAATATTATCAAAGGATGGGCTTTTAAACCCTGACTATTGGAATTTCAGAGCTGTATAAAGAAATTGTGCAATGTCCTTGTTAACCATTTCATGCTAGTAGACGTGTAGACGTTGTAGATGTTTGTCGATATTCAAATGAAGCATCATTCAATATCAATTATATCTGACATACGTTCAATGTACCACCAAGGGTCACCGTTGAAGGGACACTATCGCTAAAAATACCCATGCCCTTGCTCTTCCAAATATCTTCTGCTAAGGGAAAGAAAACTTCGTTTTTTTACGACATTGAAATTCAGGGCAATTGCACCTTAGAAACCATTTCACCATGCCAGTAGCCACGCCTACCCATGCTTTTCTCAGTAGCCTTTACTTCTAAATTTGAGTGTGACATGAAACATTACTTTTTCCCGTGCCCTTCTCCGACCAGGGATGTAAAAGCAGACCGAGTGTTCTATCATCTTTTTCGTCCTACCACCTTCAACAAGTGACACGCGGGTGTTTGACACGATGTATTATACCGGCAGAAAAAGGTATTTATTGCAGATGTCGGACAGTGTGGACGATAGGAGGTCGTTGACTGAAGCGGACCGGATTCCCAAACTAAAAACGAAGGGCCAACTTGTCACATTTTATCGGAATGGCGATTCACACTCTAAGGTAAGCCTCGTGGATAAATAGTCGGACAACTTTAGTTTTCTTATATCAGAATTATTCTGAGACATTACAATAACACATATACAGCGCAACCTCAAAATGAATACGATTTTTCATTAGTATTATTCCGTCAAGACTGTAGAAAGTATTCCTATCTGTTTAGCTCATTTTCTCATGAAAGAATAATCATGATAACATTGGGGAAATATGACCGCAAAAAGGTATGCGATCACAGACTAAAATATGAATATCAATATAAATTTCTAACTAAATAACATTTAAAAAATGTTGAGCCCTACACAGGATCATAAACAACCAATTGGGGGTTGTTTTGTTGTTGTTATTATTTTTCTGTGTGGAAAATCGGATCAAACTTATATATAAGAATTAATGTAGTCGTCTCCGAATAGTCATTGGAATGACGTAACCAAGGACTGTGTTGAACCTTTCGACAGGGATACGAAACGTCGGTTGGTCGTCAGTACTTCTCATCACTGATCACCCTGAAGAACTTCCTCAGTGAGAAGATCAAACTGGACAAGGGATCCATCAAGTACATCCTCGCCCTACCCTTTGGAGAAGTGGTCAGTTCTAGTCATGTTATTTTAAGTTATATTTTTACTCCTGTGGTGGGTGCATTACCACGCCTTTGGTGCCAAAGTTTGTCACAGAATCAATATCAGGAGACTTCTCAGTAGTGAGAAAGTTACGATAGCAGCAGATCAGTGACATAACATTCAGTTTCCCCATGTTTGTGTGGCATTCGTCGTTTATTCTACTGAGAGGTAGCCCGATATCAAATGCATCCCATTGGAGCTATGTTTAGACTGTCACTGACATAGAACTTTATCATAAATGCCTCGAACATTTCATAAAGGATGTCATAAATGGCAATGAAAATGTCAATATGACACGGCCTTCCCAAGACTTACATTTATTGTGACCTTTATTTCTCTGGAATGGTTTACAAAAAGCCTGGGGTCGACCATAAATTAGATATATTTAATATATCCTAATAAAGCCTTTCACAAGTGGCATTGTCCCAGCTACATCACCGATTTTCTTGAATTTATATAATTATCATTTCTTTAGTAATTGTACTATGCTTCGTCCTCACTTTTTGTGTATAATTCACTAATGAAGTACCGCTTGTGGTACATTTTGTGCGAATGTTTTATGAGATACGGAAGTGCAATTCAATTAGGACAAATTTTCTGTGTGCCCAGTGTTTTTTGATGGGCCTTAGCAAACTGCGCTACTTACGTTGCATTTGCAGTTTAATGACAGAAATATTACATTTTATTTGTTTTTGATTTACAGAAATACACGAAAAGTGTAAGATACAATACACCACTTTAAGCTATAAACGTGTTTCCTAATGGATTTTGCAGTTTGCAATTTGCAACAACCAACATTTATTTAACACAGTTTGAAGTTTGAAAATACCAACATATATATATGATTATATTTCATACAGTGAGTAAAAGTGTGTTGTATATGCCCAATGCATTGTGCCGTTAGTGCAATTAATTAGGCAACCAATGAAGCAGACACCTTGAGTTCTGAAAATAACGTAACTCTGTGATTAGATGATTTCAAACCATTCGTTGCATAACATTAATTTTAGTTTATCAAAACGAATAACCTATAGAATTGGTAGTCTTTGATCTTACTTCTTATCATGTGAAATTCTAGTAAACCTTCTTCATATTTCTTTAATCAATGACCAAAAATATTTATCAAACAAAACTGCATTCCCGCACTCCAGATTCAACACGAAAACAGTAATCAGAAATGCCTATGAATCAGAAAATGTTTCTCATTGACTAGGTGAAGGACCTTGGAGAGTTCGTTGCCGGCAGGGGGTACGTGGTCTCCTCCACCCCTAAACTCATAGACTGTGACTACCTCAATGCCAAGGAGAAGCACTGGGACATCCGCCAGCCTTCTGGGGGAAGGTCCAAGTTTAGGCATGAAAAGGTAAACTTTAGGCCTGTTTTAAGGCCGTTCCGAACTCTCAAAGCATCTCAATGTGTTAAGGTTGTTTTTTTCACCCATATTTCAGGCTATATAGGTGACATCAAGGAAATCTATCAATGGAATCTGGTTATATAAGCAAAATAAGCCCATCGCACTTTGGGTATATCCCAGGGTTGGAAAAGGGTTGGAAAGAATTATAGCATAATCCTTTCTTCTCTCCTAGAGTTGGGATTACTGAAATAACTAAGAATTATTATGTTTCTCTATATGCCCAAGTACTAATAAAACATTCTGATTTATGAAATTTTATCAATTGATAGATTTGCAGGTTTGCCAGCCAATCAAAATGATGTATTTTAGGGCAAAATATGTTGGACACAATAGGTTGGGCTGACAGGCTTTAACATTGGGAAAAAGGCTAATATTTAAAGCTGCATTAATTTCACAAACATGGTTTTAGTTTTACATGAATGTCTTTGGGATTAAATAAGGAAGAAATTGCTATGTAATTTCATGGTAAAATTTTGTGTTGATGTATGAGTTTATTGTATACACCTGAAGATTTTATGATAAAATGTGATAAAATGATACGTTATGTTTGTGTTACGTGATGCCAGGGAGTTTCTTACCTTAACCTACTGCAAGCATCGTTGATAACACCTGATTTATCTGTTGTGATGGTTTTAGGTATGCATAAAAATACAGCCTGTAGTACAAAAGACCAGCCGCATAATGTAAGAGCCATGTGTGGCCAGCGCGATCTGTTATTAAAGTCTTATAAGAAATACAATTCAGCAGGATTTTGAGAAAATATAACACGGTTATAAAACCGTTATCACTGTGTTTTACCAGCCATACAGCATGCACCGTTTGAGAAAACAACAGTTTCAACTTACGGTACCATTTTACACTGCCCACTTTAGCACAGCCCTTCATTACACAGCCCCCTTATGCTGCCCACTTAAACACTGCTACTATTACACCCACCACACTTACACTGCCCAATTGTACACTGTCCCCTTCAGCACTGCCTTTTCGAACATTGTCCACTTTAACACTGTCCCCTTTACACTGCCCACTCTTATAAATCGGCCTACAAATTAATGGAATGTGCCTGCTGGTTTTTGCACTGCCTTAAAGGCTGACTGGTTGTTGGTATGACTTCATAACTCAGTGGCGGCAGACGGTTCACTAGAGGTGGCCGATTAAGCAATTTTGATAACATGACACCGATCACTGCCCACCTTTACACTGCCTGTTCTAACACAGTCCACATGTGTATACTACACATTTGTACATTGCCAACTTTCATAATTATGTATCACTATTACAAAGCATCTTTTTACATTTCTCACTTCTATACGTAATACTGTTACAAGCTCATTTTCATCACTTTTGCACTGCCTTCTTCAGAAGTGTTGAGATGAGCTGTTCCCATTTTCCTTGTGCTGACAGGGCCGAGTTGACAGAGGACCCCCTGTGAACAGGAAGCCTCGTGTCCTCCTCATCGCCAGTAACTCCAACAGAGAGTCAATACGTAAGTAAAGGCCATATTATACTATGCGTTTTTTTATTCGCTTTTGGGTCTTTTCACTCACGTTTTTGCCGCCATGAATTACGAATGTGAATCTGGAGACTCAACGCAAAGTGTGATATAGTAAAAGACCCCAAAACGCTTAGTATAATATACTTCGCTTTGGGTACAACGGGTAGTGTAATATGGCCTGAACGCGAGTCAGACGCATTGGGCAACACGACCCAACATGACCAGACACCCAACACATAGTATGATTAGCTCTAACTCTAACAGTTTTATCATTTGCTCGCCATTGCCTTATTGAACAGGTTATAGTTTGATTAAAACATGTACAACAAAAGGTTATTCACAGATGTACACCCAATGAAAATGATTACAACGATTTGAGTATAATCCCATTCAAAGTTGCATACTTCAACTACTTAATTCAGGTTTTCATATAATCCTATTGGTGTTAAAGGAAAAACGGCAGATTTGAGACTGCTAAAATGTGATTTTCCCATCAGGCTTCCACACCATACATTCAGTTCTCAGGCATTTTAACCTTAATTAATCGACATCTTTCTTTCCCTCACTTAAAACAACCACTACATTAACGCGAGCCATTAGTTAACGGTAGTTTTATTGGAACACTTTCCTGTTGCCAGGGAAGTTTTACCTTAACGAGAAGACTCCGCAGCTGTATGAAGAGTTCCTGAAGGATGTTCAGAGCTCCCTGGACCTGCCCCGACCTCCCATCACCGGCCTCTTCACCGCCTCACCCCGACACAGGAAGGTGGGCAGACAGAAAAACTGAGTTATTAAAGATTTTATAGGCAAATTGTGGTAGGTAATGATGTAGCTGCAAGGCTGGTTTCCACGTGGCGAGAAGTTTGACTGGGTCAGGGGCCGATTTGAAATTTTTGTGATAGTTACCCCTGCAAACAATCCCTACTTTTTGTATGCTACTTACATCTTTGAGTAAGTAGGAAGTAAGTTGAGCAGGCTTCGACTTTACAGTTTTGTACCATCACAATTGGTACACATTTTTCATGGTTTATTCTACACGGATCATACATGTTCTATGTGGTTCTTTAGGACCATTTCTATAGACCCCTATGGTGGAAACATGTAAGACATGGAAAGTATAAAATTACTCAAAACAGTAAGTGAAAAAAAAAAAATTTTCGTGCTGGCAAATTTGTGTTTTATTTCCTCTGAGAATATGACATGTGACCTTACATGTTATATACTATTCAGAAGTGAATTGTAAGTCCTTTATATTGATGTATGACATATCTTTATTTAACTATTATTCCACGAACCTCCGGAAAGCCGACGGCGCAGATGCTGACTGGCTGGTTTCCACACGGCGAGAAGGGGCCAACTTGGAATTTGTGTGGTAGTTTCTCATGCATTCAATCCCTACTTATTGTATGCTACTTACATAATTTTGAGTAAGTAGTATACACTGAAAACACAAAGTCAGAGAGCCACTTTAAAGTTGTCAAAGGGTTGTCATAGGTCACTTTTGGGTTGTCATAGGTCATTTTTGGGGGCAGAGCAGGGCTTATTTCAAGCCATTGATGCTGTATGATGACCTTGTGACAATTCTATGACAATTTGGGGGTGGTCAGAGGGTCGTCATTGTGAATTTTGAGGCTGGATGACTACCTAAAAGTTGTCATTTTCTCCCGACTACTTTGGGCCAAAAAAGGTCGTCAGAGAAGCAAAAATTGGGTTGTCATATGGTTGTCACAGGGTTGTCACAGAAGAAAATGAGAAGTCAAAAGTCCTGCCTGACAACCCTAGGGTTGTAAGTGAATGGTGCCTAAAATGACAGCCCAAGGTTGTCATGGTATCTGTCTATGACAAAGTGTTGTAAGTGAATGGTGTCAATAAACATACAACTCATAGGCCTCCTATGTGTAATGTTGAGCAGGCTTCGACTTTACAGTTTGATACCATTAAAATTGTCATACATTTGTGATGGCTTTTTCTACACAGATCATATATTTTCTACGTGGTTCTTTGGGACCACTTCTATAGACTCCTATGGTGGAAATATGTTGGACGTGGAAAGTATGAAATTACTCAAAACAGTAATTAGTGAAATAAACCTAAGCCTGTATTCCACATACCGATTTTCATGCTGCCAATTTTGTGTTTGTTTGACTTTGTAGGATGATATTACCAGATGACATGAGACTTTACATCTTATATACTATTCAGAAGGGATTTGAAGACCTTTCTATTGATGTATGATATTATGTATATTAATTTTCACTATGATTTACCAAAATCGGTATGTGGAATACAGCCTTTATACTGATAGGAAAAGAGGGGAGGGGAGGACGCTATAGTCAAGCATTGCTGTTTCGTTAATTGTTTCTCACATTTAAATGGCGCACAATTTCCCCTCTTGATTGGTTAACAGCTATTATACTATCTCATTAAACAACATGATAACGTTACATATTCAAGAACATTTTTTCATACAAGTACCAAATCGGTTAGATACCATTTCCGAAGAAATCTTAGCAAAAGTGGTAATGAAATGGCGATAATAATAGAAGCAGACTGAATATTCTAGTCGGTGTTTATTTCGGCAGGTAAAGAGTTACAGCCACCTACAGAGGGAGCTGAAGTCGGTCTCCGAGTTTCTGGCCTGTGGGAAGGAGCTCTACCCCGACATTACCGCCCCCTACCCGCGCTTCAAGGAACTAAGGAACCAAGAGCAACATGGTGAGATGGAAAAAAAACAGAGAGACGGTAAAAAGATATTTGTATGAAAGATTGCAATAAATATCATTAGTTATTTACAGGATGGGAAAAGTTGTCGATGAACGGAGAAAGAAGTAAATCAAAAGCACACAAAAATAATTCAATACAAAAACAACTGATTGCTACCAAGAAAACGGCATTACAGATAAAGCCAATAAAACATGGGCCGATGCAGGACGTTGACGTCCATTGCAAGAAACGGTATGAATGGTAAAAAAATGATAAAATTTAAATTGTACAGAGCCCCAGCGTAGAACTCGAGGTCCAAACGCACAGAGCCAGGATGATGAGGGTGCATCAGGTCAAGGTGTTGGGTCACGACATCAAGGAAATGAAGTAAGACGTCTTTTATTTTTTACTATATCATATTCCTATTTTGAAAACATTCCAAATGAGTTCATATAGTATATAAATATCAATATGTTGCCGTTTATTCAAAGGATACCATCGACAGCAGAGAACGCTATGGGGATGGTGTAAAACGTGATGTCAGTGGAGATCCAACTGATGATGTCAGAAATAACGTTGACAGAAATAGGTACAAGACGCATATTATATCGAAAGAAACAGCCACAACACAGGGCAATGGTAAGAAAACCACATCATTCTAAAAGCAATATTAGCAGTTAGATATAGACTATTTATTTGTTACATAGTTGTTATCATGTAATACTTATATAAGCATTTTTATTTGAAGCTACTCAATTAATAATCATAAGATGTGCATGGTGATATTCTTTTTCTTTACTGTTGCGCGCCTATTCAGTGTAAGGACCATCTGCCTCAGAAGCTTTAATTTCATAACCTGCAAAATAAATGCAAGATTAAGTCTGTGTGGCAGCTGGTCATGATCAGATTCAAAGGTTACTTAAATCTGTTAGGCTTAAAGATTCAAGACATAGATTACTACTTCGTCTCTCTTATCGTGTATTCTGAAAAAAAAACTTGTGTTTCAGTTGGGTAATAAGATTAATTTATAGGATTCTTGTGGTATTTACATAAAGAGCAATTTACTGCAATCTATCAATTACCAACCGTTATCTGCCATCTAAACTTCTTTATAATGTAACAGCATCATAAATCAGTATTCAAATATTATGATTTGTTCGGCTATGGAGATCCAAAATTAAGCTGCCCTTTCCTAAATCAGGTGAATAATCAAGCTAAAGTAGTTCAAACATGCAGGCCTTAGTTAAGACCCTCCCCCCTGCCTGTTTTCAGAGGCTGGCAGTACGAGCGACGTGTCCACCCCGGGCAGCAGTAGGAGTGTCTCCACCCAGACGTCGGCCGAAGGGGAACTGTTGGCGTTAAGGGGGCAACCGGCAGGTAATGAGCCTTTATAATCTATATCAGGATGTCAAGGCTCATATCTTTACTATTGTCCAGCTCTCTCAGAAACAGGTGAATAAACAGAGCTGTATTGCCCTGGAGGACAATAGTGTCCATCTCTGCATGTTAATGCCAATTGATGTGTTGTCCCGAAAGCAAAATCCATATTCTAAGTGTACTTGATACAGATTAAACCGAGCACAGACTTTGGGCGCACTCTGCAGTTGTTATTGTGCCAGTTTGCATACACCTATGTCTCGGGCTAACGCCGTCGACGGTGTATACAAACCTGGAAGATATAATTGCTTCATGCCCTTTTTGCCTGTACTATGTTCTCAATATAATTATAAGTGAGCAGTGACTGACATATCTACAGGCGATTGTCTTTTTGTTGTTCAGCCCAGAACCTGCTATCAGTACACCAAAGAGAGGACGGGACCCCCGACAAGGACGTCGTCTTAGAATGGGTGTATCCTTTATCCGCCATGCAGCTGAATCGTATTATGTCTAAGTTTAGGAATGCAGTGTTAAATTCCATGCTATACAAAAAGTGTAACTTCATTGATCGGCCATAAAACACACACTATGCAGCACAATTGGTCATCTATAATATAATTATGTGACGTTGAATCTAATAAAGGGCACTGTTGCATGTTTGAATAAAGTTGTAGTACTCCACCTTTCAATTTCGTTTGCCCTCTTTGGGTTGTTCATGCCCAATCCAAGACGAATGGGGTGGCAGTGGAGTACGGGTGGCGGAGGGAGGGGGGTACCTGAAACCTCCTGAGATTTCTCAAAGTACATGATTATATGAAATTCACAATGTAGGGAATTTCATAGAAATAATTTGTCGGAACCCCCTCGGTTTGGCATAGAACCTTCTCAGTTGACTTGAACCCCTTCAGTTAACCTTGAACCCCTTCAGTTAACCTTGAACACCCTCAGTTTACTTAGAGCATCCTCAGATGTTTGGATAAGGGAGTTGAGTCAGTGCCCCCTGGATCCTGCCCTACATTGGCTTTAAACGTTTTCCTAGTGAGAGTCCCTTGACTGTAGCCCAGGTACGGTTACCGGGGCCGGGACACGGTGAACAGTCTGCGCATGCTCCCTGACGGTCGGCTCGTCTTCTACGTCGGGGCCGTGGTCGTCCTATTAGACCGGAAGTCGGACCAGCAGACCCACTACACCGAGCACACCGAGGACGTCACCTGGTAGGCCCGCACTGCACGAAAATAGACCTTTAAGACCTTTATGTTTCTGTAAATAGGCCCATTGAGGTTTGCTAAAGGTAATGGTAATCACCTTTACAAACATTTCAAAAACTCTTTCAGGTGACCTTTAAAATTCATCAAAGATCTTGCAAAAGTATTGGAAAGGTGACATATTCTATGCCTTTAATGAACCTCAGTGGCCCATTTACAAAATTAAAGGTTTTAAACGTATAGTTTCATGCAGTGAGGGGATTTTCACATTGTTAAGGGTTGTTTGGATAACACAGGTGAGTGGAACTCATTTTTTCAAATCAATAGACCAAACAGATGTTAAAAGCTGCTGATTTTTTTATGAACGGGGGATTAAATTGATATACAGGCTGTCGTTTTGCTTTTGTTTTTCTTAGTATTTATGTATTCCAGCACCATAACCCTCCAAGGAATGAGGAGTGGCGACGATCCCAGCCTAGGCTATTGTTTTAGGGCACTGGCTATACGCGCGTTCGCGTTTGTATGCCGACGAATGTGCCCAACGGTATCGCGTGGATATAGGCCTAGTTGTATACTCGAAAATTTCTTATTGCATGAGTAGTACATGAAAATGGAAATTTGTAGAATGCATTGTACACCATGTACACACCACATTATTGATATGGCGGCCGCGCTGTCATGCAGTAGCCTACAGCAACATCGCCTCAACAAGATCCACCGTGTACGCGACTGCATCTCGTGAATCGACTAGTGTCTGTACTTCCATAAGTTTTGTATTGCAATGGGAATTTAAAGCTTGTTGCGCGCACAGGTCATGCTGTACACCTGAGCAACAATGCTTATACTGTACATGTGTGAATGATATCATGCAGAACATCATATAAATATGAATCAATATGTACAAGACACATGAGGAATGACGGAAATATTTAGAATATGTTCGTTATCATGTTCATAGTATTATTCAAAGTAGTCTGAGTAGTATATGAAAGAATAAGTTTGATTCTGGCCGCGTAGGCCCCTACATAGTGTGTCTTAATAGCCAATGTCGCCTATACACCATCTATTAAAGTATGAACGACGCCGTGTACATAGCCTGCCACAGTTGTAACAGAGTAAATTATACTGTTAGTTAAGTCCCAAAGGTGCCAACATGGTAAATTTATTTCAGCCTGTCGACCCGTGCCGACGGCCCCCGTTCGCTGGTCGTGTCGGGCCAGCTGCACGGCCGGGGCCCAGCGCGGGCCGCCCACATCCGGGTGTGGGACGCCGTGACCTTGGAGACGCTGGGGGTCGTCGGACAGTCCGTCCTCGGGGCCAGCATCTGCGCCGTCGGCTTCCCGGAGGTCTGTTTTTCTTTGTTATTTTGTTGTGTTGTCTTCCAGTAGTTGGTAACCAAATAGGCCTACAGGTGACAGAATATGCCAATATTGATAGGCGTTAATTGCTTACATGAGTAATAGGCCCTCCTATAAGACAACAGAATTGATCCATAGGTATCGGATAGCCTACATGTAAATTTGTTATTTCCAATTTGGGAGTTTTAGCATGGAATACAGAAAGGTTGTTTCATGACAAGTCATTTTAAAACAGATAACAGTGGCGGATCCGGGGCAAAAGGGGCAATTGCCCCCCCCCCCCCCCCCCCCCCCCCACCGACCAAAAATGGACTCTCGTAGTTTTGACAAATCTGAGAAGAAATTTTCCAAGCTAAATAATGGGACAGACTAGAAGACAGACTCTGGATCCGCCCCCGGATAATGAGTATTGCAAATCTCACATAGCATAACAATTATGCTTGTATAAAGATCTATCGTCTACCCACATGCATTGAAGCAGCCAAAACCAATAATTATAATTGACAAAATTTTCGAAACTCAGATAAGTTTAGAAATATGTTAGATTACTCTAGTTAAGGTCAGTAGTAAAGACTTAGTAGCCTATTAGCTGTGAAACCTACCTCAAACTGAAGTAGAATGCCACAAGAGATGGTAATATTTGCATTTGTTTGTAAAAAAAGAAAAAAAACTATTTTCGCAGATCCACATTAATTGATTTGACCAAGGAAAATGTTTTTTTAATTGATTTTTTTACCATATTTCATGGTTTAGATTTTAACATGGGCCAGAAATAGGCTCAAGGAATGGATTCCCATGATTATTTGAGTTTGGAATATTTCATTGAATATATTGGCTCCCTATAATTTTGATACCAAATAATGTTCTGTTGTTTATAGTTTTGATGTGTTCTTTTCAAGTCGGATGGCACAGAAGACATTGTGCTAACAGTTGATGAAAGTCCAAACCACGTGATCAGGATTTTAGATTGGCGCCAAAATAAGGTCCTCGCAAAGACAACGGTAAGAATAAGGCATCATTGAGAACCTATTCATGTTCTTTTGGCAAAATAATTATCCCATTTTCAGCAGCTGACAATAAAGTCCTTGGCAATGATATTAAGAATTAAGAAAAGGGTTATATAATTTTGCACATGCTGAAGCCCTTGAAGCATCGGGTTTTATACATTTCACAAAATCTTTAAATCGGCATTGTTGGCTGACAGGTTACCAGGCTTTTCCGAGACACTAATTCTAATGATAAGTATACTTATCAGAGCCGATTCATGAGTATTTTCTTTCAAATCCGTCTTTAATATTTCTCTTCCAGAACTGCCCTGACACCGTGGTGTGGGGCAGTTTCCATCCGCTCGACTCGTCCGTGCTGGTCACACTAGGGCGGCGCCACCTGTACTTCTGGAAACTGCTGCTGCCCCAAGAGGCAGACGACATTGGGCAGATACTGAGGGACACCCAGAGCGGCGTCTTCCCGGTAAGAGGTATTTAGGAAAATTTAAGAAAAAAGATAGTCCTTTAGTTGGTTTTTATCATTTCGTTGGATCTGTGTTTTTTACTGAAAGAAGCATGGCAATACAATTATAGATAACTTGTATGCTTAGCTCTACGGAAGCAGTCATTTCATATTTGGAAAACTTGAACGCTAACATAGCAGTCCTTCTGTTAAAGAGTACCAGAGTTTCTGCGTTGTTCGCTTGTTGCGCTCTGCCATCATTGTTTTGCTCCACCCTAGATCCACCGTAGATGCATAGAGATACATAAGTATCATGTCTTTTCTAGGTATTAGTGAGGTGCGGGGACAACCAATGAATCCAGCAATCTGATTGGTCTCGGTCCAGCAGATGGGGTCGAAATTGCTAAAACGTGACAGATTGGACATTCAGTTCTACCTTAGCCCTTATAGAGAGATCCACAGAACCCGAGTTGGGGATATGGTCTTTATAACGTCCCATGCTAAATTCAAAATAAAATTGATGCCTTTAAGGATGTGGGTCAATATGTTTACGATTATGTTATTTTTGCAGATTCTCTTTGGGATCGAGTTGAGACCTGAAATGACTTAACATACACATATATTCTATAATATTCATTACCCTTCCTCTTTCTTAATGGCAAATTCACCCCTAGCCTGACGAAACCCCCGAATTCGTGACGTCAGTGGAGTTTGCGCCCACTGGTGACGTCATCACAGGGGACAGCGAGGGCCGGATGTGCCTGTGGTCACGTGACGACCTTCAGAGCCCCTTCGCCGCCAGTCGGCGCTGCAGTGACCAGTTCAGACGGGCCCACAAGGTAAGGCTATTTTTAGTCTATATCAGGATTGCAACCTCTCTTTTTTCACCATTGCCTTGCCCTCCCAACCGAAATGAATAATCAAAGCTGTCTTGTCAGGCAGGGAAGGAACGCCTGTCTGTGCACGCTATTGTAACTCTTTGTGTTGTCTCTAGATATCTTCAACATTATAAGTGTAATTGATATTGATATAGAATAAATCATGTGCAGACCACAGGCACACTTAGCAATTGTTATTACCTCAGTTTGCACATATTCATGTCCTAGAACACAGAACTTATCTATTTAGTTCTGTGTCTTAAATACATATCTCCCCATAGTTTTCTGCAACTGCTATGCATGGAAACTCCTCAGTCCTCAAGAATATACAGTACAGACCATGGGGGTACAAAGCAATTGCTATTACTTGATCTTAATATGAATCTCCTGTATCATGCCTTGTCATAATATTTAGTTTTGGTTTTCTTCCTCCGAACAGAGGCAGCTTCCACTAAAGAAATCGTTCAATCATCTTGTCTTCCCAGACATTTGAATATCTCATTCAAACCGGTGTTTTCTTTGGAGGAAATTTCATCATAGATCTCTTTTACATTTTCTGTAGCTATGTATACCTTGGTAAGAAAATCTCCCCATGCCTCGAGCCAAATTCAGGAATTCTCCACTAATCTTACCTGAAGTGTTATCATATTCTTAAGGTTGTTGTAAATTACATACTAATAATGTACTGATGCGGGTGGTTAGTCCATGCTCAGTAAGCTTAGCGTAGTGTTTACATCAGTGCACACCTTAGCTATAACTCTTTGTCAAAGTCAAAGAGTAAGGAGGAGTCTAGGTAATGACGTGTCTTGTATCATCATACATAAGGGCCGCTACAGCCAGCATACAGTCAGAGTAAAGCTAAACGTTGCTGTGAGTTGACCATCCTGGAAAGATCTAGAAGCTTAATCCTGGAGTTGGAAATGAAGCTGATAGACTGCTTAGATGGCGGGACTGTTTGCTGAGTGTGATTGAGTGGATTCTGTCCTTGGAGCTGTTCATTGTCAATTGAGATCTTGTCATCGAAATACAATAGCACAGGAATAAATAAAGAACATCCTTTCACGCAAGTGTTATGTCTTGCATAATACCAGAATTATTATTATGTATTTGACGACAGCAGTTAATTGAGGAGGAGACTGCGATAGGAGCTAGCTATTATCCAAAGGCAAAACAACCTCTTAAAGTAACCTTAACATTAACGGATAATTAACTGCATACAGTTCACTAAAGCCTATATTCCACATACCGATTTCCTGATTTCAAATACCTTTACAATACCTTTTTGAACGGTATATAAAATGTAGGGTTTCATGCCATATTCTCAGAAAAACCAAACAAATGCAAAATCGTCAGCATCAAAATCAGTATGTGCAATACAGGCATAAAAGCTGTATTCCATTAGCAGATTTTGTTCCCTATTTCAGTAGTTGACAATGTGAATATTGATTAAACATTGCCATTAGGAAGGGTTTTTGGTTCTCTTTCAAATCATATGAAAGACGTTTAATCTTTTACCATTTTACTTGTTAAAATTTTAAATGACCAAATTAGCGGTGGTCAAAATCGGTATGTGAAATCCAGGCTTCACTGTTGCCTCCCCCTCAGGGCCCCATCTTCGCGCTGTGTATGCTGGAGGATGGCCTCCTCCTGTCTGCTGCAGATAACACCCTCAAGGTGTGGAACGTGGCCGACGACTACTCCCCCATACAGGAGGTCAAGGTAGGAGGCGGGCTTTATTATATTTCATTTAAGGGAAATTGTGTACAAAATTAATTCAAATGATCTTAATCTAGGGATATTAGGGGGGGAGTGTGGGTTATATCGCGCACATGGGTTATATCGCGCACCTACACTTAAATGTCTATAAATAGATTGAAATTGATCACATTCTTAAAATTCAAAAAGATACATGTGAAGCATTGTCTGTGGCAGTATATGCGATACCTGGATGGTCTATTCTCATGGAATGACTGATAGAAAATACTATATAACTTTTAATCATTTTTTCTATCGTTCTGCCTTTAACTTTTAGCTAATTTCAGATTTTACATAACTAACTGTATAAAATTGATGAGTTCAGTTAGACATTATTTCTCCATGTATAATGAAAGCCCATTAAACTTGGAATATGGTAATTTTTTCTTTAAAGACGAAATTAATGTTTCTTTCAATGACATTTCAAATTGAAAATATAGCTTTGAGTAGTCTTGTATCGCGTATTTACTGTTGTTGTATCGCGCAGCTCATTGTCAATTATGCATATATAACTCTCATTACTGCAAACTGACTGAATGAGAACCAGAGGCACAAGTTTTGGGGAAATTTAAATTTTATTATTATAAGATTGTATGTAAGTTTAATAATTGTTATATTATAAGAGAGTTGTAATAAAAGAGATAAAATGAATGAGAGAGGTGAATATGATTTGTGAAATTATTATATTTGTTGGGTGGGAGGGTGGTAAAGTTGAGGAGAGTTAGGGATATGTGTAATGGAGGATTGTTGATTGAAGAAGGAGGAAGTATTGGAAGGTGTATAGGTAAATAATATATAGGGTGTATAAGGAAGGGGTAGGTAAGAAAGTTTATGTGGTGAACAGCCAGGTGGCAGCAATGAGCCTGCCTACAGCCACAAGACTGGATGCAACCCACATTACTGCAAACTGACTGAATGAGAACCAGAGGCACAAGTTTTGGGGAAATTTAAATTTTATTATTATAAAATTGTATGTAAGTTTAATAATTGTTATATTATAAGAGAGTTGTAATAAAAGAGCCAAAAAGTGCCAAAGGTTGATATTTTGTTAAGGGGGTGGGAGGGTTGGGAGAAATGTATGAAATGTGGTGAGGTGATGTATGAATGTATAATAGTATGTTATTTATGGATTGAGTCCACCAGGGCGTGCGTAACCCTCCCAGTTGGGGTGTCGATATAAGTTCTGTACGCAGCCGATCTCCAACCCCCGTGCCGCTGTATCTCTAACTCGTTGCACCCACATGCGTGCGCTTGAGTCGCCGCCGTTTTTCGGATGCTGTGGAGAGAGTATATTGTGGGGTCAGCACCCGATGTGACCAGCGCCCGGTCCCATGTTTTCTTCACTAACGACACTGGGAGTGGGGCTCGGGACCCTGGTACCATAAGGAGGGGGTCGGAGTCCTGGATCGTTGGGGCAACCAGTATGTTCGCCAATATTGCTGTCACTGGGCACATTAGTGGTTGCTCGACCCTGGGCAGGAGTGCAACGCGTCGCTGTTCCACCCGTTGCATGTTCTTGCCCCATTTGATCGTTAACTCCATTCCTGTGGGGTTCACCTTTATGTCCGCCCTCGTAGGGTGGCGGGCCGGGTCGTATGCCCGGATGGACGGTGGTGCAATCTCGGATTGCCTTAGCGTCGCATAATACATTGCGAGCACCGCCGCCCTTACTGCCGTCGCTATCAGGGTATCTGGAAGGGCCGCGAGCACGCCCCGCAGCGCGCACATTGGCAGGGGGAGCTTGACCCGGGGCACGTACACCTTGTCCCTTGCAAACGCCTCGAGGGCCATCCTCACGCGTGGGTGATCCACTGGGTCGGTAGGGGCGCCGGCCAGGCGCAGGAATGTCCTCACGTGTGAGATTTTGTTGCGGAGGGTCGCGGGTGCTGGCGTGTGCGTCGCCACGTACTCCAGGTACGCACACACGAGCTGATATCTGGGCGCGAGAGGGTCCTCTCCCATCCTTGCCATGAAGACTATGTATGTGGTGGTTGCTGACTCGTGGTTTTTGCGCGTGCCGCAGGCGCGGGCTGCATCCTGCCGCTCCCCGGCTCGTGCCATCAGAGCGCAGAGCGCTGGATCTGTTTGGGAAACAAGACAGAGTGTGATCAAGGAAAAACATGCATGGGGGAATGCACACAAGCCCGTAATGATCAACCCATCCTGATGCCTCCCCGTGGTGGTGTGGTCCCAGGTGGGCGCGGCTAAGAGCATCCGCGACCTCATTGTCCCTTCCCGGTATATGGTCATATGAGAGTTCGACATCGGTCAGCGCCTGTAGCATCCAGACAGCCCTGGCGCATTCCTGGAGGATATGGTTACGAGCCTTGCCTGTTTTGAGCACCTGTACCGCAGCCAGGTTGTCGCACCGTACCCTTATATGTGCCCCGCGGTCAGCTGGGGAGACGAAGGTGTGAAGTGCAATAACCAGGTTTATTGCCTCCAACTCCGTGATATGAACATCATCCCCGGCCTTGTGCCGTATCTGCTGGCCGTATGCCCACTGTCCATCCGTAGCGCCCATGCCAGTAAGGCATGCGTCGACTAGGATGACCTTGGATGGCGCGGGTATGACGGATGTGCCATTCCATTCCGTACAGAATTGTGTAAACCACTCCATGTCGCTGCGCATGTCTGGCGTGATCTGGATGCGCACCGACTCTGCCTCCCTAAGCGCGTTCAACAGGCGTGACACAAAAGTGCGCGCCGGACGGACGCACTTTGCCACATATAGTAAGTGGCCAAGCAGTGATTGAAGGTTTCTCTTGGTTATGTATGAGAGGCGTGCTGTATCCTGGACCTGCTTTATGACTCCTTGCAACTTATTGTCCGGTATGGACAGCGTCATCTGCTGGGCATCTATATGGACCCCGAGCCATTTCACACGCTTGGCCGGAGGTTGGGCCTTATCCTGAGCCTCTGGGAGGCCCAACTCGGCCAGTAGGGAACGCGCCCGGTCGTAATGTCGCCGCGCCGCCTCCTGGTCCGGGGACAGTATGACCAGGTCGTCCAAGTACATGTAACATACCAGGCCCTCCCCACGCAGGACGTCGACAATACAATTGGCGACTGACTGTATGTGGTACGACGACGCCCTTGCTCCGAAGGGCATGGACAGATCACAATGATAACTCTCGTTCCACTTAAAGCATAAGAGTGGCCAGTCCAGGGGGTCTGAGAGGAAGTTTTTGTATGCACGCGAGACATCGACCGTCGAAAGGTAGGCCCCCCTGCCCATACCCTCGAGGTCCCTTGCCAGTGCGTCCACAGTGGGGAGCGTGTGTTGGTGCTCAAACCCATACACCCCATTTTTTACTATATATGCATTAATTGATGCCTCAGGTGGAAACGTCATATCCGTGATGACCCTGCGCTTGCTAGGGTCATTCTTCTCCCGAGTCATGAGGGGCGATGTGTGACACCACGGGTCAAAGGGGGGTGTGTCGAAGGGGCCTAGCACCCCCCCCCCCCCCCCAGTCGCACCTCTTTGTCGATGAACTCCTGTATATGGCACGGGAACTCCGTGGCACTGGCGTGGTTGTCCAAGTTGACAGTATCCGATACAGGGCCCGCGTACCCTGTGGGGAATCCATATTTTATAAAATCCAAGACACTTTCCCTGTCGCCGAGCGCCCCCAGGTGTGCCTCCCATGCAGGGATGTTTAAGTTCGATGCGAGGGGAAGACGTGCACCCATCGCATTAGGGAGACCAGACTTCCTAACAGCTGTGTATACCCTGCAGAGTTCCTCGTTGCTGGGCCCCACAACCATGTCAGGCCACGCCTCCCTACGGTGTGCCGCCAACGCCTGTGGGCGCACGTCCACTGGCTTTGCGAAAGGAAGAGAACCCTCGCAGAATCGTCTAATATTATAGAAATCAGGGCTCACCCTCGCAGCATCATCCCTGGCCGTCGGCCCACTTGCTGTCGCATCGCGAGCGCCACAGTCGATGTCGCCCTGTCACCCAGGGCTGTCTGCCGGGTGTCGTGCCGTATCCTCCGGGGCGCCCACCGCCGCTATTGTAGTGGGGGCGCCCGTCACGCGTTTTTTGGCGGCTGCTGAAAGAATTGAGACTGAGGGTTAACCTGAGTGGGTCTCCATTGTTGGTCCACCCCTTGCTGTCGTGGTATATGCTGTTGCTGACTATAACCCGGGACAAACGACTGTGTGTGTCGCGGTGGGGGGGGCCTGTCTGAGCTTGTTCTCACATGTAATGACGTTGTGACCCGGGCACTGACGCCCGACCGCATCACAGAATGAACACAGGTGCATGTACCTGTTGCTTCCCTCATCGTGATGGGACCTGTGCTTGCAGCCCGCCCTGGAGTTATACTGCCTACAGATAGTTTCCACCCTTTGCTTGGGCTGGGTGGTGGGGGTACCCTGCGCATGGCCCGCTGAGATGGCCATGCGGAATCGCTGATTCTGGATGCTTTGGTCATCCGCCCACTGGATATTGCCCCTTTCTACCTCGTCCCATACAAACTGCGACCACCTGCGGACCACCTCCCAAGGGCGGCCTATGGCATCGTGATTAACATCTTGAATATGGGCCAAAATGTGATCCCTATCCACGGGAAGACAACCCTGAGCATCCCTTATCAGCGCAATTGTGGCACTCGTGTACTCGGGCAGTGACATTGCTGATCTAAGCTCTAAGCGCTGCTTAGCCGTTTCGATCCCCTCTCTTCTAATGTACATATATGGCTTCGGCATGGCCTGGGCCAGCCGTTCATGTTGTATAGGCTTACCGTCGGACTGTATCTGTGCAAACCTTTCCTTGTACAATGTATCGTCCACGTAACCGAGCCTGTTCTGCGACGCCCTCAGGGCCCTGGGGCCGGGTAGCTGCTCCGCCCTCGCCGGTCGGCTGTCCGCATACGCCCCGGCCGGTGTGGAGCCCGACGGATCCTGGGGTACCGCGTTCCTGGCTGTAGTTGCTGCTAATAGAAGATCGAGCTTAGCATCAATATTTTCAACGTGGGACTTAACCTGTGACATCTCTCCCTCTAGTGCGTGGACCCTATTTGACATATTTGGGTCCATGTCAGCCTGCGATGCCGCCCTGGACTGGGGGCTCACCGGTAAGTCTTCTTCTTCATCATATCGAGTAGATTCCCCATCATAGTTGGGGCGAAAAGATACTTCGTCCTCCTCCCTACTACTTTCCCTTATGCTATCTGATATGCGGATCTCCGCCTTCTTCTTCGAGGCGCATGTGCGTCGCTTGGTGTCCGGCATTTCAGCAATGGGCACTAACGTATTTGAGTAAACTGTCTGTACTTATCGCGTATGTGGACCGTAGCCTTGTAGTATGACTGCTCGGCGTATAGGGACGTGTGTCCGCCTGGGTAGCGATGTTTATGCGCGTGGATGATAGCAGATAAAGTTGAGGAGAGTTAGGGATATGTGTAATGGAGGATTGTTGATTGAAGAAGGAGGAAGTATTGGAAGGTGTATAGGTAAATAATATAAAGGGTGTATAAGGAAGGGGTAGGTAAGAAAGTTTATGTGGTGAACAGCCAGGTGGCAGCAATGAGCCTGCCTACAGCCACAAGACTGGATGCAACCCAAATTATTCTATTTTCATTAATTTCGGACTCAAATTCACGTTTTAAAGCATTTTTTGATAATTTAAATATCTCTTCATTTCATTTGTCAAACATGAATCAACAACAAAATAAAAAAATTTCAGAAGAACCTATGATTTTTATTTTTGATGTAAAATATTAAATCACAGAAAATCTATCCCTCGATGAGAATTTGCTATTTTCTCAACTATAAAGCATAACAACGAGTCCATTGTCAAATATTCATTTGCAAAGCACGTTGATTTAATATTTTTTTGCTAATTCTTTATTTCAAAGAAAATATAGGCAAATATGTGCACAATCTCCAATATTTGTCAATCATTTCTTATTCAATTATTCATACTATGATATTAAACATAGGTGTCTTAAATATGCGATACAAGACCTAAATGCGTGATATAACAACAAACCATTGGTTCTAATGAATGTGTCCTTCTTGTTAGATAAAAAAATTACATTTTCTGAGCATACACATAAATAATTAACAGACGTTAGCCTCTTAAAACAAAATTAACATGAGATAAAACGGGTTTTCTGTAATCACAAAAGTAAATAATTTTTTGGGATATCTGTTTTTTTTCTCCTCATACTCTAGGTATACATCTAATGGTTAATATCTCTGTATGGCATTTGCTGTTGTTGTTATATCGCGCACATGATGCGCGATATAACCCACATTCCCTACTATACAATATATTAAAAATCAATGAGGATATGATACAGATTATCCGCGACTCAAACCTTTTGTATTATGTAAAGAGAAGGGAATCAAAAAGGATATAGTTGATGATGGTACCAAATCTCCATTGTTCTTGTCTTCATGGTTTGCTTATAGCGTCTGTTGCTTTTAAATTACTCACCTACACTGAAAATCATTTATTGTTAAAAGAGTGTGGTTAATTTTTTTTTAAAAAACAATTAAAGCAGGAAGTATGACGTAATATTGATATCATTCAGATTCATACGTCTTTAGAGTATTTTCACAAAATAGTTTTGGTCATAAGCAATGTAGATCCGGTTCCTGTGATGAGGACCCTCATAGTTGGTATACCCTGGTTCCAGGTGCCGTCCCTGGAGGGGTCTATTCGTACCCTGACCCCCCAGCTGGGTGGCGGGGTGGACCGCACACTATACCTGGGTACAACTGGTAATGACGTCCTAGAGGGCACCCTTAGGACGCACTTTGAGGTCATCATAGAGGTCAGCAATCTTTCTTCACATCTTTTTACACAATTCCTTTCTATTTTACATCCAGTATGGTATAGTGGATAGAGCCCTCACCTCGCACGTGGCTGGACCAAGTTCAATTCTGGACTGTGCCTGCTATACCACTTCGCCTTGCCGCCCTTTCCACCGTTGTACTTTATACAAGCCAAAGCAAAAACTATTATATAGCTGAACAATTGCTGAGCACACCGTAAACTCCATTAATAATCGTAATCATCATATCATTCTCTTGACGCTATTGTTCCAAAGGCAATACCAAGTTTTCTTTCGTTTTCCATGGTAATATCAGAACCAATAAAATGTGTAAGATACACATTCATATCATCAATATGTATGTTCAGCTACATATTCTGATCTGACGTCGTCCATCTTTATCCTAGGGTCACCATGACGAGTTGTTTGCTGTGACGTCAATTCCGGGCGAAGCCCACTTTTTGACATTAGGCCTTGACTGTGAGGTCAGAAAGTGGGACGGTGAGAACCACCGCTGTGACTGGGTCATCAAGATGGACGTAAGCTTCTCTCACATTTAGTATTATTCAATAGTTTGTCCCCCAAAAAAGGTAGATCCATGATGTTGACTGTAAGTGGGTGTTTCATGATGTCTCCACGAATTGATGAAAAGAGAGGGATCCACATACATCATAGGCTAATAGCCCTTATACAGACAAGTGCCCTTTTTCAGACTTGCCCTCGGTTTGCCAATTGTGCATTTGGATCTGTAGTTTATAGTCATAGAATGCTCCTATCTTTCTATTGATTAAATAGTATTAACAATATTGTTAGTTTAAATATAACATGAAAAATAACACACACTAAGAAGTATAATGAAAATTTAGAGAGAATTATATGAGAAATAGTTGGAAAAGTTGAATATATTTATGATCATGTGACTCAGTTCGTTTTATATTCCATCTGATATAAAACGAATTTCGTCTGTATCTTGTTCCTTATCCCTTGATTTGATGTTAGTGATATCGGAATTTCAACTCTATTGCCAGATTCCAACCAAATGAGAATTTGGCATTTTGTAGCATGTTTTTTCCAATGTTTTTGTGTCGTGCATGTTTTATAATTGATGGAAAAACACGTTTTGTCCTGAAACATTTCATTTTCTTTCATTGATAGGAGTAAAGAAACATTGGGAAAGGTTAATTGGTAGAACTTTGTCTATTTTCTTTTTGACCTTTCCGTCCTATTAATTCCAGAAGCCCTGTACAGCCGTGGCCGTTGACAACCTTGGCCGCCACGTGGCGCTAGGAACACCGGAAGGACGTGTCATTGTCATGCGCACTCACGATGGGCGACATGTCACTTCCGTCCAAGTTGCCACAGGCGAAATTACTGCGATGAAATATAGTCCAGGTCTTTTACATTCTGTTCAAATGATCGTAATGTTGGAATTAACTGTTTTCCATCCTGCAATGCTTTATGTATATGGACGTCATGAGGCAAATGTAAACGCAAATTAAGAACTTTATTTTCCACTTATAAATGAATGTAAAGATGATAGTTAGCCTAATGGCATTTAAGTTCTCTAGCTGACAGTTTTTGACAGTCACATTTCTTTGGTTACATCGTAGAACATCAATTATGACAGCCCTGGTGCGATTCATTTAAAAAATAAATTCAGATTTAGGACGTATATTGGCGAGTTCACGTAATACCATAGAGATGCATAAGAGTTATATATGTCTATGGTAATACACAATCCTCCTGATGCTACTCCAGGGGGTCTAGATGGGGGGGGGGGTCCCGATGTTACATGTCGAATTTAAGAAATGGCGATGTCGCCGTGTCGAATTTAAGAATAGACCCTGTCGCATGTCTACAAGCTATGTCACATGTTGAATTTAAGAACTAGCCCTGTCGCAGTGTCGAACTTAAGAATAGCTCCTGTCGCATGTCGGTATTCAATTTTAGGGGTCCAGACCCATACTCCAAGTTATAGGCTATGGGCCTATAGGTGTTCACCTTAGAGACATATAATTTGTTTTTCAGATAACAATTTTCTAGCGATGGGTTGCAGTAATCGGAATATCTACGTTTACAGTGTCCATGACAAGGGTACAGTGTACAGAAAGTACCTGTATGGGGTGTTACAGGTAAGAGATCTTAATTTGAAATCTAACCATATCCTCTGCACTTACCAAATCATGCATTTGCAAATTGTATCTTCCTAAGACGATATAGGTCTAATGTAAAATTGCTGATAATGCTAAGGGGCCTTAATTCCTTCAAGTATGTGCACATATTTTCTCAAGTCCAGACCTCCTATTCACCCTGTCCTCCAGGCTAACGTATGCAGTGGATTTGAAGATATAATACAAATGCTTTCAAAGTTTTCCCATTCCTATGGATGCATGTATTGGAAGGCCATTTAAGAATATCAAGTAATTACAATAAAAGATGATCTGGTAATGATAACTTGTTATATTCTTAATGGGGAATTGTATTTTGCGTAGTCTTATTATAACAATGGTAAAATGTTGTTATAGTCCCATAAACTATGTTCTTTCCTTCAGGGTCACACTGGAGCCGTTTCACAACTGGACTGGTCATGTGATGGGCGACATCTGCAGTCAATGGCAGGAAACAATTACCTCTACTGTTAGTGTCGTTTTTGATAATTCTATTTTAGATAAAATCCTACTTTTAAATATTTCAGTGTATTCTTTCAGTGAAAATGACAGAAAAATGTTAATTTGGTCTGTAACCATAATATCATGCTGTCAGCATGTACCTATGAGACCCACCCAAGTTGTGACATAACAGAACTGTTCTGCAACCATACTTTTTAGGTCAGTCTGTTACTTACTAATTTTGCGAGTAACAGTTACATTTTTGCCAGTGAGGTTGATACCTTACCAAATCAGAAGGTTTTTATGATGTTATCTTTTTGTTAGGTTAAGACCAAACCAAAAGAGAACATTATAGGGACATGCTGTTTAGGTTTAAAAAAACTCACCAGAATGTAATAACATTGCAGTGCAATGTCACAGCAGTACATTGCACCAACATTATTGGGACCCATGAAAATAACATAAGAACCAATACAGAACCAACCAGAACTTTTCTGTGATGTCACATTAACGTCACATGCTTAGCTGGAGAGACAACTGTAATCTTGTGAGCAGACACTTTTCCAACTCAGTATAACCTTAGTGTTTCTTTTATTCACCAGGGTGTGTGACCAACCTGAGCAGCGTGGAGAGTGATACTTCCCGCCACATTGACTGGTTCACCCATACCTGTGTCGGAGGCCACTCCTTTACTGGTGAGAACATGGGGCATTATACCTAAGGGTGATACAGGCTTAGTAGTTAAGAGTTCAATGCATGCTGTATCAAACCTGGGTGATAACCAGCCTTGTGTCGCCCTGCAGGGTGATACAGAAACTTATTTTTCAATAATTCAAAGTAAAATGAAATCATTAAGAAATGAAAAGCCTAACACATGCATTATCTGCACTACGTTCCTTGCTACATTTTACTTGCTTACTGATTGTGGAACTGATGAATATAAAAAAGGTTATGTGAAGAAACTTAAAAACATGTGCAGCATCACTGTCCCACTATCACTGATTGCTGTGTATCCTTCCTTGGGAGGTCAGATCTAACAGAAAAGGTATAACAAATCCATAACTAACCAAGAAGGGAGTATGAGGGCAGTTATCCCCCCGAGCCTGGACCCCGATAGCCTTGAGGCCAAGGCCGTAGGTCTGGCCGACGGGGGTTGGGTGAGGTGAGAGAGGATGCCAGCCTTCTGTGTATAATCGGACTGTATACCTTACAGAAGGGTCGGGTGAGGAGAGAGATTACAGGGGGGTCAGGTGAGGTGAGACAAAACAGCAGATTTCTGCATGTTATCATGTTGTTTTATACATTACAGGGGGGTCGGGTGAAGTGAGACAGAACAGCAGATTTATATGTGTTATCTTGTCGTTTTCTACATTACAGGGGGGTCGGGTGAGGTAAGACAGAACAGCAGATTTTTGTGCTGTATCATGTTATTTTCTACATTACAGGGGGGTCGGGTGAAGTGAGAGAGGATGCCAGCCTCTTGTGCACAGACAGGGCCACCTCTGATGATGTCATGGTGGTAGGGGACCGGCGGGGGATGCTTCGGGTTTATAGGTACCTGGCTGACACACCGGGAACACCTGAGGCACACCGGAAACAAGGCAGCCAGCAACATGGGGGGCAAACAACCGTTCAACCACAGGTAAACATTTTTAGATTGTGAATAGCCTCTTCTTTAGTCTTTTATGTTTAACTACGTGTAAATTCTTTGTAGAAAAAAATTCTACATGTAATAATTTCATAAAGAAATTAATTTTATCAAAATAAGAGTAATTTCTCTGTCACCGGTTAAATAAAGTGGCCTATGGAATTTATATAAATATATATGAAAAAAAATATTATAAATCCAAGGACAAGAATACACGTGTGGTCTCTCCAAGCTGTGGCTGAGAAGTAAATGTATTAGGCTGAGATCCCTTGTGGTCAGTTCCAGCCAGTGGAGTCCTCTGGTGTTAAAGTTGATCATCTGTCCTATGGAATTTATATAAATATTGTCACATATGATCTATCTATAAATAGCCTATTTAACATCACGATTAAGGTTGATCAGGCGCGGTTCCAGGGGGGTCCTGGGGGTCCTGACCCAACCCCCCCCCCCTTTTTGGTGGACCCCTAAACTACAAAAAGAGGGGGAAATGCCCGTCACATATGCACAATTGTATGTGCTTTTAGTACTTAGTCTTTATGTTAACCCAACCCCCCTTTTGAAAATCCTGTATCCGCCCCTGTTGATCAAGAAATGCCTGTACCCGATCTTCAATATTTCATCCCAAATAGTTACCTTGAACATAGTAGTATTAGAGTTTCCAGACCACGCCACCAATTATGTATGAGGAATGATTGTTAAGGCACTAGGTGACAAAATTTTGTCACTTAGTGTTTTTGTCACTTAGTGCCTTAACAATTGTCATTTGGGAGTTTATAGGGTGAAAATATCCTTCTGCATATTGTTACTTCATGACAATACCATGAACCCCATGTGAATAGAAAAAAAATCACAAATATTAGCCAGTTCTGATCCACAATACTGATGTTTATTTGAACCAGCCAATTTTTTCATATGAAAAACACGAAATCAATCACGAAATATACATGGCCTGGCCAATATTTGTTATCCCCTTTGTGAAATTATGATAGATAATACAAATAATTATCATGTTGAACTTTGTCCTTGTCCACAGAAGTACCACGCTCACCGGGTTAACTCGGGCCAAGTGTCAGGGGTGTGTTTCCTGTATGGTGACAGTCACGTCATTTCTGTCGGTGGCCTGGAGGGATGCATCTTCCAGTGGAGGGTTGTTGACGTCTAGACTGTGCAATATCATACTTGTATTGAATTGTGATGAATGTAAGGAAAGTGCTTCCTGTTTTTTGGTTTGTATGATCTTTCGTTTTGACATGACCTTATGTCATATTACACTGATTTAGACAACAACCAGTGTACTGACAACAAGGACAAAGGCAATGTTAAAATATAAGGCTTTGGACTTCAGAACCTACTTTTGTACGATTTCCTACTTTCTGGTGATTTTTGATTGCCCAACCAAATTTTCCTACATCACTTTATTATCTCCTTCAGATTATTTTTCATGCTATTAGAATACAAATATAGTGTCAGGTCTCTATTCCTAAAGGTTATTTTTCTCCTAGTTGCTTCTAGAAAAAAAGCAGGAAAAGTCTTTCCCACTTTTTCTACTTTTATATCAGTCAGGAGTGGCATTGCTGAGAATGAAAGATACTACATTAATTAACAAAATACTGAATTATCAAATACAACCGTCTGAAACCTTTTGAGTATACGAAGTATCTATTTTAGGTATGTTGCAACTCATATATGGCTTGTGGTTGACAATATTGGTCAAAACATCTAAAAGCTCTTAATAATATTCAAGAAAAATGCAGTCTATAGTGCCTACTTGAGACTAGAGATTTATTGAAACTAAGTTTTACATGGTTGAGGTCAGCGTCCTGGTGGGATGCATTATCCAGTGGAGGTTCGTCAATATAATATTATATAGATTATACAATATCATAAAGGATCTTGTATTGCATTGTTTGGCATGTTACAGGTGTGTTTACTTTATGGTGACACTCACATAATCTAATAATTTGGTGTCCTGGAGGCACGCATCTTTCAGTGGAGGCCTAGGGTCATCAATATCAAGATTACAATATTGTACAGAATACCATATTATATCAGACTAGACCTAAGCACAAGGTAAATATAACAAGTGGCTTTGCCTAATTTTACAAGTTATTATGATTTGTCACAATCGCTTTTGAAATTTCCTGAAACATATATATATATTTTATAAAATTAACTACCAGAGAGAAAATAATCATGATAGTAAGCTGTTGAATCCAAACATTTTGTTACCAACAAAGTCGGACAATGCTTGAATAAAATATAAGCATATATGATATACCTTAGCTTAAACGTATTACTTTTCATAGTCCATAAAGGTGTTATGTAGGCATATGCATATGTATCCTATAGTAATCATGTGTCTATTATGGTGCATCTTATTATAGATCAACCATACAACTTAAGAGTTTTTTTCCTAGTAAATAATGTGTTTGTTTGCAGCTTCATGAGTACACATGTTCGTCCGGTTGCATTGGATATAATAATGAACTCATGGCGAAAAGGAATTAAGATATTTTAGTCAGAATTATAATTTACTTTGTTTAAGCAGACCTAAATACGTCATTCTACATTTGCATAGCAGATTCCTTGTGCAGTGCACTTGCACATGAAGCATTATCTCCAATATAATAAGACTGCAATTTCTCGCCTATTTACTAAATGTACATTGTTTTATGAAATAAAATGTGTGTATCAATACACTACTAACTGAATGTAACTGGAAGAACATGTATGATTATGTGAAATTACTGTAAGACAAAAAACAATATATATAATTATTACATGGATTGAAACTTGGAGACTTTAAGAAGGGTTCTGCTTTAAATCATTGTATTGTGTTGAATTTATCAAATGCTCATATTGCCAGGAAGCATACCATGTTTGAAATTAGTGGTATGTCCCCTGTGAAATATCAGAAATGGTCATGTAGTATAGTCTGAGTAGTATTCATCACAATGTCATAATGTAAATGTATCAAGTTACTTTACTATTTGTTAATCTATGTTACCAGCACACGCTACTGTGGCAAAAGGAGTAACAGGTTTGCACACCCCTCTGATGCATTGTTATATCAAAAAACTTTACTGTAAGCAGATAAAATAAGAAAATGGAAAAAGCTATGGGCCTTTAAATGTTGAAGGCATCCATTGAAACACTTAACATAGAATGTACCCCTGATACCCTTATGACACTATACGTCTATATACTGTAAAAAAAACTTACAGCTCATTAACAGCATTATAAACAGGTTTTTTGATGAGGCAAAAAGTGGCCTTACAACAATCAAATTTGACAAGGAACGAATTCGTTGTTGAACTACCACTCATTGAACATTATGATTGCTAATGTGCAATGGGGCACAGGTATACTCAACTTGCAGTAACAAACAAAATAATTGATGAGTCTGAGCACTATTAAACAAAATTTATTTATATTTGTATTACAACGTGCAACGAGTCAAACCGTAAATGGAATAATGTACAAATCGCTGCAGTCACAACTGTGTAACAACATCTCTTCTGTATTTCTGGAATATTTAAAAGTTGTGATAATATTATAGCATGTTATACATGATCATGTATTAATGATCTTATCTCCCAACCACATTAGGCAAAGATAGTAAACAAGGTGTATATTAATTAATTCACTGCTGTTTATCTGTTCAAAAGAGTGTTTTTTTCATAATTGCATTGCTTTGATTTAATCATGGTATACAGTTATATCTTACAACACTTTTTATGGGACGCCATATTGTACATTCATATATCTAAAAATCATTAAAACAAAATGTGTCATTCTCTTAAGTGATTGTTCCATTCTTCTTTTTTTTCCGAAAATGCATTTGGCTCTTACCCCTTTTTAAAAATGTATGTTCTTTTATGACGACCTCAAAAAGTACATGTACATAATTCATGCAGCTGATATATAGTAGGGAATAGAAAAACATAATAAGTATTAGAAATAATAGTTAACAAATCTGGTTTTATGATTTTGTGGGAAGGCCGAATCATGGGTACAATATGCTTATCAGTCACTACCCAATCTCCTCAACAGAAACAATTTCTCAACTGTAGAATAGTACCACATCACATTATAAAAACAAATGATAATTAATATCTATCGAGAACATAATACATATAACAGCTGTATAGAGTATAGTTTTTCCGAGAGATTTTTGGCTTCTCACTGGAACAAATTGGAATGAGAAATATGAAAAGAATCTGGTAGGGAATTATTTTAGTATCCTCAAGGTCATGACAGGGAGATCCATCCTTAATGACAATCATTATGATGACAGCATCAGTTTGCAAAATAACATAAGGGAGTATAATTAAGCTAGATTAAGCTCAATGCATGGTGCGTAATGTTCGCTCGTGTTGCAAAATGCTTCATATATGTTTTAATACATCACAACTTGGGATATGACAGAGTTGTAAGGTGTGTAATATTAAGTACACAAAGTCAAAAAGCATGACAGCGGTGCAATTCTCAGTAAGGCTAAATAATTCTGTAACATTTGCTCTTGTAATAGGATTGACCATTAGTTGTCCAGTACATCTCTTTCTGACCTCCTGTGTCGCCCTTTCTGACCAGTCGCTGGGAACTCACCCTCCTTTATGGCCCGATTAACTGCAGGTGCTGCTTAACAACCAAGGAGATTTCCTATCAAACCTTCCTCTTTGTGCTAAAATCAAGAAAAATAGATTTCTTCACATGTGATCAAGAAGGTTGAATATACTTAAGTTTAAAGATCCTCTGACACGTCCTGACCTGCTCAATGTATTTGGTATGACCTCTAATGAAAAAATACATATTTTTGCAGTTAAGAAATATTCGTTAACTAAACTTTAAAAAATGGCTCATCTAGCTCTGTGAGTGCCTACTGGGGATCAGGAACTTGTGACGTCACTGGAAGACAGGGGTGCATTCCCAACTCACATTTGTGGAATAAATGTGGACTAGTAAAACCAAACCAAAGACTTGCTACCTATATAGAGATTGATCACACCCAATTTGAGCCTATGAGATATTTTCACTTGGTGAGCTCCACCCAGGTGGCACCACTGTCAATGATTCAGGTAGACTCATGAGTGCCAATTCTCCCTAATCTCAGTTTGTTAAAGTCAGTAAGTACTGAGCACCAAGACCATTAAAGTTACATTGAAACATACCCATTTTATTTAAAATGACACATTCTATAGCTTTACAGAATTAAAAGTAAAATAACTGGAAATATAAAGGCTATGTTAATGTAAAATGTGTGCCTTTTTATGACTGTTAATGAAGCATCAAATATGATAAAAGGAATGCCATACTTAAAAAGAAAACTGCATTTAACAAAGGTAACCCCATCTATGGCCCTCCCACTCTTGGCCAATCAGTACTGACCTCACATTTTGTAAGTATTCAACAAAAGCTTTCACACCCTCAGTACACATCCCAGAATAAGCATTAGAATCAAGGCTAAGTGTTTCACAGGTAAATGAGGGTTGGCAACTTCACTACTGCATTAGCAATTAGGTCTCAGGACTTACAGGTGATTTTAGTACCTATAACTTTTGGCCACAAAACTGGCACTTGTGGGCTAGTTTTGGGATACTTGTGGGTCTTGTAAGTCTTGTAAGGAGGACCTATGGAGTATCAAATGTAAGAAAGTAGAATTTGATATCTACTTTCAATAGATTCCCCCAATAAATAACTATAGATTACAAAGTCCACTGTTACATCACTACCCCACACAGATACACATAATCTTCCAAAATTCACAAGTTGGAAAATGGTCAGTTCTTCAAAATTAGTTAACATAATGTTCTTGCACTAAGTTCTCCATAAAGATACTTGTGGGGTTATTGTGGGCTCCACAAATCAGACTTGGAAATGCACCCCAGACCTCTAGAATAGTCATATTTGCTTATTTGTTCCCAGGGGGTTCAAATGGTTATATAATTCGTCAAATGTACCTCACCTTTGGCGAATGCACCTTTATTTAGCATTCCCTTAATAGCCAAGGCATATGATTTTGTACATGTGTTGTTTTACTGTTATACATGGTTCATATATGGAGAAATTCATGTATGTACACGTTTTTTATAGTACACACAATGTGGAGGATGTTATTCTTCCTGTCAGACAGATATCGATGAGTTATTTCATTGTCTTACTTGCTATCAGATGATAACATTTAAATTATATCTTAGAATGGTGTCACATGAACTTTAAGATCAAACTTTCCAAACACCCTCAATCAAAATTCTGATTAAAACGAATTTATGGCACATACTCTTAGTCTTCAATGTATGATTTCTCACCTAATTCACAACCCCTCTCCATTAAAATCATTCATTCACTTTAATTCTGAATGCATCCCTGTTCTTTCTTTGTATACAGGTATTCTAGGTCGACCAACACTGAAAAACTAGTTCCAAAGCTTTCATTCATTAGAACTTATATTGTTGCCATTGTATCTTTCTATAGTACAAAACAGTACAAACTTTATGATAGTATCATAAAGTTTGAGGAGAAAAAAGATATAGAGATGTGCAGCTATGCTATTGTACTTGGCCATTTAATTAAGATATTTTAAGAATATATGAGATTCCAGGCCCTGCCACCATATGTGACAGTTTCTGGGATTTCCAGCCTTATGGAAATGCCTATTCATGGCCCTAGGGCCTTTATATAGCCTAGAAATCATAAAAATCATAAAAAATAAGCTAAATGGCTGCAATAAATGAAATTTTTTATAGTTTTCATTTCTGGTGAAAAATTTTGGATTTTTTGCATTTTGTTGCCATGGTAACCGGAATGTTGATAGAACGAACAGATTCTGAATATCTTAAATAGAAAGGAAATGGTAGTATATTTCCTGAAATCATATTTGGTTTCATTTTTTGGCCTAGATTATATATAAGTTATAGCTTTATAAACACAAAAGACTGGTCAATTTCAGCACATTAACATATCTGACCTTGGTGTCTTCAAATTAACATAACTTTTTTTCTAATAAGAATATTTACCTAATTTTTTCAGTATTAGATTCCCCAAGACACCATCTTTATTTAATATTCCAGGCCATAAAGGCCATATTCCACTATGCGGTGGGTAACCACTAGCGGTGATATTTTTGCCCACCGCAAGAAATTTAATTTTCAGAAACCAACATGTTCGTTTCTGCCACCGCAAGCACTCAAAAGAAAACAATATAAAATAATTATAGAATATAGATATAAAATCATAAAAAAAGTCATAGAAATCATAATAACATCATATAAAAGTAAACAAAAAATTTGAATCATGTAAACCAATATAAAATCATTTTGCAGTGGTACTTGCGGTGGACCCACCGCAAGCACCACCGCAAGTATCACCGCAAGTAATTCCTATATTCCATCATGCGGTGGGTAGTTTTACTAGCGGTGGGGTCAAACCACCGCTTGTTAATTGCCCACCGCGAGCAAATCACCACGTAGTGGAATATGGCCTTAAGACTGCTTTTCGCAGAGGATGTCACATACAGGAAAATGGTGTAAATTAGGCCTGTCAACACAGTCAGATGAAAGGAATTTTCACTTTAACTCTTTGTAAACCTACCCAAGTAACAAAGACTCGTGTTGTGCACATTTGAGGGACAGGGTCCAGGGGTGTCAAACACGTGTTTTAAACACGTGTACAACTCGGGATTCTGTGGACCTCATTTCTGGTGTTCCCCATGAGTTTTAAACACAAGTTTTTGACACAAGTTTTTGCATGTAAAACTCGTGTTTCTTTCTCTCCTGGCTAAAATATGTTGTGGGGATCGAACTGGGGACCTTTCACACACATTTCCAGTACTCTACCACTGAGCTATTGAGGATTTAGTTACTCTTAACGATAAGGCCCCAGGTAACAAGGGCACGTGTTTAGGACGTCTAGAACACGGGATCCAAGAGGTGAAACACGTGTTTTAGACTCGTGTTAGACTCGGGATTCTGTGGACCTCAATTCTGGTGTTTCCAACGTGTTTTTAACACGAGTTTTCGACACGAGTTTTCACATGAAAAACTCGTGTTTCCAATTTTCTATGTAACAAAACATTGGGGATTCGAACCCTGGACACCTCACATACAATGCCAGTGTTCTTCCACTGAGCTATGCAGGATTTCTTGGAATGCCTAAACATTCTATTGCATTTAGATCATATTGAACATTGGTATTTAAGTAAAAATCTTCCACTTATATTTGCTTATATTAAGATATATCTGTATTCAACTTTTTGCTTATATTCTTAACTTATTACGGTGCACACACACAAATCATACCAGTATTGGACGAGTTTACACTATGAAATTCTGGTTAAAACAAATCAATTATCAAAGATTATCTACGTAATAATTCAATCAAAACTCATGGAAAACTCAGGTAAAACCTATATAATAATACAGGTTTTACCCTGAAATTACATGGGTCAAAAACTGGTGTCAGAGGCAGACAGTTTTCCCATGAAATACTCTGAGTTTACCAAGACACTAGTTTTACACAATAATAACACGAGTTAAAACTAATGTAATATACATGTTTTTCATAGAGATTGTCACTACACCAGAATGTAACCAAAATGACATCTAAATGTAAAATACTAATACAGATAAGATAATGTAATGATAGACTTCCCATGATGCACATGAACATACCGTTCATAAGAATAATGTATTATATATGATATTTGATAGAGGTGCATTACTGTGTAAAAACTCTTTGTATAATCCTCCAAAATGCTGGCATTACTCTGAAATTACCACAACACCAGTATGACATGAATTCAACACGTGATAAACTGGTAAATACACGTGTCCTGTTTGCTGGGGCAGTTATATTTATATTTTTCAGAGCATTGATATTTCTTGGAAATGAACATTAGAATACCTAAATGTTTCATTATAATTTCATTTCTTATTTGGGATAATGAACTTGAGGATTGTTATTGGAAATAATTCTATATCACCAGTTTAGCATGAGTTTCACATGAATAAGGTGGACAGAAACTCAGGCTTTTCTCAGGTTTATCAAGTAGATTTACCCATTTTAACTAAATAAAACTTAGGTAGGTCCTGAGTAAAACACATGTTTTTCACTGATTTTATACATGTCTGAAACTCATGTCACAGGTATGGGGTTTTCTCAGTTATACTACTCCTGGACCACAGTTCTATTGTTCACACCGTAGGTTTCTCAGTGTAACCTACACTTTTTGACTACTGAGGAGGTTTATTTGGTAAACCTCTGGATGAGGTTTGCCAGATAACCTCCTGAGGAGGTTATCTGGATAACCTCCTCAGGAGGTTATCTGAGAAATGGCCTGAGAAATATTTTCCTATGTCCACAATTTCGAATTTATGAAAAGTTTCACCTATTGGGCTCAGCCCAGGATCGAACCATAGACCTTCCAATTCATAGTCCCAGAGGCTAACCTCTACCCCACTGAGGCAGCTGGGATTTACAGGCCAAGACCATATCCACTACCTTATTGAGGCAGGTGTTTTACATAGCCTATCTTTTATGTATAAAAGGAAGCCCTTCCTGGAAACAATAAAAAAAAATCAATATATGTTTCTCAATTGTTTTTTTTGTTGCATAGAATACAAAATAAAAATAAAGTTTGAATAACACTTTACATTTATGAGTGAAAAATCATTGATACAATCAGATCTGGTGGAGGTTCGAACTCACAACCTGCTGCATGGAAAGCCAGCACCCTAACCACTCACCTACAGTGACCACTTGCTGTAGCTTCTACTAATGCCGATTCAAATAAGTTGAATGTTTAGTCTGCCTATATATATATATATATATATATATAATATGTATAATGCTTTATATTTATAATCTATGGTCAGGTGATCACAAGAGTAAAAATATATGGATCTCATGTACATATGGGGCGTAGTATAAGCTTGTAAACCACCTTGGAGGTGTAGTTTATGGTATATAACCACCTCGGCTGACGCCTCGGAGGTTATATACCATAAACTACACCTCCGCGGCGGTTTACTATCACATAATTCACAGGCTTTTAAACAAAACCAGATTTGCATATAAATAACACGTGTTAAGACTGGTGTTATTTACATGGTTTACATAGGGATTATCACTACACCAGAATGTCATCAGAATGACATTAGAATTTCAAAATATAAATACACATAAGAAAATGTAAAATGAGACGTTAATAATGCACATAGGCATGTTAATTGCATGATTAGTGTTGCATTCATGAAATTAACATTGGTGTGTAACCATGTGAAAACTCGTAGTAAAACCTACTTAGACACTGATTTTACATGGAGAATAACACAACACCAGTATTACACAAATTTAACACGTTGTAAACTGGTAAATACACGTGTCCTGTTTGCTGGGTAAATACTTGTAATCCTGCAAATATTTGACATAAAACAAAAAATGTAGTCTGGTATATTTGGGGCACCTGCTTTTTGATTGAATATCAAAAAAAAATCTAAAATCTGAAAGAGTCTGATCATATCAGCAAGTTGAAAAACGTGCTATAATTTTTACGATCTTCTTATTTTAAGATCATCAGATTTCTACTGTTTCATTTGGACTTTGAAGCTTTAGTATATCCTGCATATGGATACAACTTACCATGTAATACTTATAATCCTTGAAGTAGTAGTACTGTCTTTTTCTAACCATGATAGCATCCACAGCTTCTAAATTCTTTGGGAACCTTTTAAGATGATGAATATCATTTCCAAATCCATAGTACCAGAGGAATTCGTCTCGGCTCTCCCTGAAGATGTGGTACTCGGAACCTGTCATAAGACCAAGTTTATATCCAAAGTGAAAAGATGACGTTTTTTATTGGCTATTCATTTACATGTTTTCTATTATTATGCCATGGGCAATAATATTGCACCATTATAGAAAGTGCAATGATGAGAGAGAATTGCATCTACTTTTGTATTTTTATTCAAGAACACACATTGACATGCTCTTCTTTTTATACCAACCTGTTAATACATATATGAGGTCCCATCTTCTGCGATCGACTGAGAATACAGCATCAATGGGAGGATTATTTGGCTGCAGATATGGGAATATTGTTTCTATGGCAAAATTGCTGTCATAGACAAAGGTTCCATCTGCATTAGGACTATATGTCCATACTTTATCAGCCTGAATGAATAGAATATTTAGAATACATTTAATGAGATGCATTGACAAGGCATTAAGGTGATGTTCCATATATCTATATGGTCTACTTGCAATGATGGAATTTGTCACATTGTATCACTGCACAAAGGAAATGATATTACCTTAAGGGTAGATTTCACGCTGACTTTTACTTAGCATGTGGCCTCCATATTTTTTTTATATGTGATTAAACTAGGTCTTTAAAAATATTAATGTCTTACAGTAAAGAAGTAGATTTGTCCCTTTCCTTCAAAATACATGGCCCCCTTTATTGGCCCCGTTATTTCTGGTAGTGCATCAGCAACATTACTTGTAGTAAGACGTTCAGCAAAGACTCCTCCGTACATATCAATCTTATCACCTTATGAAAAAGAAACATGTTTTGTATTAGATCTTCATGAAATATCAATGAAACGTGTTATCAAGTTCCTTATATTAAATAATGAGATAAAATTTCCATTTTGGTTGGTCTATGATGGATTATTTTTTTCTTGTTCATGTTTCATTCTGCTAAACTGTGCTTCTTTCATTCTAATGGCTACAAAAAGATGAGGAAAATATCTGAGTTATCTGAAATGTTAGTCTCATACTTTTGTTAAGGTAATTATAATCTTAAGTTAGAAAAAACACAAAAAAACAAAGTGAAATTTCATTTTTGAATATTTCATGTATCATTTGTTAGATTGATTGTTAAATTAGAGATTTGCAGCCTATAGGCCTATATATATTGATCAATGAATTACTTTTATGAAAAATATGTTATTCTATCCTGAGATGTCTCATATCTCTCATGCACACAGAAACACAAGTCAGTATGTGACATCACGCAAAAAAAATACGTTATTTTCAAATTTTCAAATTATGATTATCAAAAAGACATTTGGAAGGCAAATTTTTGCCATAAATGAGTTAATTTCATGGTTTAAAATGATATAGGTTTGAGAGAAAAAAATTAAGACCATTAGATTGTTATTTCTGGATTTCTAAATTTTAATGCCATCTGTTTGTGACATCACACAAAAACAGGTGCACTGAGCAAGGTGCTCCGGGTGCATTCAAGAACCACGTGCACTGTTGAAATTTAGAAAAATATCCATAAAATAAAATGTATTATAGGTATTGATATAAAACTTGGCATGAATACTCCTTGAACAATAAGGATCATGAAAATGTATTGTTTTATATTCACTGGCTCCTCCCTTTAAACCTATTTACCTCTTATTGTGTATGTATAACCTTCTGGTGAGTAGAAACTGGCATCTACTGATGTATTTTGGCATTCTCCAGGTTCTTCTGTTGTTGGCTCCTCAGTTGTTGTGGTTGGCTCCTCAGTTGTTGTGGTTGGCTCCTCAGTTGTTGTGGTTGGCTCCTCAGTTGTTGTGGTTGGCTCCTCAGATGTTGTAGTTGGCTCCTCAGTTGTTGTGGTTGGCTCCTCAGTTGTGGTTGGCTCCTCAGTTGTTGTGGTTGGCTCCTCAGTTGTTGTGGTTGGCTCCTCAGTTGTTGTGGTTGGCTCCTCAGTTGTTGTGGTTGGCTCCTCAGTTGTTGTGGTTGGCTCCTCAGTTGTTGTGGTTGGCTCCTCAGTTGTTGTGGTTGGCTCCTCAGTTGTTGTGGTTGGCTCCTCAGTTGTTGTGGTTGGCTCTTCAGTTGTTGTGGTTGGCTCCTCAGTTGTTGTGGTTGGCTCCTCAGTTGTTGTGGTTGGCTCCTCAGTTGTTGTGGTTGGCTCTTCAGTTGTTGTGGTTGGCTCCTCAGTTGTTGTGGTTGGCTCCTCAGTTGTTGTGGTTGGCTCTTCAGTTGCTGTTCCTCCACAGTTGATTCGACCTACATGGAGCAATGCAAACATTTGTATGTACAGGATATCAATATTGTAAGATAGTATGATTCATTTACCTTTGAACCTAAACACTTGGAGGTATTTGAGGGGACATAATTATACGTTTGTGGTTGAGGGTAGAGGGTACGCAACATGGGTAGGTATATTATCTATACTATACAGTGCTGACCTGGTTGAGTGTTATCCACCAGAGGGAGCTCGGGTGTAATGTGTATGAGTTCCCCCCTCTGATGGTTGGTTTGGGCATCACCTTGGTTTGTTTAGTGAGGGTGTCCTTGGTTACTCAATCTACCTTCAAACTTCAACTAGACAGGTCCTGTACTTACCTGTCCGCAATTGGGGTTACATTTATCTGGTTTTTGCCACTTATTCAGGCAATAAAACTCTTGGGGTCTCAACATACCTCGTAGTAGAGGGTACACAACGTGGGAATACACAGAATTAACCAAGGGAGCATGAAGCAATAATTATTGCCCCGTGTCGAAGCCTATTTTGAGGGTCGAGGGCTTTGCCTGAGACCCTCAAAATAGGCTGAGATGAGGGGCAATAATTATTGCTGAGTGCCCCCGAGGTTAGTTCTTGTTTTATTATATACCAATAATCCAGAGAAATAACCCATTAACCCACAAAAAAACAAGACAGATTCTCTTTATTTACCTCCGATTGTGGGCCACGTCATTGCTGCATGCGTGGAATGCACCTCCTCTGCGGAGAGTTCAAGACTTCCACTGCCACACCGTCTGGCATTTCATGAGGAAACTAGGACAAATATGGCGGTGGAAGCAATGTTTTTGGAGATATTTGACGGTAATTAAATCGATTTCACATTGTTTTTTCACCAAATGAGACAATCTTAGCGTGGTTTGAGGTTTTTTTTTACATAGTTTCCATGTCAGCAAACATCGTTATTGCCCCACAGAGACTTTGAGGGTAATAATTTTTTATTATGCCACAGTGTGGCATAATGCCATCAGTTATTCCACCTTTGCTCGCGGGGCAGTACAATGATAAAGGAATAGGAGCTACGAAGTTGGTATTATAATAAATTGTTGAACATGTTTATAGCTTCAAAATTGCATCAGACATGTTTGGATCAGATTATTAAGGAAGTTATCACCATCTTAAGAATATAGTCATTACGTTTATCTTCATTCTGAATTGGGAGGTATGTTTTATTTTTTTATAGTTTTAATGAATGAATTGTTTTAGATGCCTGAAAGGCATAAACTTGTACGTGCCATAAATGGTATTATAGATAAAATTACATAAAAAATTAATAATGTAGTAAATACCTGTTGTTGAAAAATACATGCTCTGACAACATGAAAATATCTATGACAAAGCTGGATTAAAATCAATATAGAAAACAAGGTTAAAACACCATATAACTCAGACAGATGGACACTTAACATGGTATTGGGAAACTCATACGAAATTTTCTAAAATACAATCTATTTCAACACATCTCGTAGCACCTTATTTGTATACAATCTAAAATCATTACAAATCATATTACGCTTATCAGCAGGCAGTTCATTCCATGTATTCAATTTAGCCTTTTCATTATTCGGCTATTCCCTATTTTTTTTATCTTATGCATACAATTTATAGTAATAAATGCACATCAGATCTTAAAACAAGTGGTGCTAAAGTACAATCTATATATAACTCAATTTTATTGTGTGGTATTCTGTCACCACAAAAGATCCTAAGGCCTCTATCAAACAATTTATGTATTTCATCTAGGTTTTTGGTCAATATACCAGAATCATTGATCAATGATAAAATCATTGTTTTAAAAATCATAAAACTGGCTTGCTTTGTTAAATATTTCCTCATATATGAAAGTAAATATAATTTATATGTTACTAATTTACACATTTCTAAATTATGGTTATTGAAGTTTAAATGTCCGTCCAAAACAAAGACCAAATATCTATATGAGCAGACCTAGGCCTTTTCCAGTCTCTTAGTCCTAGCATTTTTCCATAAGTGATCAGGGTTATTTCCATTTTTTGCATCTTTTAATGCATCATCTTCATCTTTAATCAATTCTATCAATTGTGGGGATAGCCGTGGTTCTACAGTTTGTTTAATCCTAAAATGCTTAAGTAAGCACATAGTATTGAGATGAGTACGGATAACTCAAAGTAATTCCTTCCATTTATCATCCACATCAATACTATAATCAACATTACAGCATCCCGGTGAACAAACAAGTAGAGGCGTGGCTGGGGAAAATTAAGATTTATTATATAAATTTAATTGAAGTATAGATTGTGATTATAATAAAGATGATAATGACCGCCCTTTGCAGAGGGTAATAATATATATATATATATATATATATATCTTTATTTGATAAAAAATATTGTATTAATTAAAAGTATTAAAAATATTATATGATATGAAGGGGGGGTTGGGTGGAAATTTTTGATGTAGGTCATGGAGGAAGGCATATGTGATGGGTGAGGAGTTTGAATGAAGAAGGAGGAAGTTGAGAGGGATTGTTGGTAGGGGTGAGAATAGTATGTATAGAGAGGGTAAGGGTATTTTATAGTAGCAATAGAAGTGGAGGGTGTCCCCAGGCGGCTGCAATGACCTCCCCTGCCCAACACCAGGCTGGCATGAGAATACAATGTAGTAAAATCAGATTGTGAGATATTTTGTTGAAATAGATTCTTATCGTAATTCCTATAATTACATCCAATAAAATCACATTGAACTGACGCAGGTGGCCAGTCCATGTTTATAGGCACTATGGCGTGAGCTTTAGAAGCGCACGTGCTAGCCATGTTTCACTTTGTCAAATAGTGGAAGGGGGGAGGAGTCATAGTGTGACGTACTACTCTAAAAGGGCGTGTTCCGCTCTCAGTCAGTCAGAGTTCGCTGTAACGCTGTGTGAGTGACATCCTGGAAAGGTTGGACCTTTAATCTGCAGTCTTGGTTCTGGATAGAGGCATAGAAATCGTGTAAGAGCGCGGAGCATTGACTGAATGTGTTTGAGGGGATTCCTACCTCGGGACTGATCATGGTCAATCAAGTTCTTGTCACATAACGACTATACACTGGATAATAAACAACAACTTCCTTTCACGCAAGTGTTCACGTCTTACATGATGTTGGAACTATAATTATGTATTGGACGATAGCAGTCAACGAGGCGGAGACTGCATAAGTTTTGATCTTATCACATCTATTTGTTATCGCTGAATATTTTGTTGGTTTGGTAATCAATTGTCTTAGACTGTATGATGAGATCATATATCTCGCAATTTTGTAGTATTATTCTTTCTTCTATCTAATACATCGATATTTAAATCACCCATTGAAATAAATTCGTTATGATCCAATTGAATTTCTATAAAACTTTCCTTGAGTAAGTCAATAACAGTTTGTACATCCCCTTGTCGTGGGCATTGTGATCAAATCATTGTGATAGAATATCCTGATAGTTCATATTTTCAGTTTGAAAGCTCACAAAAATGTTTTTTTGTCCCCCCCATATTTTCGTCTAGATATGAAACATTCTTACATAAAAACGAGCAATTTTGAGAAGAGAAACTTTGGTTTAGAAAGAAATATCAAATTACCTCCATAAAGCTGCTGGACTTGTATTACATCATCTATTCCAAGGTCAGCCTGTGACGGGTTGTAATATGGAAACATGATAGCAGACTCATCATCGGAGTGATAAAGTCCCAGTGAGTGGCCAAACTCATGGAGAGCTGTCCAGTCCAGTTGAATCCCTACAAAATGATTATATACAATATTCTATACAACATTAACAAACATGTGAAGGACATCTTTCTTTTATAAACTGGTGCAAAAGATTATGTTGAAAGGTTATTTCCAGAAGATCTTAAATTTCACTCCATTACTTATAACTCAAAGGAACAGCAAATATGAAAAATAATTGGCATTGTTGTTTCATATATAATGTAGAACACACTTAGGAAAAATGAATTTCAGTTCTTTATCAATCGGAGACCTATAGAATGAAACCTTACATGCAGGTGCTTAAGATACTGAGAATCAGCAATCTGTGGTAAGGAGAATTGCAATGATGCCCTATTAATAAATATCTAGCAAAACAGTCTAAGCCATTTCAGCATAAAATCTTCATAGAGTCAATTGATTGTAATAGAGTAGTAGGAATAGCAAGCATTACACTCCATATCAGGAATATTTGAGTAACAGGTTTAAGCTATGATGAAATTACTTACATTGTCATACTTGCAATGACATGCGTTGTAGTATGTTATTGTTTTTATTTTTAAAACAATTTGTCCCTCAATCCTTCATTTATAACACATTCTGTCAGAGATTCATGAACTTCTGACTGCCACCAGTCATGTACAGTCTTTCTTTCACAAACTGTAAAAATGTTCCAAAATTGATGATGATCTAACCCCTGTGAACATTCCACTACTAGTGAAGTGAATAAGCAAATTATCATAACCAGGGCTCCTATTATACAATATGGAGTTGCCAGGTTTTTTAAAGTGGAAGTGACAACATTTGTAAACTTGTATTATTCAAACTTATTTACCACCATCCAGTATGAGATCATACAAAGTGTAGGATGCACGCATGATGAGAACATGGAATGCAGCCTAAAGATGTCATTTTCATAGTTACCTGGACAACCTTTATCGAATCTGGGACACCAAAACTCATCTAGATCAAAATGAGCATCACCCTCCCAAACCATTACTTCATCTGTGTCAGTTGCAAGAAAAGCATGAGCAAGGATTCCATATGGTCCATCAAAGTAGTTATGGTAGTAACCAGACTGGAAATCGTGATTCAATGCTCCAAATATAATATCAATGTCTGCAGGAGTAATAATGGTTGTACCATGTTGACGAATGAAGCAAACACCAGCCACATCCTGCCATTTCTGAAACACAAGAGTTAATTGAATTCAATTAATTTTGAATTCAAATGAGTGAATGTTGCAATTCAGGCTTTTGGGTATAGTTACCATTTCCTTTTAATAATACTGAAACAAATGGCTTAATCTGCTTATAGGTGGTGTATATTTCTGTTTCCGTTATTATAGAAGTGAAGCATTATTTATTGTTCAATGTCTGTGCAGTTTATAAGTTGACCTCAACAGTTCCTAACTTATTTTAACCTATACTGCTAACCACCTAATTCTACTTCTTAGGTTAATTGTAGGGCAAACTGCCTTGGTCACACAGAGTTGGTTAGACCCTAACACCTTATTTGTGAAAAATAGGGAGACAGATCAGTAGAAGTATAAAATAGGGAAATCACTCCCAGGTAGCCTTCATACTGCTGTCATTTACCTGTTTTCTATAAATGAGTGAACTTAAAGGTATATAAAAAGCTAGGTTATATACCTTCACATCAAAGCCTTGTGCCTCTTTGTCAGAAATAAGAACCTTGTTGAGAGGAAAGCAGTCTGCAATGTCTGTTTGTCTAGGAGTAGAGGCCAGTGAGAATGGCTGCCCCACTCAAATGGTCAAGGGTCTATACTTATTACCAGTGTGTAAAATGTGTGTGGGAGGGGACCCCAGGCAAGCAGCAATGTAACAAGCAGTTTGTAACCTGCCTCATTTTCACAAGACAGTTACAATATTTTGGGTAAAGTTAAGACTTACTAAAAAGGAATGTTATAATAACATTATATCTTAGTGAAGTTGAGACCTTTCTAATAAAGAATGTCATAATAACATTATCACAAGTTGAAAGAATTTTACAAGAATGTCACAATAATGTTACAGTGCAACATTGCAACATTAGGTTCTAAAGATTGTATTGGGTGCCATCACAATATTGTAACAAGAACCAAAGTAGAACTAAACAGAACGTTGCTACAATATTATGATAACATCATGATATAATTATTCTTGCTTGGGACGGGACAGAGGGTAGTTGTGGTTCTTCATGGCAGTTCAGTTCTACAGCCCTAGACCCCTAAACACTCACCAAAGGTGAATACCAAAATGCTCCATTTTGTTCAGTACATGTAATTAAGTTGTTTATATGGTTGAACTGCCTTTAAATGAATGTTAACCAAACCTGATAAAACCCTTAATGCATCTTAAGTACATCATTTATCATGGAATTAGGTTATTGAGACCAGGGATGTAGAAAAATCTACCCATATCTCTGTTCATATTAGCCTTAGAGCTTAAGATAATTATAATCCCCTCGGGTCATCCTTCCTGTGTGTTGGGTCACAATTATTCCAAGTACAAGCTGAGCTATGGGTTTCTGGATATGATAGGGTTGGACACAATGAATCCATTCAAAACGCATAACAAATAGAATCCAGTGAGGTACAAAGGTTTAATATAGAGAAAATGCAAATAGCATAATAAATTACTCGAATAAAATGCCCTCATTTTTGTTCCATTCAAAATAGCTCTAAGCTACTGTTAGGATGATGTAGCTTGAAGGCCCTTTTTTTTTCTGTTCTCCTAACTTTAGAATTTTGTAACATAACCTAATTTCCACAGCAACCAATTCCTTCATCTCAGCAGCATAAGTACGTTTTGACATTCCAACCACTTTTCGGTTACCATGGTGACAATATGCAAAATTATGAAAATATCACACAAAGTTTCAATTTGAACTATAGGCCTAGTTGAGTTTCTTTTTTAAGCCCCAAATTTACAGACTTGGTCATATATTTTACCAACATGCATATACCTACCCCTTTGATGAATAAACATACAGAGAAACTTGGAATAAATCAGATTAGAGTCCGTCCACTAAATAAGTATGTATCATTCTCTAAATTTTAGATCTCCCCGTAGTCTAAAGTATGCACCGAGTTTATACATGGATGTTCATTTGACTTGTTTTTATGGAACATAATAAAGAGTTGGTACCTGTAGGGCTTCAGCCATGATCAGATCAGTTAAAAAATCAGGCAGGAATGGCGTGTAGGATCGGACATCCCACGTTATGGTAGTGTATGGCCACCTGCGAACTGTTAATTCACAAAACGGAAAAGGTTAATGACATGCATTTCCTTACAACTTTACTGTCAAAACATACGTTCTCAGTGTTTCTGATATGCGCACTTTGGCCCGTTGCACAATGGGTTTCCTAGCAACGAAAATAATATTATTAACGAAAATATCATTTTCGTAATAACGATCGTTTTGCAACAATTTTTTTTCATATTAAGAATGCCCCAAGTGCCCCGTCGCATAACAGAAATAAGGAACAATTTTTGGCACATGGTCAAACGCTCCCTGTTGTGCCAAAATTCAGCATCGATTTTCACTCATTTCTAATCATTTTTCTGGGTTGAAAATTTCAGGGATTTTAGATCTAAATGTCTAGTTTCCAGAACTTTTTACAGAATTAAAATCAGTTGAGCAGAACAGCCGCAAATCAACAGCGGCACCCATCACTACAGTTGCGATGGTTTGGTTATGCGACGGGCCACAGAGAAACCTTTTGGTAAGATATCTTAACTTGATCCTCACAACGGAATTCTATTGTGCAACGGGCCACTTGTGATGTCATACAATTCAATTTTGTTCTAAAATAAAATGAAATGAAATAACGGATAAAAAAAAGTCCCATTTTCCAGGAAAGCTTGCACATAAATGCAGGATGGTAATTTTTCATTTAATTGAATTCAGTATGTTATTCACTACTTGCAATATCTATGTTAGCAAAATGGAATGAAAATATTTAGTTTACACACAGTTATGGGACATTAATAAACTTGCATTTTTTGACATTTTTAAGGGGAATCCACCCAATTTATGACGTAGCAAGGGGAGTTCTTGGGGAATCCCATCTTCCCTTAGAAGGGAATCCCCATCCCTGTAGAATTCGTAAAAATTGTTATGCTCTCTAACCAAAAGTATATTTATTTGACCTAATGCAACTCATAATAAATTAAAATATATATCCATCTATAACCATTAATTAATCAGGGAATCCCAAAATAACTTAAGAAGGAATTCCCATGGCTGTGACGTAGCAAGGGGAGTACCAAGCAGCCCAGCAATCAGGGAATTCCCTAAATTAAATTCCTTTCCTGAATAATTCCCTTAGATATTGAAATTTTCGTGTTTTCACTTTAGAAATATTTGTAGAATACATAAGTCAAGTTAATTTCACAAAAAATAACAATTCGTGGAATTATGTGCAAGCTTTCCTTTAAAGAGAGATGCCAGTCGGATTTAAATTTGGTGAGATTGAACATGAGTGATGGGTTTTATTGATTAAGTATGGGGAGTGGAATAACGCTACTGCTTCACTTCATTCTGCTAGTTAGCTGGTATGCTATATAGCCAAGGGTAAGTTTACTTCTTCATGCAGGGTGTTCAAACCTGAATGAAGAGACTCACTTTCCAGAGGTTTAAAGTTTATTAAGTAATTGCAGACAGTAGAAGTTTTTGTTTAGTTTCTTTTTTTCTAATTTCTTTATTGCTTCTCAATTTGACATCGAGATCTTCCACCCATATTAGATCATTTTTTAGATTGATGAATTGTAAAGTAGGATACAAATACTTAACTAATGATAATGTGATGACATGAACACATGAAATGAGTGATACTTTCTAAAGAAAAATACGAATTGGGGGTAATTGTTCAATTGCCTATAATTCACTGCGGACTGTGACGTCACAACGTCTATATATACTTTCCCTCCCCGCCCGGCCGGCACACTTGTCACTGACCGGCCGGACTACACGTTTGTTACTGGCGCCTCTGTACTCTCTGCACCCCTGCACCTCTGTACCTCCGTATCTCCGGACAAAGTTTTTGTTTGGTTTCTTCCTTCTCACGAAGCATGCCGCCCAAAGGATCAAAGAGGTCTACTCGGGCCAGCGCCCAGCCTTGGGAAAGCCAAGCGTCACCTCAGGCCCCTCAACTGTCCCCGAGCGGCCAGGACCAACATGGCGCCGCGTCTCCCGCCAAAAAGAGATCGACGGCAGCAGGTAACGCTAGAGACATACAGGCAATGTGGGGTGAGTTGACGACCATCTCGGGATTACTGGTCGACCTCACCAACAAACTATGCCCATCGGAGCAGCAAACTCCATTACCACAACCGTCCCCACGGGCGGAAGCTGATCCAGGGAACTATACAGTGCGTGGCCGACCACTCGCTCGGCAGCACGACAATCAGCGCCATTTCTCCGCTCCGAGTCCCGACAGACACAATGGCGCAGGTTCTTACCAGGCTCCCCACTCAGCTCAGAAGTCGTCAGCCCCGACCATCTGGGGCAGATCGGGCAGTCAACCGTCAGAGGCAGAACACCGTGGTTTCGCCGCCCGAGATCAGCGTGGCCCCCCGCGGGCCCTCCCCACCTACCAGCGCGGCCAGATGAGCGACGTTGATCCCCTTACGGCCCCCCCAGGTTTCAGGCCGCACCGGGACTTCCCTACGACTCTGCGCGGCCTGGATGAGGACGAGGACCTTCAGACGCGCGTCGCTCATCTGCTCTCTGCCAGTTTAGTCCCCATCACTCAACATACGGGTAAGAAGTCGTTTGCTCACCAATTCATCTCTAGGGGTCCAAAAAGGGCAAAAACTTCTCTAGGGGACCTAACGCTGGCAGAGTACAACACAGGTTTCATCCGGCTTATTAATTTTAGTGAAACTCCAGAGGCTAGCCGGGGATACATGTTCAGGCACCTGGAGTTCTTTAATGAGGATGCTATTAATTACGATTGGGCGGAGGTTCGGGCATGGTCCGAGGAGGTCTGCACTCTTGTGGTGGAAGGCAGGCTGTCCTGGGCCGATGAATATAGGCTCGACCTTCTCCAGATTAAAATGTCGCAGTCGAAGCGCATCACAACAAATACTGTCTCTTCCCCCCGCAACCACCCCAGTGCCATGGCCCATATGGCAGCAGTTGACCGCTACTTAGCCACTGAACTAGACAAGGCGGCAATGCTCGGCCCATTTCAAGACCCCCCCTTCTCCCCATGGACCCACACCAGCCCCCTAATGACAGTACCTAAAAAGGATTCTGACAATAGGCATGTGATAATTGATCTGTCCTACCCGGAAGGAAACAGCGTGAATGACGGGGTCGTGCGTAACTTCTTCCAGGGCAGAGACTTGGCCTATACCCTCCCGTCCGTTCACGACCTCACTCTAAGGGTGGTCGACCAAGGCCCTTCCTCCTATCTCTGGAAGGCCGATCTGGAACGAGCGTACAGACAACTGCGCTCTGACCCCCTTGACTACCCTCTGATGGGGGTCAAGCACAGGAATGTCATCTATGTGGACATCTGCCCATCCTTTGGATGTCGGGGCTCCAGTGCAGCCCAGCAAAGAGTCTCCAGGGCGGTCTGCTTTCTTATGAAGGAGGCCGGCTTCCACACCCTGGCCTACGTGGATGATTTTGCGGGTGCAGAACGCGATTTCGCTACCGCGGTCCGGGCGTTCGCCGAATTTGAAAAGATCTGTGATAGTCTCGGCCTGAAGCTGGCCCCCGACAAATGTGCTTTCCCCACGACATCCCTGGAATGGCTGGGCTTCGACATAAACACCGTCGACATGTCCGTTAAAATCCCCCCACAGAAAATGGCCGAGATAGCGGATCTCTCCCGCTCCTGGCTGTTCAGGAAAAAGGCAACAAAAAGAGATCTCCAAGTCCTCGCCGGGAAGTTGATGCACATTACCCAGTGCGTCCTTCCGGCGAGAAAATTCATGTGCCGCATCCTGGCCGCTCTCAGGATTGCCCCATCATCAGGAACCATGCAGGTGGACTGTGAACTTCGCCGGGATGTCAAGTGGTTTGTCGACTTTGCAAATCATTGCAATGGCAGACGCCTCCTCCAACAGCACCTCCCCCCTTTCTGGATCGAGTGTGATGCCTGTATGGAGGGAGGGGGCGGTTTCTCAGCCGACAACTACTACAGCTTCCGCTTCACCGCGGGGGACAGCCAGGCTAGACACATCTCTCAACTTGAAGCCATCAACATAGTGGTGGCGGCGAAGACCCTTACCCCCCACAGCCTCACCAACCACGAACTGGTGATCACTACGGACAACATCGCTGCCGCCCAGGTGCTTATGACCGGGCGCACCAGGGACTATGTGCTAGCAGCCTGTGCCAGGGAGCTTTGGCTCTTTGCCGCCCTCCGGGAGCTCCAGATTACTGTACGCCACGCCCCCGGCGATACCCTGGTGCTCGCCGACGCCCTCAGCCGCCGCCACAAGGCGCAGTCCTTTGAGGACATTGTCCGAGACCTTGTCCACCAAAGATCCCTCACGTGTGTCCCCCCTGTAAAACTTGAGAATGTTTTCACTGCGTATATGTAATGCTGTTTACACTCTTATCCATCTCTTACAGCCCACTCCCATTATAGACTGGCTGATCAAGCCTCTACGACACTCCAGGCTGCCTTCTCCAAAGGGACCACTCACAACCATTATGTACAAGCCAAATCCTATTTGGCTTTTATGCTAAAATCCGGACAAGACCCCTGTGTCCCGACTCTCCCATTTTAACTCCTATACTTACAACTTTTGGCCAACTCACATAAAAACATTGCATCGGTCAAAAACTATCTTTCAGGGGCTAAGACCTACGTCACCATGCGCTGCGGTGACATTTCGGCCTTCGCCTCACCTGTCCTCTCTAATTTTCTTAGAGGGCTGGCCAGACTCTCAACGCATATCCCTACGCCGGCCCCAGAACTCTCCCCGCAAGAGGTCAAGTCCCTCTGTGATTACCTGTGGAGACTTGGCCCAGACGGCAGGATTGCCCGGGCCGCTCTTCTCTTCGGGGTATCTACGTTTCTTAGACAATCAAACTTCTTATACGCGCCCACGACAGCTCATCACCTGGTCCGCAGAGGGCAGGTGACTCAAGGGGGCCCTGGGCTGTTAGTTACGGTCCGCACAACCAAAACACTTACTCTGGCACGAGGAGGTTACGTAATCCCCGTGGCCCGCGTGCCCGCCTCCAAGTATTGCCCGGTGACCGCCTACTTAGCGGCGACCGCTGCCACTCCGGCCACTCCAGCTGCCCCTTTGTTTCTGATGACAACTGCCGCCCCCCTTACTGCTCCGGCCCTTATTTACCTGGTAAGGGCCGGCCTTCGGTCACTGGGTCACCCACTGGCCTCAGCTGTGACTGTCCACTCCCTTAGACGCTCGGGGGCAAGGTGGGCGGCGGCCGGGGGGGCCTCCCGTGCGGAAGTCATGGATCACGGTCTCTGGCGCGGGACCGGAGTTGACTCTTATGTACCCAAACGGGTCTTTACACAAGTTCCCTCTACAATTCTTAAATGTCTTGGCCCTTAGTTTCGGCCACTTGTGTTATAATGTTGTCTGTCATGTCATGTCTGTTTTGTGTGATAAAGGTTTTGTTTTACCTCCACTCACTTGTCCGCCTCTTCTGTGAATTGGGGGTAATTGTTCAATTGCCTATAATTCACTGCGGACTGTGACGTCACAACGTCTATATATACTTTCCCTCCCCGCCCGGCCGGCACACTTGTCACTGACCGGCCGGACTACACGTTTGTTACCTCACCCACCCACCCTTTCTTTACATTTATCTCAATGTTATAATCCCAACTTAATAGGGCCCTTAGTTTCGGCCACTTGTGTTATAATGTTGTCTGTCATGTCATGTCTGTTTTGTGTGATAAAAGTTTTGTTTTACCTCCACTCACTTGTCCGCCTCTTCTGTGAATTATACTGAACATATATACACGCATAATAATTAATGAATTATTAACATACAGAAAATATATTTGACATAATACCAAATCAAAAGTGGAAGTCTAAGTCTTCAGGGTGATCCTTTACGACTTAGCTACTTGGATTTTAAGTTGAAGAAAAAAAATTTATATGTATAAGCTGTATATCACTAGGCAAACTTTATATATTTAAGATGTTTATCATCAGGCAAAATATTCCAGACTTCTAAGCCTCTATTGTGGACTTTTCAAAACCTCTTCCTTATGAAGTATAGGTATTTCTCACACAATAGCCCAGCTTTCTAGGTTATCCTCATACCAATGAATCCCAACAGTAACCCCAATCACATTGGTAAACAAGATCTTATGCAGCTTTAGGTCTTAGCTTCTAAGTATCCCCGCTTCATGGTATACTGCATGCAGTCATTCTCAATACAACCTAACATGTACGCTTGGTCACATTTAAATACCATCAGCACAGACCTTTCCACCAATCTCCTGTATAGTCCTATCCCTTTGATTTCAGTTCTTGCTCTCTGACCCTATGCTATTATATATTGATTCTAATGACAATCTCAGCTCCCCTCTGATACCATTATGGCCTTCCATTAAGTATGTACGCACCAAAGGGGGAGGAGGGGTCTGAGATTTTTTTTAATGTGCGTACACTTTAGTACATATCCTATGTGTATTTTGGCCCAATCTGAGATTTTTGAAAATGTGCGTATGTACTAAATGGAAGGCCCCAATTACCTTACTTCATTATAGCGTTTCAATTCATCATTTGTTTTAATATTATTTTATCACAGTGCTGACAACATTCAGTAACCATCCTTTCACCTGTTATATAAGATAAATACATCTTATCACTTAGTCACAAGCAATGCTTATTTAAAATAATACACTCGACATTTATTCAATCTACAAGATGCGCTCTCTATGATCTTCATGCCTGAGGCCTCTGCCTCAGTGCAAAATGTTTATTCTATACTTTTGAATGTTAACTTATATGTGAACAACTTTGAACATAACTTGGATAGCTTCTTTTCCTATAATGTTTTTTAAAAAATATATCAAGGGTGCTTTGTGCATCCAAAACCAGAGGTCTGTGTGTGAAGTCAAACATAGAAACCGTAAAATGTTTCTTTTTAAGGATAGACACCAGTGCTTGAGGTGTATATGGTGCGACTCTCTTTGATCAAAATTACAAGATTTGTTTAAAACAATATTACTTAATAGAAAACATCATTAAAAGCCCGATAAAAAACCATATCTATTGTTGTAACTTATATAATGATAGGTAGAATATAGGCTATACAGTATAGGTGTTGAACTTGAAAATCACAATTTTAAAATTTTTTGAACGTTGATATCTCACTTATTATCTAACCCAGAGCCTTGGAATTTTTAGCAGATCTTTTTGTCACATAACAGGAGGGAAGCGTCTCAGAATTTTGATATAGGTCCTGGTTTTCGTTTTATGAAATCAAGAAAATGATGTTTCAGAAAAATTACAAAAAGTTTCCTGTTTTTTCACATTTTTCGCAGTAGAATCAAAACTAAGACCTAAATGAGAAATCTGAGACAGACTTCCCTGCACAAGAATGGTATAAAGGTGTGTCTAAAATCTTATTCATACCAGTAGAATATTAAGCAAGATATCAATGTTCAAAAAATCAAAGTGAAAAAAAATCAAATAAATCTTAATTTTTAATTTCCTTTTGAAAACATAACTTATATAAATAGATAGAGAAAAATGTAAGCTTTTAAAATTATAATCATAATTAATGATGTATAGTATGTTAGGATGAGAGCACTTCTAAGGAATCCATGGAGAGTTTCCTAAAAAGGCCGGCAACCACTGGTGTCTATCCTTTATTCCCTTATCAATAAGAGGGCTTGATGTTGCACAATTTCCCTGAAAATCATTAAACTGTTTGAGTGCAAACACCTGATTTGAAAAACATAATTCTGTTATTGTTACACCCACCACAAAATACAATGCACAATAATTCTGTTATTATTCTGTAAATGTCAGCCAAACTAAAAACAGACTTATTACATGCTTTCAGGGACACTATACCAACATCAAAAATCAAAATGATACAACGGTCTCCAGACATTTTAATAAATGCCCAACCCCGAACCCAAGCTTCTTAGAAAGTTTAGAGATCAGCGATTTAAGCTTTATCAAATCGGTATCAGACTTTTCGAGGGCACAGACAGAACGGAATATGGAAGAATGTAGATGGATAAATCAACTAATTTGGACAGTTCTGAAGGGGTTAAACCTTATGGATTAATAGTTTAGTATGGCAAGTGGCTCCGTACACACATTCTATAATTCCGTTATTGTGTTTTAGATTTTACCATTTTGTATATTTGACATCACACACAGGTAAATGCACTGTGCAAGCTGCACCAGGTTCAGACTAGACGACTGACAATCATTCAGAAAAGAGTTAACAAAATTAGAACTATTCTACATAGGTGTCTGAAAATTGGTATTGGGATTAGGCCTACTGGGATGAAAATTGTCATGACACTATCACAGTCCACATTCACTGGTCTTTCCCTTTAACAAATATTCCTTCTTAATTCCTCCAGTAGTTCCCTAGACAATATACTTATATATGATCAAATAATAAAATCTTTTCCAACGTAAAACTCTTTTGTAATCTAATACACATACATACGTTCTTAATGCATTGTACTTGATATAAAAAAAAGCTTTACAATAATGTATTTAGTAAGAAATGTAATGTTCAACAGCGATGGTCATAATTATTCGTTTCCATTAGAGGCACGTTAGCACATGTAAGTGAAGGTTTGATATGAGTCAAAGCATACTGATGCATACAGTACCAAGTAAATTGCTATGCTATAGAATCAAAAGATACATGGTTTGTAGTACATCATGACCAACTGAACTATCAAGGTATTTCTAAGGTATGAACTTATGATCAGAAGAACAATTAAAACCATAATTTGTTTCTATATTTTTTAACTAAATTTCATACCGGGTACTTCTGGGAATATTTTCTGTTTTGTTTCAATGTAATGGTATGCCTTTTGAATTGGATTGTTTCACAGGAATTGTGTATACAAGGCATGGGTTACCAGACACTGTTTTGGTACATGTATGAGAGGAATGCTTGGGAAGTGGAATGCTTTAGGATTGTTATGACTAATGTTTTAAACCTAATGGCCCCTGTATCATCACATAATACTGAAGTCATTAAGCTTAGATTTGTTCTACAAATAAGAAATGCTCTATAATGGTAAAATTATATTCTATAATGTCTTTATTATACAGCTAGTGGTTATAAATGGATCTAATTAGAATATGCGGATTGCATGAAGTTAAAATTGTGTTCAGGTTAGATTTAAACTTGTGTTATTATTAGTTTAAGCGTATAAAATGTCACCCAATGTATTCAGACGAGGGGTCTTCCATTTATTACGCACGCATCAATAGGGGAAAGGGGTTGGATTTTTTTCGTAATGTGTGTATGTTCTAGTACATGTACATATCAAATACGAACTTTAGCCCAAGGGGGGTTGGGGGGTTTGAGATTTTTTAAAACGTGCCTACGTACTTAATGGAAGGCCCCTTATGTACACATTCATTTTTTATTGTCAATTACATAAATACACAGAGGTGACGACATAAATAGGACAGTGTCTCCCCACACAGAAAGGATGCTCCGAGGGGGATATATCTTAAGCTCTACAGGTAATATTAAGGGAGATATGGGTAGATTTGTGAAAATTAGGGATGAAAATGTCTTAAACCAACTTTTTGTGTAGAATTCAGTTATCCTACTCTAAACATTCCATTTTGTTTGAAAAACATTCTATTTGGAATGTTAATAGAATGTTTTTTCCCCAAATATTACCAAACATAAGATTTTTGGTTACCATGGAAACAACTAAATTTTGCCATTTTTGTCAAAAATTGTAACCCATTTGGCAGAACATGACTTGGTTGTATTACCAGTCCAAACTGAAAGAGATTATCTTTTGTAGAACAAAAGTTATAAGCTTAATAGCTTTTATGACTTTTTGTTAATTTATGGAGAAAATTTTATTTCATTACTAAATATTTAGATAAATATTCAATATCCAGGCTTTTTGCCATTTTCAGGAATACTGACCGTCCTGTGTTCAACAGCCCATAAATTCATTGAAAATTATCTAATTTTGATGTGCCTGGTATCATTTGAAAGCTTAAATCACCCTCTTTAATGCCTATTTCCCACCTGGAGCATCCTTTCTGTGTGGGGAGTGGTATTAAATACATGTCTGAATAAACTCTGAGATGTTACACCCGAATCTACCAAGGGTCCTTGATCTCTGTTAATCTAACTTGAAAATATATCATTGTGTTAGATTGAGTGATTAATTGGGATCACCAGAGGTACGGGACAATAAGGAGAAATGCAGAGATATCATGTATTGGGAGTTAATACCACATAAAGCCGGTGTGACACGTTGTATAAAGGGTCTTTTGAATAACATTGCATGCAGTTATTGTTTTCATATTGGCCTATATAGTATAAAGGTATTTTTCCTTAATTATGGCACTTTATTTATCAAGTTTTTATTATGATAAAACAGTTAAATGAATGATTTTGATAAGGTAACAATATTAATTATCTGATCTATTGTCATTCCCATACTGGACATGTTTTAAAGACACCGCTGAAGTGTGTGAAATACAATAGTTTGTTTAACATTAGACCCCAATCCGGCCATAGCTGCCCATGAGTGTGTTCCCCAATACGGCCGTAGACTCCCGGAAAAATGGCCGTTTTTCCTTAATTTTTCCATATTTTTCCAAGTAGTACACTTATTTTACTATTCAACATGTAAATACGGCTGATATATCGTTTTACAGCCTATCAAATTTCCTATCAAATTCAAAAAAACAATATTTCTATTCCGATTAGGGTTGGTCCTAATTAGGGTTGGTCCTAATTTGAACATACTCAATGACAAGGAATTAGGGAAATCCGGAAGGAAATCCATTGAAATCCTGGGGAAATCCAGCAATTAATAAACGCAGTCTGTGGGGTCTAAAGGGAATAAGGAATAGCCTGGATTATCTGTGCTCCTGAGCTCTAGTACTGGACTTGCTCAGTGGGTACCCTTGAAACAAAGACACGTTGACGCGTGTTTTTCTTGGTCAAAAAGAGGTGGTATTCACGAGATTTTTAGTAATACAAATTCAAAGGTTTTTAAAATTAATGACTTTTTTCTGCAACATTTCAAATTCAAGGTATGAAACTCCCTTTAAACCTTTGTAAAATATTAGTTATACACGACCCAAACCTTGTGGTCTAGATACAGAAGTTTCTCCATGAGTTAACTTGGGATTTCCTCATTGAACTAGTTTACAACCTAAAGTTTGTGTGAAAGTGAAAAAAAAACACGATTGCCGCTTGCAGGGTATACTTATAAACTGAGGTGCCAGCTGGTAAGATTTTTCTTATGAGGCTCTAAAACAGAAGATTCGTCTAGGGATTTTGAAAAGTGCGGATGTCTTTAAATTATTAAGGCTAAACGTAAGCAAAAAATGTTCATGAATATTAGTATTTTGCAAAGATTATCGAAGAAAGTGGATGCAATTTGCATGCTGAAACGGGAGCTCTGTTACCATAGTGTAGGTTTGCCTAAGTATATATGACAATTCTTTACATTATCTTATATGTTTTTCACTTGTGAAATAAACTTTCGTATTCACGTTTCAGGGTATTTTAATATGGTGGCCTTATTTGCTAGCAATGTCCAGCAATTCAATGTAAATTTTGCTTTAATGATAGACAGCACCTCTCAGGGGCCATTTCGGGAGACCCTCTTTAAGTTGGTCTATTTATTTTAATATTTGAAGCATGATTAGCGTCGTGTACCATTAGATACCCGTTTTATAACCCTATCTAACCATATAATTCATATCACAATGTATATATATATGCCTGTATGGACAAGCCGGGAATGCAACAAACGCATTTTTAACTTTTATTTTTTGAACATAGATATCTCATTTAATATTTCGTGAAAATACATGAAATTTTCGTAGGCTGTAGATAACATTAATAAGGAGGGAAAATTCTCTCAGAATTTGTATTTAGGTCCTAGTTTTTGTTTTATGAAATCAAGAAAATTAATTGGAAAAAAATCATTAAAAGTTTCCCGTTTTTTGACATATAATAAAAACTAAACCCAAAATAAAAAATCTGAGACACACTTTCCTCCATACTAATGCTACAAACAAGCCCCCAAAAATTCATAAAAATCAATTGAGTGGTAGCTGAGATATTCATGTTAAAAAAAATAAAAGCTGAAAAATCTATTTTTCTTCTCTGATTTCTCCAATATTGGAGTAGAACAATTAACTTTATATCAAAAGATAGAGAAAAATCTGTCCTATCATTTGATATAAACTAAATTACTGTGCTCTTAATAGAGAGAGCGCAATAGGGATTACTGCAAAATTAATGGCCCACTGAGAGGTGTTGTCTATCATCACACCTCATCAGTTATGATCAGTTGTTATAGGCCTATAACTATCTTAAAACTTTAAATCTAAACCTGTACTTATTAATGTACTTACCCTCATTAAATTGTCTTTTAAAACGAGTCAGATTATAAGTCCTGCTGAAACTACGAGTAGTTTGAACATCTTCTCTGCCACATCTTGGGGTGGCCATTTGACATCTTGTTTTCCTGTCAAGTCGACCTGTGGGCCGTAGTTTGAACTTTCTCTGAAACGCCCTCAGGCTTCTAGTGAAAGATTTCCCACTTCGAAAGTTTCTGATTGCTGCACGCCTATTAGGATTTGGTGGTCCATTGTAACCATATCGTCCCAGTTGGGCCTAGGAAGTTGCAAAAATGTATAAGAAAGTTTATCTGTAGTTGATTTTTTTGTGGTAATTATTTCAAATGAAATTATATAAAAGCATTACATTTAAAGATCTTTTATTCATGCATAACCCATTACACTATACTGACTTTAAAAGCGATCAGTAGGGAAACAACAATTGTTAATCAAATAAAGCTTATTACAAAAGGCACAAACTGTTGACAAAATATCTTCTATTTATTTTACTACTGTTGGGGTGCATTCATTGTTTCATAAAAGATGCCTCATGTCAAATGCTAAACTCATAAATGTGTTCAAAATAACAAAGCTGTATATTATTATTAACAGATTGGGGAACCATTCACAAATTCATACTCAAGAAGTATTGTTGATAACCTTGGAGATCCAACTCCAACAGCTAACTTTAAGTACATGCACGTCCCATTTGTTCGGCTGTATTTGGTTGAGCAGTTTTCAAGTTATTATCAAACATGGAAAATACATTCAAGATGTATTTGTGTTAGAATTCCTACTGTAGAAATGTCTATAGCTAAATGAGGAATACCAGCAAACATTCCTGTGTTTCTGACGGTTTTGAGTCATCTTTGATTGTTTAAGGGAACCTAATATTATGCCTGTTGCTTGGCATCCTGATAGATGACAGCCAATGAAGAGAAGAATGACTTTTCTGGGCCACTGGGTATCAACCATAGGCCATTGGTGTGCCTCACAATGAACCAGTGGCAAAGAAAGTTCCCAGCATTGTACACTAATTGAACCTATTGCTGGTACCAAAAGGCCTGAAAAGGGAGGTCTCCTAATTCAATCAATCACTTTTTAGGGTAGAATGTGTGGGAGTAGTTAGAATTGTATTTACCAAAGGCCTTTTTAGATATACATTTCCTTTATTACAGAAGGCATTTTGTGGTTCTCAGGCATGTATATTTAGAAGTTAAGTGACTGGTAGTTATAGATATAGTGAATGAAAAGGCTGGTTGCTTAGGAACCCTTTGTTCCTATATGGAATATAGACCTCCCTTTCATCTTGTGATATTTTATGCAAACATGATAACCTTTTTGGGGTCATTCATTACAGTTTAAGCTGTTTCAAAATGTTCGAAATACTGGTTGCTAGGCAACAGCCATCTTGCTTCATGAAAAGATGTAGTAGGACTAATTAAAAGACTAAGTAAGACTAATTAGAAAATAATATACCTTGGCTTCATTTTCGTCCACACCCAAGCACTTGTCGCTGGCTGATCTGGGAGCTGGAGGTGCTGATCTAACCAGAGTAACCATAACAAAAACTTCAATGACGAAAATAAGCCTCATTATGGTAATCATATCACAATCCCTCCATGCGCTGTTGCTAATCTCATTATGACAGGATTTCCTGCTGCCAGTGCCTTATGTATGTGTAAAGACCAACACTTTTTGAGGAGGTTACTAGGTTACACTTCACACATGACAATAACTTTGGTAGGGACAGATAGACACCAGTGATGAAGAGCTGAATGGTGTGAATCCCCATAACCCTTTGGACTCCATAGATTACACCAATGAAATGCCGGATTTCCCCAGAATTTCTATGGATTTCCCTCAGGAATTCCCCATTTTCCTACTAGTCTATTAAGTTCAAAGTATTGCCGCCCCCTACCAATTAAAGTTATAAAATTGTGGTCTGTAGCGTTGAATTGGAAATTCTATCAGCTTTTAAACTATATATTCGATACCTGTGTATGTTAAATACATGTCATGGCCGGATTAGGGTCTAAAGGGTTAATTAAGGCTTGATTAAATTTATAGATAGGTAGATAGATTGATAGATTGACAGATAGACCAAATCTGATGCATTTATGTCAGAAACTTAAAAAAAAACCTTTTTGCTTTTATTCTATTGAACAAGATTAATTCATTCAATACCAGCCTTATTTACAGAAAACTAGAACCATATTCACAATTCTGAGATAGTAACTAAGTTATTGATGTTCAAAAACTAAAACTTGTAAAACACCATTTAATTTTATAAAATCTATTAAATTCAAATTTCATTTACTTTTATCTAAATAAATGGACTGAGACTGATGTTAGCTTTTAAATAATATAGTCTGTTAGAGTCAGAGTGTTAGATTAGTGTTAGGTCAGCCATATGTGCATTTCTAAAACACATTTTAAGTATAGCGAGGTATTTAATGAAAAGTATTTTTTCCTGTATCATCACCTATTTTAGCGAGGATGGGACAGACTGGCACCTGAAGAAGCAATAACATAAACTAGTATGACACCTAAATGTTTGATATCACCAGATCTATATTGCACTTTAAGGTTAGACTACGGTGATGAGAGGCCGATTTTCTAAAATTGTGATATCTCCGAGAGTTTTGATCAGATCTACATACATGTGTAGTGTGTCAAGAGAAATTTTCTTTATATTATGTTAGGGAGACATTACCAGTAGATTTGAATTCGAGAACACATTATTTTAAAACCAAGATTTAACTTAACATCATATCAAAAGCTTTGACAATTAGGCTAAGTGTTGATAACATACATTTGTATTGATTTTATGTCAAAAACGGGAAACTTTGTGTCCTTTTTTTGGTTCCTCTCTTTAAATCACAAGTGCAATTATTGGGGGCCATCAGAGTATACAAAGACCATTGAACACAATGCAATATATATGATTGCATTTTTATGATTACAATTTCAAAATATCACAGAAAAAGGGATTTTACAAGGAAAATTATCAAAGACACAGTTCCTAGGAGATAAAAACATCACATGACTTTATCCTATTTTTTGGTTATATGAATGGGTACAAATCGTAATATGAAATTGCAACTAACAGAATTTAGGGGGCTTTTCACACTGTACAAATCTTGGTAGTATCAAAAAATACGATCGTAACTAAGTACTTACGATGGTTGCATTTCTGACCAAGTCTTTTTTTAACTCATAAGATAATTGTGTGCTGTTTGAGGTGTTTAAAACCGTTTCACACCATGTCTTTTTTACACAAATATCAGGGAAAAAAGTCCACTTCTGATCTTAAGTGCAATATTTTTTACAATAATTCAAAATAGCCAATATTATGTATGAATGAATTGAAAAATAGAAATTCTGATTGTGTGGGAACAACGAAATATTTTGTGAGGCGAGACCTAAACAAAATAATTATTTTAATGGTTCCGCTGACGTCACCGCGACGTAACCATGGCTCCGCCCACTTGTTGTCACGTCACTATAAATATTGGGACGCGTAACCGGCCACTCATTCTCGTTCCAACCACCATCCAAGCAACATTTTAAGCTTCAGAGTCGATGTAAATAGGAAGGATTAATAAATATTAATGGTATATTTATGTCCAAATCAATCTAGCTTGTTCTCGTTGTTATCTAATGTTAGTTAACATATTCCGTTTACATATCGATACTCTAACAACCAAGGTACATGTTATAAATATTTGAATATCATAGAAATAGTATTATTAGGTTATTTTGTTCCTTTTTATCTGCATCCATTCTAATATTGCTCTACAAAAAGTGTCTTTCGATTCTTTGGGTTTTATTGTGGTTGATTGGCTGGCCGCACCTCTATACATTTCATCAAACAGGTAGACGTCCGAGTATTATGACACGTGGCTCTAGACCGCAAATCAATGAAAGTAACTTTAACTCTTATTCCTGTATATCCAGACTGCATGGGCGGATCCTATGGTGGGGGGTGGGCATGCACCCCTCCCTCTTTTTTTTCTTTTTTTCTATTCTTTTTTTTTTTTTGGGGGGGGGGAATTATGCGTTTTTAAATGTAAAATTCAGCCATAAAGTAATTAAGGAAAATCTTTTCCAATAGCACTCCCTTTTTTTTAAATCCTGGATCTGCTAATGGACTGTCCTGATACGTCGAGCTAATTGATATTCCCTGCCTCTTTATTGTTGTGTCTGACTGCCCAAGGCCAGCCCTGGATGCCTGTTACCTGGCAGAGTAGGCCTACCTCTATTAAGAGAGGTCGCACATCCCAGGACAGGTTACATAACTCTGCCCCGGCCCTTTCCTCCTACTAATCACAGCCCCACGGACAACCCCGAATTTCTGTGTTATCCCAGTGCCCTGTCGCATAACGGAAGGAGCGATGTCGTTCTTTAAAACAGCAGAGGTTTTGCAAAGTCTCCCTGTTATACGTGAAATTCACCATCAATTTTCACCCATTTCTAATAATTTTCCCAGGCTGGAAATTTCAGGGATTTTAGATCTGAATATCTAGTTTTCAGAACTGTTTACAGAATTAAAATTGGTTCTGTAGAACAGCCGCAAATCAACAGGGGGACCCATTGCAACAGGGACATCCCTGGCAACAGCGAGCAGGTGCCAACCATCACTGTTGCCAAACCCGTTATGCGACAGGGCACAGGCCTGTTTAGAATTACTTTGAAATTCGTTATTTTTGGCTAACTTGTATGCTTATGTTAATTCTAATGTTATTAATGTAAGTAAAATGTGTAACTTTTTAGAGACTATTACAAAGCTCTTTTGTAATTTACATAAACATTTGGTATCACACTGTATCAGCATACTTTTTTCTTGATACATACAACTGATCATGACATCAAGAACTTGAAATGACAATAAATTTTTTTTTAAAAATACACATTGAAATGAAAACACACCCTGGGGTATCCCAGCACATACTAGGCCTATACATAGTAAAAATAACCTGTCCACGGTCTCGAACCACCCTTCACACAGAAGGGCCAATTACTAGTTAGCCTAGCGCCGCTTGGCCCGGTCAGCGACACAGGCCAAGTATTGGGTGCCAGCCGGAACTACTTGAAAATGTGGTGGTTTGGCTCAATCCTTGGGCAAAGATTTTGTTTTCCAGTAAGCGAATTATTCTTAACTAATTTAGTCACAAATAAGTTACTCTAGGGAATCAGTGTGTTTTTGTTACATAACTATTGCATTTAAAAGTGGCTACAGTGCCGTAAGTTTTGGACTATTTTCTCTGGCATCATCACATCATGGCCCCTCTGGTTACAGGGTTGAGTTTTCTGGCGAAATGGATTTCTGAACTTTGAGTTGTAATAACACTGAATCTAGATGACATAAAATTCTAATTACTGTTGAAATTACCCTGAATGAATCCATCCCGGTGAACAGAGAAAGGAGGCGGGTGTTGGAACCACTTAAGTTTATTATATAAAAGATAACACACAGTTGAATAATATTATTTGTATAAATAAGATATGGTAAAATACTGTGTGAATAAAGTGGATAAAATGTATATATAATTTAAAAGGTAGAGATGATGGGGTGGGTGGTGGAACGTGTTAACAGGGAGAGAGGCCGCGCAGAAGTGATTAGCGCGGGAGTAGAAGAGGTGGCAGCTCATGTGATGTGAGGTGCCTGTAGGGGTTGTAGTAGAGGCTCACAACGGGGGGATCCATTCACCACAATTACTGGTGAAATTACCCTGAATGAATCCATCCCGGTGAACAGAGAAAGGAGGCGGGTGTTGGAACCACTTAAGTTTATTATATAAAAGATAACACACAGTTGAATAATATTATTTGTATAAATAAGATATGGTAAAATACTGTGTGAATAAAGTGGCCAAACCCAAACAAGGAAGTATTAGTAAGGAACCATGGTTTTGGTAAGAGTACGGTTGATAAGTTTGTAAGAACGGGCCTGAATATATGCCTTATAGGTGTCCGTAGACCAACCGCCGAAGCGTTGTATGTCCAATTCCTTGTGGCCTTTAGTGAAGGCAACCGTCGCAGCCGTGCGACGCAAGGAGTGAAGTGTATAACCACAACCTTGCAGGCCCCGTTGAGTGAGGGCCCACTTGAATGCCTTAGTGACGTAAGGTATTGTGATTGGCAGTCCTGAGTCTCTGAAGACAAAAGCCGGGCGATGGATAGTTGATGGCGGTGAAGTAGCCACCATCGCCTGGTAAAGGCGAACCGGACAGTTAGGGCCGGCCGATGCCCCGAAAGTCAAGGTCCTGCGCTGGTTGTGCAGCTTAAGGTTCTTAGCTGCTTTAAGTGTCATGTGTAGGGTGACGTCAGAGACGTACAAGTCCGCAGCAGCCAGTTGCTGCGATGGGTCAAATTTGGTTGTGTTGTAGCCGAGCAGCTCACTCTAGCGCAATCTGCCCAGGTATAGGAGCAGGAGTATGAGTCATATTATCTGTCCTTCCGGGTACGACGCCACTGCCGCGAGGATGTCCCTTAAGTGAGGGGTTGGTAACGGCGGGCGCTGAAGTGGGACATGGGACTTTGTCCTTGCTACGGCCTGTAGTGCCAGCTGGACCCTATGGTGATACCACTGTCCGTCCGGGTAGGCACAGTCTTTAAAATGTTTGCGGACTGCTGCTATGTAGTTGGCGATAGATGTAGGGGACGACAGCTTAGTCGCCAGGTATTCAATAAATATACAAATGTCTGAGGGTGATGGGGCCCTTATGTTGACCAGGTACTTGTTCGCGTAATCCACGTAGGCCCGCAGTGCCGTCTGGTGATTCTTCATCATGCCCTCCGCCCTGGCCTGGTATTGTCTGCCGACCGCCCTCTGGAGGAGTATGTGGTGGGACGGATCTGTAATTATATATGAAGATCTGCATATACCATATCAAAGTCCGCCTCACACAACTGTAGGTCATTGGTATCGATCAATTCTTGGGCCTTATACCTAATCTTTGCACTAGTATGAGCCCTAGACAGTGCATCCGCCAATATCATGTCCACCCCGGGGCAATGTTCAAATACCAATTTAACCGAGAGCCTCGCCTGGAGCAGCCACAGCTTACGGGCACAGTCCAGGAGGATGGGGTTCCTTCCTCTACCCGACTGATATACCTGTACTTCGGGCATGTTATCGCACTTAATCTTGACGGTGGTACCACTATCTGCTTGTGATATGAACGTGTAGCAAGCTATCATCACGTTATTCGCTTCCAGTTCTGTGATGTGATAGTGGGCAGCTGCCTCGCTATCCAACTGTGCCGCGTAGGCGCGGTCCCCATCTGCCGCGCCCACGCCAGTTAGGCAGGTGTCGGCCACTATAGTCCTGCTGACATGATTCGATGGTATGATGGCGACGCCGTTCCATTCGGAGAGGTATGTGTTAAACCACCTCAGATCCGCCCTCATATCCGCGTCGACTTTTATGCGGGTGGCCTCCATGTCCCAGAGTGATGCCAGCAACCTGGCAACAAACAGGCGGGCAGGGGCCACACACTTTGCCACGTGTAGGAGTTTGCCGACGTGACGCCACTACACAGTTGCCGTCCAAGGAGAGAGGACCCTTCGTTTTTCACTCCTTATGTGTGTTGAGGGTCTGGGACGGGGGGGCTATTGACATGCGTATCCTATCCTGCTGGATTATAAGATCGTCATCCCATGATATTTGTCCCCATTCCACCTTGTCAAAGACCGCGTCTGACCATGCCCGGACCGCACTCCATGGGCGGTCCTGCGCGTCCTCCGCTACCTGTCCGAGGTGTCGGACGAGGCACGGCCAGTCGCCCCTATCACAGACCCTCCTGTCCTGCAACAGGTTCGTAAAAGCTGCCACGTATTCAACAAATGACATTTTTTCTTTATATTGTACTTTATCCTTTACTGTGACCATGCCTGGCCTTTCCACGAACATATACGGGCATGGAGTTACTCTCCGGGTGAAAAAGTCAGTAGCGAGGTTCTCTTTACCTTTTTCGCTGACGAACCATGGTTGTGCGTTCCTGAGCTCCTGCTCAAAGGAGAAGTAGCGTGGGTCGTCTTGTTGAGTGACGTCCATTTGCAGCCTGCAACAATGGCGGTCGTTATATAGGTCGCCACGTTGTCTGGGCCGCCGGTGGTAGTCGTCGTGGTGGCGTGGATAATCTGGTTGGTGAGGTGTGGAGTGTCTGCCATGAGCAGACTCTTCGCGTGAATTACCGTGTTGCGATAACAGCTTATCCATCTTCTCAGCCAAAGTTTTAAAACCCGCCTCTACCATGCGCAGTCTTTGATCCACGCCGTCACTTTGACCAGCGGGTATCGTATCATGACTAGAACTGCGCGTCACAAGAAGTTCTGATTCTGCGGACATTCCCTCACCTGTACTTGACTTAAAACTCGCCTGTGCTGAGTGGTCATGGCTGTATTTCGCCGGCAATGTCTTATTCGTGTAAGTCCTGGTACGGGATCTTGTGTTGGCTGCCATTGCACAGAACGTGTTAACAGGGAGAGAGGCCGCGCAGAAGTGATTAGCGCGGGAGTAGAAGAGGTGGCAGGTCACGTGATGTGAGGTGCCTGTAGGGGTTGTAGTAGAGGCTCACAACGGGGGGATCCATTCACCACACTTTTTAGTTTATTTCTTAGTCATATCATATTGTATGACCTCGTACAAGGAATAGGATGTGTAGTCCTTCCTAATATATGAACACCCAATGTAAACAAACCCTAAAAGCTACGAAAAATTGGCTTATTTTCAAGATGGCAGACGGCCGCAACGTTGGTTACTTGACCTTGACCCCAGACCCTATACCGGCCAGTTGTTGTAGTGCGCAAAAACCCGGCCAGTCGACCAGCCTAATTACAAGTGACCATTACATTCAATATGTATAGCTTAGGAAGCAGACGACACAATGCTTATAGTCTTTTTAAAACAAAATGATGTTGTTTATCATATTCATATAAAGTAAGCATACAATACACATCAAATGATATTGTGAACAGGGTTTAGGGAGCTTTTTATAAGGTTTGAATATTTTAATACAAAGAAATTTCATAAAATTAACTAAAAACTATTTAACTACCATTTTCTTTGTCATACGGGATACGTGGTGTCACAGGTAAATATGAATGGACATAATTTTCTGCTATCTTAACTGCTAAGATAAAATATTTCAGATACGACGCTCGGTGTAGAATGGTTCGTCGTAACTGCTACATAATTATTATCTTAGCAGTTACGATCGTAAAAGGGCCCTGGTGTGAAACGCACCCTATGTTCGCATATTAAATGATCTTCAATCTTCACAACTCGGAAAAGATAGAAAGCACGGATCACAGGTGTTATGTTATCTTTTTAAACTAGAATATGATATGAATGAATTATCATGCTGATATCACATTTCTTCAAATCATAAGAAATTATTTTTCTTTTGTGTGCATGTTGCCACACTACAGAAAAATGGACCGCTTCATCACCATTGACCACCCAAGGCCTACGTAATTGGAACACGTGAACGGGGGACTGAAAGACTGAAGATTGGCACGGATCAACCCGAGACCAGAAGACCCAACAGGTACGGAAGCCCGAAATCATGAGTGGCCGCCCAATGACCACTGGGACGAAGGCACGACCCGCTTGACCCCACACTACCAACCGCTAGGCAAGCACCAGCCCAACCCCACGGAAGATCGGAGTGGACAACAGGAACAATACCAATCCATCCTTCTATCCTTCTTTTTCCTTTCCATCCCCCGGTCCTCCCATGTGCGATGTCCGGAATGCTCCAAACCCAACAGACTGGCACACACCACCCCCCCTCCAAGAATACTGATTTCCTGATCGACCTGCTCACTCCCCCGCATGTGCGAGGCACGACTCTTGATCTTCGCCATAGAAATTGGAAACCCCGAATTACCAAGGAATGTCACAATATCAAGTTCTAACAATATGGGAATAAGGGCTGTATGAAAGGGAACACTAATATCAAATATTAGAGAAAATGTGATAGTTTTTCCTTATTCAAGGAGTATGGCTATGTCAGTAGCATGTCAGTATATATCTAGAGAGACTTAAATATGGCAATAGATAATGCATGGTTCTCGGTAGATATTCAATATATTGCATATGCATTCTTACGCCCCAGAACCTGAATCATAATTTGGTAGCTTTGTTTTCCTGGATTCCTTGCAATGCGGGGATAAATCTGCAGTAATAAAAAGCCTTTCCCTCAAGGGGGTATTCCACTACACGACTTGGGCTGCGATATGATGATGTCGCAAGGACATTACGCATACTATAGATAAAACTCTATCTTACACCTATGAAATATGCTCCAAATTGCCATTTTTTCACTATTATATGACTAATATATGAACATTTGTCTGTAATAAAGTCATATTGTGCTGATGTCGCAGCCCATGTCGTGTAGTGGAATACCCCCTTTAGTGTAAATAAAAATTCACAGTTTAATCATCACTGAATGTCTCATTCCATACACATTCAATCCAGATGTTGTCATGACCCTTATTATTTGACAGAACTGGTAATCTGTGATCATGTCTTTTATAATCCCCTAATCACAACGCTGTAAATGCCCTTTGTTATATCACAGATAAAGAATCTGCACATTCTACCAGCCTGTCTACCTGTCTACTGAAACAACTCCACTTGATGTCAAAGTTTAAGGAACCAGACTTTTATCAACATGTTGCAATATTGTCCAGACACAATAATATCGTCTATAGGTTCGACGTATCACAAATTCTCATAATCATTTCTTTCTATATTTATTGCTGGTGTAGTTACTGTTATTGTTTCAAATGTAGGTTATATGATGTGATTATAACTCTATAGTCGCAAATGTGTCCCTTTGATCTGAAAATATAATGCCTGCATATAAGCTATACCATGAAAAAGTGTAATGTTTCTAAAATGCAAACGAGCAGAAGGTTTAATTATGACCATCGCTATGAATTCGTTTACCTGTAGTAAACATGCAATATCACAATGGAATCGACCATGACTTAACCCTTTTGTGACGCCATTTATATATACTGATGATATGTGCGATTTGGCTCCAGATGTGCATGGGCACAAAGCTGCCCAAAATACGCTAGGAGGGATTATACATTATTCAACGCAAATTAACACATTTTATATATGATAGATAAAAAAGGTACATGCCATAATAAACAAAAAGCGTAATACAAAGTAAATACACATTATTTCTTCAAACATTCCATAAGAATTCTGTGACATCTGAAAATTATTAAATATTCTAAATGCATTTTGAAGGATATAACAGAGTATTCATCTGGCGTCTTCATTATGATGATGCATTAATGCAGCTGGCGTCTGTACTGTGGTGAAGCATTTATGCATATGACGTCAGGAAAGGGTTAAAAAAACCAGATGGGTATGACGCTGAAGGCGGGGCTGTTTAATACCGTCAAGAATATGTATGGGGCCTTCCATTAAGTACGTACGCACCAAGGGGGGGTGGGGGGTCTGAGACTTTAGGAATTTTGCGTACGTTCCTTTACAAATCCAATGCTTTTTTTCGCCTAAGAGAGGGGGGGGTCTAGAATTTGTGATTTTTTGCGTACGTACTAAATGGAAGGCCCCTATTGTTTTTTGTGATATGCTGAAAACTGAACATGATGTTTCACAGGTTCCCCATTTGTTTACAGCCTTTGGGGGAGTTTCACACTGGTCATAATTTCATGATCGTACATTTAATTAAGATATTTTGACTTTTTCATGGGTGTGTTTCAGATTTTATGATCTTATGTTCCTATTGTTATCTATATATATTATCAGAGTTCAGATCATTGATCCGAATGTTTTGTGCAGTATTTGGATGTATTTACAAAGGTTGTCATAATTGCACACCCTTTAAAACCGTAGCTTTTTCGTAAGCACAATGTTATGAATCTATGAGAATGTGAAAACCATGAGAAACTGGCCGCCGTGGTAGTCAACATAGTGAATAATATTGCACTTCATGTCGTTATGTGGGAACCTAGCTCTAACTAGGCCACACAAAGTCTACCGTTATCAATGTTTGCTAGATACGGGCGTATGCACCAAATTGATAATAGCTTTGTAGAATATGCCACAATTTGTGAGATCATAACTAGGAGGACTGGAGGCTAGAAGATTGAATTTCCATCTTATGATAATGTGATCCAACTGTTGATAACTGAAGTAGTGGTGACAAAAGGTTAAGAGTGGGCCAAAATCAAAACATGAAATATGTCTTTGCCTGTCGTAATCTTAATTTTTGTTTGTACCACAAATGCTCATTGCAGGATTTGGAATAATCAAGATCCTTATTGAAAGAAGAAAGTATAGGATACATTTCGAATAAACTGACCAGCGATTTTGTCACCGTGACGGATACCTGAACCTTAATGGTCAATTGAAGATATTTCCTTTTAATAAGCCAAAATATAAAAGGAGGAAAATTATCTATGTATGTCATTTGGCCATCTTCCTCTTCTTTGCATTATATTTGACCCCCTTTAGATAAGTTGCTCAACGATTTCAAAGAAGAAGATAGGGGCACTGACAGGAAATCATCTAAATTCACCTAGGAATTTACCTAGATTATATATAAATTAGTAGAAGATAAATCATGGAAGATGAAATACAATAGTTGTTTGACTGCTTTGATATTAATCATATAAACATCATGTAAAACACGTTTTGTTGTGTGGTACAATTGAATAACTACCTGACATTTGGCCTCTGACCTAATTACATGCCCCCAGTGTGGTACTTTGATGGGGCTTCTGCCCCTGGGAAGAATACAAGGTGTGTACATGTGCAACAATTTCGTTGAACAAACAATTTTTATCAACATATTTGCATCTTAACACATAATCGGTGATTGAAAGAAAATGAATTTCTTTTTTTAATATGGTTCAATTGGATTTGACATCAAAAAGATCCAAAGGAGATACTTGAAATTAGCCAGGTTCCCGGCATACATATAGTACACAGGGGAAAAAAAAGGTTAGAAAGTTAGTCAAATCAGGCTTTTGCCACATGAATTCAGGGTTAGACATGGCCACTCTAACTTTTTAACCCCCCTTCTTAGACCCATTGTCTAACCCCCTAGTCAAACTATCTAAATTTCTAACTTCAGGGTTAGTCAAAGTGCTATCTCTCACATTATCCACTAGGTGACAGTCTTAATCAAACTAACAGTTTTAGAAGATTAAATTCCAGAATTCTGATTCTAACCCTTTAGCCCCCAATCCGGCCATAGTTTCCGAGGGTGTACTCCCCAATCCGGCCGTAGCTGCCCGGAAAAATGAGAATTTTTCCATAATTTTTCCATATTTTTCCACAGAGAACACTATTGTAAATATTCAAACTACAAAATTGGCCAATATATCGTTTAAAAGCTTGTTTAATTCCCTATCCAATGCTACAAACCCCATATTTATAAGATTTATTGATAGGAGTTGGTTATTCTTTGAACTTTCTCAGTTACAAGGAATTAAGGGAATTTCAGAGGGAAATCCGAGGAAATCCTGGGGAAATCAAGCAATTCATGAAAGCAATCTGTGGGTTCTAAAGGGTTAAATGATTACTCTCTAATATTGTAAGTGTCCCATATGTTATAAAACACATAAACATTTACTCAACATTTAGTTTTAAAGATATTTGAGAAGTCTTGATAAGATTTGAATGAAAATACAATGATAGTTGCACACAGGTAAACGCCTTTTTTGTAGCCAATGTCTCTAGTCAACCCATTTTAAGATTTCTGGTTGGCATGACACCTCACTGGGGCAGTAACTGCTGTGAAGGCAGGGGCCTGACTTCTCTCTTCAGAGAAGCCTCCATACTCATGGTGAAAGCTCTGAACTACCAGCTGATTTATTTAATCCTACAACTGAATAATTCTTTTTGCTTACCACAAACCTTAAAATTTCAAAAGATTTGAATATAGGGATTGAATCTATACATGTAGGGACATTGTGATTTATGTATGTAAAGATATACCAATGCCTTAAACATTTCTTAACTGGCTTTCAGTTTATATAACCATTCAGTTCATTATACCACAAATGGTTAGTCAGACTAACCAAGGGGTAGTCAAAATGCCTATGCCTTAGTCACAAAAAGGTTAGAAAGTTCGGACAAAAAGGCACAGTCTCCATGACTAACTTTTTTCCAACATTTTTAACTAACATTCTAACCATTATTTTTTTCAGTGTACGGCCAGATTGAGTTCTAAAGGGTTGAATGCAAAGTTTCATAATTTCTGTATCTAGCATATGTAGAAGTATCATATCATGTTGATCTTGTGTATTATTCATATATAATTTCATATACAATAGTTAGATAATATACTTCTTCATAATTGCCTGTTACTACAGGACATCCCGTTTTTACAGGACGTCCCGCTTTTCTGTGGGATCCCAAACCTTTATATGTATATATATATTATATGTATGTATTGAAACTTGGGGAATTCATAAAAGGTTCTTTCATTAAATTATTTTTCTGTATTGAAACTCCTCTTGCATGCAATTATAAGTATGTCCCCTGTAAAATATCTGAAATGTCTATGTAGTCTGAATAGTATTCATTATAATGTGATAATGTATATGGAATAAGTTACATTACTATTTTGTTACCAGCACCACCTATTGTAGAAAAAAGAAGAACAGGTTTGTGCACCCCTCTGATGTATTGTTATGTCAAAAACTTTACTGTACATCAAAGAAATGCTACTGACATAAGGATTTTAGACCATTTTATTGGCCAGACTAAATTAGAAAACAGCAATGAGCCTTTAAATTTTGAAGACATATATTGCAACACTTACCGTAGAACCTACCCCAGTGGCCCATTGCACAATGGGTTTCGTAACAACGGAAATATAAAAAAAAGGAACATTTCATTGTTACTTTTATTGTAACAACGATGGTTTTGCACAATTTTTTTTCTATATTTAGAATGTCCCCAAAGAGCTGTAACTTTTACTGAATTTTTTAAAAATTGTTCTTAGTTCATAACACTTTACAGAATTTAATTTCATTCAGAAACCCGAGATATTGTATTTTCGTTACAACAAAACTTTTCGTTACTAAGCAAAAGTTCGTTGTGCTTTCGTTGTGCTTTCGTTGTGCTTTTGTTGTGCTTTCGTTATTACGAAACTCTATTGTGCAATGGGCCACATGGCTATTTTCCCTGATGCACCTGTGCCACCACCACTGACCCATTTGGACAATAACCTATCTTAACAATGAATACTTTGAGAACAATTTAAATCTCTGTGGTTTACAATGACATCTTTGATAAGACATCATTGTTGTGAAACCCGTGGCCCATTGCACAATGGGTTTCGTAACAACGAAAATGAATTAAATAGTGAAACAGTTCGTTGTTGCTTAATAAATTATTTGCAGTTATTTTCGCAACAACAAAAAGATTTTCAACAATTGTTTTTCTATATTTAGAATGCCTCAAACAGTTGTAACTTTTACTGTTTTTTCTCTAATTTCCTCTCTTTTTATATCAATTTACAGAATTCAATTCCATTCAATAGAACCAGAGATTTTTACTATTTTTGTAACATGTGATTATTTTCGTAACAAATGTGATGAATGCCTATTCATCCAAATACGTAAAGAGACCAAATAAGAGAAAATAAGGTAATATTACAAAAAGTATATATGTTCGTAAAAGGAACGAAAGTGTAAAGGAACGAATATGTAAAGGAACGAAAGTGTAAAAAGCCCAGGAAAGTCGCCCGAATATGTAAAGGAATGAAAGTGTAAAGGAACGAATATGTAAAGGAACGAAACCCGGAAAGATGTAAACCGGAAGTGGTATGTAAACCGGAAACGAGAAATGTAAACCGGAAGTGACGTCAGTTGTAGATCACGTGACCGAAAGCAGCCAATCAGAGCTGACCTCTAGGGTATATAAAGGGGCGGTGAGGCCCGAATAAACAGAGTTCTTTAACAGTTCTCCTTGTGTCCAGACGTGTCTTCTTCCCTTAAACAACTACCGAGATGAGCCGATACGAGTTAATTAACCAGAAGTTAGAGTAAAACAGTAGAAGTTCGAGATAAATAGGCGAAAGTTAGGACGGGGGCCCGACGGCCCGAGGAACGGGAACGAGGAACGGAGGACCGAGGTAGGGCGCGAAGGCCCGAAACTGTCCCGGATGGGGTCCCGGAAGTGTAGGCGCAGAACGGCACGAAGGACCGGAACACGGAGCGGAGACCCGAAGTCCGCGGGGACGACGGCGCGGCTGGCTCGGCCCCACGCTACCAAACAATAGGCGACCGTCGGCCCGACGGCCCCGCGGACCGGAATCCGGGGTGGACCGCCCTGTCGAGGTGAACACCGGCCTGGGAGATAGAGCGAGACGAACCACGACCTCCCCTTACCCCTACCGTAATTTCCCTTCCCCGCAGTCCTCCGTCTGACATCGAGCACCGATTCCCGACCGATTCGCTCAGCCCCCCTCGTGCGCGAGGCACAACTCTAAAAACACATCTCGGTTCTTGGCCCGGATTCCCCGTCCGCCCGAGACCCGAACAATCCCCACGTTCCTCTGCTGTAGGAATCGGCAACCCCGACTTACCAGAGAACGTCACACTGGTGTCAGCGGTGGTGCTGAATTAGCACATACGGACTTGTGGATGCTGAGTGTTTCATCAAAATTGGATACTCATGGCAACAGTTGGAGTCTTCGATCAGATGGATTCTGACATCGCCTTCAAGGAAGGTGGGGAGGAGAAAGGAGGGGCGAAACCCGAAGTCAAAGGGGAGGACACGACCATCATGGATAGGCGGTTTAACTTCATGGGAACGTCCACCCCGACGGATGAGCAGAATGCGCAGGCTCAACAACAACAGACCGGTCAGGTAGGAGCGAGTTTGAAGAAGTTTAGCTTAAGACCGGAGAAGTATGATGGAAAGGCAGACTTCGAGGGATGGATCAACCAATTCGAGGAGTATGCGGATTTGGGACGTTGGACGACCGAGGAGAAGGCGCCGATGCTCTTTCTTTCGCTGACGGGAACGGCACGAATGTACTTTGTCGGGCTCCCGGACAGGGAACGACTCCGTTACCCGGCGAGAGTGGAGGCGTTGCACCGGAGGTTCGGTCAGGAGAAGGATACGTGCAATGCTCTGCAAGAATTGGCGGGATTGAAGCGTGTGAAGAATCAAACAGCGAAGGAGTTGGCCGATAACGCCCGGCGGTTGGCATCGAGGGCCTACTTCTCCAATGACTATGCCAGCCAGGAAAAAGCGGCATTGCACGCGTTCCAGGCTGCAGTAGGGGAAGACCTTCAGCTGAAGTGTGCAGAGAAAGGATGCAAGACGTTAGAAGAGGCGGTGGAGGTGGTAGAGATACAGGAACGATACTCACGCCGCCTCTTGCGGGCAGTGAAACCCGAGGAGGACGCCAATACACAAATCATGGCCTTAAACGGAAAATTGGAGGAGATGATGAAGGAATTGGCAGAAGAACGAGAAGCCAGGAGACAGGCAATGGCCCGGAGAGAGGCGTACAAAAAAAGAAAAGAAGATCTGGAATGTTACCAATGTCACCAGAAAGGCCATTTCGCGAAGGATTGCTCTCAGCGTCAGGGAAACGGACAGTCGCCGTCGCAGTAAGCGCGGGGCCCCCTTCGGGCGCGGCGAGAGAAGTAATAGGCATGGGAGAATGTGGACTTTATGTGGCCGGAACAGTAGGAGAGAGTGTCGTCCGTTTTTTAGTCGATACCGGATCCATGATTAGTTTGCTGTCGGACCGTCTCTGGAGAGAGTGGGGACGAAAATGGGAAGACCTGGACGGATACGAAGGACGCCTCTGCTCCGTGGATGGTAGTCCGTTGCGATGCTACGGATGTACGAATCTGTCGGTACAATTGGGAGCACGTGTGTTGCAGTGGACATTCATGGTAGCGGACATTGGTAGAGATGAAGGAATCCTCGGAAACGACTTCGCGGTGAAATACCGGCTAACAGTTAAGCCCCACGCGAGTGCTGTCTTCCTGCCCGCCGAAGGAGGGGGAGAGGGGGAACGAATCCCAGGAGTGGAACGAAGAACGGATGGGATTCGGGCAGTTACCGTCGGAGGACAGGTCGTGAGAGACGACGGAAATACCCCCACTCCAGGTGACCCGAGTAACAGTAGTAGCGAGAGCAGACATGGGACAAAGTGGACAGCTGGCTGTCATCACAGGCACTGGATTACCAATGGGACTGGAAGTGATCCCAGGAACGGTGACATTGGGAGAGGAGAATGAAGTTTGGGTGGCCAACCGAGGGACCGAGAGGGCGAAACTGGAGACCGGCAGAGTCCTCGGAGAAGCCACCTTCGCACAAGAAGTACGAGGTACGGAAAATGATGTAAAAGAACCACCCGGAGCGCTCACCGAAATGATAGAAGAGGCTAGGAAAGGTCTAACCACGGAGGAAGGCGGAGAACTGGAAAAAGCCATCATGGCCCGGGAACAAATGTTTGCGACCTCGAAACACGAGTTGGGACGAACAAATCTGGTACAACATCGAATTAGTACGGGGGATCAGATGCCGATCAAGCAAAGGGTCAGACGGTATCCAGCCACCAGGAGAGAAGAGGAACGAGCACTGGTGGAGGATATGTTAAATCTGGGAATCATCCAGGAGAGTGGGAGTGCGTGGAGTAGCCCGACCGTCTTGGTGAAAAAGAAGGACGGAGGAACGAGATTCTGCATTGACTACCGAAAATTGAATCAGGCTACGAAAGTGGACGCCTATCCGCTTCCCCGGATAGAGGACAGCCTCAACACCTTGGGCGGGAGCCTATTCTTCTGCAGTCTGGATCTCGCAAGCGGATATTGGCAGGTAGAGATGGCACCCGAGGACCGAGAGAAGACGGCCTTCGTAACTCAAGGAGGGTTATACGAGTTTAAAGTAATGCCATTCGGGCTAGTGAACGCCCCGGCCACCTTCGAGAGACTGATGGAGAGAATTCTCAGAGGAATCGTGTGAGAGGAGTGTCTGGTATACCTGGATGACATATTGGTCTTCGGGCCAACGTTTGAAGTGACTCTGGAAAGATTGGTACGGGTTCTGGACCGATTGAACGCTGCAGGGCTGAAGCTGAAAGCACGAAAATGCAGGTTGTTCCAGAAGAAGATTCCGTTCTTGGGACACGTTGTCTCATTAAACGGGATCGAACCCGACCCCGAAAAGTGTCGGCAAGTAACCGAGTGGCTGGTCCCTCGGGACCTCCATGAGGTACGAGCCTTCGTGGGATTGTGTTCGTATTACAGGAGACACGTAAATGGTTTCACGGAGTTGGCTGCCCCCTTGTATGAACTGGCAACGAAGGAGGAGCCTTTCGTGTGGAGTACGAGACGACAGGAGGCATTCGATGCCATGAAGAGGGCGCTAACAGAGGCCCCGGTATTGGGATTCCCGGAGGAAGAAGGACAATGGTGGCTTGACACGGACGCCAGTGACGTGGGGACGGGAGCCGTGCTATCACAGGAGCAGAGAGGGGTGGAACGGGTAATAGCTTACACAAGCAAAACCCTGGAGTCGAACGAACGAAAGTATTGCTCCACGCAGAAGGAACTGTTAGCGGTGGTGCGAGCTTTGAAACATTTTCGGTGCTACATCTACGGTCAACGCGTCATCGTCCGAACGGATAATAGCGCGGTTAGTTGGCTGCAAAGAAGTAAGGAACCGATGGGGCAGGCTGCCCGGTGGATTGAGATTATCGACTCGCATGACGTGTCGTTCCAACACCGACCGGGTAGGAAGCATGGGAACGCCGACGCGTTGTCCCGGTATCCGTGTAAACAGTGTGGAGAGGAACACGAGGGTACCAAGAAAGTAAGAGTAGTGACGCGGGCCCGGGGGTATGAGCCCGGATGGTCCCCACAGGAGATGAAAGCAGCGCAGAGGAGGGATCGAGATATAGGACCGATTATCACACGGATGGAAGAGGATGCGAACCGGCCAGGTTGGGAGGTCATATCTCCGGAATCCCGAGAAACAAAGATCCTATGGAGGCAGTGGGAAAGACTGAGCCTAATGGATGGAGTGCTGCATCGGAAATATTGGGAACTAGAAGGACATGGTTGGAGGAACCAACTGGTCGTCCCAAGAGAGGAACGGGCCGAGTTGGTGAGAGAGTACCATGGAGGAGCGGCGGGAGCGCACCTGGGAGTCGCCAGAACGACAGCCCTGTTGGAACAAGGGTTTTACTGGCCGGGACTCCGAGAGGACGTGCGGAAGGAATGTCGAGAATGTGACTGCGCGTTGTTAAAAAGAGGACGAGGAAGACGGGAGCCGTTGCATCAGTACATAGTAGGGGAGCCGATGGAACGGCTGACCATGGATGTTTCGGGCCCGTACCCAGTCACGAAACGAGGAAATAAGTACTGCCTGATGGTGGGGTGCTATTTCACCAAGTGGCTGGAGTGTTTCCCGATCCCGGATCAGAAGGCAGTGACAGTAGCGGACAAGCTGGTCGAAGAAGTAGTGTACTAATAGCCTAGTACTTTTAATATATTATCATGCTTTATAATTTAGTTAGGATCAGGCCTGACCATACTACTTCTGAGAAGAGACATTTTACGCTCCTAGCGCCACCTGTTAACCAGTATAAAAGGTGTTGCAAGGTAGGGAGCGAGTCAGTTTAGAGTTTAGTTTGGAGTTAGTAACTAATAGAAAGTCAGCAGCGTTAGCTGAGCTGCTCGGAGCTATGCCTACCAGCTCCTGCGGAGTATACTGGAGTTTACCGATACCAACTACCTCGGACAAAGGATTGTGATAGAGCTAAGCGCTAGAGTGGTCTAGGATGTGCTGGAACAACTTGTATTCTAATGTGGTTGATCACTGAGTAGGAGATGGGAAGGTGGACAGATTGAGACTTATTCACTGTGGCTTTGACTCGGGATGAGATGTTTACTTGAATAAAAACCCTTTCATTTTAAGAGCTCCCTCATCGTCCATTTCTTTTGAACTATTGGGGAATGGATGTATTAACTTTGAGCGCAGTCTGATTGGCTCGATAACCTGGATGAACGACTCATGGATAACTCAATTATACACATCACGCAGTCTTAAATCAAACACTAACAATAGTTCATTTGGTGGAGATTACCCGAAACATGACTTTTGTTGTTTTGCTCATCCTTGATGTCAGCCACCGGTGAATGTGAGGCTTCTTCTAACGCCCAGCCTCAATCTTTGCGGCCCGCAGGACACGATGTGTCAACATCATATACAGGAAATGTGGAAAACCGCCACCAAGTAGGTGATCCCTTAGACGGGGAGGCACAGAGACAGGAGGTATCAGCTAGACCCAAGCAGCTCTGCCCCGAAGGTGTTCATGATTACCAAACCCGTGGCAAAGGTAAACCATTTTCCTGGCACCTAGGGTCCAAAGATAGGCCGGTTCTTGACGAAGGACTTGAAACCCTAACACACTCGAGACGAGTTGAAGGGCGAAACCGTCTCAAAGACTACCAGCGATACTGGAATCCAGAGTATGTACCACCTACAGACCACGAACCTGGTGCTGGCTCTCATTCTACTTGTGAATCCGATGTGAACAATCTGTGGTGTAATCAAGGAGTTCCCTATCGTTTACTGCCTGCAGCAGGGGGTGAATGTGAACAAGAAACTTTCGATGAGGATTACTTATTTCCCTCAGGGAACAGGAAAAATCGACAAAACATCGCAGATAACTCCAGCCCATCAGGGAGGAGACGCACCGCAAATCCGGTAATTCTACCTGATGGGAGCTCTCTCACCTATCCACCTCTCCAACGACTTGAGTCTATCAGTCACCCGCTGGTAACACCGACTCACCCCAACCCGGGGGCTTCCATTCCTTATCCCACTGTAGCTAAAGGAAAGACAGTAGGTAGGGACAGGGGAGTGGAAAGGGAAACAGAGGGAGACAGCGACAAAGTAGGCAACTTACAACCCTATCAGTTAACCTATGGTATTGGGGAGAGCTTAGATGACGCTGATGAAGGAGCAGAAGCTCAAGCTCTGAATCTGGAGTTGGATGGGGATGGTTCTAACCCAGCAGAGCTAATAAAGAAGTTAGCGGAATCAGGCCCCGAAGAGCGTGAGGAGTTTGAGAGGTTAAGCGATCAGGATAAAGCAGAAAATGTAACGCTTGAGACCCAAAGTGACAGGGAAAGTGAAAATAGAGATGAGAAAGGCAGTACGGTAAAGAAAGCCTATCATATAGGGGAAGGAGACATTCAAGCCCGTGAACCGTATGATAAATACGAAAGCGAGGACGAGGAAGAAAATAGTGAAACAGAACAAACAGCCGCAAATGTCAGAGGGGATAATCCTAATAGAAAATTAGCTAGAGGAGAGAAATCATCTTCGTCATCATTCGAACTTATTGCCGAAGATGTTTTGGGCACAGATAAGAAAGCCAAACCGGTAAGCGAGGACGAGATTAGTGTAGAGGAAATCCCTGTGAGAGAACAGTGGGACAATAACGACATACAAAACCGCCACGAAAATAACATGGCGGAGGGAGGTGAGCCATTGTTGGATCTATTGGGAGAGGGGCGTGACCAAAACCCATTACAGCAACCCGGTGAAGGGGGAGCTAGGGGCATAAATCCAGGGGCACTACAACCTAATCGTGGGATAAACCCTGGGGGGCCACAGCAAAATGATGGGGGTGGCCAACCGGGCCAACAGCCTGGCCGAGCCCAGCCAGTCGGAGGTGGGGCACAACAGGCGCAAATACTGTACCCTTTCATATTGCAGGCGTTAGCGATGGGAAACAATCCTAACGCAGGTAAAGGAGGAGTGGGTAACCAACAGGGTCAGCAGGCTCTGGCGGGCCAAAATAATCAGGCGAATCCACCAGGGCCTAACCCTCCTCCGAACCAGCCCAACAACCCTCCTCTGAACCAACCCAACAACCTTCCTTTAAACCAACCCAACAACCCTCCTCTGAACCAACCTAATAATCCTCCTCTGAACCAACCCAACAACCTTCCTTTAAACCAACCCAACAACCCTCCTCTGAACCAACCTAATAATCCTCCTCTGAACCAACCTAACAACCCTCCTCTGAACCAACCTAATAATCCTCCTCCGAACCAACCTAACCAACCCAACCCGCCGGGACCGCCAGGTCCGCCGGGCCCACAAGGACAGAACAATCCGCCAAACCCTCCAAATCCACCGAACCCGCCAAATCAACCAAGTATCTGGGACATTTTACCGCAGCTAGGTGTGGCACTGGGTCAAATGCCATCGCCAGTGCGGGAAACGACCCATAATGGCCACCAAAGAGGACCAAATATTAGGTTACCTTGGTTTAGTGGAAAGGAAGATGAGCAGATAGAAAAGTATTTCAGAGAATTGAGGCGACTGAAAGCTATCTATGACTGGTTGGACGCCCATCTCCTGAACATGGCTCTGTTAGGCCTAAAAGGAAGGGCAGACGACTGGGCAGGAGCTTTAGCTGAAAGTGAGAAAGATACATTTGAGAAACTAGAAGCTCAGATGACAAAGATCTTCGGTGACCGAAGAGCTAAATGGCAGAAACACGCAGAGTTCTGTGCCCTTAAACAAGGAAAGGACCAGAGCGTGATTGAATTTGCAGGTGTTTTGAAACAGAAGCAGGTTAAGGCAGAAGCGAGCGAAAGCATGATGTTAGCCATGTTTTTAGAAGGGTTAAAACAGAGCATAGCCAGACAAGTAGCTATACTGGACCCCAAGTCATTCACCGAAGCGGTGGATTGTGCAACGAGACTAGAATCGTTGGACAAAGGCAAAGGAGGAACTAAGGTGTCCAATGCAGTAAGCGAGCTGGCTGGAGGCCAAGAATCAGAGGAGACCGCGGCCCTGAACTCCATCTCTGAGCGGTTTGGAGTGGTGCTGGCCCGACTGGAGGCCGCCCCATGGTTTCAGAAGCCCAAACCGGGGCAAAGTGGATCTCCCCAGAGCAGTGGTGGTTATAAACAGCAAGGTTATGAAAGAAAAGATAGGTATGAAAGTCAGAAAGACGAAAGAAACTTAGACCAGAAGGCCAAAACCAATAAAACCCCGAGCAGGGAAGTAGACAAAGGAAAGAATGTGCAAACTCAGCAGAAAGGGGAGAGGCCTAGGCTACCGTTCGATGAAAGTAAGTTCTGTATCATTCACCAACAGCATGGCCACTCTACTGAGGCGTGCTGGTGGTTGAAGAATAGATTGAAAGAAAAACCACCGCGAATGTATAAAGATGGAAAGCCTAGTGGTACCGAGCAAAAGGGCCAGGGAAACTAGAGGAAGGGTCCGTTCATTCCACGATAGAATTAGGCGCAGTGGACGGACCGGCTAGAAGAGAGATAGGAGACGAAGCATTTTTCTTAACGCTAAGATTTAATGATCAGAAGGAGGTTAAGTCTTTGGTAGACACAGGGGCGAGCGATTGCTTCATGTCTACCTTTTGTAAGCAGCAGATCCCTAAACAATGTATTTTAGATGAGTGGAAAGTAACGAAAGGAGAAATCAGTTTGGCAGACAATTCGTCCCAAGTGATATTAGAACAAATCCGATGTAAGTTTTCAATCCAGGGATCAGTGGTTTGCTATGATTTCAACATAGTGGACGATCTATGCCACTCTATAGTAATAGGCAGAAATTTACTGACAGTGCTTCGTTCAGATCTATCTCTACCAGGCGCAAAGATAGAGGTGTTTTGTGGAAACCCCATAGTCAGCAAAGAAACAGTGAAAATCCCGCCGGGAAATGAGTGTATCATACCGGTTACCACCCGAGAGCCGCTGGGGATGGACTCACCAGTAGCTTACTGCTCACCGGCAGTAACCGCACCGGTCCTAGTGGAGGGGTGCGTCAATACGGTGGGAAGTCAGTGGTGGATTAAAGTCATGAATCCGCTAGACGAAATGCAAATAATTACTCCACATGAAGTGTTAGCTTTTGCAGAAGAATGCGCAGTGCCTGAAGTAAATCAAGATCAGATAGAAGAGTTCCTAGACTTGTGTTATTTAACTAAAACAGAGACCCCAATGTCCATCTGTAGGATTTCTGTAGAAGTAATGAAAGCCGCAGTGCAAATGGAGGGTAAATCCTCTGAGGAGGAACCTCGAAATGGAATGGACGAAAATGTAAGCAAAATAGACCTAACCGAATCGTGTTTAGATGACGAACAAAAGGTAAGGTTCAAACAAATGCTTAATAATAACAGAAATGCGCTGGCGTTCTCAATGGAAGAGTTAGGTCAGTGTGAAATTGCGCCGATGAGAATTATTGTGGATGAGTCGCAGGGAGTAATAAGTTCTAGACCGTACCGATACTCTCCACAGAAAATGGATATCATCGATGAACAAGTTAGGCAACTCATAGATATAGGTGTGATAGAACCCAGCGAGTCGGCATGGCGAAGCCCGCTGGTGGTAGTGCAGAAGAAAGATGGCAAACCTAGGCTATGTACAGATTTTCGCATGCTTAATCAAGTCACTTTCAAAGATAAATTTCCAATGCCCACAGCTCGATCACTTTTCTTATATATGGCTTACAAGAAACCCACTATGTGGACAGCTCTAGATCTGTTGAGCGGCTATCACCAATCTGTGATCGAAGAAGACAGCAGAAAATATACTGCCTTCGAAACCCCGATGGGTGTATATCAGTATAAGCGCGTACCTTTCGGCTTAGTTGGCGCGCCTTGGCAGTTTACCAAGGTGATGGCCATTGCGCTAAAAGGCTTGATTCCTAGAACATGCTTAGCATATTTGGACGACGTGATCGTCTACGACACCACCTTTGACGAACATCTGGCGAGTGTTGAAGTGGTTCTCCAAGCTTTAGCGAAAGCCAATCTCAAACTGAAACCGTCTAAGTGTGAGTGGTGTCGTAGTGAGATTAACTTCCTCGGCCACGTAGTAAACGCAGAAGGGGTGGCTACACAAAAGGTTACCACAGAAAAGATCACAGCCTTTAACCGCCCGCATAATGTGAAAACTATTAAATCCTTTCTGGGGCTATGTAACTACTATCGGCCGTTTGTCCCTAATTTCGCTGATTTAGCAAAACCTTTAAACAGGCTGCTAAAGAAAGAAGTTTCTTTTGAATGGACAGAGGCCTGGGAGGAGGCGTTTCAACAACTAAAGGAACTGCTGACCTCACCGCCCTTGCTAATTCATCCAGATATAGGAGGGCATTTTTATTTACTAACAGATGCATCAGACGCCGCATGCAGTGCAGCGGTTTGTCACAAACTAGATGAAATCTATCGTCCGGTTGCTTTCTGGGGATGTACCCTCCGTGACGCCGAATTAAATTACTCGGTAACGGAAAAAGAAGCTCTGGCAGTGATTAAAAGTATTAAGAACTATGAGGACATGTTGCAGGGAGCTAAAATCACAATAGTAACAGATCACAAACCGTTGATTCCCCTGCTACAGAGTGCCTACAAAGCCCCTTCAGCTCGGCTGAGAAGGTGGGCTTTAGCGCTGTCAGACTTTGACTTTGAGATCATTTATGAGCCAGGAGCGACTCATTTTCTACCAGACTATTTGTCTAGAGTCTATCACGAACATGTCCCGGGTGAGGAATATGAACCCGCTGTGGGATGTGAATTGTTTGAGGCCGAAATTCAAGATGAAGAACTTTCTGTGGCTACGGTAATAAACGCGCAACTCCAAGATGCAGAGTGCGTGCAACTGATAGACTACCTTCAGGACGGAGACCTACCGCCAGATCCCCTTGAAGCTAGGCGAATAATGGACCAAGCCGATTTTGTGGGAATGGTAGCACCGGGGGTGCTTTGTAGGTTCAACGTCAAAAGATATAACAAAAACCAAGACCAACTGGTAAGGTTAAAACCTCGCATGATAGTTCCAGGGAAGTTAATTCCCAAAGTCCTGAGGCTGTTACATAATGACATTTTAGCTGGGGGACATGTAGGGATTAGTAGCCTTACTACCAAAATCTCTGAGAGATTCTACTGGCGGAACATGAACGCCGATATAGTAGATTATGTGAAAGCTTGTGAGACCTGCTCTCTGAGGAGGCGGGCCCCACATTTCAAGGCCTTAGCTAAGTCTTGGGAGAGACCAACCCGACCCTTTGAGGTAGTTCAGTGCGATTTTATTGGACCACTAAAGAGGGCTAGGGATGGGTCAAAATATATCATGACCTTCATAGACTTATTAACCGGATGGCCAGAGGCTTTCACCACGAAAGATTCAACCGCGCAGACCGCGGCCAACTGTTTCCTAACCGGAATAGTGTGTCGGTATGGACGGGTAAACCGCCTGCACACTGACCGGGGAGCAGCCTTCATTTCGGGGCTGTTCCGGGAAATTACCACACGACTAGCGTGCAAACAAACGTTCACCACAGGGCGAATGCCGACAGGTAACGCTCGAGTGGAAAGGTTACATAAAACAATTGAGAACCTGATCGCGTATTATATTCCTGACGATCACTGTAACTGGATCGATCTGCTTCCCATTGCGTTGTGGACGGTTCGATCCACGATCAGTGTACGGTCGGGATACAGCCCACACACCCTACTGTTTGGCAGAGATCCAATCAGCATGGGGATGCCTGAGCAGGGGACAATTCCTGAAACGCTGAATGATTGTGAATTTTTCATGCAGACAAAGGACAACATTGCTATGTTTAAGAATATGGCAGAACGGGTAGTTCAAAACTATGAAAAAGGCGACATGGTGTACATGTACGATCCTTTAGCTAGCGAAAACAAAGCGTCTAAGTTCTCAAACAGGTACACTGGGCCCTACCGGGTGATTGAAACTAAGGGAGATCATCTCGTTAGACTAGTGTCGCTGAAAACTGGGAAACAAATACCACACTTAGTAAATATTTCGAAACTCAAGCCTGCACATGGGCCTTGGTCCCCCGCTGTCCCTCATATCATTCCCAAACTGGTGAGAGAAGCAATAACCACTAACTCAAAAGGGGCAGATCCTGACCGAAACCCCGAATTGCACCACCCCCCAACGGGTAAAATTGCTGAAAAGGAAGGCAAAACAGGGGGTGCTGAGACTGAAAACTCAACGGGAACGGCTGGTCCCCGTGAGCATGGTGCAATTCCTATGGCCGGGGAGGTACCTACACAGAAACCTGGTCCAAGTCCCACTGATTTAGCAGAGTCAGATGGGCAATTCACTGATGGTCAGGGCACCAGTGCGGACCCCGCACTGTTACCAAACTCATCCTTTGTTCCTAACAAAGCCGCCTGTGAACGGGGAACAGCCGGCGCTAATGGACAGAGGAAACGCAAACGAGCTAAACGAAGGGGCAAAAGCCAGCCGCTGGTGGGGAGATCCCCTCCAGGCAACAACAAGCCCATAAAACTGCCATGTGGTGATGCACCGATCTTGGATACATCGGTGCTGAGCACGGGAAAAACAGATGAGGGCCATGTCCCGACGAAAGGTGGCTATAACCTGCGTCGGAACCGTCGGCCTAACTACGCCGCTCTGTTCAACGACGGGGAAAGCGACGACATGGATGATTAATGCAGAAAACCATGCCGCCCTGTGAAAATAAAAGATTGGCGGAGCGGCACCGTTAGCAGCAGCGCTAATGGAACAGGTGGCCTGCCTCACGGTCACCTTGCCACGCCCAGGGGCGTGGTAGGGGGGTGCGCAAACCGAGGGAGATGCCAGTGGTTGGCGTCATCTCCTGGGACTGGGCGCAAGCGTTCCCCCACCTGAAACAAAATGCGACTCCAAATTTGGAGGCGACACGAGCAGGCGGATCTGCTATAATTTCGTGGAATCCGCGCCGATCCAGCAGTCGGTCCGCAACTCTGCTCCTGTACGGTCACCATTACTTCAGGTGATTGCCTTGCCTAGCCCAACCACTGGAGGAAACGGAGATAGACATTGATTCTATCTCCAGGCAAAAGTTGGAGATAGACAGTTTTCGGTTTCCAACTTCTCCTGGGGCAGACAGGCGAAAACTCAAGCCAGAATACTGATCCCTCCGACTCATGGGGAACTGCCTGGCCCTCCGGCCCCACAGTAATCCAAAGGGGACTACAACTTTCCCTGAGGATCCGGAGGGGAGGATCATAGTCCCTCTGAGGAGGAAGCGAGTTAACCGTCCCTACCGGAGGGCGGTGCCCGCTAGAGGAATGTTCGTAGGACCTTTCTTCTAAAAGCACGCCAAATGAAAGAAAAGGCAACTGAGAAGGAAGGTACCAAGAAGCGTCCACCCCAGAATCTTAGGCGGTGGAGCTGGCCAGGCCGGGGCGGTGTCCGCCCGGACTCTACCGACACCGGAGTTGCCCGAAAGAAGCCGAGGACACCGGCCCGACGGCCCACTAAGGCAACCACAGGAGGAGCTAAGAAATCTACCGGATCAGCAGCAGCCAAAAGGAAGACAGCGAACAAAGACTTTTACTGTCTATCTGAGGTGAGTGACTCGGAGCCCAAACCAAAGCTGACTGCAGTGGCAAAACCGGCCCAAAAGGAAGACGTTGCCGCCAGACCTGTACAGATCCAGGCCGGGTGGTTCTGGGATCTAACCCGACCACTGTTCCAACTATTTGAGACTGTCGATGAAATTAGGCGAACAGTGGGGCGGGAAGTGCCTAAATTGGACAAACAGTTGGCTGAGGTTAAGGCCCAGGTCGCTCCCTTTATACAAAATCCCATCCAAACTTCTAAATGCGTCGGGGAAGACGCCGGGCAGCGGGCAACACGGAGCGGTCTACCTCTGCCCATACAGGAAAAACAAGCGGGGCAAGAACAACTGGCCGCCGCCGCCCCGGGAACAAGGGTGGAGGCAGCCCGCACCGACCCCACCAGTGGCGGCCGAGCCGATAACGACTCCCCTCCTCCACCACTTGCAACCCGCGGACCCCGCCTGTTTGGACTTGAGCAGCTTGACGTCGAGCTGCAACGCAAATCCATCGCAACTGCTATGGAATCAGCAGCAGTGAGCACCAACCAACCCACCGGGGGGACCTCTGTGGCCGAATCAGCCCCTAACGACAAACCCTCCACAGGTGCCGCAACTATTTCCACTGAATCAGCCATCGTACGAACCAACGGGGGCCGCCCAGGACTGGAGCCTGCTGGCCCCAAACCCCTCAGAGCAATGCGCCCCTCGTCCTGCGAACGTGTAAGAAACCTAAGGATTATGGTTACGAAGGACGAGAACGGAACCATTACCGAGAGGGATGAGCTCCTCGAAGGGTAGTGGTTAACAGGCGGCAGTGGGCTCGCGAGAGTCCGGGGACACGTTAAACTTCGTTTATAGTGCTGGGGAGAGACGTACTGAAGGCCCCCGTGTCTAGCGAAGGATGAATTAACATCCTACTGTGGTACCGTCTAGTCGGCGTACATATCGGGCTGCTGGGTCACAAGGGGCACATACGACTAAAAAATCTGATTCAGAGCTAATGGGTGCGGGGGAGGCCAATCCCATACGGCAGAATCAACTAAATCAAGGTCTATCAGGTGTGCACCCGCCAGTAAGTGGTATGTACGTGGTACGGGGCCGACAGACCCCACCTAGCTCCTGACAGCTCAGGAGTGAACAGGCAAGGCCAGTGAAACGAGGACGGGCTTTAAAGTAGGTCGTAAAAGAAGTGAAGATGAAAAAGAGAACGGGGCGGCGGCGAGAGGATAATAACGACGAGCCCCTGTGTTCTCCGGGAAGTGTGCGGAAGCACTGTGAGGGCCAAGTGACAAGGCAAGAGGAGGCGACAGAGATGAAAGGACCGAGGACGTCCGGTGGGGCAATAAAAGGCCTAGGAAGAAAACGCGTAGACGGCGAGAGGACCGGAAATAGTAGGGGCGCCACCGCTGAGGTGGTTGGTGAGCTTGACGCTAGGGGTCACTAGTGCAGGCCACGCCCACTTCCGCCTGCGGCGGCTTTAAAAGGCAGAGCGCTCGCCGGAGCAGGTCATTCTGGTCAGCCGATCAGGATTCATCACATCGCGCAGCAGACAAGCAGACCAAAGCTAGAAGAGAGCAGAGGAGTAAGACGAGCAGCATCACCACGAGGCGGAAACGAAGAAGGCTGACGGGACGAGCTTCAAGTTTGGAACGAGCCCCGAAAGCCCGAAGAATCGACGCGATGAGCGGACAGTGCTGGGAAGGACAATGTCACGGGAAGGAATTCATACACCTGACCAAGCACATCCGGGGCCAGCACGAAGGAGTACGAAAACAATATTACATGTGCCCAGTGTGTTCGAGCCGAGCATATTCGACACACCAGGACTGGAAAAAGCACATGTGGGAATCACACTAAGGAAACCTGCTGAGAGGGAAGCTGAGACAGGACCCCCTTCTGAGACTGGAGTATGCTGCGGCATTCGCTTTGGACCCGAAAGGACGACCGCCGTACACCACATTCGCTCCTGGGGACGAAACGGCGGCCCGGGTAGCAGATTTGGAGCGAGACTTCGCTGTACGTCATCCGGAGGGATTCTATCCCCCCGAGAAAGCGGTGGACCCGGAGGCACCGGACGGACCGCGGCGGAGGGTTCGTATACCATATCACCCGAGGGCATCGAAAGGGTCCGATGACAGCGACGCCGAGCAGGCTGAGGAGGAAGCAGCAGAGGAACAACCGGAAACCGCCGAGGCCGGCGGAGGGTCTCAAGCAGCCAAGGCAGTGGGGAAGGGACCCTTGGCCGGAGTTGCGGAGCGGTCGACGCCCACGCGCCGTTCCCCTCGGAGGGCCGCGAAAGGGGTACGAAAGGAAACCACTGCGTCGCCGCAAAGTGCGAGCCGGGCTGTGATCAACCCGAGACCACTTATGACGGACGAACAAGTGACTGGAATAGTACAAAGTCAAGTGAAGAAGTTAAACGCCCAGGGGGAACCTCGGGAACCGAGAGGGCGAGGACTCCCGGGCAGGGGAAGAGGAGGAAGATCCACGCCAGCCCCGAAGCCAGGTGGCTCGGGAATACCACCAGGGGCCGAGGTAGTCGAATTAATAAGCTCGTCAGATGACCAACGTCCGAAAATCAAAGGAGAGGAGGAGGAGCCTCCGGCCTTTAAGCGACCCCCGACACAGGGATCCACGGCGGAGGAGCCGTCCCGAAAGAAAAAGTGGAGGAAGCTGAAGAAAATCCCGAAGGAGCTTGAGGAGGGAACGAGCTCGGACCAATCAGAGTCGGGCCGGAGTACGTCGGTACGGAGCGATCGGTCCCTGGTCATCGCCGAATCGAGTAGTGCAGGAGAACTAGGACCATCGCAGCCCGAGACCTCGACAGGATTGAAACGGATCGTGGGACTGGAACCACCTTGTGGCGACGCGCAGTTCACTATGATGAGGGTCCACAAGAAGTCGGTCGTTTATGAGTCGCGTCACCCAAGATACCCCGGGTACCTAAAAGGAACACTGAACCGAGAAGGAGCGTTCAGGGGTTACCATCAGGCGAGGACAGACCGGGAGCTGGAGGACAGTATTCGGGAAGGGAAGGAGGGCGGGTTGGCGGAGAGAGAGGCGCTATACCTAGGAAGATTTATCTTCGAGATGGCGGAAAGACAAGGACTGAAACCTTCAGGCCGAGTTGAAAAGGTGAAGTACGTTCGACACGCAGTAAAGACCGAGGAAATGGCGTCGATGGCTTCAACGCAGCCGTTGTTCTCAGCCCCAACCCCGACGAGGGCGGACTCACCCCTGGAGAGGATGGTGTGTAAGCAGCCAGTGGTACCGCCCCCGGGACTGAAGCGGATGAGGGACATCTTAGTGGCACCGGATACGCCGGAAACACGAGCGGCTGTAGACAATTTGACCCGAGCCAGTCTGGGAAGCTCGTTCTTTGGGTCGCAGGGATCGGAGGAGACCCCGGGACCGCCGTCACCGGAGAGGGTGAGATCGCCACCAGGACCGGACACTCCACTCAAGGACGAGGACAAGGATGGACGGGCACTACAACCAAGAGTTATGATACACAGACTGACGATGCCGGCTGCTCAATCCATGGATACGGGAATGGATGACTCGGAGGACATGGAGTTGGGGCAGGCCGAGACCAAAGGGTACGAGCAAGACAGGCAAGAACTGGACGAGTCAGGGGCGGCTTCGGACTCAGTGTTCGGGTCCATGATGGAGACACCAGTGGCAGGACCATCCGGAGAAACGCCGCGACTCCGGTCGTTAACCCTTTCCACACGCCACCAACATTTCATTCATGTTTTAGAAGACTGCCAGTGTACTCTAGTAAATAGTCTCAAAATACGCCACATATAACACATATGAGCCTATCTAGCCTTATATAAGCTCCATATGACCTATAAAAACTTATTTACAACCTTCTAATTGTTAGATATACTATATAATGGATGTTTTCAGCATTTTGGAACAGTAACAGTTAGTTTATCCTTAATACTTAGCTTTAAATTCACTATTTTGGCATTCATTGAAAAGATGCCTCAATGCATCTGGCGTGTTTTCGGTGGTGATGCCTCAATGCATCTGGCGTGTTTTTGCTGGTGATGCCTCAAAGCATCTGGCGGGTGGAAAGGGTTAAGGACGCAAGCCATTCAACAGGTCTTGCAGGGACACTTTCCGGTAACGGCACGGGCAGTACAGGACTGGGAGACCGAGGAATCAATCACGGTGCAACTGGAATGGCCTCCCAGACAGGTGCGAAGGATGACGGCCAAGATGAGAGCGATGGCTTCGGCGTCATTGGCGTTCTTGATGGCGCTGGAAGCGGACAGCGAGCCACAGTCGTTCGATGAGGCAATGGCACAGTTCCCGACGGCAGCGCTGGGGCCGTTCACCCGAGAGTTACCAGGAGTCGATAGGGTAATCAACGAACATAACCGAACCGTCCAGTTGGCTCAGACTTTAGTGTTATACAAAAACGAGAAACAGTTAGACGATTTGTTACAGACGACGAAGGAGGTAGAGGAACAGAGCGGAATAGTGGACCAGCTTCTCAAGCTCCCGGCCAGGGAGGAGAAGCTACCTCTACCAGCCCGACGTCAGGAAGAAGGATGAAAAAGCCCCAAAGAGGAGAAAACGGTGTATGCTGCTCGGAGTCCTGCACGGATGATAGCGTGACGGAACCAGAGGCGGAAAATGGTGCGTCACGAGTTCGGGTGAGGAGGGATTACGGGGCGTTGGCTCCTCACCCATAATGTCAAACCCCCAGGGAGAGGACCGGGCCGAGGTGGAGGTACCTGAGCCGCACAGGAGTCCGAAGCCCGGATAAAAACTTTCCTGGAGACCGCTGGACGAGCCCGAACTTTGCTTTAAAAACATCGGGAACGGACTGGCGGGCTCGAATGTTCTCATTTGAAGTATTCTTACCAAAACAAACCCGGTAGTTTCTTCATGGGAATCTTCTTCTTGCGGAATTGAACGAAACCGCATGTGTTAGGAGGCGTTGATCGTAATCAACGAGCTGGAGGGTCCATGTATGGAACGAACTTACCAAGCATGCGGGGCAGTACGGAACGGGAGGAGGCGCTCGGAGGAAAAGAAAGTGTGTAGCCGTTCCATTTCTTCCCAGTAATCATCAAGAGCCCCGTTGCGTTGGTTGGGACCAAGCAGGTTGAATAGGACCGTCCGGTCGCGGAAATTGGAAAAATAGCGGGCCGGACGGCCCAGAGAACGAGAAAAAGGATAAGTAACGGAAAGTCGGAGCGAGAGTCACTTGGTCGGGGGGGTCGGATGGACACCCGGCACCCGTCCGAGTGACCAAGAGGAACGAGAGTAAAACAAGGAGGTGGAATTGAAGAAAGGAGCTCAGAACGAACGAACAGTATTGTGCAAATCTTTGAGTCGACGGTCGTGCCGGGGTAAATAGGGTACCGGTGGACCGGAGACTCGCCGCTGGAGGAAGGGCTGGCACGGGCCAAGACTGGAACCCTTCTCCCGTGCTGCCTTGAGGGATCTGGAGGCGAGAGGAACGGCCTCTGTCCTCTAGCGGCACCTAAAAAAACGAGCTTTTCTACGGCTCGTCCGGACTTCTTCGGGCCTTGGCCGTCTTGATCTTGGATGGATCGCTCAGAATGTTGGACCGGATGGGCCCGGATTCATCGTACCACCATCTTCTGTGTTTCCTTGTCTTCAGCCTCTTACCGCATACGGAGTGGATCTTCTCCACCTGGATGCTGGTTTTAGCATGCCAAGACCGATGCAGCGAGTCGTGTAATGACTGCGGAGAGCGGTAGATGTCTCCCGAGGGACCGGGGTGCGAGCAGGGACGGTAGTTGAAAGGCCCTCGCTTGTGCCCTACTAATAATAAGTAAACAAGACAGACTTAATAGACTTACACACACTATTTTATATACTAATATCTTACCTGCAGTAACGACCGTGACTGCTTCCATGTCATACTCCCTGATGTCTTCTTCCCGACGGACGGAACAAAATAGTCTTTGAAACATATAGGGAGATGGTGATTGGAACGATGGCTTCGGATGCCTCGATAGGCGAACAAGGTGGTCTGCAAAGAACGATGGAAGCGATCCTTCATCCCTGCCTTGGAGTTTGATGTCGGATGAGTTCTTCTCTAGATCCGGTATTCTGAAGCCGGCTGAGATGGGCCCGTTCCGTGTCTCAAAGGTGGACGTCAGGTGCAGATCCCAGTTGAAGTCTTCCATCTTCTCTTTCTACAACTTCTCCTTCTAAAAACATTCTCAACTTACCTACTTCGAACCGCCGTACCTAGGAGCAGCTCGGAACGACTCGAAGCTGTTGTCCCGGCGCGTGTCAAAGGCGTTCAAGTGGCTTCATGTAGATGGGCATGGCACCGATGAAGACTGTGGCCTTACCCCAGAATCAAACCAGACCGAATCTTAAAACTTACCTTTATTACGAACTATTTGTTGGTATTACAGTCTCAAGAAAATCGTCAATGAACATGGTCCCTCGGGAAGAAAAAAAGTTTAGTAAGCAAGAACGGGGCCCGAGAGCCCGAGAGACGAACGAGGGCCCGAGTGCCCGAAGTGAGAATCCTCTTCTTGAAATCATCTCATCAGTAGAACGAAGGAGTCTCCCTCTCGCCCCAAGAAGGGTTGTCTTCCTACCGTTGGCCACGGGGGGGAGGGATGAGAGGCGCCGGCTCCTGTCATCAAAGAAACCTCTTCAAAAAGAAAACTGTCTACTCATCAGGTCTCCGTTCCGGTTGTTGTTGTGCCACTTGGGCCCGAAACGGTGACGGAATACCCTATTAACTACATTGAACTCCTGCTCAGATATCTTCCTTTGCCTCTGAAATCTTTGAGTGTGTCGGCGTGGTTGAGAGCCGATCAGTGCTGGGTTAACCACGAGGCCATGTGTCACAGGGACACTCCGACATGGCCGGCGACTGCAAAGTCAAACTTCGTTCCTGCACGGAAAACGGACACCTCATCAACAATTAATAATTCCAGTCTTCACATACTTACCTTCACCTCAACTCCATCCAGAGTTTCATTGTGGTGGCACGAACTGCACAGCGCCATCTTCTGAAGCTTCCTCTTGAGGCTTTAACGTTTGAACTGAGTTCCTCTCCACATCCAGTGCCATTTCTTCTTTGGAACCGTTGGGTACCTCGGCCTCTGGCTCGAACATGTTGTCCTTGCCAAACGTGAAAAGGCATTGGGAGGCTCTGAATGCCGAGGCGACCGAGGGCACGAAGTCCAAAAAAGAACATTTCTTTCTACAACATTCCTTCTACAAAAACTTCAGTCTTTCTACAAAACTTCATCTTCAAATCATCATCATCTAAAGAACGCAAGAGAAGAGTGATAACCGGGAGGACGAAGGGTCACGACCGGCCCTTGCCTCCGGGCAGGAGAGTCGCGACCGACTCTCTGCCCAAAAACAACGGAGAACGTCTGGACGACGAAAAACGGACAAAAGGTCGAGAGGACTAAGGGTCACGACCGATCCTTGCCTCTGGGTGGGAGAATCACGACCGATTCTCCGTCCGAATTAGGGAAACGTTTGGACAACGACGGAACGGGGGTGTTGCGGGTCACGACCGACCCATGGCCCCTGGCAGGAGGACCACGACCGGTTCCTCTGTCCTAACGAGGGTAAAGTAAGGAAAGAAAGACCGGGGCTAAGTAAATAGATCCCAGAGGAGAGGAGCGGGGGGAGACGGGGTCACGACCGATCCCCAGTCCCGGGTGGGAGAGCCACGACCGGCTCGCTCATCCTAAAGGAAAAAAGGCGGAGTACGGGTCCTGATAGATCCAGGATAAGAACTATGACGCAGAAATATGTCTATATAAGAGACTAAGATATGTAAAACGAACTACATGAACTTTTGACGTAAAACGAAAAACGAAGATTGAAGAACGAAGAAAGAAGAAATAAGAATTAGCCGGATAGGCCCCGGGGGCCCTCCGAAGTTGACCGGAGAGGACAGAGGGTGACACCTCCTCCTCTGCCGATAAGGAGCGTAGATTGGTAGTTAAAAAAATGTTTCTGGTTTTAAAGTATATCCTGTTGTTGTTGTATGAACTGCTTTGAGATTTTGTAAGATGTGTTTTCCCACCTTTCAAGAAGGTGCGGGAGGGTGTGATGAATGCCTATTCATCCAAATACGTAAAGAGACCAAATAAGAGAAAATAAGGTAATATGACAAAAAGTATATATGTTCGTAAAAGGAACGAAAGTGTAAAGGAACGAATATGTAAAGGAACGAAAGTGTAAAAAGCCCCGGAAAGAGGCCCGAATATGTAAAGGAACGAAAGTGTAAAGGAACGAATATGTAAAGGAACGAAACCCGGAAAGATGTAAACCGGAAGTGGTATGTAAACCGGAAACGAGAAATGTAAACCGGAAGTGACGTCAGTTGTAGATCACGTGACCGAAAGCAGCCAATCAGAGCTGACCTCTAGGGTATATAAAGGGGCGGTGAGGCCCGAATAAACAGAGTTCTTTAACAGTTCTCCTTGTGTCCAGACGTGTCTTCTTCCCTTAAACAACTGCCGAGATGAGCCGATACGAGTTAATTAACCAGAAGTTAGAGTAAAACAGTAGAAGTTCGAGATAAATAGGCGAAAGTTAGGACGGGGGCCCGACGGCCCGAGGAACGGGAACGAGGAACGGATGACCGAGGTAGGGCGCGAAGGCCCGAAACTGTCCCGGATGGGGTCCCGGAAGTGTAGGCGCAGAACGGCACGAAGGACCGGAACACGGAGCGGAGACCTGAAGTCCACGGGGACGACGGCGCGGCTGGCTCGGCCCCACGCTACCAAACAATAGGCGACCGTTGGCCCGACGGCCCCGCGGACCGGAATCTGGGGTGGACCGCCCTGTCGAGGTGAACACCGGCCTGGGAGATAGAGCGAGACGAACCACAACCTCCCCTTACCCCTACCGTAATTTCCCTTCCCCGCAGTCCTCCGTCTGACATCGAGCACCGATTCCCGACCGATTCGCTCAGCCCCCCTCGTGCGCGAGGCACGACTCTAAAAACACATCTCGGTTCTTGGCCCGGATTCCCCGTCCGCCCGAGACCCGAACAATCCCCACGTTCCTCTGCTGTAGGAATCGGCAACCCCGACTTACCAGAGAACGTCACACAAAGAAACATTTCACTGTTAAGCATTTGTTTGTTGTGCTTTTGTTGTTTGATCCTTGTATTGTAGAGGATTGTAACAGTGCAAACCTTAAGGATATCGCTATTGCAAGGCCCATATCTAAACCCTCATTATGGTCTCACTGTTGTGAGGGTTTGATTATGCGCCGGATCACAGACAAGGGCAAAGGATGCCCCATGCAAGATTTCTTCAAAACCCAACAATGTAGGCCAGTGACCCATTGCACAATGATTTTCTTAGCAATGAAAATAATATTATTAACGAACTTTTCGTTGTTAATATTTTCATAACAATGATCGTTTTGCAACAGTTTTTTTCTATATCTAGAATGCCCTGAGAGAGCTGTAACTTGCACTGTGGCCCGTCGCATAACCAAACTCTCGCAAGAGGGAGCGATTAAGGATGGATTTGTTTTTTTCTCGTTGTTTTTTTCTCTCCTTGTTTTGGGGATGTGCCAATCCTCCCTGTTGCGATGGTTTTGTACAAACTTTGAATTTAATTTAATTGGCTAATAAATCATTTCCACCACTTGCCTTCTATACAAATTATAAGCTAAAGGACACATCTAACATTTACTGAAAACAAAATCTTAAAATGTTAACCCCAAAATGTCCCCCTGATAAATTGAAAAATCGGGAGTGCAAACCATCCCTGTAAGGATGAAAAGTGCATTCGCTCCCTGTTGAACAGGGAGAGGTCTTTTGAAATGTGCCAATGTTCGCTACAGCGAGACCCGTTATGCGACGGGGCACTGATGTTTCTCTAACTTTTTTCCTTTTTGTATCAATTTACAGAATTCAATTTCATTCATTAGAACCAGAGATTTTACTATTTTCGTAACAACAGAAATTTTCGTAACAACGAAACTAAGGTTTGCACTGTTACAATCCTCGCATTCTAAATATAGAAAAGATTTGTGTCAAAAGGGTCGTTTTAATAATGAAAGTAACAAAGATAGGTACCGTTAAGAAAATTCATTTAAGAAAAACCTTTCCTTGTTAATTTGATTGCTGTTATGCAAGTTTTTTGCACACCTTCACCATCAATATAAAACTATTTAAAATGCTGTAAATAATCTGTAGTCTTTACAGGAACTAGTCCTACAGTACCCCTTTTAACATCAATTTACATAATTCCATTTAATCTAGTAGAAAAAAGAGATATAGACATTTTGCAACAAGGATCATTTCAACAAAGTTGTCCTTGTTAGGATATCTATCTTAAAGTTACCTTTAAGTTAGCCTTGTTATAATTGTTATTGTGCAACGGGCCACAGTGGCCCATTGCACAATGGGTTTTGTAACAACGAAAATATGATAAACAACGAAAGAGTTCGTTGTTGCTTAATAAATTATTTGCAGTTATTTTCGTAACAACGAAACTTTTTTTAACAATTTTTTTTCTATATTTAGAATGTCCTCAAACAGTTGTTACTTTTACTGTTTCTTCTCTAATGTCTCAACTTATCATATCAATTTACAGAATTCAATTCCATCCATTAGAACCAGAGATTTTTACTATTTAAGTGACAGTGGATTATTTTCGTAACAACGAAACTTTTCATTATTAAGCAAAAGTTCGTTGTGCTTTCGTTGTTTTATCTTAGTAACGAAATTCTATTGTGCAACGGGCCACAGGTCTTTGGCTTTCAAATGATACTAAGCTTTCCCAAATGTGATAAATATTAGGTGAATTATGTAGCCTTTAACAAGCCATGGTCGCAGATACTTTATACTATTCATCACAAATTTACTTATATCTCCTTAATTATTAGTCTTAGGATAGGAAATATGGAAACCTTGGAGCATCCTTTCCCCTCGATGGGTCACAGTCCTAACAATTTTTTTTATACAGAATTAAATTGAATTCTGTAAATTGACCTAGAAACTGACACTATAGGCCTATATGCTATAAAAATTACAGCTCATTTATAGCATCATAAATATTTTTTAATGGGGCAAAAAAAGGCCTAACAACAATCAAATAGGACAAGTTGTTGACCTATCATTCCATATTATAATCCCTATTTTGCAATGGGGCACAGGTACACTGAATGCAGTGATTAGCAAAAAGATAAGTCTTTCATATATTATAATTAACAATATTTATTTGTATTTGTATTACAATGTGCAGAGTCAAATGTGCCTACCATAACAGAAATTACCAATATTCCAACAATATTTTCCTTGGGATTATTTTCATCGCTTCTTTTTACAAGTGAGTTGAAGATTATGGTGAGACAGGAGGAGTCAACATCCAAATAGAACACAAGAATGTCTGTTGGAACCTGTACAGACCACTCCAGTCACAACTGTGTAACAACGGCTTGCATTCATCTGACCAACAAGCTAATTTTAATCGCTGTTGTTTCTATGGTTTGGACGGATGGGTCGTCGGTCCTTCCTCCTTATCCCCCATGGTCAATATGTATGTAGCCATTTACTGTTGGTCAGTTGCCTTATCCATTGCCTCGGACTAGTGAGAAGGGCAGTCTCTCCTCAATCCCCGTTTTGAGCGTCCAATGGCTGGACAATGCCCCCGACACCTCAGTCCCAGTCATGCCACTAACAGCTGGCCCTTCTTAGATCAGAATGCCCACTCCTTGGTGCAAGGTGCTGAGGATATGCACGGTTAACTTGAAGTCACATGCACAGTTGACCTTATCTGCATGGCTATGGAGGGTTTACTCAAATTAGCATAGATAAAAACCATTACCCAGGCAGGCATTATGGCGTTCATAAAATAAATACTGGATCCCGTTGTTAAAATGTTTTAGAAACTTATTTAAATCGGGGCCTATTACCCGAACCCACTTTTTCTGTACTTTTTGTCTTTTTTAATCCTAAACAGATATTGTGTGTTATACATGATTATATATGTATCAATATCTCCCAAATATGTCAGGCAAAGAAAATAAACAAGGTGCATGTTAATTAAGTCACTATCATTTATCTGTTCTAAAAAAAAGTGTTATTTCAATATTGCATTGATTTCATTTGATTATGGTACGCAGTTATGTTTTACAACACTTTATACAAGTCCCCATATTGTACATTTATATAATATTATCTTAAAATCATCGAAAAATTGTGTTCTCGCTTAAGTCACGGGCAGATTGGTGAATTCCTTTTTTTTGAAAATGCATTAAATTTTGGTTCTCCCTTTTTAAAAAAGTTTTTTTCTTTTATGACAACCAAAAAAAGAATACTTAAATAATTCAGGTAGCTGATGTTTAGTAGGGAATAGAAAACCATGATGAGTATTAGAAATAATAGTTTCGAAATCTGGTTTTGTGATTTCATGGGAGGCACAAATCATGGATGCAATATGCTTTTCAATCACCATCTCCTCATCAAAAACAATTTTGTACACAAGCAACACAATAATTATAAAAACAAATGATAATCAATATTTATCAACAACATATAGATTATCGTTTTCCAAGGATTTTTGTCTTCTGACTTGGAACAATTGGAAAGATAAATATGTCAAACCATTGAATATATTCTGGCTGGGAACTATTTAGTGTCCTCAATGTCATGACAAGGAGATGCCATCCCATATGATATTATGATGACAACATCAGTTTGCAAAATGATGTAAGGTATCTAGGCTAGATTAGGCTAGACACATAGTGCATTATGTTCCCTGGTGTTACAAAGTGCTTCATATATCTCATAATGTATTATAAGTTTTGGATATGACAGAGTTGTAAGGCTTGTAATATTTTCCAAATATTTGATTGCAAGTACACAAAGACAAAAACCAATACAATGGTGCAATTCTCAGTAAGGTTGAATAATGCTTTAGCCAGCTGTGATCCTTATTCTTGTATTCTTATTCTGGGATTGATCATCAGTTATCCAGTACGTCTGTCTCTGACCTCCTGTGTCCACCTGGCTGAACAGTTGCTGGTGACTCACCCTCATCTACACCCTGATTAATTAACTGCAGGTGCTGCTTCACAACCAAGGAGATTTCCTATCAAACCCTCTGTGCGCTAAAAGTAAGAAAAATGTATTTCTTCACATGCATTCAAGAAGGTTGAGTACACTTAAGTTTAAAAGCAAACTCCCGGTTCTGTGGTTTCATAAGACTGACATTAAAGTGTGTAGTATGTTAGTAAGCACATGGCACATACATTCTTCTTGTCCTCAATATACAATTTCTCACCTAATTCACAACTCCTCTTCATTCAAATTATTCATTCACTTTAATTCTAAATTCATCCCTGTGTTTCCTCTGTATACAGTCATTGGATTACAGGTCAACCACCACTGAAAAACTGGTTCCAAAACTTTCTTTCATTAGAACTAATATTGTTACCATTATATCCTTCTACAGTTTTTTTTAAACAGTTATATCTTTATAGTATTATCATAAAGTGTGAGGGGGAAAAAAGACAAAGAGACAAAGAGTTGTAATTGTATTTGGCCATTGAATTACGGGCAAGAAACAAAGATGTTTTAGGAATAGATGAGATTCCAGGCCACAACACTATATGGGAAAATGTGAAAACCAGGTCTGTCAACATAATCAGATTCATAAGAGAATTTTTACTTTAACTCTTTGTAAACAAAAATACTTATAATCCAGCAAATATATTGATATCAAAAAAGTTAATCTGGTATATTTTGGAAAATTAGGGTTTGGGGCATCTAATTTCATTGAATATCAAAAACATCAAAAATCAGAAAGAGGCTGGTCATCTCAGCATGTGCATTCTTACTGTCACTTTACATCAGATTTACACAGTTTTATTAGGGCTCTGAAGCTTAAGTATATCTTGCATATGGATACAACTTACCTCATAATACTTATCATCATAGAAGTAGTAGTACCTTCCATTTATATACATAGCAGCATTCACAGCTGCTTTATTGCTTGGGTATCTTCTAAGATTACGATCATTATCTCCAGATCCAAGAAACTTGAGTTTTTCACCTGCACTCTCCCTGTAGCGGTGGTACTGGGAACCTATGATAAGACCATTCTAGTTTATATCTAATGTAAAAAGATGTAGTTCTTAATTGGCTATTTGTTTACATATTTCATATCATCATTCTATTGATAATAAGATTGTTACTAGGAATCTATGATAAGACCATTCTTATGTATATCTAAAATGGAAAGATAATAGTTCATTATTGGTTATCTATTTGCATAGATTATATCATTATACCATGGACAATCAGATTGATAGGCACACTGAGAGGGAATTGCATCTGCCTTTGTATTTTCTAGTCAAGACTCACTTTAAGATGCTCTTCTTTTTATACCAACCTGTTATCACATATACAAGGTCCCATCTTCTTCCCTCTCTTGAGAATATAGCATCAATGGGTGGGTCATTTGGTTGCAGAGTTTCAAATATTGTTTCAATGGCAAAATTTCTGTCATAAGTAAAGTTTCCATCTGTATTAGGTGTATATGTCCATACTTTATCAGCCTGAATGAATAAAATGTACAGAATACATTTAATAAGATACATTGGAAAGGCATTAAAGTGATGTTCCATATATTTGTACGAATGAAATGAGAATAAAATTTGCCTCATCGTCTCACCCCACAAAGGCAATAATATTGCAATCTTAAGGGTAGGTTTCACATTGATATTTATTTTGCATTATAAATGCACAGATTCATATGCATGATGCTATTATTCCCCACCAAGCTATGGCAATTGATTATGTTTTTGGCTGATTTTTATATCTATATGCTTTTATCAATCTAACATGTAGGGAACAGTAAGAAAACTCTTAACCCTTTAGTGATGGCCCCATAGGAAATCGATCATATATGATCGATGGCCACTATTTGACCTGCTGCTAATGTGATTTTCATATCCTATTGATGATTTATAATAATGCATATTAGATGTTGTGATACTACTACCTGGAACCCTTTTTCTTTTATTTATATCCAAGTTTCAATTATTTTAGGGTTTGATTAGGCAAACCTTTAGCAATTTTAGGGCTTCAGTGAAAGGGCACCCATTTTCATTCATTAAATATTCAGGTTATTTAGGTTAAATATGCTGTTTTTAGAATTTGTATTTTATATTTAACCTACAATGCCTTTGTAAAATGTACAACACCATCATATTATATTTTCGTACTGATCATTTAGATTACTTTATCTATATTTCCATCATATATATCCATCATATAGATCTCCATCATTTGATCCACGTATGATAATATAATGTTAACATGAATTATAAGAATCTGGTATCAAACAATAGGAAATCACGTGGAGAAGAAATTTATAATTGGAAACGTTTCTCTGAATTATATATTTTTCTCATTTTTGGAGCATTTTTTAAAAAATGGTGTTGAATTACCAATTTTTCAGGAAATTTGACCATTGCTGAAAACATTCAATGGTTACCATGGCAACTATAACATAAGATGATATCATGTTTTCTAAATCCTGTAATCTTTGGTTGCATAATAGTATAATATTTTGCCATCAAACACTTTTTATGAAACTCACAATTTGAAAATGAAAATCCTTATGCCTATTTTCATCATCAAAATCCTTGTTGGGGCCGTCAGCAAAGGGTTAAAGAATATACATTCATACAGTCTTGGCCTAATGTTAAAGAAAATGAATGTTTCCTTGAAATAGGAGTAAATACTAGACTTTAAGAAAAGACCTTTTAAGATCATAAACTAACTACAAATGCTTATGTCTCAGATACAAGTAAATTCTCAGAAAACAGTAAATTCATTAGAATCGTATTTTGTGAAGATGCTTGTCAGCAAGGTAACATAGAGATATAGAAAATGTGAGACTTGCAGTTTCTGATGGATAATGATGCCAGTATCGTGGATCAAATTTACAAACATTTGGTTTATATATTCATCTGTGATACAAAGCCATTTACTTTTCAACTTTTTTAACTCCGATAATAAATCAGCAGCATATCATTACAGCAATAATGGGATGCCTCCATTTTTTTTGCAAACATGATTAAGTTAGGAATTTAAACTTATTCATATCTTACAGTTAAGAAGTAGATTTGTTTCTTCACTTCAAAATACATGGCTGCCTTTATTGGGCCTGTTATTTCTGGTAGTGCATCAGCAACATTATGCGTATTAAGATATGCAGCAAACTCTCCACTGTACATATCGATCTCATCACCTTATGAAAAAGAAACATGTTTTGCATTAAATCTTTGTGAACAGGTTAGGGACAGGCTGCTATTCATGCACTGATACAGCATTGTAAAATGATGTAAGATATTTTAAAACTAATCATTTGCCATCAGATTTGTTTAATAACTGTCTTTTATGGTTATATCAACATATACATCATTTAGCATTTAAGTGAAACTAAGTTACATCGTTTTTGCCCTAAAATAATTATTTCAAAATAATCACTTGATACAAAAGAATGAGTTCGAAATGCTCAAAAATGAGAGGTGAATCGGCACAAAAATGTGCCATCTCGTGTAAATTTGTTTACATCGCATGATTTAAATACTGCTACCCTATTGGTCAAAAATATTCAAACAAAGATTTAAGAAAATCTGTATGGCAAAAAGGTCAGGGTATGGAGTGGCCAAACCTATATAATCCTTAATCCTTATTACCATTTCCCTTTTTTTGTTATACCATTGTGATCAGTCCCTAATCCCTTTTTCATCTGTTCACCCAAATAAATGTACACCTTTTCCCTTTTCTACCTCAGTGCACTGTGCAACGTACTCCCTTTTCCCTTTTCTCTCATTTGTAATAATTGACATTTTCCTTTTTTCCTTTTTTCCTTTTTTGCTATATTTGACACTTTCTCCTTTTTCCCTTTTTACCTCTTTTCTTATACCATTGTTATCAGTCCCTAATCCCTTTTTCATCTTTTCACCCAAGTAAATGTACACCTTTTCCCTTTTCCACCTCAGTGCACTGTCCAACGTACTCCCTTTTCCCTTTTCTCTCATTTGTCACAATTGACATTTTCCTTTTTCCCTTTTTCCTTTTTTCAACTTTTAGTTTTATATGTTGAATAAACCAAACCCCCTAATTAACATAACCCAACCATCACAGTGATAGGACAATCCCCCCTGGGACAACTACCCTGGGAAAACTACCCCTGGGGTAACTATCCTGGGGACAACTATCCCTTAGTACAACTACCTCCTAGGACAACTACCCCCTAGGGCTATTACCCCTCTAAGATAACAACCCCTTAGGACAATTATCCCTATGGGTAGGACAAGTACCCCTCTAAATAGGATGATTACCCCTTTAGGACAACTACCCCAGGAAATAAGACAATTACCCCTGTGGGTAGGAGACCTATCCCTATGATAGGACAACTATCCCCGTTGGAAGGACAACTACCCCTGTGATAGGACAATTACCCTTATTGGTAGGACAACTACCCCTGAGATAGGACAACTATCCTTATTGGTAGGACAACTACCCCTGTGATAAGAAACTTACCTCTATAGGGATTTTGTTCAGTCAAGTTTCATGCAGGGTTTTTAAAATGATTAGAAAATACTTATCCTATTTACAGGGGTAGCTGTCCTACTAATAAGGGTAGTTGTCCTAGTTGTCCTACCAATAGGGGTAGTTGTCCTAGTTGTCCTACCAATAGGGGTAGTTGTCTTATCCCAGGGGTAGTTGTCCTATCCACAAAGGTAATTGTCCTAGTTAGAGGGGTAATTGTCCTATAGGGTAGTTGTCTTATAGGGGTTGTCCTACATATCGGGGTAATTGTAATAAGGGGTAGTTATCCTAAAGGGCTAATTGCCCTGGGGGGTAGTTGTCCTAGGGGTAGTTGTCCCAGGGGTGATTTTCCTGTCACTATGATGGTTGGCCTATGCTAATTAGGGGGTGGGGTTGATTCAACATGTATAAATGAATTCAAAGAAAGAGAAAAAAAAGGAAAGGGGAAAAGTAAGTTGTTTTTTTTACATTTCGTTGGCTGAATAACATGAGGTCGTATCTGATAAATGCTCATTTTTTGTAATTGCTAGTTAAAGAAATATGGCATTTTTTGATGGTTTATATTATTCTAAATATCGGTTTGATCATTACCATTATCTGGGACATAGGAAGAATCTGGTCCTTTGGTCAGAATTATTAACACATTTAGATAATTATAATGTTACTATGGTAACAGCAACAAATTCTATTTCAGATGCGACCTTATGTTACTCACTTTTAAGAAGTAAACTTGGAAATTGGTAAATAACATAAGGTTGTATCTTGCGTGTCTGAATTACAAATTTACATTTTAAATCAGTTTAATTAATATAAATTCAACAAAATGACATTTCTGATGTAAAAACAATATTCTAAGATTTACTACATTTGATTACTCTATGATAATACAGATTTATATCATATTTACACTGCCAAATTTTAGGGCAGCCCAGATATGACCTTACATTACTCAATATTCAGACCAATACTTCAGTAAACAAAGGTCGTATCCAACATTTTTCTTTATAATATTCCCTTAAGTCCTTTATCCCTACAATAAAATTATAGAACAAGATTAATGGGATGGCTATTGGAAAAACTGAATCAAAACATATTTTCATTTTGTAATAATTATCCTATTTTTCTAAGAATATAACATTGGCTCTCTTCTGATACGACCTTATGTTATTCACTAAAAAGTACAATTGGGCAGATACGACCTTTGTTAACTGGCTTATAACGTTCCAATGATTTGGAAAATTCCGAAATTTCCAAAATTTCCAGATACCTCATGGGGAAGGCAAACATTTCCAAAAAAAAAATCAGTTTTTTTGAGATACGACCTTATGTTATTCAGCCGACGAATTTTGTTTGCGTCAATTGGTATAAATACTGTAATCCTATTGTGCAAAAATACTTAAACACAGATTTTAGAAAATCTGTAAGGTAGAAATCTGTTTACACCTAGACTCTTTCTCTTTAAGAAGAGGAGAAAGGTTTCCCCTCATCCTCTTGAAGCACACCTTTCATCCCTATTAGACTTATGTTTGGCTCATTTAGTGAGGGATTTCGCTTCAAGAAAAAGAGGACATACATGCACCCCCTAGTGGTTTACATCAATACTAAACCTCTATGTCTCAAGAAGAAAACCTCACCTTATAAGCCTCATGTGAGATATAACAGGGAGAATCTTTGCTCTTAAAGAGGAAGAGGTTATACCTTCCTCTTCCTCTTAAATAAGCAGAAGGTAGGTGTATGGGGTGACATATCACTTCTCTTAATTCACATACATTTGTTAGAATATGCCAAAAAAAGTTAGAAGTTTTATTTAGATTACAACGCAAGATATGCTGATGTTGCTGGTTTAAGTTTTTTCCCGAACCTGATGAAATATCAATGAAATGTTTTATCAAGTTCCTCACATCAATTATTGAGGTAGAATTTCTATTTTGATTGGTCTCTAATGTATATTTGATATTTCCTGTTCACGTTTCTTTCTGTTAACCTTTACTTCTTTCATTCTACTGGCTACAAAAAGAAAACATCTCAGTTATCTGAAATGTTAGTCTCATACTTTTGTTAAGTAATGACAATAATTATAGGGTTATGAAAATTAATTCTTTAGATCTATTTACCTCTTATTGTGTATGTATAACTGTATGGTGAGTAGAAACTGGCATCTACCGACGTCCTTTGGCATTCTCCAGGACCAGTGTCTTCCGTTGTTGGCTCTCCGGGTTCCTCTGTGGTTGGCTCCTCAGTTGTTGTGGTTGGCTCCTCAGTTGTTGTGGTTGGCTCCTCAGTTGTTGTGGTTGGCTCCTCAGTTGTTGTGGTTGGCTCCTCAGTTGTTGTGGCTGGCTCCTCAGTTGTTGTGGTTGGCTCCTCAGTTGTTTCTCCACAGTTGATTCGATCTACATGAGGCAATGCAAACATTTTATGTATAGCATATGAATACTGTATGATAATATATGATATTTACCTTGCAAGATTTAACACTTAGAGAGATACTTGAGCACACACAATTATGTTTGTGGTTAAGGGGAGAGGGTACACAGCATAGGTTTATTGTTGAACATGTTCTTAGCTTCAAAATTGTATCAGGCATGTTTGGATCAGATAATTATTAAGGAAGTTATTACCATCTTTAGAGTATAATAATTACAATTATCTTCATCCGGAATTGGGATGTATTTATTATTCTTTCACAGTTTTAATGAATAAAATGCCATTGTGGATGGATGATGTTTTGTACTTCTCACATTAAAACAAATTCAAAAAATCTCTTGGAATGCTGATAAAGATAGCTGTGTGACTTTCCCATAATTGGTGCTATCTTTACCTATTGATGTCAGCAACGCAAACTGCACCATTGAAATTAAAAAAGAGAATGAAATCTAGGCAGTAAAATGTCAAATATTAGGTATTGTGACGTTCCTCGGTAGTTCGGGGTCTCCGGTTTCTACCGGCGAGGGACGTGGGGGTTATTTCGGTTCTTAGCTGGGCACGGAGGCCGAGCAAGAAGCTGAGGTGTGAGATCAAGAGTTGTGCCTCGCGCACGAGGGGGGCTGAGTGGGTCGGTCGGGGGATCGGTCTTTGTTGAAGGGTGGAGGGTGTGTTGGTCAAGTCGGGCCGAGGGGTTGCAGCCATCAAGCGTGGAGGACGGCGTAGGGCAGAATTGTTGTTGTGGTAGGGGTCCGGCCCTTTCTCTTATACCTCTCTCAGGCTGGAACTAGGGGAGCTCTACTCCTTCATTCCCTGACCGGGAGTCTCGGGTCAACGGTCGCCTATGTTTTGGTAGTGTGGGGCCGAGCCGGTTGCACCTTAATGCCTCCGGTCAGGGGGTTGCCGCTGGCTATTTCGGGCTTCTTCATCTGGCCGGTCTTCCTTCCTCGTGCCCTCGGTCGGGCAGTTTCGGGTCTTCGGGCTATGATTTCCGGTCCTTTGGGCCTTTGGACCCCGCTTTATTTTAAGCCTTAGTTTTCTACAACTTTACCAATATTACGTCTATTTCCTATTCATCTAGTCCATATTAGATCATCTTATCAATTGGAGTCCTCCTAAGGAGCTATCAGAGGAAGAAGACAAGTGTGAACACCAGGAGTACTATGAAGGAACTCTTTATTTTCGGGCCTCACCGCCCCTTTTATACCTTGGCGGTCAGCTCTGATTGGCTATTTCATATCACGTGATCATAGTGACGTCACGCAGTCATACTGACGTCATTTCCGGTTTACATTATTTCTCGGGTTTCAGGTTTTGGATTTCGGGTTTCGGATTTCGTTCCCGTTACATAACAATATACTTAAAGATCTACTGCATCATTTTACATTCACATTCTTGCTTTGACACCTGATGAATACCCATTCATCACAGTATCAATATTTATCCTTAAAACCTTACTTCCTGCATATCATTTACACACTCATTTAAGCAGTGATCAGTATCCATCTTTAACCCTTTAGACCAGCAGTGGGAGGGTGGAACACTGAATCAAAACATTGTTGTAAACACTTTCATGTGAGGAATGAGGGACAAGCTGTGTCCTAGCATAAATTACGAGTTTCGAGAGGCCCAACATCCCACTATTGAAACAGGATAGTTTCATGGGGACCCTCCTGTCAGAAGGAGATACTTTTATTCTTCAATGAATTGTAAAAAAATCTTTAAGAAATTATTTTTTGAGATATTTATCAGCTCTCCAAGGTTCTTAGCAACATTCCACAAACTTACTGTAGGTAGTTTTGATGAATATCAAAAGAATTACAGGCAAAAGTTTGAAAAAAAAGGTGTTGTACCCAATCCCTTGCCACTGCCACTACGTGGTGTGTGCTCCACGTGGTGCTTGCATGCGCTGACCTAGACTGAAGTTACATTGTTACAAGTCCGCTAGTCGCCAAAACTATTGTGCAAGAGGTATCTAGGTCATGAAAGGACTAGTGCTGACCCTGCCCATCAACTGAAGGTTGTGTGTGGGTTGGAAAAATCATTAAATATTCGTCACTGCTTGGCAGAGTTGGGGGAGCGGGGAGGATATGGGTTATAGGCTACATGTGGGGTGGTGGGGCTACTCCCTTGGGGCATAGCGAAGTGGAGTGGACTTATTTTACATAAAGTCAATTTTGAGTAGAAAAATTTGGTATAAAAAAAAATCAATTTACCTCCATAAAGCTGCTGGATACGTGATATATCATCTGTTTCAAGGTCACTCTGTGATGTGCTGTAATATGGATACATGACTGCAGAACTATCATTGGAGTGATAAAGTCCAAGTGAGTGGCCAAACTCATGGAGAGCTGTCCAGTCCAGGTAAATTCCTACAATATGTTAAAATGTAAAGATTAAATACAACATTTCATACAACATTAAGAACATGTCAAAGACATCTTTCTTATATAAACTGGTGCAAAGGATTAAGGTGAAAGGTTATTTCTAGAAGATCTTGACTTTTACTTCCATTGCTTATAACTCAAAGAAACCACAAATATGAGAGAAATTTGGCATTATAAATTGTTTTAGAAGTCATATCGTCAGACTTATGAAGAATAAATGTTAGTCCTTTATCGACTTGAGACCTAGAATGACACCTCTTGCCATTCCATTGCCAGTTAATTAAAAGAATTCGGGTATATTAAATGTTGCTACATAAGGTATATGAAAGAGCATTCCCTAGCTGATCTTTATGCTTTTCATGCAAAAGAAATTGCAATGATGCCCTATTGATCAATATCTATACAAGCTTAGTAGTAGATATGAGGGGGGCCGACGCAATGCAAATGCCTTTAAAGGGAGCCAAAACCAATGTCACATCAAAATTTTACAAAATTTTACAAACTCAAATAACTATGAAAATATGTTCTAAGAGTCTAATCATAGCCATTGGTATATTAAATATCATGATAACTAACTGTAACTTTACTTTAATTCCATAATACTCATGCTATTTATGCCTAAAGACAGCAATGTTTGTAAACAAACCAATTTTGGTGGGTCACCTAAATTGACCAGGGACAAGTTTCAGTGTATTTTGATGTATTCTAAGTCTGTATTCACAGTCTATATTTTTCCATGGGCCTAGGTTATGGCCATAGAATAGATTTGAATAGTTAACAGAATTTGCAAAATTTTGACCCAACATTGCTTTTGGCTCCCTTTAAGTAGGTCAACCAGAAGTGCTGAGTGAACTGGAAATCAAATAGGTTCGTAGCTAAAACTAAGGATTCCAAAACAAGGTCATGATGAGCTAGATTCTGACCTTTGACCTTTGACCTACTTAGATGGTGGCACCATTAAGAGTTTAAATATGTACTGACATACTTTGTGTCAGCGTCCCCCTGCTCTTTTGTGTGCTAGCCCTACCACATTGAAGGTCAACTTGCAGGGAACATAAACGAGCTGATAGTCCCTCTTTTATTTAGAAAAGTTCCCGAGCCTTAATTGAGCTGCTCAGACCAATCCGATTTTGATAAAATATGTGTGAGAAATGAGAGGTTCCCCCTCTATGTCTGTGCAGTTGATATTGCATCATATTTAGATTAAGTCCACTGCCCACCCACACCAGTCCCCATGAGTCAGATTATATATCTAGACTCCTCAACTCTTCACTGGCCCCTGGGGTTGCTCTTTCATTATTCCACATAGTCAGGTCCCTAAGTACAATGTACCTTGCGCGTTATTGTAATTTTTTATCCAATTACTGAGTCATCCCGATTTGTTCTAAAAAATTATTTCCAGTTGCTCTGTTTATGGCTCGTGTGTCCAATTTGTGCATTGTGTTTCTGCTCAAGTAAGTGACTTCTCAGGTCCCCCTTTGTTCAAACACCATTCTTGTAGGACACTGCAAGAAGACAATATTTAGGTCCACAAGTACCGTGTGAACATTGAGCGGTGGTAAACTGAGAGATCACACATGATATCTGGTCTGGGTCCGAGATTGGAGTGATGGTAGACTAGAATTTGTCCAATTCCAGTGGCCCGTTGCACAATGAATTTTCATAACAACAATAACTTCATGAAAACTTGGAGATCGTTTTCGTAACAGCAATAGGCTTCTTAACAACTCTTTTATATATCAGTTTCTACTGTATGAAATCAAATTCTGTAAATTGATTATGAAGGAGTAAAATAGAAAAGAATTAGTAAAAATACCAGCTTATTGAGGACATTATAAATACCTTTTCTTCTAGTGTCAAAACAATTGCTGTTAAGATAAAAGTAACAGCAAAAAGTTTCGTTGGTTAATTGATTTTCCTTGTAACAATCAGTATTGCGCAATGGGCCAAAGGGCTCTTTACAAACTTACAGACACACCGACTAGACAATCAGGTGCCATCACTACCTCGTTTTATCTTTCTTGCAACACTGGTGGCCCGTTGTCAATAGAATTTCGTTGCTAAGATAAAACAACGAAAGCACAACAAACTTTTGCTTAACAACGAAATGTTTCGTTGTTACGAAAATGCAATATCTCGGGATCTAATGAATGAAATTAAATTCTGTTAATTGTTCTAAACTAGACAAAATTTAGAAAAAATTCAGTCAAAGTTACAGCTCTTTGAGGCTATTCTAAATATAGAAAAAAATTATTGCAAAACCATTGTTGTTAAGATAAAAGTAACAACGAACTCTTTCGTTGTTTACAATATTTTCGTTGTTACGAAACCCATTGTGTAACGGGCCATGGAGGACCTGTCTGTGTGGAATAGACTTTTCTACAGTTGAAAGCAGTCTCATTTTTGAGTGAAAGAAAGAAAAAAATCACACTTTGAATGTTTTTGTCAACACTTACAACTTTGAAGCAGGAACAAACTCGTATTATTTCCTCGAAGGGAACAACTAAGACAATAGAAAGTATTCTCAGAGGATTTGTTAATTCAACGTTTTTTTTAAATTTCATCACAAGTAGTATCCCATTTGCATTTGACCATACCCTATGAATGGACAGTGTTTAGTGATAGACAATGGGTAATGGAATAATGATTCAGCTTAAGAAAATATCTATGTTCACATTATTTGCCAATGTGTTTTCCCTGAAAGCTCACAGTGGACTTGGAGACAGGCGTAGCAAAAGAGATAGGCCATAATACACTGGCAGCTAAAATGTCAAAGAAGTTACCATTTTTTCCTATTGCATTTTGTTATACTTTTCTTGGAGTACAGGAGTTGCTCTTTCAAAAAAGCCAATGTTCTCAAAAATTCCTTTGCAAATGTGGAAGGTATAGCTGGTTTATATGGCAACCATCAACAAAATTAGGCTATTCTGAAATTAACCTTCATTAGGTCATATCTTATTTGATATGTAAGGTAGAACACCCATCATCTGATAGAGCTGATGGAATATGTCGATTTGACACCTCACTTGTGTTTCTAACAATTTCTCACACCCTTATTAGTAACACATTCTTTCGGAGATAGCATTTCATTAAAACTCTGCCACCAGCCATGACAAACCGCTGAGTTGTTCCAAAATTCAAGATGAGCAAAACTATCTAAACCCTACAAATATTGCATGATGAGCCATTACTGTTGAAGTGAATAAGTAAAGTATCATAACCAGTATTCCCATCATGCCTCATGGAGTTGCTAGGTTTTTAAAGTGAAAGTCATAACATTTTGTAAACTCAGATCATTTATTGGCACTGGAATAAAATAATATATTATAATGATGTTATTTAAACTTATTTACCATTATCGCTATCTAGACAACTTGGATTTGATCTGTCACACCAAAACTCATCTTCATCAAAATGAGCATCACCCTCCCATACCGATACTCTATTTGTGTCAGTTGCAAGAAAAGCATGAGCAAGGACTCCATTTCGTCCATCAAAGCTTCCATGGTTGTAGCCAGACAGGGTATCGTGATCCGATGCTCCAAATAAAACATCAATGTCTGCAGGAGAGGAAACAGTTGTGCCACTGTGACGGATGAAGCAAACACCAGCCACATCTTGCCATTTCTGAAACACAAGTGTTAATCAAATTCAATTAATTTTTTATTTCACAAGGTACCTGTTACATTTCAGACTTTTGGGTATAGTAACTTTTTTATTTTGATATTCAGAAATAAGTAACTGGTTATAGAGAGTGTACATTTCTGTTTCCTATGTCATGGAAGCAAAGTATCACTTATTGTTCAAAGTCTGGTCATGGCTTATAATGTTGTAACTGCCTTGGTCAGACAGAGTTGGTTAGACCCATAAACCTTATTCATGAAAAATAGAGAGTCAGGCCAGTAGAAGTATAAAATGGGAAATCACTCTCAGCAGCCTTCATGCTCCTACCATATACCTGTTTTCTCTGAATGAGTGAACATAAAGGTATAATTAATGCTTGGATATATGCTTTTATATCTAAGCCTGTTGCATCTTTACCAGAAATAAGAACCCTGTTGAGGGGAAAGCAGTCTGCAATGTTGTCTGTTTGCCTAGGAGTCGAAGCCAGTAAGAATATCTGCCCTGTTAAAATGATCAAAATGCTCACTCAAGCCGAGGATCACAATAATGGTCCATCTTGTTCAATACATGTAATTAAGTTATCTATAATATAATGGTCAAACTGCCTTCACAAAAAATGTAAAGCAAACCTGAGAAAACCCATAATGCATCTAAGGGGCCGTCCATAAATGACGTCATGCTATTTTTGACCATTTTTGACCCCCCCTCCCCCCCTTGTCATGTTTTGTCATGCGCCCATTGACCCCCCTCTAAAAATGACATCATATGAAGAGGACCCCCCCGCCTCCAATTACAGATAAAATATAAGCAGGGATGGACATACTCAAGGACCCAAAGACCTTATAAAGCAGATTTCCGTGCCTAGGAGGCAATCTGACCCTTAAAAAGAAAATTCAACATTGAAAAATCCAAACTTTTCCGACATTTCCCCCCTGAAATTTTCGAAATTAGAATTTTTCAAACATGATGTCATGCGCTACATGACCCCCCCTCCCCCCCTTGTCATGTTTGGTCATGGAAGCATGAACCCCCCCTCCCCCCCTGCTGCATGACGTCATTTATGGACGGCCCCTAAAGTAAATTTATCATGGAATTTGGTTATTTAGTCGAGGATCCAGGGGGAGGGTGGCAAACGGGGCAATTGCCCCCCCCCCCCCCCGACCTGGGGGACAAAATTTTGGCATCCTAAAATTAAAAGACCTGTGGAAAATTGGACTGTCTATTCCCACATCTACACATCCACGGGAGCACAGTGAATCATCGCGCATGGGTTACCTACACATCCACGGGAACCCATGCGTAATGACCGACATCATCGCGCGTGGGTTACCTACACATCCACGGGAGCACAGTGAATCATCGCGCGTTGGTTACCTACACATCCACGGGAGCACAGTGAATCATCGTGCGTGGGTTACCTACACATCCACGGGAATCCCGCGTAATGACTGCAATCATCGCGCGTGGGTTACCTACACATCCATAGGAACCCATGCGTAATGACGGAAATGGGATGCCTACACACATCCACATCCACGGGTAGCCTCGTGCGATGATTTTCGGCCCACACACGATGATTTTTGGCCCACGCGCGATGATTTTCGGCCCACGCACGATGATTTGTGGACACCTAGTCATCGAGCATGGACCTGTGGATGTGTGATTTTTTAGATGTGTGATCATCGGTGGATGTGCGAATAGAATCGGCCGTGGAAAACTGGTGTTTTTATTTTTCATTTTTATAAGGGGGGGTTCAATTTTGCCCCTGGGTTAAAGAATAGATGATGGACGTTGAAGAAGTCTCAGACTGTAAAATGATGAAAATTTATTTTGGATATTCCTAGTAGCTCAGTTGTTGATTTCTGAAAATGATAGGGTTGGACACAGTGAATCCATGGATTACAGTTACATAACAATTTAATAGGACCAAGTGAGGTATAACGGCTTGAATATAGAAGAAAATGCAAATAGCATAATACTTTACTTGAATAAAATGCTTTCAGTTTTGTTCTAATCTTCTCTTTTTTGGCTATTGACTGTAGACCTATCAAAGTGTATGCTAACAAGCCCCAAATTCACCGAGTTGGTAAAATATATTCTATGCTAATTTGAGTGATAAAAAATGAAATATTTATTGTATTACCTAAATGATTATAGTATGCCAATGAGTAGATAGCGCTTTGTAAAAAGTAATTGACCCTTCTTGATGCGCAGTGCTGAGGGAAGCCACTAAAGTGGCTTGATAGTAAATTTCCATATGAAGAACCTTTAAAGAAGAGGGGATATTAAGCTTCCAGGAAGTGAAAGAATTTTCCAAATATTCCTATTAGAACCGGAAATATGATCATTTGAAGATTGTAGCATTGGTTCATTAAAAATGATAGAATTTCAATTCTCCCTACAATGGATAGCTGATTTGGGTCAAACCACGTTAAGTGTTGAAAAGTAAAAAAATAAAATTCAAGTTATTGAACCAATGAGTGTATTTCCCAAATATACAAGTAAGGACCAAACTTATTCTCAGAAATAAGGTCCTTTTTTCCGACATTTTCACTAATTTTTTCCTAACTTCTTCTAAAAGAAATAAAGTGAATCAACAATATTTAACTGCATACAAATAATAAGCTTTCAAAACAACTGTAAGGATGCGTATTGCACCTAATAGAATATGAAATTATCCATATCTGCAAGGGCCACCCAGGAGACTGAACTTAACAACCCTAGACAGCCTAGTGAGGTCTGTCAGGACAGTGGCACAGGGACCAAGGAACTGCTGTGAACTTCAGCACGTAGCCCGGTAGTGCTACGTTCCAAAAGGGAGATAAGGAAGCCATCAAAATAATTTATGTTTCGTTTCGTTTCTACGTGCATATTCCCGGATTGCCAGGCGCTTCACACATCAGGGCTTACAGCATTGTATGGTTATGGTTGTATGGTTTGTATGGTGAGCTGTTTCCTTCTGTGGAGCTATGCTTAAGGGGAAACCTGCCACCGGGTGTTATACCCTACTCATTTCGAAGAGTGGCAAGGGGTCTTTTATATGCAATGTCCCATAGACAGGGCATCACATACAACAGCTGTTGGCACTGGTAGGCCTTTGATGACCCAGTCATTGTGCACTGGGATGGAGAGTGAATGAAAACGTTGGTTTCGCCGGGACTCGAACTCCCGACTTTACGATCACGGAGCGAGGACGTTACCGCTGCTCCATTCACTCTCTCTGCTCCACTCACTCTCTCATGTGGAAGAACATTAAGTCAGTATCCCTCATAGGCCATGATAATGCCTGGGACTAATTAATGGGATCATAGGAATCCCCCAGACCAACAGACTAGTGCTTTATTCATTTTGAAGATGGTGTGCTGATTTGTGAACATTTTCATCATGGTTGACTTTTGTTATTAAAAATGTTATAACAAATTTACTTTCAGAAAGTCGATGGATACTCAAGAACAGAACCTTTATGTTTGTAATGATATGTGAACCTCATCATCAAAAGGTCCGGGGACAAAAGACCTAGAACCAGCTGGACTGGCTTGACTGGTTTATCATTATCATGTCATGTTATCCAAGGAAGAACTTACATGTATAAGATTGGATTGAATAAAAAAAAAAAAAAAAAAAAAAATCATCAACCATGGAGTAGTCGGGAGTGAGATATGCATTTTTGCTTCTTCTGTTGTTCTTTAAGTTGACCTGAGTGACCGAGAGGGATGGAGATCAGTGCCCCTGCCATGAACGTGACAGTCTTCTTATCCTTCCTTTATTCTTCTTCTTCTTCAAGTAGATCTAACCATGGGTATGATTCCCATAGGACCAGCAAGTTTCTGGTGATCAACTAATGTAGTAATAAAATGTTACATTCATATGCAAGTTATTTATTTATCACTAATGAGTATATCTGTGATTGCTCACGTAATTTGTTGTTAGGGTTTTCTTTTAGAACGAGTAACTGTAATGTAGCACAAGAGGAATGGGATGAGCACAAAATTATTGGTGTTGAGTATGAGAAATATGAAACCAGAAATGATGTCACAGGTTGTCATGATGTTCATGCGAACAGTATTAGCCAATCAGCACGAGTTCCTTCGAGGTTGTCAGAGGGTCAAAAACAACTTCCTTCTTGTTTCCCGTTCGTTTAGCAGGGGCGGATCCAGAGTGGAGGTCCAGGGGGTCCTGAACCCCTCCGTTTGGTTGACCCCTAAACTAGGCAAAGAGGGGAAAATGTTGCACACGTGTGTGCAAATACATGCATTTTTAGTATTTAGCCTATGGGCTGACCCCCTCCTTTTGGAAATCCTGGACCTGCCTCTGTTTAAGGAGTTTCCCTAGTCGTCTGCTGACTATCTACACACACCTTCCTCTTCCCTTCTGTTCATACCCCCATACTGTGTAGTCGACCCATATGCACGAGTCACGACTTTCCTTTCTCCCAAGGGCCCTTTGCCTCATCCCTCATGCATTCCCTTGCCCAACTACGAAGCCAAGCTGCCTCCTACCACCATTTGTGGATCACAAAAACAATGGCTGGTAAACCTGAAGGCACATATTTCTTACCCCCCTGTAGTACCCCCAGGACACCTATGGTACCCCTGCCCACCCTGCAGAATTCCTGCTCACCCTTCTTTATTTCTGCCTCTCTGGTTTGATGTGTGGTGCGCCTGTAGTTTGTCCTGTGGGAGAAATAGGCCTATCCAAAACAACACAGAATGTCTAAATTTTTACAAATGATAGTCAAAATCTTTCTAGATTTTATCACCATGCCTACCCCTTTAATGAAACATTCTCTTAATTTTAGATCTCCTCATAGTCAAAAGTATTCACTGAATCTATACAGGGGTATTCAGGTGATTTGTTATTTATGGAATACAATAATGAGTTGGTACCTGTAGGGCTTCAGCCATGATCTGGTCAGTTCTAGCATTAGGTAGGTCTGCCGTGTAGTATCGGATGTCCCACGAGAGGGTAGTGTACGGCCACTTGCGAACTGTTGGTGAAAATAAAACATGTCACAAAATGGAACATAATTCTATTATCTGTTTTAGATTTTACCCATTTTCTATTATGTCACACACCTTGTAGATAAATGACCTGTGCAAACTGCCCAAGATTCAGACTAGGCATCTCACTAGCATTAAGAAAAGTGTTGATAAAATCAAAATTATTACATAAATGTATGAAAATTGGTATGATGATTTTTGGTATTGGTATTTTCGGTATTTGTCTTTTTGTGAAAATTGGTGTGGTATGATAAGGCCTACTGGGTTTAGAACGATGGTATGAGGAGGCCTACTGGGTTGAGAACGATAATGACACTATCACAATTCTGGCCCCTCCCTTGAATCAGTATTCCTTCATAATTCCTCTTGTTGTTTCCAAGAGAATATGTACCATTTTGTATTAAGTTACTATTAACCCTGTATACCCCAATGAGGTCATAGCCACACCTGGGTAGTTTCTCTAAATTGGCTGTTGCTGCCTGGGAAAAAGGCTGAAATTTGTCCACACATTAACAATGAGGACATGTTTTGTTTGAAATATCCAAATTGGCATTATTTGTACTAAATAAAAGCTCATGGATGTCTCTCTAAAATCAAGAACATGTTTGGTTGTGTCTTTTTTAGAAACTTGTGAAAACAGGTAAACATTTCCAGTGTTGTAGAAATATTGGGGAATTTGGAAAAACAGTGACGGTCATTGCTGTTCAACAGCAAGCATATGCAACTTCCTCGACAACAACATGGCTTGTTTAGCCATTTTTGATTGGTTCGGTGTAACTGCGATGTCCTCGTTATCTGTAGTATAACAGCTAGACAATATCACAACAGCGATGGCCTTGTATTCTGTTATACACAGTTGCCCTGCTTGCTTTAATTTCCACCAGATGGTCCCAAAAGTCGATTGAGGCAACATTCTGCAGGAAATCAAGTAACTAATGTTATGTGCAGATAAGCGGTAGATAAGGCACAGGAGGGCAGAATGTGGAGAGAACGTGAAGGCATGTGACTCTAGTTGACTCTTTTGATGGTGATCTCATTTGTTAAGGGCTAAGACAAGGTAGTGGGGGAACCAGCTACATAGGGTGTTATCTGTAGTAAACACTAGGTGGCAGCAGCCACTGTAAGTTTATCAATACAACTCTCAGTCTTAGGATCTAATAGTTAGGCACGTTACATCTAACTCATTAACATACAGACCAGAAATGAAATAATGAACTCTAAAGGTTAAATATCCTATTAATTTTAGGGGTGCTATTAAATATTGTTCTGACGTGGGTGTCAGTCCATTGTACAGTAGATATCTTATCTAGTTGCAGTAAGAAACTAGACCTGTACTAAGATAGGCTCTATTAGAGAGTGAGGAGATGTTGTCATGGAATGAGGTGAATAAGACGCATAGTTAGTACTTGTACTCCTCAGAGTGAAACAATTGAGTGGCCTCTGAGGCAACTCTGATAATGTGAGGGGTTAGTGAGCTAGAGTAACATCTGGGCGCATGAGCAGAGCTGGATAGATAGTTTTGAGATCAGGAGTACTGGTTGTATGGAGTGAGTGGACAATCTCCCTGACTGATACTAGTCAAAGGAAACCCAGTGACATATATTACATGCATTTGGATTTAATAAATACTTTCCTTTCAAGCGAGTGTTCTATGACGTCTCTGAATTAGGAACTAGGTTCGAGGACGATTAACGATCCAAATGAGATGGAAGACTGCGATGGACAGTTGGTTTATTGGAATGCTTCACATGGAACTTAGTGGAATGTAGACTAATCTTTCATGAGAAAAGTAAACCCCATAGTTTCATGTTGAGCATTCTCCTGTTGCCTAAAAGATCGGTATAACCATTCAAAGTCACATGTAATGTAAGTGTCAGACATTATAGAATAAGCAACACAGTCCTCCAACAAGTAAGTCTTTTTTGTGATGAATTACTAGTTCCCTAAACCGAAACTTCTTTCACAATCTCAACTGTAGAAACGTCCTCCAAGTCCTGTGGAATGTAAAGAAGCAGTGAGAATGACAGGGGGAAGCTTTAGCAACTATGCAAGCCAGTCAGAAAAGTTCATGTTACTACTCCAACAGCCGCCACAAGACAGTCACATACCACTGACAGAGACCTTCCACATCGTCTGGCCATAGCACCCATGCCACGTCTCAACAAGAAATGGGCTGAGAATATGCACGTGGGCATGGTCAAGAGAACCCCGCGCATATATATATATATAATTCCTTGTATGCACGGGAATGGGATTTGTTTAATATTATATACCAATGCCAATATATATTACGAATACCAAATGGACAGTGACAGTCCATATTTTCTTTGTATCGGTACACTGGTCAGTATTTCTTCGTATGCCCCACCCTCCTCTGCATTCTGCCGCAAATAACCCGGACCCCCCCCCCCCCCCTCCCCTGTTAAATCATATTTGTGGCAGGCCTGCCAACATTTTCCCAGCACTCCTCGGGACATGTCTTGAAAAATGCTTTAAAAAACGGGACAAGACACTTACAGTAATTTTTTTTTTCTGCATGAAAAATTATAGGAAAACTACAACGGGCTGCTTGTACTGCTGCACAATCAAATGGTGAAATGTTATCTTGGTTCAAACTTACCAAAGAATATCTTAAACTAATTTCTGATAATGTAGGGAGGGAGAATACTGTACTGACGCAGGTAGCCAGTCAATATTTGTTTGGGCACTACAGCGTAAGCCTTGGACTAGCACACATGCTAGTTATAATTCTCTGTCAGAATGGGGATTAAAAGGAGGAGTCAATGTGTGACGTATCATACTAAAAGCGAGTGCGCCGCTCTAGCCGGTTAGAGTTAGCTGAACATTGAGTGAGTAACCATCCTGGAAAGGTTCGGTCTTAGAAGCTGAGTCCTGTTGTTTGGAATAGAGTCGGTCACACGTACTGTATTAGAAGGCGGAGCAGTGTCTGAATGTGTTGGAGGGGATTCCTTCCTGGGAACTGATCATTGTCAAGTGAGGCCTTGTCACGGAACGGCAATACATAGGAGAATGTTAATAAACTACAACCTTTCACGCAAGTGTTATGTCTTTCATGATGCAGGAACTATCATTATGTATTGGACGGCAGCAGTCGAACGGAGGAGCTAGCTATTATCTACAATTAATTACGACTAATTACGTATCATACAAACAACAGATAATTAACTCTCTATAGTTCAATACATCAAACTGGACATTTGCATCGCTTACTTTATGGGGCTATGATGAATGACAAGGAAGATACAGGAAAAAACATAATGTCGTCTGCTGCACTCAGGAGACTCAGCGCTCTGAGGGGGAGCATTCTGTCAGGGAGAATGCAACCATGTTGGGAGCGCGGACCTGGGAGTAAACACCTGGACATTCTGTCCCAGTTCCCGTCAAGTCTGCGCACTATGGGAAGCCTCAGAGAGAATGGCACTGCAGCAGCTCAGTAGTCCGCACTTCGTACGGCCCACTTTGCTCCGCTTGTAAGAACGCACTTATGGAATTATTTACTGAATTACTCATTAATTATGATATATAATATAAGGAAAACATCCCTCGGTTGATCGTACAACCCTGAATACTCGGTGGGACGTCAGAAAAAGTACTGCCCTCGGCGTAACGGCCTCGAGCAGTACTTTTTCTATGCCCACCTCGTATTCAGGGTCGTATGATCAACCTCTGTAAGTTTTCCTATAGACTTGTACTTGCAAGAATAAGATTGGGTACCAAGGAAATCCAGCACAAGAAAATTTATGTGCGCGATACTCGAGGCTGAGATTATACACGCGGGCCTTTCTTTCCCAATGTCGCGTACTTATATAGAAAAAAAATCCCGCATATACAGGGATTATAATGCACGTGGGATACACATGGGATCCTAGAACTAGACGTTGATCCTGAAACGAGACGCGACTTTGACAAAAGTGGTTTTTGCTTCGTTACATTTTCTATAGACCTTGTGCAGACAGGGTCACATGACAAGATTTTGGTGATCACCACGTGGTCACCACACACAAGTGGCTTTCAAATATATCCATAATTTATGGAAAATAATTTGTTACTATAAATCATTGAGGCTTTGATGCAACTGACACAGAAAATACAGCAGAGTAGCTGTAGAATTATTAATGATGATACATTTAAACTGATCATCAACATGGCGGCCATCCTAATTTGGGTGGTTTATCTCTGATCTGTTACCTTTTGTAATAAACGCTGCATGCTACATCCACCCAATTCGTCAGCCACGTTGGTTTTATTGTCCTTAATCTAACTTCACAAGTTGAGGTTAATACTTGAAGTTATAACATGGTGTCAGAATAGAGGACTTTATAAGAGGACAGGGCATCTTTTGAACAAGTTTTTGATAGTTGTAACTCAGAAGAAACTGAAGAAAAGTTTAGTTGAAGATGGAGCATTTCAAGCCACCCAGTAGGAGCGCCTACCCTGTGGTGTAGCGCGTTGCATGTAGTACATAAAAAGAACACATCCACGGACAAAGATGTGAGAGCAACGATCGATCCCCGAGATTTGAACAAAGCGTTATCACGCGAGTATCACCCGGTGAACATGTTAGAGCAAGTTACGACGCGAACAAACGGTTCAGAATTTTTCACAGTATTAGACGCTATTATGGGATACTTTCAGATCGAGTTTACTGACGAAAGCCAACACTCCTTTCGGGAGATATAAATATTTGCGTCTACCGATGGGTATCTCGTCCGCCCCTGAAATATATCAGCGCGCGACGGGCGAAATGTTTGCCTACATAGAAGGAGTTCAAATTATCATGGATGACATTCTCATCCATGCTCCAACGTTAGAGGTTCACAACAAACGCCTTGAGCGTGTTCTGAAAAGATGTCGCGAGGAGAATCCGAAACTTAATCCAAAGAAAACCAAGTTGTGTACCAAGAGCGTTGAGTACATTGGTCATGTTTTGTCGGACGAAGGAGTCAAGATTGATAGCGAGAAAGTGAAAGCCGTGGTAGATATGCCCGAGCCAACTTCTATTGAGAACGTACATACCCTCCTTGGTATGGTTACGTACACTTGTAAATTGCACGGCCGAAATGACGTCACCGTGGAAACGGACGACCTACCGTTGGTCAGAATCTTTGAGAAACCTCTACATCAGGTTCCACTGCGACTGCAGAAGATGAGACTCCAACACTACACATTCAGGGAAAGATATCCCTGTCACAGATGCGTTGAGCCGAGCTTTTCTGCCAGACACGTACAAAGGTCTGATGGATAGCACATTTTACGATGTCTACGCGACGGAGGTGAAAGGCGTGTCCGCTTTTACACTGCGACGCCAAGAACAGCTGGTTGAAGAAACCAGACACGACCAATCATTACAGAAACTAGCGCAAGTCGTACGATCCAACTGGCCCGAACATCGTTCGCAGCTAGAGCAAAAGTCTGTGTCTATTTTGATGCGCAAAAAGAAATTTCAGAAGTCAACGGATTTCTCTTCAAGGGAGAACAAGTAATTATCCCGACTAGTATGCAGCGCGACATGTTACGGATTGTACACGAGAGTCACCTAGGTATGGTCCGCTGTAAACAGCTAGCGCGAGATATTATGTACTGGCCTGGCATGAACAGCCAAATAGAAGATGTAGTTTCTAAATGTCACATTTGCCAAACACACAGAAACCAGCAGCTGAAAGAACCACTGAAACCAAGTGAAGCTCCCTCCGGACCATGGAGTATTCTCGCCGCAGATCTCCTTGATTGTAACGGTGTCATGTATTTAGTCGTAATTGACTACTATTCCGAATTTATTGAGGTTGAAGATCTCAAAATCGACACCAAAAGTGAAACCGTGATTGAGAAACTCGCCAAGTTATTTTCTGTACATGGCAATCCAGACAAGTTAATCACAGATAACAGTCCGCAATTTGTCGGTTTCAAGTTCAAGCGCTTTGCTAAAGATTTAGTCAGGAAGATGGCAAAAGTTTCTATCTAGCGTTGCTCAACCTACGCAACACGCCACGTCATGCCGAGACAGGCTCCCCTGCGCAACGTCTTTTTGGCAGGAGAACAAGAACCAAACTACCGACCACCTAAGCACTACTCAAGCCAAAGGTAGTAGAGCCAGACATGGTACGTGACAGACTTAATGAGTACCGAAACACATCAAAACGCTACCATGACCCAGGTTCAAAACCACTTACACCCCTAGAGCCAGGCGATACTATCAGAGTATGGTCAGGAGATAAGTGGCAGCCAGCCAAACTTCTTCCACCTGACGCTCAACCTAAACAACCAAGATCGTACAATATCAGAGTTCTGTCAGAAAACGTTCTAAGGAGAAATCTTCAAGCCCTCTTGAAGACGAAGGAAGGAGAGATCTTCCACCGAGAGCCACCAGACTTTGACGTAGAGGACGGTCAGGTCGAACACAGACCCGTTGCTCCGCGACGGGTTGCTGCAGGTCCACCCCCCATGCGTCCTGCCCCACAACCTAAATCCCCAGTTCCCATAAGGCCACCTCGCTCTCCACCCTGATCTCCACCAAAACCCATAGCACCAACAGTCCCAAACCCACGAGTTCAAACTCCCCAGGTTAACACTAGAAGTGGTAGAACAACTATTAGACCTAAAAGGTACGATGATTATGTCACTTAATGACGAGAGTCTAAAATACTCTTATATCGAGTTAAAAAACCTATAAGGTTTATCTGTACTGTATGACATAAAATACCCTAAGATCTGTATTTTGTATTTCATGATACAAACTTTGTCACTGTTAAAGGTATTTTTCATGTAAACTGCCATGTCTATCTTTCATACGATATAACTACAATGTAGTCTATTTTTCAAACTAGAATTTCATATCTAGTAAAACATATAAAAGTCAGTCTACAAAGACTTTGGACACAGGCTTTGAGCCAAAAGACTCACAAAAAGACTCACAAAGACTCCCTCATAAAGGATACTATCATATTTTATTTCATAAAAAAAAGAAAGAAAGGAAGATATAATGTCCGCGACGCGGCACTCCGCTCGCCGAGCTACCCATTGTAACTACAATGGTTTGTCTCTGATTTTTGTAATAAACGCTGCACGCTACATCCGCCCAACTCGTCGGCCACGTTGGTTTTATTGCCCTTAATCTAACTTCACAAGTTGAGGTAAATACCTGAAGATATAACAGCTGCCACTGAATGCTGAGGATATGCATGAGGGCACGGCTAAGAGAACCCCACCCACATATAACTCCTTGTACACGCGGGCACGGGTTAACTCGGATTTGCCTGTACAATGTACCTTGTCCACGCAGGTATGGAGGATTTACTCGAAGTAGCCTGGATAAAGACCATTATCCACATGGGTATGTCCCTACCCATACTATGACCATTAAATGTGAAGAGTTCGTCTGTATAAAGCAAACCTTGCTTGTCACTGTGACATTGCAAAAACGAGGTTATCACTACAATTTTGCTCTTGTGAGACCTTAAATTTGGCTTTATTTAAGATCATAATTTATACCATAAAATCACTCTAAAATTATTCTAAGATACAATAATGTTCTACAGGTATAATAAATTGAAAACATTTTCTATTTATGTAACATTGAAACGTTCTCTGTGTCCAAGATGCATAGACCAGAAGATTTACCTTGACCATAAACTTTGGCCAGGGCTTTGGCGCAGATTGCTTTTAAAAAAACAAGAGCATAAAAATTATGTAGTAAATGTAGTAAAGACAAAGATATGATCTACTAGTGCAGACAAGGGACAGGTTGATTAAGTTTCAACAACCAAGAAATTGGTGGCAAGTACCGTGTCTATATAAGACTAAACGTCCACCAATAGTCACTATTCCTAAAGAGCTTATTAAACCAAAGCAACCATTGACGACCCCAACTCCAACGTCAGAGTTTGAAGAGCAACCATAACCTCAGCACACATGGTCCTGATTCTGTAAGATTATGGTGGTTAACTCGGATTTGCCTTGTACTGACGCGGATGGCCAGTCCATGCTCTTTAGGCAGCGTTATGTTTCCATCAAGCACACGCTTTAGCGGTAACTCTCTGTCAATGTGAGGGAGTTAGAGGAGGAGTCTATGGTGTTGTACTGATGCGGGTGGCCAGTCCATGTTTGGGCAATAAGGCGTGAGCTTTAGACGCACATGCGTAAGCCGTGTTTCACTTTGTTAATGGTGAAATGGGGGAGGAGTCATGGTGTGACGTACCACTCTAAAAGAGCGGGTTCCGCTCTTAGTCAGTCAGAGTTCACTGTAACGCTGTGTGAGTAACATCCAGGGAAGGTTGGACCTTTAACCTGCAGTCTTGGTTCTGGAGAGAGGCATGGAAATCATGTAAGAGCGCGGGAGCGTTGACTGAATGTGTTTGAGGGGATTCTTACCTCAGGACTGATCATGGTCAATCGAGTTCTTGTCACAAAACGACTATACACTGGATAATAAACAAACAATATCCTTTCACGCGAGTGTTCATGTCTTACATGATGTGGGAACTATAATTATGTATTGGACGACGGCAGTCGACGAGGAGGAGACTGCGTACGGAGCTAGTTATTATCTATAAACTAAGTACAACTTTACGCACCCTATAAATAACGGATAATAAACCTCTATAGTTCAATTGGTGGAGGAATGGATTACCGGTGTTCTGTTGTATGGACATGAACTCTTGTTGTGTGAGTCCTTCATCTCTAGCGCCTGCGGGGCACTACGTGGGATAGATGGATGGCCAGGTGAGGTTCAACAGGACCCTCACCTTCGTCTCCAGGGGGGCTACCTGGCTGGGGAAGCGAACATCAGACACGCTCGAAGGGCGAACCACTTCCTTACAGCCTAGGGTCACGAGATGAGCCTATCTTCGACATGAGACTCCGTAATCCAAACGGCGGAGAAAACGCCAAAGGATCGGACAAACAATTGATCAGTCAAACGCCTCTACCGATAACCTCTCATGCCCTCCCAGCCAAGCTCGGGGGAAAAGGCCAACCAGAGGAAACTACACGGAACGAGCCAGGGCATAGCTGCCCTTACACTGAGGAGGAGTACAGTGCTGTAACCTATGCCATTGGCCAGGCAATTGGTCCGCAGTATGGTGCTTTTACTAGTGGACTTTCTTCACCTGATCCAGCCAAAGTGAGAAAGACACTGGAAACTCCTTTTCCGGCCGCCGCGACAGCTTCCTCGGCGGAGCGGACAGGGCTCGTCTCCAGTCCCACGGAGCGGAGTACTGACCTCGAATAACCGGCAACTGCTACCGGGGGAGACGTCTCAACACAGCACGGTAACCTTACTAATCCTTTTACCCCCCATACACCGTCCCAACCCATTATCCAGGGTCCTGTACTTGCTCCTAGGAAAAGTAGGGAAGGAAGCGCAGAAGGGGATGGGGAGGGATCAAATCAAGGAAAATCACCAAGTATTTTTTTTTTTTTTAATTTCATTTTATTTATCCTGAACATTTCTCATACAAGTATGGTTTTCATCAACATTCAGCCTATTTCCCATTGTACAACACGTATATTGTAAAACAACAACAAATGCCCTAAGGGCGTCTTATATCAGATCCAAATGTCTGATTACCACATACATACTTATTCACATCGGTCATAAAATTATCAACAGTTGTATCATAACTAAATCATATCATTGGTATCAGATTCCAATAGTACCACAAAAAAGAGAACCCAATTTTTAGTATGGTATCACCCCTTCGATTGCTTGGCTTAATAATTTGTTCATCAAATTTTTCTGTTTCTGTTTAAACTGTTTATAGGTCTGAATATTGCGCAAATCCGGCGGTAGTTGATTCCATGCCACTGCTCCTCTATAATTGGTGTGCAATTGTGACTTGGTTTTAATATAATCTGGAATAATAATAGATGGGGCATCTAGTCTCCTAAGTGGAAGTTCTCTACCATCTATGTATTGTACATCTCTAGATCTCTTATACATCAAGTTTAATAAATGAGCATTCCTCCTATCTGCTAAATAATTAATTCCAGCCAATTTATGCGTTGCCAGCACATTTGCCCTTGGGTCCAGTCCTAAGCATAATCTAAGGTTATGGTTCTGCAGCGTCTGTATTTTCTTCCTCTTATATACAGAGGCATGTGAATAGAATATGTCTCCATACTCGATGTAAGGTAAAATCATGGACTTATAAATGGTTAGGCTTGTCTTTTTATCTAAATATGGTCTTATTTTCCTAAACATCATCCCCTTGCCTGTCACCTTAGAAATAATACTTGCCAAATGTAAATCGAAGTTCAATTCCCTATCCAAGGTTACCCCTAGATATTTATAATGATCAACTGTTTGTAGTAAATATCCGTTCATACTAATTGCCGGATCTCCTACTTTCTTAACTATTGATTTAGACCCAAAAACCATAACCTTAGTCTTTTTATAATTCACAGTCAATCTATTGTCTATACACCACTCATTAAACTGGCCCAATTCTCTCTGCATAGTATTGATGGCTAAATTCGTATTGGCATTACTACTAATTAGTACTGAGTCATCAGCATATAATGCCATGTCACAATCATTGCAGTACTCATTCAAATCATTAATATAGATCAAAAATGCCAGCGGACCCAAGTGACTCCCCTGGGGAACCCCACAACTAATGGGGCATGTTCCAGATGTCATACCGTTAACAACTACAACCTGGGACCGGTCTTTTAAGTAATCCTTATACCACTCAACTGTTTCATCACAGAAACCAATGTGCCTTAATTTTTTAAGAAGAATAGCATGATCTATTGTGTCAAACGCTTTTGACAAATCGACATAAGTGACTATTGATGCTTGCCCCTTTTCTGAATAGCCAATTATTGTGTCAGTTACTTTAGCAACCGTTGAGATTGTTGAGTGATTCTGCCTAAATCCTCCCTGGTTATCCGAAATGATTTTAAATTCCTCTAAGTATTTAATTGTTTGTTGGTAAACTATCTTTTCCATAAGTTTCCCTGGTAATGGCAACAATGAGACCGGTCTCAGGTTGTTTACATCTTTTCTATTTCCTCCTTTATCAAGTGGGACTACCATTGCACATTTCCAACTCCTAGGGAACACATTAGTTCTAATAGATAAATTGAAAATATGGACAAGGCAATGTGGTATAACAGTAAATGCTTTTTTCAATATAAAGGTTGATAAGTGTGGGATTGCCGACGATTTGGAAACATCAATCTCATCAATAAGTTTAATTACATATTCTAAGTCTATTTCCTGCAACATAAAGGCTTTATCAAGTTGTTTAGATTTAGGTCTCCAGTTCCCCTTTAAGTTCCCCGCTAACCTTGGTCCAATAGATGAAAAATAATTATTAATATGGTCTGCTACCTCACCAGCAGGTATAGGAGTATCTGAACCTAGTTCCAAAATAGTGATGTCTCCTTTGCCCTTAGAGTCAGGTAACACTTTACGTATCGTTTGCCAGAATTTCTTATGATCTCTATTGTTATTAGTTAATTCTCCTTTAATGTGGTTGATTTTTGCATTTTGTACCAGGATATTGACCTCATTCCTTGCTTGTCTCGCACTATTCCAATCTTCACCTTTGCCTGATTGTTTGGCCTTTCTCAAAAGCATATCCTTGTCGTGAATCCTTTCTAATAATTCATTAGTAACCCATTCCTGTTTCCTGGCCTTAATTCTTATTTGCCTAATAGGACAGAATCTATCCAGCTCAAATTCCACAATTTCCTGCAATTTCAGCCATGCGTTATTTGGGTTGTTTTCATTCATTACCAAATCCCAATTATATTCACGTAATTTCTGTTGGAATGTGTCAATATCCAAGTTTCTATAACTGCGACCTTCAAAAGAAAGACACTCCTTGACCCTCTTCTTCCTCTTTTTAGTAACAAAAATACAATCATGATCACTTAAGTTCATATTGATGACACCTGAGTCACTTACATTGTTACAGTTAGTAAAGATAACATCCAGCAGAGAGGTGGTTGTCTTACTTTGTCTAGTGGGCTCCCTTATAAGTTGAACGAGTCCCAAGTTTTTAAATAAATCATTCAAATTCTTGACATGAATGTTTTTCTTCTCCAGCATATTCATATTAATGTCACCCAAGATAAATACCTCACTTTTCGAGTTGCCTAATATAGTTTCAGTTTGCATTGACAAAATTTCAATAAATGCAGATATATCCCCCTGTGGTGGTCTGTATACAGTACAAATATTGATAGATTTCGAATTCCCAGGTTTGACATTTAGCCAGAGATTTTCACAGTTATTATCACTAATGTTCCAATTCCCAAGTCCGCTAGCATCAACTATATAATCTTTATATACGTACATGGCCACCCCTCCCCCGGATTTGACTAAGTTATTCGCACCAACTGTTTGTCTATCATTACGATAGATTTTATAATTTTCTATATAAGGAATATTGTCTGGAATAAATTCGTTCAACCAAGTCTCTGTTATACATAGAATGTCAATTTTGCTTTTCTTAACATAAATTCGTAATTGGTCAATTTTACTTAAGAGACTTCTCACATTTAAGTGCATTATATTCAGTCCTTTATTAACCATGTGTTCAGCCATAACAATATTGTGTTAAACAACTTAATCTTCTAGTCCACTCAGCGTCCATAGTATTGGAGTCTTTGGTACCTTTGATAATAATCCTAATCATCCTGACTGGAACCAAGTGCTGACAAATGCATTGTTCCTTAATAAGACCGATATAAACTTTGCAATTTAATATGTACATCCTGAAAGACAGAGAAAATTTCATTGCAGTAATTAGCTCGCTAATGAGTCAACCATGTCCCCGTAATGCATAGCCCACATAGAAAAGAGGTGGTGTCTTATACAAGGCTACCTACCCGAATTCTCATTGTGGTTTGAGCATATGTCCCGAGATGACTTGGTTAATCTCTAAGATATCAATCCACATTATAAGTTCAACAAAAGATATAAAGACAGAATTGAATCATTAAACTAACTAGACATTATAATCTATCCATCGTTTTACATGATCTGGAAATAAACAGCATGGCAATTAAACATTGTAATTTTTAACGATTGAATCAGAAAACAATTTAGCCCAGTCTTTTCGCACCTCCGAAGCAGGGTGCAAGCCATCCTTGAGTAGCCAGTACCTGTGTCTCAGTCTCCTGTTTGAGCGGTTATGTATGGTATTAGCAATCCATGGGCTCACAACATGATTGTCAGTGTTAATTGAGATGATTGCCCGATTTAAAAATATTACACCCTCGTTCATCACTGTCTGCTCAGAGAGGAAGCCCGTGGTTTTCCCTGTTGTTGATAGGTTGTACTTATCGAAGTCCATCCCAATAAATTCACATATAATGATCTTGCCTTTATAAACATTTGACAGTGTTGCCTTAGCCTTCTCGTACCTATTACACATAACCTCAACGAGTATACCTGCTTCGTTGAAATTTGGTGTGACAACTCCTGACAAGTGTTTTGTAGAACAGTCATTAATACCACCGAAAATATATATTGATTCAAACTGGGCGACACTTGTTACCAGAAATTGTTCCGTTTCCCAGACCATCTCCTCAAGTTTGGCCCCTGTATACACATGAACGGTGACCCGAGCACCAAAATCCGCATTAGACAGTATTTTGTTTATTCTCGCCTCTAGGCCTCCACCCCGTGAATCCGTAATTAACAGAGTATTATCCATTTGAAATCGCGAGGAATTCGGCCCTTATTTCCATTAACATACGCCCGAACTTGTTTTCTCCCGGGATCCCCTTACTGAATTGAGCAAATTGATGTAACCTTAGGCCACACCCGAATTCCTTGTCTAGAGTAGCTTCATACAAAACTTTGCCCTGTGTTCGAACTAATTTCTCCTTGAGATCTTGATTTTGAGAATATTTACACACATTAATCTCCTTGAGCACTTGGTATTTACGAGCGTCCCATTCTTTAGTAATTCGTATGGTCTTGCCCAATTGTTTACACTTGAAAGGGTCCTTCTCTCTGTGTATCTGCTCGGCCAATGGTATGTTGTCATGGAAGATTGCACACGTGTACCAGTAGGCCTGCTCGTTATTGTCAAAAACCTTATCTTTGTACTTAACTGGGCAGTTGTACAGGTTGGAGAATGGTGCTTCTGGTCCCTGAAACGCGTTACCAATATCCAAATTGAGAGTCTTAGCAGCTGCAAGCGAGAGGTCGTGTGGTAAATTGTTTAGATCCCGGTGTGTATAACGACGTCCTTCTATAATTAACGCGCTGCCCGATACTCGTGCGTCCACCTTGTTGACCTTGGCTAGTGTTGCTATAGCCTGCATGTCTCTGCGTATTTTTAGTTGATCTTCCGTGAGGTCGTCTGCAATAGTAATACCTTTCCACCTCTCCAGCCCTACAGATGTTGGACGTTTCTGAAGATCTCTCCTTTGAGCGTGTGCTTTGAAAGTCTTATCAATATAGGACGTGCTGCATTGGGATTTGTTGGAGCTCTCCCCAAACGATAAATCTCTGTACATTCCTCAATGCCAAAGCCGACTTTTAGGTCAGAAAAGAGTTCACTTACTATGGTTTTGACATGTTTGTCATTAGATTCCTTGCACCCATGTAAAATTAAGTTACGTCTTTTCTTTTCCTTTGTTTCATTTTCTTGGAATCGTTCCAAATTAGTAATCCTCTCGATGCACGCATCAATCTCTTTACGTAAGACCTCATTCAAGGCTAACTGGTCTGCCAGTGCCTGGTCGTGTTCACTGTGTTTACCCTCTATAGACGTTATTTGGGTGGTGTGCGTAGTTACATCCTTCTGAATAGTTGTGATCTTTTCAGTAGTAGTTCTTATATCCTCTTGAACCTGTTTAACAGATCTATCCACATCCCCTATGGTATTATTAAGGGTCGTCATGTTCAATTCCTGATCTTTTGACGATTTCACTATCAATGCATATAAGTCCATCAGCGAGGGTGGGTTGTCCTTTGTAAAAAGAGTCATATCGTCCAATGGCGCCGATGCCGGGCTTTTGGATCTGGTACGGTATCCTCCTTCTTCGGACGTGTTCTTCCCAGATTTCCCTTTTGCCGACATACTACTCCTCCTTTCTTATATACGTGAGGTGTCCAGTCCTTCTGATATAATATTTGCAGTTCAAAGTTTTCATACGAAACGTATATCCCCAGAAATTCACAGGTTTTCCTCAGGAGCTAAAGACACGCGTGACTCGTCTATCTCATGACCAGGGGTTAATGATATCTGCTTTATTGTCCAGGGCAAGATTAGACTTCCCTAAACCTAATACAGAAACAGTTACACCAGGTGTTAGTGAGAAGGTTTCTTCGCCTGGCAGTTCTGGGAGTTCTTTTGAAAAGATAGGAAGTGGGGAATCGTCTAAAGAAAGTAGTATATACGATAATAATAAAGATGAGGAAGTATTTGATTCTAATGAAGGCTCAATAGAAGATGGGCAATCTAATGAATTAGAAGAAGGCTCAGATAATCAAGCTTCTGAGGACGAACAGGGAAACTTAGATAACGATATCGAATCTAATCCTGGTAATATACCTGTTGTACAAGATCTGGTAAATATGGCGGACAAGGTCCCTCACTTGAGATTACCGTGGTTTCATGGGAAAGAAACAGAGAGTGTCGGTAAATACTTCCGGGAGCTGAAGCGATATAAAGCTATTTATGGCTGGGACGACGACCAGCTATTAGCTATGACATTAATCGGGCTGAAAGAGCGAGCAGACGATTGGGCAAATACGCTTCAGGATGGGGAGAAAGATACTTTCGAGCGCTTGAGAGACTCTATGTTCAAGATATTTGGCGATAGACGCGCCAAATGGCAAAAACACGTTGATTTCTGTCACCTAGCCCAAACCAAAGACCAGTCTGTATTAGATTTTGCAGGTCTTTTGAAACAAAGGCAAACAAAATGTGAAGCGAATGAAAATACCATATTAGCAGTCTTTTTAGATGGACTGAAGGCTAATATAGCAAAGCAAGTTGCGGTAATGAATCCCGTGTCGTTTGAAAACAAAAAGTCAGGTGCCAAAATCTCGGTGGCCACAGCAGAGTTGTCAAACGAGAAACCTCAGGTTACTGAGAAACAGTCCATGGACCACATGCTGGACAAATTTAATTTAGTCCTTGCACGTATGGAGGCTAATCCATGGACACAGAAGAGTCCGGAGATGCCTCCTCCTCCTCCACCTAGTGTGCCAAGTAACCCCCCCCCAAGGGAATCGGGGAAATGGAGGCCACAGGGGAAGGGGAGGTAAGCAGGGCAATAGGGACACTCACCAACAGGATGGTGGGAAAAATGATCAGAGTCAGGATCAATCAAAGAAACCCACGCATCAAGGGACTCGAAAAAAGGTGTTACCCATGCGTGGTGACACAAAATATTGCGCAGTGCATCAAATGTATGGGCACCCTACCGAATCATGTTTCTGGCTGATTAAGAGGTTACAAGAGAAACCTCCATACACCTCTAGCGTGCCCCGCAACAAAGAGAAAGATCAAGGGGCGGGAAACTAGAGAGCTGGTCCGCCCACCCAACCGTTGAATTATTTCAGGCGGACAGGCCAGCACGACGGGAACAGGGAGATGATGCTATCTTCCTAAATCTTGAAATCGGGCATTTTCGAGTAAAATCTTTAGTGGATACAGGCGCAAGTGATTGCTTTATTTCTCAGAAATTTAGAGAAAGGTTACCAGCAGAATGTATTCAGGACGCCTGGGATGTAAAAACAGGAACAATAAGTTTGGCTGATAATACGTCCCAGAAACTTTTAGAACAAGTCCGACTTAAATTCAAAATTGCTGAATCTACTGCATACTATGAATTTAATGTGGTAGATAGTCGCTGTCATGAGATAGTAATCGGACGAAATCTGTTAACAGTCTTGAAAACTGATCTATCACTACCGGGACCCCAGATAGAAGTATTTTCGGGGAACCCCATAAGTGCGATTGAAAAGGTAAAGATCGAGTCACACTCAGAAATGATCATACCTGTTCAACCCTGGTATAAAGTCTCCACTGCAACCCGAGCGGTGTATTGCGCACCTGCAGTCACAGCTCCGGTTTGTGTGGAAGGCAGTCTCAACAATACTGAGGGAGAATGGTGGCTAAAGGTGATGAATCCATTGGAAACCACCCAAACTATAGATCCTAAGGATGTATTGGGATTTGTGGAAGATTGCAAAGCTCCTGAAGTAACTAGAGAACAGGTGGAATAGTTTGTAGACTTCGCATACTTGTCTAATTCTGACACACCACTCGCACTTTGCCAGATCACGATAGATATAGTACATGAAGCGGTCACTGGTGTAGATACTGCCGTATGCCCTGATGATATTGAAGATAAAGAAAAACAAGAAAAGGATAGAGAGAAAATAAATGAGATCGACCTATCCAAATCCTGTCTAACCGATGACCAAAAAGAGGTATTTCGATAAAATGCTACTCAGGAATCGCGATAGCCTCGCGTTTTCTATGGCAGAATTAGGAGAATGCAATATTGCACCTATGAAAATTAGAGTAGAAGAAAGCGCCGGCATTGTGGCATCACAACCGTACCGATACTCTCCACAGAAAATGGACATTATTGATGAACAGGTAAAACAGTTGATCGAAATAGGTGTCATTGAACTGAGTGAATCTGCCTGGAGAAGTCCGTTGGTTGTTGTGCAAAAGAAAGACGGGAAACCAAGGTTGTGCACGGATTTCCGAATGTTGAATATGATCACATTCAAGGATAAGTTTCCTATGTCGACTGCACGGTCCCTCTTCGTGTACATGGTGTATAAGAAACCAACCATTTGGACTGCGTTAGATCTCCTGAGTGGGTATCACCAATGCGTTATTGAAGAAGGGTCTAGAGAATATACCGCCTTCGAAACACCTATTAGAGTGTACCATTATAAGAGGGTACCTTTCGGACTGGTCGGGACACCATGGCAATTCACAAAGGTCATGGCCATTGCGTTAAGAGGCCTTGTACCACGAGTATGTCTAACATACCTGGATGATGTTATAGTGTATGATACCAACTTTGAAGAACATGTTCAAAGTGTGGAATTAGTCTTACAAGCGCTTCACCGCGCGGGACTGAAACTGAAACCATCCAAATGTGAATGGTGCCGCGATGAAATCAATTTCTTAGGTCATGTGGTCAATACCGAAGGAGTAAAAACTCAAGCCCAAACTACTCGTAAAATCGAAGCATTTAACCGACCTCATAATGTCAAAACAGTTAAATCCTTGTTGGGGTTATGTAATTATTACAGAACCTTCGTACCAGGCTTTGCTGAAATAACAGTACCGCTAAACAAATTACTCAAGAAAGACATCAGATTCGAATAGACGGAGGATTGCGAGCAAGCATTCATTAAGCTGAAGGCTCTGCTCACTTCCCCGCCATTACTAATTCATCCAGAAATAGGAGGACATTTCTATGTCCTCACCGACACGTCTGATACAGCGTGCGGTGCGGCAATCTGCCAAAAACTAAATGATGTCTATAGACCAATAGCGTTCTGGGGATGTGCAATGCGAGACGCTGAGCTTGATTACACAGTCACAGAAAAGGAGGTACTTGCTGTAGTTAAATCCTTAAAGAATTATGAGGATATGCTACAAGGCGCCAAAGTAACCATAGTCACTGACCACAAGCCACTCATACCATTGCTTCAACAAGCATATAAAGCCCCATCAGCCAGGCTAAAAAGATGGGGATTGGCATTGACAGACTTTGATTTTGAAATCATTCACGAGCCTGGAGCCACCCACTTTCTGCCCGACTACTTATCCCGGGTCCATCAAGAGTTAAAAATAGACAAGGACTACGAGCCAGAAGTGGGCTGTGAGATATTCAGAGCAGAAATAGATCTAGAGGAGCTAACGCTATCCTCCATTATCAGCGAACAGCTGAGAGACACAGAGTGCAGTCAGGTCATGGCCTACTTAGAACGAGGCGAACTACCAGCTAACCGAGAGGACGCTAGTAGAACCATAGATAGCGCTGAAAGTGTGACGCTACTCGCCCCAGGCGTATTGTATAAAATTAACAAGTGCCGATCTAAAAGGCAGGGGCAAATTGCGAAGTTAAAGCCACGAATAGTGGTACCCCCATGCCTGGTTGGCAAAGTCCTTCACCTGCTACATAATGATGTGTTAGCAGGGGGACATGTAGGGGCCTCCGCGCTGAATTCCAAGATTACAGAACAGTATCACTGGAGAAATATGTACGCCGACATAATAAAATATGTCAAGGTTTGCGAGGTCTACGCCCTACGAAAACGAGCCCCACATTTTAAGGCAATGGCAAAGGCTTGGGACAGACCCTCCAGACCTTGGGAAGTGATTCAGTGCAACTTTATCGGACCACTCAAACGGGCAAATGATGGTTCTAGGTATATAATGACCTTTATTGACCTATTGACCAGCTGGCCATAGGCCTTCTGTACTAAAGATTCAATGGCTAAAACCGCTGTTGAACAGTTCCTGTATGGGATAGTGTGCCGATACGGAAAGGTCGAGCGCCTACATTCCGATCGAGGGGCAACTTTTCTGTCGGACTTATTCCGTGAAATAACCAGCAGACTGGCTTGCAAGCAAACCTTCACCACATGTAGAATGCCCACAGGCAACGCAAGAGTAGAGCGGTTGCATAAAACCCTCGAAAATATTGTAGCCTATTATATCACTGATGATCATAAGACGTGGCCTGACCTAGTGCCTGTTGCCTTGTGGACGATACGATCCACTATCAGTACACGCACTGGATACAGTCCCCTTACCCTATTGTGTGGGCGTGATCCTGTCAGTATGGGCCTACCTGATAAGGGAACAATCCCAGAGACCTTGAACGATAATGAGTTCTATCTCCAGACTCGCGACAATATCGCCCTCTTTGAACACATGGCATCTGATGTGGTTAAAGGGTATGAAAAGGACCTGAAGGACCGCATCGATGAGCATGCCAACCCACTACGGTTTCTGGAGGGAGACCTTGTATATATGTATGATCCGCTATGCGCTGTCAATAAGGTTTCCAAGTTCTCAAACAGGTATACAGGGCCACATAGGGTAATTGAAACTAAAGGGGACTATGTAGTAAGGTTAATTTCGCTTAAAACGGGTAAAACTATGCCCCATTTTGTTAACATTTCTAAGTTAAAAAGAGCCTTCCCTGCATGGAGCCCCGCCCTACCAAACCCTGACCATACTAACCTACCAGCACTCTCAAGACATGAGGTCCAGTCCGAACATTCTGAGTCGAACCACACCATCGTCAACGACTCGACTAAGGACAGAATAGTCGCCGTCGTCACCGACGATGGGACGGGAGAGACAGCCGCTGGACCTCTCTCGGTGGATACAACAACTCCAAAAACTGAGCAGGAAGTTCGGGAACAGGAGATAACCGCACAGGTGCAAAAGTCACCAGGCCCGCCTGATGAAACTCTCGTAAAACCTAGGGAGGTAGACCCCCCAAAAGGGAAAAAGAAAGGTCGACCTCGCGCGCGCAAGCCAAAGGAGTCACGGAGGGGGCTGGAAGGAATAGCCCCTGACTCTATGACCCCACGAGATAAGGCAGACACAAGGGCCGCTTCCCCTAAGGTGAACACTGATGTTGCTGGAAGTTCAGCGCCAGGTGGTGAGCAGCTTATGGCTGATGAGCCGCCCAAGGGAAGATACGCGTTACCAAAGAAACCGAGACCTGATTACGCAATGCTTGCGGACCCCCATTATGACTGGTAGGGTACCGCGCAACAAGAAAGGTGCACCAACGCATCTATGATAAAAGCGGTGGCCACGCCCGAGTACCGATAAGCTGGTACTGGCTGCTACTCTTGAATGATGTCATTACCATTGCAGATAGTAGGAAAATGAGACTTCTGTAATTCTAAGACAGGTGATTAACGGACGATTCCTGATTGATGTCAGAGCGTTGGAATTCAACTGACCGTCGGACATCGCTCTCCCTCACCTTATAAGGACATGACGGAGTGAGTGGAACTACAAGCGATGACGTATGAATAATTAAGGGCACTGCTACCACTTAAATTTTGTTAACGTGTTGGTGGAAAGCTGGTGGAAAGTTTGGTTGGAAGCTGGTCAATGAAGACACGCAGGAGACGTGCCTTGGCTACAAATTGGAAATTTATAATTTCTAAACACTGAAACCATGGGACCCGACGACGCGGTTACATAGGCTAGCACTGACTGTCGAACCATGCATAAGCCACCTTAATCATTGGATGTGTTCACATTCAATCAACTCGTGGAAGCGAGAACGTTCAATACAGCGCCACAGGGCAATGACTTCTACTGTTCCCTATATGAAACTTTGCAGAAAGGAATAAAATCACACGCACAGTTGGACACCGTGAGGCGCGTGGGGTTAGCTGTTAGGGGTGGAGCGTACAAAGGGCTGGTGCTGGGGCGAAGGACGATGATCCTCTGTGGAACAGTCGATGGATTTGCTATCGATGTCCCGGTCAATGGACTTAACAACCAGCGCTCCCAAGCAGAAACAGTCCTTCCTCCTGGAGTGGTTGGGGGACTGCCCATCGAGCTCGAGGGCGACGACCGGGGACCGGGACATGAAGGCGCTGGACTTGAGGGAGGAACCTCGACGGGTGACATCACCGCAAAGGCGGGCATCACTCGAGGCCCTCCTACGGAGCCTGAAGGGGAAACGGATATCCTCCCCACCGAAACAAGTCCAGGCGAAAGTGGCAAGACCGCAGTTCTATCAATCTGAACGCGCCCCCTGCTCGTCGAGAGCTGAATTGCTCGCGACCGGCCTCTACCCTCCCTTGGTGATCGGGGGACATCCTCAGGAGCCACGCATCTTCGCTTGGCCCCCCGGCTCGTTTCCACCAGAGGACTTGCCTCGGGACTATGTGGATGTAGTCCTAAGGGACCTCGCAGAGTTGGAGACGGTGAAGGTGGGTGAAGCCTGGAGGTCTGGGTCTGCTGTGGAAGTGGGAACGTCGGCTGAAAGGTCGGGAGGCGGCACAGCTGAGGGCCCACGAAGAGGAGGAGAGGAGGTGGACAGAGGGGAACACAGGGCCACCATACGCCCACGGCACAGATCTTCAGAGGACGGCGCGGCCAACCCAAGATGGACGATTGGCATCGTCGTGGCACCCAAGTCTCCCTCTGGTGACGGAGCGGGCGCCACAGGTAGCAGCAAATAGTGCTGCCCAGCCTCAAGGGCGCACATCAATAAATCGTCGTGGCACCCAAGTCTCCCTCTGGTGACGGAGCGGGCGCCACAGGTAGCAGCAAATAGTGCTGCCCAGCCTCAAGGGCGCACGGATCAATGTAGAGTGTAATATTGTCCCCCACTGTGACAGTGAAGTAATCGTCACCTGGTGAATCCATATTGAAACAGTGCAAAAGAACGGGCTTGTCAAACAAAACATTTATCTAAATTGGTAAAAGAAGCTGGTCGAAAGAGACCGGAAACAGGAAATACTGCTTCCTAGAACTGGGAAGGAGATAGCGACGTGCACTGGTAAACGAGCAAAATGGCCGCTCTCTGGTTCAAAACTTGGTGCATTCTGTGCATGGTCCGTATCGTGCTGATAGTGCAGGCACACCCACGTGCAATCGATGCGATGACCATTAGTTTAGAGGAGTATGGGATCGTACTGAAGCCGGGTAGACTCATGTCAACCGCTGACGTATCTCACATCCGACAAGGCTTCACCATTGACATCCCCAAGCCGACAAGTCGGGCCTCTCCCACAAAGAGCATAGTAGAATATTGCCGGAAGCACCAAGCTAAGTATGACTCAAATGTGACTCGGGCTTTTGCGAGGGTCTGTGACACTATCGAGAAGACTCAGATATGGCTGTTCAATACTGCAACAGTCCTCCGCGCAAGACAAGCCCATCTTATTAGGTCTGTGCTGGAAACTTTGCCGTTAGAGCACCGGGACCCGTACAAGAGACGCAGGCGTAGCGACATTAAGGAAGCGGAGGGACACTGGCTTGGACTGGATTTTGCTTCAAAAGCAGAAGTGGATCTGAGTCGCCAACTTATTAAGGTTAATGATGAAGCAATCACTAATCTCAGTAGAAACCTGGAAGAACTTACCAATCGCACCGAGGCTAATAACAGATTCGTGCAACAATTTATGTACAAAGCAACTGACTGGATGAAAGAATATGTGGCCGTTTCTCTCAGTAGGAATTACTACATACCCATGACACACCTCAATTGGGCAACGTATAAGACAAGAGAGGAGTGACCGAACGTTGTAAGTTGGATTGTTTGTTGAATCCAGACTTCGGCGAGATGGCCATCTATCTGGACGACGTTCCAGGAGATGTCTTAATCATTAGCGCTGAAAAACAGGGAGCACTGATCTGTGGAAGCCAACCCCCAATTACTAAAACAATAGAAAACTATGCTCGGATCCATATTGGATGCGATTGTGCGTTCCAGACACGAGGAGCCTGGATCCCATACAGTCTAAGAGCTTGCAGTAAAGGGACTAATACCTTCAGTCTCTTTCCCGAGTAGTTGACTCCTGGAAGCTCGACTTAATGTGAAAACATGGTTAGCCAACCTAACAAAGGAGCACGAGGATGGGATGTCCTACGTAGTAGCGGACGACCCTCTTCCTCCGAAAATTAGAACTGAACTCAAAGAAGCAGCAAAGGGTTTCGCAACTCGGGTTCCCCTCTCCGACTTTCTACATCATATAAAAGTCAATGAGGAAAATAGGAAGAAAGGGATTAAAAGGGCTCATGACAACTAGGAGAAAACGAGATGGTGCTGGGGCCGATTCCGAGGAGGCTTTGGTATCACCTCCATCGTGTTCATCATAATCATCCTCGTCATCGTAGGATGTGTAGCAAAGAAGTGTTGGGGACTGAAAGGAGGAGCCGCGGGCCTGGCATTATCAACGCTGGTGCCAAAGGTAACAGTGTACCCGCTGGACAGACTGAAGAAGGCACTCTGCCTCCCTGCCCCGAGGGGGACGCACAACCAACGTCAATCGCTGTGCTGGCTGTCCTACTAGCCATACTAATCGTGTGCGTTGTAGTGGTGGTCTGGAAAAGACGCAAAGGACTCTTACACCAAATGGTTGATGGAATCTATGTCCAATTCACGTCTCCGGTACAGGACATGATCAAGTCTGCCAAGGCTGCCTACAAGGAAGCGGAGTCCCCTCCTCTTAGCCCCCACCCCTTTTGTTCTGCTGACACCAAGGTCCACATCAGTTTTGATTAAGCCCAGCAGGTTCACCTTCCCTCCTTCCCCATGAAGCCTGACCCACTGTATTTCCTTGTCCCCCGACAAGGTAAGCATTTTCAGTGTCTGTGCCAAGGTGATCCCCCACCAGGAACTATTTGATCGATGAAAGCCAGTGTGGTAGTAAGGGGTCAAATGCTGTTATTTCATACCTGCACCACTATTTTGAAATGTATCCCCTGCGGGAAAAGGCTGTGGACATGCACTGTGACAACTGTAGTGGTCAGAACAAGAACAAGTTTGTGTTTGTGTATCTTCTCTGGCATGTCCTGACTGGCCAGCACCAGTCCATTTCCTTAAACTTTTTTTTCACTGGGCACAACAAGTTTGCCCCAGACTTTGCTTTGGTTTGCCTAAACAAAAGTTTGGTCATGAGCCAATCTCAAGCCTCATGGAGATGGAGGAGACTGTGCTGAAGAGTACCTAAGACCATGTCAACCTTGTCCAACTCATGAGGGACGAGAATGGGAAGCTGTTTGTCGAGTCATGATTGGCAATCTTTTTTTACCCCTTTCATTAAACCAGTCAAGGGCATAAAAAAAGTATCATCCCTTTCAAGACGCTGACTGTCGCCCCTGAAGCTGTCCCCCAGGAAGGCCCTCAGCCCACCCCATCCCCTGGCCTCCCTGCCAAAAGACAGTGGTATCTCTTCAAGAACATCCAGGAGTTTTGTATTGAAGATACGAAGGATGTCATGTCCCCTAAGCCCTCCGTACCAGAACCAGACCCCAGCCCAACCCCCCGTGATGCACCTCCGCCAGAACCAGATACGGAATCAGATCCGGCGAGCAAGGGGGATCGGCCAGGTAGGGGCAGGGGCAGGGGCAGGGGCAGAGGCAGAGGCAGAGGCAGGGGAAGAGGCAGAGGCAGGGGCAGAGGCAGAGGCAGAGGAGAAGGGAGAGGACAGACCCCGGACACATCATCAGGATCAGAGGAGGAGGAGGAGGAGGAGACAGCTGTTAAGACAGCTGGAGAGACAATCAAATTCTTTATCTGAATCAGGGGAGGAAGGCCCCCCACCCCCAAGCTAAGGGCAGAGGCCATCCCAGTAAATGTGCTAAACCTGGTTGTGGCAGGCCCAGGACCACTGGAGAAATCCATTTGAACATTGTTAACCCTTTAGTCCCCAATCCAGCTGTAGCCGCCAGATATTGCAGTGATTGAGATGAAACATAGAAATGCATATCCTTTTTGTAATGAAAATAATTTGATTGATGACCGAATGGTTAATAAATATCTTATCAGATGACTGTGGTAGTACACGGTAAAAAAAACTTTGAACTCATTTTTCTCAGTTTCTTATACTCGCATAGGAGTGGTTCTTTTTATTTTTGCCGGAACTTATCTCAGCCCCTAGATATCGGATCTAGACATGTTATACCTCATTTTAAAGCTAAGAATCTGTTTTTTCTGATGGAATAGCTAACTAAAATTTGACCAGGAGCGACATCTGACTCAATTAATTTTGCTAAAATGGGTCATTTATTTGCTTTGAATAAAAACTGGTGTAACTCTAAAAAATTATCTTATGTGAGTAAATGGTCCTTTTAAGTATTGAAAAGACCAATTACATGCTGTACTCGAAAGGGGCACTATTATATCATCTGGGAACTATAATAACATAATCAGACTAGCTTTTGTATAAATAATAAGTAAAATAAGAACATAATCTACCATGGGGTTTTATAGTAATTTTCTACATTTTAATCCTATTTCTAGCATTTTCTCAGACTATATACTATAAACCATAATTATATTTTCGGAAATTTCAATGTCTATACCATGTGCAAGTAATATAAATACTAAATAGGGACGGAAATTGTGTCTCACAGAGGCCTCTGACTATAATTTACACTGTTTTCATCAATTGAGGAGATTTCCAGAGAATGGCCTTGAAGATGATAGTTCACTTTTTTCCTCTGGCAGAGTACACTGCCCTACATCTTTTACAGATACTTCTTTGTTATCTTTTTTCACAGCAAGTATTCTTTTAAGCAGACCAAGATTTTCATATGACTTGGCGTCAAGAAGGCTTGAACCATTCTCCATAACTACAAATCTAATTCACCACTTGCACGGGGCTGGGGCGCCACCGTCATTCACACCTCAAAGCGAGGCGAGGGTCTCTGGGCTGTCCCTGACAGGCGTGAATGCCACAGTAAAAATAGACTATAACACATACATGTGTTAAAAGTTCGCGAATGACACACAGTCCATGTTACTTCACTGAAACACTGGGGCATTGTAAGGCAAACAGAGTGAAAGTTGTGTAGATTTATTGGGAGTAGAAGGAGAAATCACCCTTAGTAGTGGCTTCATTGTGTGCATTTCCTTTTTCCTCTATAATCCAATGTGATAGAATCTGACATATTCTTTAAAATATCTAAGTATTTTGTGATATTGTTATAAATATGTGTACCCTAATGATGGTCCATCAATATCAGTTCAAGAAAATATTTATCTTTGCTTTTAACTACCAGTAAAATCAATTCCTGCCCTTTTATCGTAGGTACACTTAGCATTGACCAGAGACCTGTATGGGAGTTTGCCTCGTTTTGAGGTGAGAATTTTCAACATGGCGGATGCATGCAAGTAGTGAATGGCTGAGCATTTTCCTTCAACCTCAACTTTTAACATACATGCACCTTTGACCTGAATCTCATTATTTTATATACCCAGTGAGGCAAACCTTTGTTGAATTTAACTTGGGTCTAGGGGTCAGTCCATACTGGTCAGACCCCCAGGAGCCCTTATTTGCAAGATGGGAACACTATTTCAAAATGCCTGTACAGTCATTTCATTTTGCAAAAGGCCACACTACCTTAAACACGAAATCCAATTTGATAATCTCAAGTAAATTCCTTTGATTTGAACTGTTGACAATAAGAATTTGATTTTGCGATGTAAATACAAGCGGGGAAGTTTGGTTTCCTGTGCTTTATGTGTGATTCACTACCTGTCAGTATGGGATTCTAAAATCGACATCAGCCACTGTTCCTCCACAAACCTAGGCGAGTGAGTACATACAGAGAATGAGGATGAGAGAAAGGGCTCCCAGAGTCATGCCTTTTGCACAAGGGTGAGCTGTGTGACGTCCCAGAGGAAGGTGAATGAGCTAGGGGGAGGGGAACAAGATGGCAGAACTGAGGCTCTATGTGTGCTTCTACGGTACAATTAGGACCTGGTCAAGGACAATGATGTGGGGCTTTGCTGATCTTATAGGGTGGAAGTGTGTTAGCCATGCCCCCAACATCTTGTACCCCATGTAATGCCTATCTGGTAGTTCGTGCTAATTTCTAGTCATGGGTCATTCTCCAGAAATCTCAATTCCAAGAAATGGGATTATTCAAGTACAGAACCCACTGCTGTGCACATTTTGCAAAGTCCTTACCATTTGATTACCATGTACTACAGACGTTACTCTTTCAGAAAAGGTATGGTTTATGCATATTCAATATAATTTTAGCTTCACGGTTATACAGTAAATGTGAAAATTTATGCCAAAATTGTATGGTAAAATATTTTTCAATCATTATTGTTTTTGATATAAAGGCCAACAATTAGTAATATGTGATGAGGGCCACTTCTGTAACTTCAGTTATTTTAAACCCCATTGAAGGTCCATCTTTAGATACATTAATTATACTATCTTTTAGCAGAGACAAATTTTTACAGCCACTTTGAATAGTGAGTGACACCCTCTTGTAACATACAGAATAAAGCTTAAATATGTAAATATTAACTTAGGATTTTCATGTTATTTGCAGATAAAGATACCATCTGGTAGTCACTTTGGTAAAAACTGTTTTTCCTGAAACATATTAGTATGCACGCAATAAAAGAAATACCCAAAGAATAAAAAAAGTTATGTGTGATGTACATAACCAAGCTTGGAAAAGTAAATAACGACTGACTATAAAAATCTAGCATTAACAATCACTAATGAATAAAATTTAATGACTATGAATGACTGGCATAGGAAAAACAACAAGAAGCGGCACCTTGAAGCATGTATTTTCTATTACTCCCATTTTATATAAGATGTTTTGAATATGAATTAGAGAATAATCAAATAATAAGATATATATAAATATTTTAAAAAGATAATGGATAAAAATAATGATAGTTGATATTAAAATGAAATGCAATATTAAGACAAAGGTAATATTAAAATGTATATAAAATTGAAGGGTGGGAGGGGTGGCAGAAAGACGTGTGAGGAGTATGAAGAACAAAGGAAAAGTGCGCGAAATTAAATTTGGCGGGAGGAGGTAATGGGTAGTGACCTGTCTAGAGAGGGCCCTGGCGAGAGTTACCCGGTCTAGGGGCCCTGAAGGGGTTTAAAGAAGAGAAGGTCCTTTTCGCCGCCAACCATACCAGCCAATTTCAATTGTATAAATATGGTTATCATTAACAATTATGCCGTTTCCTATATAAGAGGAATCTTAGAAATAAAAGGTTTGAAATATATAATGGATTTTTGGAAATAAATGTCTAAAGAAAGCTTGGTTATGTTTGTATCATGCTTGGTTATGTACGTTACAAGGGTCACAACTTGATTTTTCATCTATTGAAACACTATAGATTATTGTATTTACTTTGTAGTTATACAAATAATAGGATAAACATTTTTACATAGCTAAGATTATCATAAAATATTGAATATGTGTGATACAAGCTTAGTTCTGTGCATTACATAGAAAAAACAGTGCATTAACTTAGATGTTTGATTACATGAAAACGTTTCACAGTGGTTTTGCCCCCTTCTGGAATTTGAATCATAACCCATTATTCTTTCGAAAAGATCTTATATTTGTAGTTTTAGAAAACCTTTATTTTTTCACGTGGTTTTCCCAAGTAATTGCGGAGATTTCCGGTGAATGGCCCCCATGCCACTGTTATTGTCTATTCGTGTAAGTCTAGCCATTTAAGTCCAGTCAACAGATGATAATTGGCCTAACTATAATGTAAAGACATACTTCTCGTGCTTAGTGCATAGTTATTTCAGTTTCTTCTAAGTGCTGCGATAGCTCTAACCAAGGAAGAAGTAGTTATGAACATATTCAATACCAAGTAGGGACTGTTTATTTCATTCTCAATCTCGTGCTTATGATATACATACTTTGTGCTGATTGGCTAATACTTGTCACATAGTGAACATGACCTAGTCCTTTCCAGCAACATAATTATTTCTCATGCCAATTTTAAATAAATCTGTGCATAATTCATAGCTTTATGCTACTTTTTCTAAAATGGGAACGCTCATTATTTCATACTATTACTCGAATAATTACAGGTATGATATGACAATTTGTGAACAAACTTGTACAATACTTCAATTTATAATTTGTACCCTTTTTGATTCCCTAAAATTCATGCCACGTTCAGACACTAAAATGCCACTACTTTTGGTTGTCCCTGCTGAGGAGCAAAATCCCACATCGTAAAAGCCGTAAAAGGCTTTGGCAAGCCTTTAAACTGTTGGCTTCCGTAGCCACTAGTGTGACAGGAAGTTCGCCTTGCTGAAGCATGTAACTTGATTTATACATGGTGTACCTCCTCCTTTTCCTGTCTCCTAGGAGCCATGACTGTTTATGAGTGAAAGCACTAATATCTTGCAGTAACAGTGACAACAAATTTTTTCCCATCGTATTTTAAATGGTTTTCTTTCTATCACATTAGTTATTAACAAAACTAAGGTACTAACGATAATGCAACAATGATGTTATTGTTGTACAATCTTTCTTATGCAATGGCTATCTTCGCTTTTGTGATGCTTGTCATTTTAAAAATCATAAGTATGTCGCTGTTGCGAGATCAAAATCTAACTTCGTTTTAAACTCTCACTGTTGCGATGACTTGATTATGCGATGGGCCACAGTGGTCCGTTGCATAAGCCCCCTCGCTGTTGCGAGGGTTGTCCACAACAGCGAGACCCATCCTTGTTGAACAGGGAGGGAAACCAACTTTCCTCGCTGTTGCGAGGGTTGGCACACCCTAATTTTCCATGTATCAGGGGGGTATTTTGGGGTTGGAATTTTTACATTCTGCTTTCATAGTATGTTAGATGTGCCAATCGGCTAATGAAATGTATAGGAGGCAAGTGGCGGTAACGTATTTATCAGTCAAATAAATGAGTGCAAAAAGTGTACAAAACCATCGCTGTTGCGAGGATTGTAACAGTGCAAACCTTAAGGATATCGCTGTTGCGAGACTTAAATCTAAACCCTCGCTGTGCTCTCGCTGTTGCGAGGGTTTGGTTATGCGATGGAGCACTGGCCCTTTCTCGAAATGCTTCCACCATCCACTAAGTAACTGTGTCACTGTACAAGGAGTTTAAACATCAAAGATTTGGTTTATTTTAGAATTAGTTAGAACGAGCCCAGTACTGGGCAGTCAGTCAGAACTATACTCTGACTATTCTCCCTATCACGGATAGCTTATTTACTGATTTTTAAGTATCTGCAGGTTAATTAATGCTTGGTATTTTTGTTGATACAAACACAGAGAAATACAAAGAAAATATATGACCATTTGCCATACTTCTATTGGTAATTGATATATTTTCAAACCACCCTAAAATTTATGAAGCATACATTTTATATGATTGAAATAGAACATATATACTCATTCTTAGTTTTCTATCATATTGAACCACAAAAAAATGCCATGATTAATTAAAAAAAAGATTTACTTAAGGCATGTTACTTTTCTACATAGTTCCTTGCGCGCATCTTGATCTAGCCTAGTCTACAGGAACAATTCAGTAGAGATGCTATTCATGATTAGGAGAATTGCAAAAGAATCATCACTTAAGGGCATATTATATGAGGTTAAACAGCAATGGTGCTGATTATTCATTTTCATTTAGGGCATGTTGGCACATACATGCGGAGGTTTGACATGAATCAAAGCATGCTGTTGCGTAAAGTACTAAGTAAATGATACTACTGCTTTTGGATACGGTTTTTCTATCATATATAGCATATCACGTTTCTTGAATTATAGCCCCTCATAGCTCAAGTTTTCATTATGATTAAACAGGTGAATGATTATGATAAGGTAATGATTATATGATCTATTGTAATTCCCCCAGGCATTTCAAAGACACTCCTGTAGTATGTTGAGACACAATAATCAAAATAATCAAGAATAGCCAGGAATAGTATTTATGCACCTGCTCTTTAAAGGGTTCCTTGCCCATACTTTTCCAAATTACTGTTTTGTGTTGATTTAATTTCACGTGAGTATTCTAGAAGCAGTAAAAAAGAATTTATGGAAAAATCTCTATTCGTTTGTGAATTATTCAAGGAAGAAAGTGATAAATTGGGAATCCCCTAGGTTTTGGCATTTGCATTAGTCCCTTTGCTACGTCATGAGTATGGGAAATCCCCATCTGTAAGACTTGATATTTGCATACTATTGAATAAATGTAGGTGAGTTAAAAAATACAATTAATTGAAGCCTGTATGGTGTCAAATATAAAAATTCCATGCAAAATTTCAATTTTCTTTTTATTCATTTTTTAGAGCTGGGGATTCCCTTTTTTACATAAAGATGGGGATTCCCATTTAGTCACCTTGTGATGTCAGAAGTTTGGGGATTTCCCCTTTAAAAAACATATTTTAGACCGGATTCTCGTAACTCTGTCCACCCTTCGAATTTTCTTAAGACAATTGGAACATCACTAGTTCCTGATATAAACGTTATGCTCGATGAATATCATTGGTAAATATTAATCTTTCAATTATGTGAAAGGTTTCCTTTAAAAAGGAACAGTACTACATCACCCATTTAATCTTATTCACAGGTCCTACCATTTCATCCCCTCCTTTTGCAACAATCTGAATGTAGTCATTCCCTCTACAGATTACACCACAATTAGTTCCTAGAGACCTAGTACAAGGCTTGTTCAGTGGGTATACTTATCTTTCCAAATGGGGCTCAAAAACAGGAGAACAGTGTAGAGTCTTTAAGAAGTGTTCATGTCGCTTTTTAGGGACAAGCATACATAAAAATGTACATGAATTAAAGAGTTTTGGGAATGATTGTTGAGGAAAGTTAAGCAACTATCCATATTTAGGTTTTTGCCCAAGTATAATACATTATCTTTTTTGATAAGTTTTTACTTGTGAAATTTACTTGTGAAATAAACTTCGATGTTAACCTTTCAGGGTATTTTGATTTGGCAGCCTTATTTGCTATCAATGCTATCATGGTCACCTTTTATATAATTGTAAATCTAGGTACTAATTAATGTACTTACCCTCATTTTGTCTTTTAAAACGAGTCTGATTTCTGCTAGAACTGGTAGAAGTTTGAACGTCCTCTCTGCCACATCTTTGGGTGGCCATTTGACATCTTGTTTGTTTGTCAAGTCGACCCGTGGGCTGTAGGTTAAACCTTCTCTGAAATTTCCTCAAACTTTGAGAGAAAGATTCCGTGTTCCGTAAATTTCTGATTGCAGCAGTCCTATCAGCATTTGGTGGTCCATCATAACCATACCGTCCCAGTTGTGCCTAGGAAATGGCAAAAATATATGAGAAAGTACATTTGTGGTTGATTCTTTTGTGTCAATTAAATCCTATATATATTGCATTGTAGGATTCCTTACATAAAAGATGCCTGATGTCAAATGCTGAATGTCAAGTCGTGCTGAATATCAGTTGAACATCATGTCAAACATGTACATAGCGGTACACTTCATAGTGTATACATGTATTACTATTGGCTGTATGAGAACAAATTCAAGAATTATTCACTAATTCAAGAGGTATTGTTGATAACCTTGGAGATCTGAACCCCATTAGTTATCATTAAGCATATGCATGTACAGTTATGGTATGATATATTTAGTGGAGTAGTTTATAAGTGAAAATTAAAAATGAATATTTTGGATCTATTTTGGATTACAGTTATTACAGTTAAAAGGGCCTTGCAGAACATTTAGTTCTGGTAAGGAAAATACCAGTGGTCCCACCAGTGGTAAAATATTAGTCTGTTCATCTTGCTTATAACTTATTAGAATTTCCTAAAAGCAACATGTAGAAAACCTTGGAAACAAAGTGAAATTTTTGTGGAGCCACTTAAGGAAAATGCCCACTAGCTAAAGGAAACAAGGAAATCATTATAATTACATATATTGAAATATGAACCTGATTCAGACCAATTGAATATGGTTAATAATAACATTTCTAAAATTTTCAATCAATTCTGAAAACTATATTGCTTTAGGTTACCTTTAACATTCGAAATCTGCATTGGTTTTCTAAGAAAAATGATTAATATTATTATGCAAAGTAAGACAATATACCTTGGCTTCATTTTCATCCACACCTGTACACTCATCGCTGGCTGATCTGGGAGCTGGAGGTGCTGATTTAACCAGATTAAACATAACAAAAACTTCAATGATCAACATAAGCCTCATTATGGTAGTTATATAGGAGTTCCTCGGTGTGCTGTTGCTAACTGTACTATGACAGGATTTCCTGTTGCCAATGCCTTTGAAGTAAAGACCGACACATTTCTATGAGGTCATTGGGTTCAACCTCACGCATGACTGTAACCAGGGAGGGGTGGATAGACACCAGTGATGAGGAGGTGAATGGTGTGACTCTCTTTAAGGAAGGCTTCTATAGACATAATTATAGAGAAAGATAGATAGAGAGACTGAATCTCATGCATTTATGTCAGAAACTGAAAAATTCCCTTTTCAACAATACCTCTTGAGGATGAATTAGTGAATAATTCTCGAAACTGTTCTCATACAGCCAATTGTAATACATGTATACACTATGCAGTATACCACTCTGTACATGTTTGACATATTGCTGAACTGATATTCATTACACTTGCTGTTCCATGTTTCGAATGATTTTTAAATGTTTCCCCATTGCACGTGTTGAAAAAAAAGTAATTGATCTCATTGCATTTTCTCGCATTATGTTTACATTACTTTATTGTGGGGGATGTTACAGTTATTCCAGCGTGATGTACTTATATAGGTGCATTAAAATAACCTGGCTGCCCCGTGAGAATCACGCACCCATTGCAAAGAGCGTGGCCATATGTTGGTGCAACCCTTCCTCATGTGTATACCTGGCGTCTGAAAATGTTATCTGCACCCCCCCCCCCCTCCTTCACTCATGTCTTCGATGTGTGACCTGTTAAACAGGGTTTTCCCTCCAATTGACATCTAGTTAATTAGTCTGACTAGCTCAGCGGATTGTTTGGTGTGAATCTGTATTTGTGATATTGTTATTGCCAGTGATATTGTTGAGACCCAATTATTTAGTTTCTTTTTGTGAACTGAATCTTTACAACATTTGAACCGGTTGAACCCAATTGAAATATTGAACTGCAGTAATGCACAACTTCCGTGGGTGTCTTGCCATTATGCGTCTTTTTAGAGATTCGCCCAGATCAGATGATAAAATACTTTTTGAAATCGGGGAGTAAGGTGTCTTATTAGATTTTGATGCCCTGCATTTTAGAATTAAAATGGGGGGACATTTCTTTTTTATTGTAAGAGGAATCTGGTATTTGTCTCTACTGTATGAGCTGAAACAGGAATTCAAAAGGTTTGATTACGTTTTTAACGGATTTCGTGAAATTTCCCTGAAATTACATGCAGTGACTAGCATGCCTGTGAGTGTTATAAAGCTGTTTTCATGCCTGTCAAAGATATGAGCCTCTACGTTTGAGCTCAGGGTTTGTGTGTCAGTTTGAATTCAAGATTCAAGATTCAAGAAGGTTTATTGACTAATGTAAAAGCTTACATTCATGTCACCTATAGGTTTCTTATAAAGACAATGATAACTTATTTACAATATTATAAACATGGCATACAAAGGCACAAATTGCATTTATTGCATTTTGTTTGAGATCTTTCAGACACTTAGGATCAACATTCAAAATTTCATATATTTTCTCCTCATCTGATAGTACATCGAAATGGTTTACATAATTCCTGTATTTTCTTAAGAAAGTGTCTCTTGTAGATTTAATCTCTGGTTGATCACATTGAATAATTATATGGCGTACATCTTGTTGTATGTTACAGTGTTGGCAAAGGTCATCAGACACTTTTTTGCCCCTATAGCTACGATATTTACAGTCCAGGGAGCAGTTGTAGTCTGTCCGTAGTCTAGTGAATATAGTCCTTATTTTGGGTGAGGTGATTTCTTTTAGGTAACTACACATGCTATATTCCCCAGTATGACATATATTTTTTATTTCACATTTCTTCTTATTTTCAGTGTCACTCAGGAAACCTTGAAAGTTTTGGATGTACATGTCCTGAAGTCTTCTCTGAATGGATAGTTTCAGACTGTTTTTCCCCCATTCCGTGGGCGAAATCCATATGTTCCTACACCCTATTTTCCATAGAAAATATTCAACATTTTTCAGCCATCTGTGGTTTTCTCTTTTCATTGTTTGATAGGCCAAGTTTAAGAGGGGATTCTTGGTTTCATGTTCGAGCCTTAACCAGTACATTAAAGTTAGTAATATCTTACGATGTTCTATGGGGTATCTCCCTAGTTCTCCCAGGGCTAGTCTTGTGCTCGAAAACTTGGATATTCCTAAAGCATGTTTGCATGATGTGGAGTAAAAACACTCTGTAGAGGACTCTGATTTGTTATCAACCTCTTCTAATAATATAGTTAAAGGCCTTTTGTTAAAAATGGACAAGATTTTAATTTTGTCAATGATGTTACCTAGCGTTACAAAGGCTATCTCTTCTTTCTTGTGAAATCTGCATGATATGATATCTATATTTGTTAGTCCAAGATGTGCAAAAAGACCACACAGGTCTGATTTCAGTGTCTTGCTAGTGATACCCCCCCATTTAATTTTGATTGTACAGTTACTGGATGGCATCCCCCATACAGGGCATCCATACAAGAGAATAGGTTCAATCTGTTTATCAAAAAGGGTCATATATAAATCGACTGATACATTTTGGGTTGTACTCAAAGCTTGTCTTATTGAGAAACTAGCACGTCTAGCCTTTGCAACTCTATCTGATTCCATTTTAGATATATTACCATCACTGGATAATAGCAAGCCTAGGTATTTATACGTGTTGACACATTCTAGGTCCTGGTCTTTAAAGGTGACCCCATTTACCTGTCTTCTACCTGCAGCGAGGACCATAACTTTGGTTTTGGCAACATTGACCTCTAGTTCCCAGGTATCGCAGTACAATGCTAATTTGTCCAGGCACCTCTGCAACCCCTTTTTGGACTTGGAAAATAGGACTAGATCGTCTGCCCATGACAAAGAATTTATTTCTGTATCTTCTAGTAATACAGGGTCACAAGTTATGTCAAATAAGTCATGGAGATCATTTTGAAAAAGATTTGACAAAGTAGGGCTCAGGTTGCACCCTTGCTTTACACCTGAGGTTGATACAAAGCTCTTTGTTATACCATTTTTTAGTTTAATGGAATATCTATTGTTATCATATGCAGACTTAATGACATTGTATAATTTCCCTGTAATACCACACTTCAGCATTTTGTACAGCAGGTTCTTCCTATTTATAGTGTCAAAAAATTTTCTAAAATCTACAAAGGCCACAAACACTTGTTGTTTCTTGATTTTGACGTACTTTTCAAAGAGACTTTTGATTATCATTATATTGTCTTCTGTTCTTCTTCCTTCCATGAAACCATTTTGGTTTATTTTCCAGAATTGTTTCTCCCCTAAGAATTTTACTATACGGGCATTTATTATATTGCAGAATAGCTTACTGATACAGTCAGCAACAGCCACCCCTCTGTAATTTGCTGGGTTGTTTGCATCTAATCCCTTGTGTATGGGTGTTATTATACTATCCTTCCATATTTCTGGATATTTCCCTGCCTTAAGTATTGTATTGAATAAACAAGATGTCCACAAATCACGGTTTTTACTAATTTCTTTATCGCCAACAGTGGTAAAAATGTAAGCGGTACATGAAAATTTGATAATCACTTATTAATGGTCTGTTAACTAGTAGTTGCAACAGTCTTTCTGTGCCTGATTTCCCAGTACATGCAGTGGGCTGTTTTTACTAATTTCTTTATCGCCAACAGTGGTAAAAATGTAAGCGGTACATGAAAATTTGATAATCACTTATTAATGGTCTGTTAACTAGTAGTTGCAACAGTCTTTCTGTGCCTGATTTCCCAGTACATGCAGTGGGCTGTTAAGTACAAATTTTAGCAGGCCATCGTAACGTTGTAATGTAAATATTATATAGAAAGATAGATAGATAGATAGATAGATAGGTGCGTGTATTGTTCATGCAAAGGCGCATTAGCAATGAATGTTATTGCATAATAATTAAAACTACTAGTTACTCAATAATTCATGTACTAACTTAAATTTTGTCAAACGTCCAACAATGGCCGTGGTGTACTGAACTGTGTAACCATGCTAACCCCAACATATTAATTTTAATGACTGCGCTTCACCCGAGTAGTAAATGGAGACATGTGTAGTTAATGATCGATGTCTAAATCCCGTTTCATAGCTCTATATATTTTCAGTAGCGTTGGCTCTTCATCCAACGCATGTAGTTCAATTCTCTCTACCACGGATAGCTAAATAACAGCATTTTATGCACCTGCAGGCTCATATGGACCAATTTTGTCGACTAAAACCCGTGGGACCCTATAGAAAGTAAACAAATAATTGTTATATTTCCATCTATAATGAATGAATTTCCAAGTAATTTATAAAAAAAAAAAAAAAAAAATATAAGAAAACGATCACTAGTTTTCACCATATTTAAGAACAAATCATGAAATCATTACTGAAAAGCTCTATGCTAAAGCCTTATGGTTTGTCAACGTATTACCAGAATGCATTTTGATCTGGGCTTATCTGGAGGTAAAACTAAAAAAAAATGGCTATCCGTGGTTGGGAGAATTGGGAGAATTAATATAAAATGTCTAGACGTTCCATACCTTTGCCTGCCAAAATACGAAAAGAGAACTCTGTGCCTTAATTATTGTACATTTGCCTGGTCGAACCACAGATGTGCACCTGCTTAACCATCCGTCATGATGGAAGAGGAATTGTGAAAACTTTAAAGTTACCTTGGTAATGCCATGTCATTGCAGTGGCTTAGGGGCCTTCCATTAAGTACGTACGCAGCAAGGGTGGGGTGGGGGGTCTGAGATTTTTGAAATTTGCGTACATTCCTGTACAATTTCAATGCGTGCTACAGCCCCAGTGGGGGTGGGGGGTCTAGAATTTTGGAAAATTTGCGTACATACTAAATGGAAGGCCCCTTACCAAAAAGCACTTCTGATTTCTACTATGCGTACTCTTGGTTACCACACTTGGAAAAGTATGGGCATTAACTGCTAGCAAACTCGAGATGTTATGAAGGCAAATTGCTCGCTGCTCATAGCAAAGTGAAAGCGTTGCCGATCTTGGCGCTGCAATTTAAGATTGATACGTTACAATGCAACATCAGACAACTGTGTACATTGAGCCAGGTTTGCTGTTAGCGACCAATTGAGTTTGGTGTAAAGAATTATAGAAAGCAACTTTTTCCCCATGGCTCCTAAATATGTCCCTCATGAGAAAACTTTGGTACCAGAACGGAGTGTGCCCAGGCTTCATTGGATTGTGCATGCTTGGTGGAAATAACCTTATCAGATTCATTCTTATACCTCCCCTCAGCAGATCTTCCGTATTCTCACCATCAACTTCCTGGCCGCATCCAGCTCCTGAAATCAGATTAAATGAGTTTGTCTCGAATATGAAAGTGTTGCGGTTGCTGTACACTCTCCAAGTTCAGATGAGTCACACAAAGCCTAAGATGCTATGTACGCCGTTTTCCGTCACAGAATTAATATTTCCGGCAGGGACGGAATGGTCATACAGGACCATTCAGCAAACACCTGGCTACGTACTACATGTTGTTTTACTGTGAGAGAAAAACCAAGTGAATTGAGGATAATCAGTAAATTGGTTATAATTCACTGAGGCCTCCCTAATTAGTATACCTGCACAAAGGCCCCTCCACCGGCCCAACCTGGTCAGTCTGCGCTCATAGGTCACCGGCACTTATACTATCTGAAGGGGCAGCGTTTCACATCCACCACTCCCTATCTAATACATTGTGCACATTATACACAAGGCCTCTAAACTTCACCACACAGACATTTGCATCATACACTGACCAATGTCACCACTAACTTTTACCAACTCAGCATTCATTTGTTTAGTCCCGCGTGTCTCCAGAGTCGTATTAAATGTTTTATGTGGTACTTCTTGTCGAGCCGCTTTCGTTAATTATGCTTTCATGTTTGGAAATGCAACTATAGAAAAAACAGAAGCTGTGTAAATAGATTGGCATTTTTTATTGGTTTGTTATACAAGTATTTATTACCCCCAGGAAACTCCATCTTTATGACACTCGGTCAACGCCCACGCGCCACGGGGCCACCGCATCTGCATTTACGATGGGCGGCAGGAGGCACCTGGTTGTTCCTAACTTCAGCAGGCTCCGGATGATATAGCAGTCAGAAACCAGAGATATAGGCCTATTCAAGAATAAAATAAGAATATGGATTGATGATAGATAAAATTATGTGATTGTAGGTATATGTTCTTATTACCAGGGGGCCATTCCATAAAAAGTTACGAACATTTTAAAATTTACATTTCGTTCCAGAAAAAAGATACGCACACATTTACACTTCTGCGTACTGTGCGCAGGACAACAAATGTGTGCATAACTTCCAATTATGTACGACATGTAAATTAGTGTTCGTAGCTCACTTTTAATATTCATATATTTTTTTCATCATGAAGTCATAAAGCTATGATAATATATGAGCTGTCATTAGAATGCCATTTTTCTGAGGAATAAGCGGCTGAAAACCAAATAAGAATCGTTTGACAACTCACGTAGCTATCAAAGAAAAGAGAGAAAATAAATTAAAATCCTATTTTTTGTCATATGTGCAAATTTGTGTACGTAAGTGTAAATAAGTGTACGTAAGTGACGTTACGAACACTTCTCCTTACTTACACTATTTGTGAACATTTCAAAGAGAAAATGCATTACCTACGAACACTTTTTGTGGAACAGCGCCCTGTACTATTAGTGATACTCGTACATGCAAAGCTTTTTGCTGTACTTCGTTATTACTAATTATGTGAAAACAATAGCTGGGATACATAGTTCATAAGGGATGATTTGATATTCCTTATCTCATATTATATGCACTTTGTACTGTTTGTTTCACTTGTATTACATTATTATGTAAAACAACTACATGAAAAACTTGATGTAGCACTGAAATTAAAAAAGAAAATCCACAATGCGTTCTGTTGCACTAACGTTGCCTTTAATTAGGAAATGCAAGATTACTTACATCCAGATACGGTACCAACATTGGTATCTGGATGCAAGTAAACTTACGTTTCCTAATCATAGGCAACGCAAGAATGATGTAACGGATCATGGAATATAGCCTTATACTTGCATTCCATGAAGGCAAGTATTAACGCAAGTATGAATGAAAGTATGAACGCAAGCAAATCCTAGAAATGCTTGCATTTGCTTGCATTTCACTTGCGTTCATATCAAGAAATGCAAGTAAATTGATGAACGCAAGGACATCAACGCACCATGGAATACAGACTATAGCCTTATTTACTAAAATCTAGGACTGCAATCACAATTCTGAGATATTAACCATGTTATTGAGGTTAAAAAGAAGAAGTTGAAAAAAACTGTTTTATTGATAAAAAAAAACCTGTTGAATTAGAGTTTCATTTAACTTTATCTAAATAACTAAATTGCGATCAATGTTAGCTTTTAAGTGATATAGCCTGTAAAGATCAGAGTGTAAAGGCCATATTCCACTATGCATTCATGCCTTGCGGCCACCCAAGAAAATGCAAGCAAACAGCCGCAAACACTGTAAATGCAAACGCAAACGCATTTGCGGCGGCCGCAACTCGGCACCTACTGCTATATTCCACTTGCTTCCAGCCACCAGACCCACACAAACGGCCGCAAACAAGTTTGCGGCTGCCACAAACGAGTTTGTGGCCACCGTAAATGAGGTGGAATATAGGTGTTTGCGGCCACTATTTGCGGCCCCTGTTTGCAGCCCCTATTATTCTATATGGGTCTCAGATACCAACATGTTGGTATCAGAACCGCAAACAGCTTGCGGCACCCTTAAATAGCGGCTGCAAATGCCCCTAACGCAAGGTGGAATATAGCCTTTAAATTAAAGGTGACGATAAGTTTGTAAATCAGCCACTTTAAGGTATAGCAAGGTATGCCTGTATCATTTGATGGAATTTTCTGAAATGTCAGCTATCGGCTGTGTCAAGTTAACATGACAGCTGATAATAATGACAAGCATTATATTGTTGTATCATCACCTATTTTAGTGAGAAGGGAAAAGACTTGCACCTAAACAAGCAACATTTATGATGTCTGAATATTTTTTATCACCAAATCTGTGTTGCACAAATAGAACCTGGCTTGAAAGGAACAGTATTCAGAGACCATAGTTGGAAAATGAAAAGATTCTCTCCCCTTAGATTCAGGGACCATGTTTCTTATTAACCCTTTAGACCCCAATTCCACTGAATCCCCCAAAGGTGACCCCCTAATCAAGATGTAGCTGCCATAAAAAACATCAATTTTTCCAGATAAACTTCTGTAATATGTAATTAAATTTACAAGAGCAACCAATAAAACCTTAACGCAGATTCAATTCCTCAAGCAATGTTAGAAACCAGATATCTATATCTCATAACCTTTGAACTACCTCAGTAAGTAAGACAATCCTAAACAATTCATGAACACAAGCTATGGGGTCCAAAGGGTTAAAGGAAATGTTTTTGTGAAGTTGGCAATCCCGTATCATTATCCTTGAGTACGCCCTTTGGAGACCTAAGTCCATCTCTCTTATCATTGTATACCTTGTGTAGAACATGAATCAGCATTTACAGTATATTTCTGAACAAAGGGAGTGTCTTTATGAAGTTGGCACGCACCTTTGCATTAGATGGTTCTAGATCACAATGACAGGGATATATATATGGTGCAATAACAAGATTTGTAGATAGAATGTATGAGTTGTAGATCGTGATATGATATACGTTCCACCGAGTGAGAGAGTCACAATGGTAAATTTAAAAACATAATATTGTGAGATCATTCTTTTTCGGTATTGCAAGGATATTGGAACGGAATAGTGAATATGCAATCTATATTCCAGATCATATGCACAGACATCCCAAAGCATTAATATCTTTTAACAGGGGTACGAATTGTGTATGTACATGTGTTTGTTTCCGAGGAATTAGTGATCTATAAAAAAGAGGAGACCCATAATTTTTATAGGTTTTTCATATTCCCACGCTAGAAACAGGAGTAAAAACAGTAAATAAGTCCTCATATGTGGGTATGGATGTTCACGCACAAAAGACTTATTTGTGAAGGCGACTCTAACAACAAGAAACATGTATCCCTATGTCTGTTTAGGATATTAGAATGCCGTGGGAAAGTCTGTGTAAACGTTGGACGAGAGCCTCACTCCACGTACCATGCATTTCTATGCAATCAGTGAGTACCACATTTTCGTGACGTACCGGGGCCGTCGCTTTTGTGCCAGTTATACATGTAAATAGCTGCCAAGTGCGTCAGAGGAAATTGCTGAACATACTTTCTAGCCGATTCTAGCCCTACGTACCGTGAGCCGGCCACATACCTTACAGGTCTTCACACCGTCGTGTCGTGACACGAGTTGGTCTAAACTCCAACTCGACAAGTTCATTAAGGTCATCCCAGTTCACATCTCAACCTGGGGCGCATTTCCAACTTTATGGTCAATTGTGCCATATTTCCTCACTCTCAGTTCATCCAATCTCCACAAACGAACTTGTTTCTAATTTACCTCCCTTACTTGTGGCACTTCCAGGAAAATTCTGTAAGTGTCCCACACAGATATATATTTAATACATACATGTGTTCCATGAGTGACTGATAAACTAGAAATTAGAAACAGTAACCTTTCAAAGTCACAGTTCTACAACATCTTTATGGTAACTAATCTATAAAGCCACTTATGGAATACTTATTTTACTGACTTTCATTTTTTTTGGAAAGCTTTTAACATAGAACCACATTAGAGTTTAATTGCTTGCAACTAGGGACAAATAGTCTCCTCTTTTCAATGTCAACCTATGCAAAATTACGTTCAATTTTATCAGTGTATCCTTTCAAAATTCCCATATATTTTTCGAGACGTTTCTTACACAAAACCGGATTTCGCATCGAATGAGGTTGCACTAGACTTACTGTTGCAACATAGTGCTATTGCAAAATTTACAAAATTGTACTATGTTATTATGTTCCACAAACAAATTGTTTTTATATGGACCCATAGTTAAAGGGAGCCAAAAACAATGTTGTAGCAAGATATGACAAAATTTTGCAAACTTAAATAACTATGAAAATACATTCAAAGAGTCAAACATTAGCTATTGGCACAGTATAAATCATGATAACTAGCTGTAACTTAGCCTGGATCCCATAATACTCTTGTCACGCATGCCTGTATATGGCAATGTTAAACAAACCAATTTTGGTGGGTCACCAAAATTGACCGAAGACAAGTTTTAATGTATTTTAAGTTAATGCAGCCCAACTCTGTATTCAAAGTCTTTATTTTACCACAGGCCTAGGTTATGGCAATAGAATATTAAACAAAAGATTTTAGATTATTAGGAACGTTCTCAGATATCCATAAAACACCCGTACTTTTACTTTTAGATTCCGTTTAGAGTCTGTTTGGCATATGAATCCCAACGCAAGCAGTGAAGAACTACATGAAAGAATGATAAATCGGTTTCATATCTCTCATATTGTTCATGGTCACGTTAAGTATATATGTTATCATATCATTGGCACATACGTACTTCATAAATATTTTGCAATGATATTGTTCTTGTGGATACACATTAATGAATAAGTTTTTATCATCTATCTGTGAGGTTACTATGTTAATATTGGTTAGCATTGATAAACAGTTGTTTTGTTTCTCAAAATAACAACTATTTAAGATGTAGAATGTGAAATTGGTGGGCCCATGAAAAGAAAAGAAATACCGCGTCACTGCTGAGATTTCATTGGGTGCAAACTCATCGTACTTGGTTGGAAAAAAAAACCCAGCAAGGTTCGAAAGGTGCATTTCTTTGACATTGAGTGCAAATTGATAAACAATATCGATAGATAGACACAAACGACGTCAATAATGTTTATCGATGCTTATTATGAATGACATCATGACAAGAAATCATTATGGCTTAAGCTGTAATTCAACAAATAGACCGAAGGCACCACTGCAGAGGGTAGGTTATTCTTGTTCCCAGATGAACTGATTCGTTTTTTTCTTGTTTTCATTGTATCAGAATCTGCTCAGTGAAATGCATTTAAATTATACGTTGACTTTTCTTTAATTGCTTTTTAATCTGGCTCACCTCGGCATGACCGGATTTCTGGTGAGTCCACCGTACGTACAGTACAGAAACTATGTCATCGATCTCCAGTAAGATTAGTATACAACTAACATCTTCAATATATGATATACAATCTACAATATAGCATGAAACTAACGTCTACAATTTAGTAACATATATGATAATAAATGACATTTTAGAGTAGTAGTAGTAGTTTTATTGACAGCAAAGAGTCATATCTTCATCTCATGTGTTATATTCATCATAACGGCGACAAAATACAAAGTTCAGAGCGATGTTCACACTGAGGTAACTGAATTTATGTACTCCAAAACAGCAAAGGAAGCATTATCAGAAAGGTGAAAAAGCATACTATGCCATAGTTTAATCAAGAATACCTAGTGTAACTCTTTGTATAGGGCGATACGATTTGTTTCAGGTTCAAAGTGCCTCTTGTGCCAAAGTTTTTCATCATGGCTGCTGTGCTGTGGTTGGCATTGCTACATGTACTATATCCGTTCACAGAAGCCTCAAGATGTGTTGAGGTGAAGTGGGAGGACCGTTACTGCTGTGATATCACCTGTGCAGAAGGTAGTGTTCTTTATATATGGACCAGATCAAGTTATAGAGTCTCATGACAGATATCCTCGTGTCTATTTTATCTGGAATAGTTCTAAGGGATTTTCCTGTATTCTCATAATGTATTGGGTAATCCCTACCGTAGAATAGGTTTAATGAGATGGAATCGTCTCTTAAGGATAGACAAACAGACTTGCTGCGGGAAACTGTATATTAAATGAGAACTCTCATTATTGTTGCGTGTTACATATCATTGAATAGCAAAGAAAAAATCCTATCTGTTGATTTATCGATATAGATATATTTCTGGAAATGATGCAGTGGGATTGGCCGGATTTTGAAAAAAAAAATCATGTTTCACTTGTCTGAACTTAGGCCTATAATATTCAGAGAAATGAAAAGTAAGAAGAAGGGAAAATCTGAAGAAAATAGAGAAAACATTATAACCAAGATATCATAAATATCTAGGTTAACGTTTTCTCTATTTCCTTCAGACTTTCTATGGGTACTCATAAGATTCGTACAAAGTGAATAATGTGTATTGTCATAGAATATCCTTTCATTATTATAGGTGAGGAACCGGTGCCATGTTATTTTGGCGACAAAAGAAGCGCGACTTGTCGGGTGTGCCCAGAGGGAACTTTTTCGGCCAGCCGCTCCAAACTTGGGGAAAAATGTAAATTAAGGTAGGTAGCATAACTTTTACCTCTTCTCCAACAAATTGTCGGTCGGCTGGTTATTATTTGCTCTACGCCAGGTTCATATCGCTACTAGTTTTAGTTGAACTATAGATTAGTTTAGATATAAATCCTGATCCTGAAAAGCAGCGCTTAGCGCTGAGAATTGTCAACTGTTTGTTTTTTTGTGGAAAAAAAATCCAGAGCGGTCTACAACGAATACGTTTGGGCTTAAAAATGTGATAAGTAATTGGCATTGATTCAGGGCCTGTCTGAAGCCAAACTTCTTTCAGGAATTATACTGTGCAATCTGAAAAAGTCGCGACCTGGATTGAATTCAAGGAGGCGGAGCAGTTTTAAGTTTGACCTGATCTTAATACAACCTTTTAAAATCGCTTGAGGAAACAAGTAATATTAATAGTCTTTCAGTGTGAACAACATTTTACATGAGTTTCGCAAGTGGCCCGTTGCACAATAGAATTTCGTTGTGAGGATCAAACAAGGAAAGCACAACGAACTTTTGCTTAACAACGAAATGTTTCGTTGTTACGAAAATATTCCACTCTTACTCAAGGATAGACCCCAGTGATGGGAGTGTGAATGGCGTGGCTGTCTTTAACTATGATAATAATATTTGTTTCTTAAAGTATTATAAAACAGAAAACACCATTAGATAGCCAATAGATAACATTATCTATTGATATAACTTATATAACAGTGCATAGAACAGTGGCTCTGTAAGTGGTTTGCAAACCAGAAAATCCTGATATTCAAATTTAATTTTTGAGCATGGATATCTTGTATAATTTTCAACTTAGAGCTTTGAAATTTTCAGCGTATCTTCTTGGGATATATGTGGAAGGAACCATGTCTCAAATTTTTGATATATGCCTTAGTTCTATTTTTTATGAAATGTAGAAAGTGGGGTAACAAAAAAAATAAAAAAAAGTTACCATTTTTTTGCCGTTTTTGGTCATAAAATTAATTCTAGGGCCTTAATTAAAAATCTGAGACATGTTTCCCTGCATATGAATGTTATGAAGGTGTGTGCAAAATATTATAAATATCAATCAAATATTAACTGAGATACTGCTGTTCAAAAAATAAAGTAAAAAATTCTGTTTTTATTTGATAAAAGCTGGAATTAAAAAATAGATTATAACTTTATATATATCAATAGATAGAGAAAAATCTCAGCTTTAAAATAGTGTATACCAATCGACGATCAGAGCAGTAGTAAGAAGGGAATCAATGATTTCCTGAATTGGCCGTCCATCACTGGGGTCTATCCTTAAATAGTAAAAATCTCAGCTTCTAATGGATGGAATTGAATTCTGTAAATTGATACAAAAAGGCAAGACATTAGAGAAAAAGCATTAAAAGTGAAAACTCATTGAGGGCATTCTGACTATAGAAAAAAATTGTTAAAAAAGTTTCGTTGTTACAAAAATAACTGCAAATAATTTATTAAGCAACAACAAACTCTTTCGTTGTTTATCATATTTTCGTTGTTACGAAACCCATTGTGCAATGGGCCCATGATGTTTTCTGTGGAACAGAATCACGATTTCCGTTGCACAATGACTAATCATAGCAATGACTACTTTTAAGATAACTTCATGATTAATAGAGTAACAAAGACACCAATGTTACGATATCTTTTTTATGAAACCGATATATCTTTTTTGCTACTGGATCAAATTGGATTCTGTAAATTCATATATGTTGGACTATATCCTGTAAAAATCATAGCTCATTAATAGCACTGTAAATAGTTTTTTTAAGGATGGGTATTGATCATTATTATGGGCGCGATTGTTGTTACAAAATTCATTGGGCAACGGGCCACTCTCATAGTTATTGTGATGAATGACCATTCATCAGCATGTCAGCATTGGTATTGAAAACAAATAGAACGATGTAAAGTAAAAGTGTATTTTTAAGGTACCGAAACCCGAAAACCCAAAAGTGTTAAACCCGAAAACCCAAAAGTGTAAACCCGAAAACCCAAAAGTGTTAAACTGGAAGTGACATCATTATGACCACATGATCTCTTATAGCCAATCAGGGCTGAGCAGTTGACTATAAAAAGGGGCGGTGAGGCCCGGAATAAACAGTTCCATCTTGGTACTCCTTGTGTCCACATGTGTCTTCTTTCTCTGGTAACACCTCAAATGGGATCTAAGACGAAGAGATGGTTGGAAACTAATTAGATAACTTAACAAGTACGAGACAATATTAGTAGAAGTTCTTAGAAAATAGTACGGGGTCCAAAGACCCGAAGGACCGAAACATGGCCCGAAGGCCCTAAACAGCCCGACCGATGGTACGAAACCGGAAGACTGGACAGGTCCGGAAACCCGAAATAGTAAGCGGCTCCTCAGTGGCTGAGAGTACGAAGGCGCGACCGGCTCAGCTCCACGCTACCACCCTATAGGCGAGCGGCGGTCCAATACTCCCAACACACTGAGGAACTGGCACCCTTGGGAGACCCACGAGGAAGGACATCGACTGTCAAGGGCCATCAAGAATCCACCCCCCCCCCCCCTCCATCGTTTCTATTCCCCCCCCGTATCCTCTGCCTGTTAGCAGAAGCCCCGGTCCCCGGTCCCAATGTCCGAGATACCGTGGTTCCGGCCGACCGAGACACCCCCCACCATCACCGAGTACCGACTTCACGATCGACCTGCTCATTCCCCCTCATATGCGAGGCACGACTCTTCATCTTTCATCTTGGCTTCTTGCTTGGGCTCGTCGCCCGACTGAGAGCCAAAATAACCCCCACGTCCCTTTGTTGTAGAATTGGGAAACCCCGAACTAACGAGGAACGTCACATTATCATGTGATCTATTGTGTCGGATGCTTTGGAATACTCAAAATTACATCCGCATGATTTTAATTGTCATATGTAATATTAATAATCAAAATGTCGTTTTCAGGACAGTATGTTTAAAAGATCACATGGTTGTGAAGTTCGCGGGAACTCCAACAGAGGACGCCATGTGTGGATGTGAACCAGGATACAGCCTCAGTTACTTCACGCACACCTGCTACAGAGGTAAGCGCACTGTGCGATATTATCACCTGAGATTTGATAATCGACACATTTTTACATAAAGCCCATTGAACACTATGCGATATTTACAGTTTCATTTTTCTGATTGCGATTTCAAAATATCGCAGAAAATGAGGCATTTTACAGGTACAAAATGTCAAAGTTACCAGAATTGCAACTCAGCTTCTCAATATTAAATTGCAAAATATCAACAATAACATGTCCGTGATCTTTGACCGTTTCAACTTCTAAAGGATACCTGCTCAGATTGTGCACAGGTATTATGTTATCTTTCTAAACTAGAAAATGATATAATAATTTACCAAGAGAATATCACTTTTTTGAAACGAAAAGAAATCTTTGATTTTCTTTAGTGTACATGTCTATGTATTTCTTTTACTATTGCTAAGAATTAATTGTAGTTGCTCCAGTCACCACAACTCCCAGGGCTACAGAAGATCGGATCACTCCAGCTCCATTGACCACCCGAGACCTTGGAGATAATTCAGCCAAATCTCCTACCTCTGTCTCCCAGCTACCGACTGCAATTGGGTTCAAAATAATGGTTTTTGCCGTCACTATTGCAGTTGCTTTCCGTCTATGGCCTTGCCTAGGTTGAACGGCACTGAATGGATTTTCATAAAATTGTAGCTTTCTATAGAAAATATTATTGATTTAAAGTGATTTTTCAAACTTCCATTCCCTTCAATTTCAACTTCTTTGACACGTACCTTTTATAGTTTCGTTCACATTGATATTAAAAGATGATATACAGCGATAGCAATAATGCAATAAGTACCATGAAGACCGTCGAATACAGATGAAAGTGGGTCGCACCCGTACTGACGGAATGGTTGTGTGCGACATAATGAATGAACGAATGTATTAAGTACACCAAGGAGCAGTTTGTATTATGACCCTCTTATCTCACTATTGCCAATCCCTAAAGACTCCAATGGTCTTGTGAATAAAGAAACCAATGTCAAAACATCATATCCTTTTCTTCTCAATCGCTAAGCCATCAAATCTCATCAAATTTGCTGTTTTTATATTGCTTAGTGTTCTGTGGAACACTTTTTGATATATGTAATCAAAACAAAGGCTAGTAATTAAAATCTCAAGTGATAAAAACTTTCCTTTGTGATATTCTAAGAAGAATCTTTGCTTCTGTGTGTAGGCCATTTTCCTTTCTCCGATTCTTTTAATACGCCTTTGCCAATGCAGTCAAGTCTGTAAAATCATGCATGGGTTTTTGTTCAATAATCCAAATGTAAAAGATGAATATCATGTCAAAGATAAGGTTCATAGCTATTTGGTAAAACGGACTATGGTTTTAATAGCATCAAAATCCAAATAAGTCTCTTTTCTACGACGAACCTTTGAATCCATTAGACCTTTATAAATTCCCGGTATCAATCAATATAGAGCACAACACGGCGTACCCTGAGCAGCCTGATAAAAGTCACAGCATAGGCTGATGTCAGCAGGTAAGACGCACTACAACTACCTATTACTAGTCTAATGTATAGTAGATATATTTTAGCATTTCTCAAGAACCAATATGGCATTACACCTGTCATCGTCAGTGGCGGGTTTAGGGGGGAGGCTCAGATGGCAAATTTTGCAATAGGGTGCGCCCCCTTTTGAAAATCTCTGGATCGGCCCTTGATCGTAAAACAAGGTTTCCTGGTCAATCAATAAGGACTGGTATCGTAGATAATTATATCACTTTTTCCAGGGCAGATCCCAGGGAATTCCCGGTGTAACTGTTTGCCGTTTAAATAATGTTTTTCTTCTGATAGTGAAGACACATATCGAATCAATCATTTGCTTGATGGTCCTCATCTTCAATAGATCACATTCGATATGGGTTTTACTATGGTTCTCGTTGTGATGGCTATATACCCTTCTTATTAAAGGTGGCGCCCCCTCTTAGCAGAAATAGGAAGCCTGGTGAGGGGAGTGCTGCCCAGTTTAGTCTGCAACACTGACCACTAGGCTTGATGCAGAGTGCAGTGAGAAGTGGTGCCCAGTCAGGTGGTTAAGTACCTGTGTCTATTAGTAGTGTGTGGAATGTGTATATGAGAGGGGAGGGAGAGAGGGGGTAGTTGTAGTTGTTTATACCAGTTCACTTCCACAGCCTAGGGCCCTTAAATACCCACTCAAACTGAACCCCAACACAATCACTGTTGGTATGTTTACATCATTAACTTGTTTTTAGAGTTGACATCCTTTCAAAATAAAAGTCAAGCTATGCTGAAAGATTTCTTAATGTATCTAAAGTACATCTTGTATCATGAAATTAGGTTACTTGTAGCAAAGAACAGATATTTTTGTACGTAAATATGAGTGCTAAAAATGATCAATTTGCTTTTTTGTTAGTGTATTGGTGGGATTTAGAAAAAAAAGTTCAGAATGGTCCCACTGTTAGCCTATATGCAGGGCAGTGATCCAGTGAGGGGACTCCCACCACCTTGGTCTGCTGGCCAGTAGGTCTGGACTGCGCAGCTTCGTGAGAAGGGTGTAGAGCTTACTTAGTGAAGGATTGCACTGCAAGGCTATGTCCAGCTGGTAGGAAAATGTTAATTGTATTCTTGTTTAATCATTACGATATGAATATACGATGAGTATTATGCAATGCAGAGGATGTGTTGCTATTCAGCAATAATCTTTTATACGATAGGCCTATTAATGTTTTTTTTTAATTGTATGTCTTCTTTAATTGCGGGTAAGAACCCAAAATATGTTCTCGATGCGGCTGGTCTAAATATATTTGCACAACTTGCACCTCTAGTTCATACAACACCGGCCTACTAAGACAAGGGGAGAACTGCCGGCTGAAGTAAGCAGGCTTATCATGTTGGTGACTTCAGAGTTCTTATTCATATCTCACAGACAAAGTAATAACTGCGCTCTCATTAATCATTCTCGGCAATTCCATACTTGATAGACGAATGACAGGGCTTACCTGAAGAATTGCCTGATATAACTGTCGTTTCTATGTATAGTATATCATTAGATAACCAAAAATGAAAACGGCATTGATATGAATTCTAACGATAACGCTAGAAAAGTATTATGTGTGTAAACAGAGAAATCGAGAAAAACGACAATCAAAATATAGGAGATGAATAGGCATCGCCCATATTCGGAGATGATGATTGGTACTTTTCCTTTCACATTGTCCTTATCAAAAAAGGTCTGAGATTTATAAACATATTGAGGAAAATGATTTACAAAGACTTCTCCATTTCCAGAAAAGTTTGCCTTGAAGACCACATAAATGTTTGACGATGACTTTTCCATTTCCAGAACAGCTTGCCTTGAAGACCACATGACCCTACAGTGGCCAGGCACCAAGACAACCAATGCTGTGTGTGGGTATGAACCTGGATATAGAACGTCCATAAGTGTTATAAGGGTAGGAAACATGTTTTTATTTATCATTGTCGTGGTGTATTCCTTACTGCTCTGAGCCTCCCATTGTAGAACTTGTGCAGTGCAGACGTGATCTATTATTTGTGATCACCACGTGGTGATCATGACAACGTGGGTATGGAATGAATTCAAAATGTATTATTCTAAATAATTATAATTGTTCATACTGGTTCAGTGAGTTTGTTTGAAGTAAATGGGGAATAAATATTTGTTCTGAATATTTCAACATTGTGAATAATGACAGTGATAAATTGATGTCCAATGTTGCAGACACTGGGGACATGTGGTGGTGTGGCGGTTAGTCCATTCGCATGGCTTGCGGGCGTCCGGAGTTCAACTCCCCCTGGAGTTGAGGCACCGCACTATCTATACCGCACCACATGTGTCTCCCCAGTGGCCACAACTGCTAGAGAGCTACTGGCTGTTGCGTGTCAGGCCCTGCCTATGGGACCTGCACATCAAAGAACACCTGCTTTGAAAATTGTGCATGGTCTCTATCTTCTCATAGATTCTTTCATGCCATAGATACAATCATCAAAAGACAGAGTTGTCTATAACTTATTCCGGTTGTGATATGACCTTAGATGTTGTTACGGCGTTAAATCCAAATAACCAACCAACTATTGCAGACATTCTATTTTGGCAGAAGTTGCCATTGGTGATACTTGGGTTCAATTTTCACTTTTCTAAATCATATCTATATATCATGTATAAAGAAGCAATAGACACCGTTGCAGGCTTTTGTAGAACCTGAATTATAAGTATTTGGCATGAACGTTTTTCTTTGTAATGATATATTTTTCCTTAAAATACGGGAAGAAATCTGCGGTGGAAAAATTGACCCTTTCCCTCAATGTGAATGGTATAACTTTCTCTCCCCCTAAAATTTCTCATCCCTATGAAATTTCTCATCCGTAGGACATTTATTATATATAAGTGTATCCCGGTACTGTCATTACCTTATCAAATTAAAGAAATCGTAGTCTATGAACCAGTCTGTATAATCATCTAATCACAATGCTGTAAATGTCTTTTTTATATCACAGATGAACACTACGCGCCAACGGCACCAACATCTACTGCAATGACTACCATTGATGTCAAAGTTCAAGAGCCAGCCTTTTATCAACAAGTTTCAATGTCGCCCAGGTTCGAAGTGTCACAAATTCTCATAGTCATTTCTATATTTATATCCAGCGGTGTTACTGTTATTGTTTCAAAGTTTGGTAATATGACTTGATGATAATTCTGTATCAGCCAACATGAGTATGATGCCTTAGTATAAGATATCACGTGAAAAAGTGGTGCACTTCTAAAAAGGAAAACAAGCTGACCTTTGCTAGGCATTATTATTGTTTTATCTGTAGTGCACATGCAATATCACAATGGAATCGACCATGACTTAAAGAGAGGATGGGAGCGAAGTGGGCTAGTTTACTACCGTCAAGAATATATGTATTGTTTTTTTGCTGCAAACCTTTTTCACAACTCATTAACTTTTTTTAAAGCACAAGATGAATCAATGAGAATGTAAAAAAAAAAAAAAAGATGAGAAACAGGGCTGAGGCCGCCAATGGCAGTCGACATAATCAAATTGAAGATAACTATGCCTATACCTATCATATGTACTTCATATCGTGGAGTGGGAACCTAGCTATAACTAGGCCTCACCCAGGCTACTGTTATCATTGTTTGCCAGATATCGGCGAATGTACCGAACTGTATTTCGTAGAATATGCCCCAATTTGGGGGATGCACAACTAGGAAGACATATAGCGAGGTTCAAGATGTTTTTGATGTAATTAGATATATTGCGCTCGAACTATCGATAACTTGAATAGTGCACGGTGACGATAAGTTCAATGTATAGGTCTAGGTCTAGAATAGGAAATACACTACACGTCTTTGCGGCTAGTGTAACTATATTGTTCATTATTTTGTATCGCAGATGTTCAATTCAGGATTTGTAATAATGAAAATCCTTTTTTAAATATTAAATTGATGGATACAGTTTGAATTAACCGTCTACCTGACGGACTCAGACCAAATAGCCATTTGTCATTATTTTCTTATGGCCTATGGCTTTCGGCCATGTTTCTTTACATACACTTAACCCACATTAGAAACGCTTGCAGCGTGATGCGGTGGGTCATTTCCAGATGTACAGGTAGGAATTTTTGGATATTTGCCAAAATTTTCAAGTTTTAAAAATCATTCCCATATTCATGCTTATCAAACTGTCATACTACTAAAGTGAAAACGTGCATATCTTGAAATTGTAACCAATAACAGGCTGAACCGTTCCTAATATTTCACCGTTTCCTTCTTGTCTTATCTTTCTTTCACTTATGTTTCCTTGGAAGTGCGTGTATAACATGGAGGTGCTAGTGGAAGTCCCACACCTGTCAATCCACATTTACCTCAAATAGAGTTGTTCATCACAATCATGTGAACCTGGGAATCAGTACTTCTATCAATAAATCTCAGAGAAAGGGAAATGAGAAAACCAATCACCCTGCAACGGTTTACCTACAGTAATTACCGATCTTGCTAGACATGAACATCTGTTTCGAATTCAATCCTTTGACCTATTTAAGTACCTTTTGAATAGACCTGCATTCTACGGCCCCTATGTACAACGTGGCGGATTTTGAGGAGGGTGAGTGTGGGAAGTATGCCCCTTTCTTCTTTGTGAAAATGTCGTTTAAAAAGTAAAGTTTAACCAAAATGTCATTTAGGAAAAACTGTTTGATACCATCAGGCTTCCTCTTGAAATCCTAGATCCGCCACTGATATATTTTAACCTATCCCCAGTTCATATTGCACATTTGTAGCATGTCAATTTTCAAAGGACCTGGATGGTATTTGTATAAAACCATAACTTGTATAGCTATTGCACCAATGGTAATTTACAGTGGAACTCCTCTTTACCAATGTTCTGAGTATATGAGATGTTAGTATGCAGCTATTGTTATAGATAATGAAATACTGGAATAGTGTTCGCAACGTCAGCGAAATATTCTTTGTTTGGATGATAATACATGCAACTATTTCGTTGAACAAACAATTCCATCAACATATTTGCATTTTAACACATAATCTGTGATTGGAAAACTAGATTTCTTTTACAAATATGGTTCAATCTAATTTGACATTGAACAAAATAATCCCAAGGAGATACTTGAAATTAAGAAGGTTTCTTAAGTGTATAAAGTATGGGAGATTCAGACAATGATATAATTATCTGATTATATCATGAGTACTTTAACATGGTTTCAACATTTGAAGTGATTATTTTGCAATGTTATCATTACTTTCTGTGAAATACATGAGGAATAGCCACAAGACACTAATCATAATATAGCTGATGGCCTAATCAGTTAGAAAAATATAAGCCCTGCATTTAATAACTGACATTTCAACATTGTAAATTCAATTTTTGACCGAGGGCAGATTAAATGATACCAATTTTTTTTGTCAGAACAATGATTGATAAAGTCAAATGAAGTGTTTTCCAATAAAACATGTCTTCAATCCTTATTTGTTCTCTTTTTTGGGTCGAATTGCTGAGTGGGAACATTGCTTCTACCCTTTTTCAACCAGATCTGATCAAAACTATCAGAATTATACAACCAAAACCGATTGAAATGACCAGAATTATAGTTGAATCGTTCCATGGGTTTCCCTCTTAACTTATAAAAGCACCTTGGGTCAGAATATGTGAAGATGAATACGGTTGATCGCAGTTCAATGTAATTTTATCGTTTAATATTTTAGACCCCAATACAGCCGTACCAGCCTGAGGGTGTACTCTCCAATCCGGCTGCGGCTTCCTGGAAAGACAGTGATTTCCAAAAAAAAAATCCATATTTTTCCAAGGAGAACAATGTTATGAGTATTTAACATACAAAGGCGAACAAAATTATCATTTTAAGACTAAATTGCTATAATTTTAATGGATAGGGATAGGTCAAACTTTGAACTTCATATAATCCATTTAATATTATAAGGAAAATAGGGAATTTCAGAGGGAAACCTATGGAAATAATGGGGAAATCCACCAGTTCTTTTTTGTTGTTGTCCACCCAAAATTGTAAGAAACACCCCTCAGTTTTTCATAAACATGGATGGTTCTGATTTTTATGATTATCAACTCTATATTTTGTATTACTATTATATATGTACTTACCATTAGTCGTTGGTAGTATATCAGTAGCCTATAGACTAATGTATGTATGTATATATATATATACATATATATATATATTATATATATATATATATACATAATTTTGGTAAAACTCGATTTTTATATTTAGCCAGTCAAGGTAGATATGAAAAAGTAGTTGTATCTCAGCATTTTTATGACATAGACGTTTAGGTCTAAACAGTTAATAGGGTTGTAAGTAAATGAAAAGAGAAGTAAATAAATCATTATTGAATAGAAGTTGATTGATCCTAAAAGAGTATGAATTATCTAGTAAGATTCTGTTACTATTGATCTGATGAGCTTCTTAAATGCAGCTATTAGCAAAAAATTCAAGTATAAAAGAGTTGTTAATAGTCAATAATAAACATCACATTTTTTACATAAAATCTCATAAGAGGGGGCCACCAGTTTTGAGGCACTTCTATATGTGGGATATTCTGCCAATATTATAGTATATCACCTTTATATCCGAGGCGGGTGCCCCCTCTTAGCAGAAATATAATCATGGGTGAGGGGAATGCAGACAGATACAATGTTGTCTGCTGGCCTATGAGTAGAGTTCAGTGAGAATAGCTGCCTTATGAGCAAGGGTCTGTACTTTTTAGCAGTGTGCAGAATGTACATAATAAACTAATAACTGTTCATGTGGTTATCTGCCTCTGCAATAAAAAGTCAAGCAAACCAAGTCAAATCAGTGTGAATCCTATGATGAATTGCTTTACCTTTGCCAGAACTGTCATGAAATTCAATGTAAAAAATACATAGAAATAGAGAATTGAAATCAAGAGTTATATCTATGCAAATCAGGTACTGCAATTCTCATTATTATGCATGGTTGCCTCAGTGTTTCACACCAGTTGGCAGCACCTCCTCTCTCTTCCTTCCAATCTCTCTTCTAGGCCACCTCCTAGTGCCAGCAGGGGGGCACCACCTGATATGGCTGATCATGCCTAACAATGCATATTAAGTCTAATTCTAATAGTCTTTTTTATCAGTTTTTTTTTGCATATTTGAATTCTATTATAGCTCTGCTACATCTATAGCAATACAATGAAATTCAATAGAAAATTGAAAGTGATTTCAAGTGATGAGTATGTTAAATATTATTCTATTCATATTGCATTCTCAGAATAGATCATCATGTCGCTCTGTTGCACAGAAATGTGACGAGGCCTCAAATTGTGTGACAGGAGTTTTTCCATTTAAAAAGGTTGCAAATGAAAAGTACACCCAAATATACACATATATAGGGGCACGGTGTGGTGAAGTGGTTAGAGCGTTCACTTGGCATGCGGGAGAGCCGGGTTCGATTCTCGGCTGGGCCATGCAGTGCTGCTACCCTCTGTGTTTCTCCCAGTGACAACAACTGGGATATCAAAGGCCTTGTGCCACTGGCTGTTGTGTGTCTGGCCCTGTCTATTGGACCAGGCACATTAAAGAACACCTACTTCGGTAAATGTGTTCTGGAGGAAATTTCATAAAAATCCTGGGTAAATTAAGCAATCCATGATTGTAAGACCTTTAGTGACCTTTAATTTTGTAAATGGAGCCATTGAGGTTCATTAAAGGCATAGGAAATGTCACCTTTCCAATACCTTTGCAAGATCTTTGAAGATCACCTGAAAAAGTGTTGGAAAGGTCTTGTACAGGTGACCTTTCCATTACCTTTAGCACACCTCAATGGCTCCATTTACAGAAACTTAAAGGTCTTAAAAGGTCTTTTTTCGTGCAGTGAGACTCGGGTTGGGTTGAAAAATGCAATAATGATTGTTCAAAAGGGCATCCACTGATGACTCTCTCTATTTGGAGTATAGCTATCATTAAGTAATTCACATTCCATTCTAGGTTTTGACTACATGAGATGCACCGATGGACATTTCTGATCATGATAGCTGTGAGTCTCCCAAACATTACTTACGGCCACAGTGGATGCACACGGATTCAAGTTCTGAATTATTTCTGCTGTATGATCACCTGCTCAGAAGGTAACATATTCCACCGTCATTTAATTCCATATAGTTTTATGCTTCATTTAAAGGAATTTGTGACTGACCACATCAGCACCGCCTAGTGTATTAATTGTGTGCTGTACAGATTATATCCAAATAAATAGCAAGTTAACCACTAAAAGTCTGACTTAATTTTTTTTAGTTTGACATAAAGTGGGAAAACGAGGGATTTGAAGGCTAATTGTTTAGATGAGAATATGTAGGAATTGCCGAATTATTCTGTTCCTTCTGGGTGTAACTCTTTTATTTTAATAATGACCCTCCTTTTTTTGTTATTGCTAAAATGATATATCAATACAGGTTCAAAGATGATATTCAACTATGTTTGATTAATGATTTTATATGCTGGAGGAGGAAAACTATTGTTTTCCCAAAGAAGACCATGGTAAAACCTCATTTTTGCCCAACCTTTTACAGCCTTTTACAGAGAAAAATAAGTTAGTGACATAATAATTATATTAGTTTATTTTTTAATTTTCTAACCTCAAAAATCAGGTAAAGGCTATATGTGCCTGTTCATTCAGAAACTGGCCAGACGGTCCTTAATCTGTTTAACGATCTCAATGTATTGCCTGTGGTGATTTAGGTTATGAATTTTCAAAAGAAAGCATACGTTTCATCTGGGAATTCTAATATTTCAATTTTTCTCACCAGGAGAACAACCAGTGCCATGCCCGAAAGATGACGAAAGAGGTGCTTATTGTCAAGAATGCCCCTTTGGTACCTACTCCTCGGGTCGGACAAGACTCGGCGAGTCATGCAGATTCAAGTGAGACCTAATAAGCGCTATCAAACAAACATAGATAATGTTGATGCCCCAAGGCTTGACAGAGTTTCAGTCTATGCATATCCAGATTTCCGTACCATATCATAATACTGTAGGCTCATATATGCCATAATCAGTTAAGTCTATTTCCCTGATTGATTCATCGATTGACATTGATTCAATATGATACTGCAGTGAGGCATAATGAATGCATCTTATACCGAGTAATATCTATTGCATTCCTTTTATGTAGAATAGAGTTGCTTGTGGTTAAGAGATAGGATACATTCATTTTATAGGAAAGGTAGAAGGGATGGTCACTAAATGTTATGAGCACTTATATAAGGTAATATCAAAACAAGTAATAGATTGATATGATAATGGAATAACAATATATATATATATATATATATATATATATATATATAGGATGGGATCAAGGGGAGCTGAGACTGCTATCAAAACTTGATGTATAACCATATCACAGTGTCACCTACCAGTCGAAGTACCATGCTGGGAAGACAGAAAGAATCAATAAAGGGTGATATATAAATGCAGTCACAGAAGGGTAGCGACAGAGAATAAGAGCCAGAGCTAAAGGGATAAGACTTGAATGGGAGCTAGGTGGAATAAGTCAGTGCTGGTGACATTTATTGGTGACCATATGATAGGTTTGATTAAGGAAACATCTGTGTGCAGTGTACCAAAGGGTTTTTCTTCCTGAAGACTTAGAACTTTACTGTTGGACACAGTCTTTATATACCGACGTGATCAGTTGTTACTGTTTGAGATCTGTGGGTATAGACTTGACTTATGGAGCTTGATTAAACTGTATGACAAATACATGTACCTTCACCTTTCTGTGAATACATTGATAAACTTTGAAACTCTGCAAAGCCAGTCTCTTCATTCAGAATTGAACAACTTGGGTGAAGTAGTAATCTCTATTACTGGCTAGCTTATCATTGAACTTTACTACAGAATAATGAACAGATAACTTAAAGAGAGGGGCCAGTGAAATCTTATTTTTTATAAATTCTCAAGTTACTCTATAGATACGATGCTTAAGTATGGCTATAAACCATTAAGGTAGGCCTAAGTATAGAGTGTTCCTGTGTATGGGAAATCTGTACTATACTTCAGACCTCATACTGAATCCCCTGTCCACCTGAGAGAGGACCTCTGTCTGTGACGTCGCATAAAAAACGTTATATTTGGATTTCAAAATTTTAAATTCCTTAATAAATTATATTTTATAATATTTTTGTTGTAAGTAATTTAACTTGGGGATTTAAAACATTTGTAGACTTATAAAGGACAATAGCAAGAATTATATATTGATATTTTTCAGTTTTAAATTTTTTCACTTGTTCTGCTTGTGACGTCACATACAGAGAAATGCAGTGTGCATACTGCACCAAGTGCAAGCAGAGAAAATAAGTTTGATTCAGAAAAATAGGTATAAAATAAAAACTACTAAAGATAGAAGTATAAAATTTTGCACACTTATTCCCTGACCGGTGAGGATCACGGCAATACACATACTTACAGTCACTTGCCCCTCTCTTTAAAGCGTGAAGTAATCTAAACCCCTTTATTGCATGCCGCAACATAAAGACAATAATACACAACACTCTTGTTCAATACCTTATATTGAAATAGTGCATTATATTATAATGATACTTTGCATCTGGCACTAAACATCTATATCTTATATTCGTATATAAAACAATCGGAATTCCCTGGTACTCCTACTTGTACATTAGTGAATATTTATCATTTCCTCTCAAATTTGCAAGACCTCTTTTTATTTTTGGTTTCCAGAAAGACATGTTTGGCAGACCACATGAAGGTTGATTACCCAGGGAGTAAAACAGAGGACGCCACCTGTAAGTGTGAACCTGAGTACCGAATGAGTAATTACGTTCACGCATGCTACAAAGGTAACATAATCAGCTAATTCACAATAAACTTCGTAGATTAAATTAATATAATGTATTCCCCTCTCACAACCGAGGTTCCTATGTTGGTGAAGTCGGTTGTCCTCCCTGAGCTAGATGACACTTCTTCCTTGAAAATAAAATCCCTCGTATGTTTGTCAACATTTTTTCTGGTTCTATAAACACATTGATAATATGATATAGATATACAAGTATTGAATCATACCTTATCTATGTTCCTAAATGTTTGTCAAAAAGCAGGCGTTTAAGTGCTTCTAATTAATTTTGATTAAGCGGGACTTATATATGGTGCACTGATCATTAAGATTTCAAAAAGGGAGGAGAGGTGCCCCCTTTAACTAAACTAGCAATGACCTATCTTATCAATCTATTTAAAGATATAATTATTCAATTTGTATCATTGGAGTTGAAACTGTCTATGTTATAAAGTTAAAATGGCTGGTACAACTGGAATTCAAATCCTTAGCTTACTCCATAAAGATTCATGTTTTATGACTGATAATGTAACCATATGACATATTGTCATACGTAAGTATGTGGGTCATACATGGCACGTTTAATTTAAGAATGTTTTATTGTGTTGTTGTTTTTCTTCTAGAAATCCAACCAACAACTCCAACAACCACAGTCCAAACCAAGCCAACAGAGGAGCCTGGGGTTCATCCCTACAAATCGTCCAAATCACACTCTCTTGATTTAACACTGGTATTAATTAGTGCGGGATGGTTTATTGTTTCGTACATCTTATTTTAACAAACGACAATGCGCCTACCTTCACCTAGAATGGTTCAATCAGTTTATTCAGACACATTTATCATGGACAATGCAATTCTCCATGACCTTCAGCTTGTCAAATATGTCTACCACATCAAGCCAATTGATCTCATCATAAGTAGGCCCATTTATAAATATCCACAGCTTAAATAACTAAGGTACCTATTATTGTCATATGCTTTAGGCTTTTATCTTTGATTCATAATAATCATCAGCACACATAATTGTCAAAGTGGAATTTTTAGTAACCAATTAAACAATCTTTGGTAAGGGTAAACAGCATACATGAATCCTATATATCACAATGTTGACATGAAATAACATCTTAAAGGGAAAAGAATATTTTTATTAATGTCTCTCTCTGTGCCAACAACAGGATTATCAAAGGTCCCTAGAGAACTACCGGCTGTTGTGTGTCTGGCCCTGTCTATGGGACCATGCACATTAAGGAACACCTGCCTCGGTAAATGTGTAGAGGTATAGTCTCAATCTTCTCATAGATTCAATTATTTCATATATTAAATTTTGATCATCAAAGACAGAATTGTCAAAAATCTTGTTCTCAAAGTGTTTATTATGACCATAGATGTTGCTATGGTGTTAAACCCAAATAGTTAACCAATCAACCGACATCAAGATAAAAAAAATCTTCCAAACTATTTCATAATACATAATAAACAATTAGAATACATCATTACAAACTATACCCTGTATAACACCTACATGACTGAAGTCTGTGGGAGAGCAGGCGGGTGAACAGTCTGAAATGACTTCAGGATGAAAACACTGAACTATTGTTAGTGTTGATTTAAGACTGCGTGATGTGTATAATTAGTTTATCCATGAGTTGTTCATCCAAGTTATTGAGCCAATCAGACTGCGCTCAAAGTTAATTCATCCATCCCCCAATAGTTCAAAAGAAATGGACGATGAGGGAGCTCTTAAAATGAAAGGGTTTTATTCAAGTAAACATCTCATCCCGAGTCAAAGCCACGGTGAATAAGTCTCAATCAGTCCACCTTCCCATCTCCTACTCAGCGATCAACCACTTTAGAATACAAGTTGTTCCAGCACATCCTAGACCACCCTAGCGCTTAGCTCTATCACAATCCTTTGTCCGAGGTAGTTGGTATCGGTAAACTCCAGTATACTCCGCAGGAGCTGGTAGGCATAGCTCCGAGCAGCTCAGCTAACGCTGCTTACTTGTTACTAACTCCACTAACTCTGTGGTTAAACTCTAAACTGACTCGCTCCCTACTTTGCAACACCTTTTATACTGGTTAACAGGTGGCGCTAGGAGCGCAAAATACCTCTTCTTAGAAGTAGACTTGCTAGGCCTGATCCTAACTAGATTATACAATATGATAATATATTAAAAGTACTAAGCTATTAGTACAACACTTCCAAAAAACAAAACCCAAAAAAGCGTTCCACGTTAAACACGCTATTAAGTGACAATAAGCCCATCCCACATTGGATATGTGCTAGGGTTGGAAAAGGGTCAGACAAAATTACCGTGTACGCCATCCTTGTTTCCAAGTGTCTGAAATAAGCAAGAATTATATTTTTCTATATTTTCAAGGAATGCTTTAACATTATGATTTCTTAAATTTCATCACTTGACAGATTTGTAGGTTTGCCAGCCAATCAAAATGCTGTATTTCAGGGGAAAATAGGGTTGGACATTATAGGCTAGGCTGACAGGATTTACCATTGGTTCCTATGGGGAAAAGTCCAATATGTTACCAAGTTTAGGAGCAATCTGTCAACCAAATTGCTTTGGTTAATTTTGTATTCTATAACTGTCTTCACTGAATACGCATGTTAGTGTATACTGGGATGGGCTCATTGTCCAGACAAAAATGATATTATAAAAATAGGGGACGGTAACATTTGACTTCGGCAGCTTGATGTTAAAAAGTTCAAGGCCCTATTACACTACACGACATGAGCTGTGATGTGACGATATTGTAGAGAAATGGCAAATATAGAGATACAATTCTTTGTTACACATAATGTAACATGGTCCAAATTGCCAATTTTTGATAATTATGTGACTCCTTTATGCAAATTTGTCTTTAATATCACCATAATTATCTCACCCATAAAGCTGCCCAAGTCATGTAGTGAAATACTGCCTTTGGATTCTGTTTTCATGCATTTCTTTATACTGTATAAACACACTGCCAGATCACAACGTGGATGTGAGGCTTAATAAAGCGTATTTTCTAGTATGGAAATAAACTATTTCATGATAAGTACTACACTTAAAACACAAAGTCGTCAGAGAGCCACTGCAAAGTGGTCAAAGGGTTGTCACAGGTCACTTTTGGGCTCTCAAAGGTGACTTTTGGGTCATCACAGGGCTCATTTCAGGCCATCAATGCTGTGTGACGACCTTGTGACAATCCTTTGACAATTTTGGGGTGGTCAGAGGGTTGTCATTGTGAATTTTGAGGCTGGATGACAACCCAAAGGTAGTCATTTTCTCCCGACTACTTTGGGCCAAAAAGGTAGTCAGAGAAGCAAAAATGAAGATCGGGTTGTCATAGGGTTGTCACAGAAGAAAATGAGAAGTCAAAAGTCTTGCCTGACTACTCTAGGGTTGTAAGTGAATGGTGCCTAAAATGACAGCCCAAGGTTGTCATGGCCTCTGTCTATATCAACCCAGTGTTGTAAGTGAATGGTGTCAAAACCGCACAACTCATAGGCCTCCTATGTGTAATGGCCATACCTAATAACTAGTAATAACATAATAGGAAGCCATTACAATGACTATGATATCTCCAACATGAAAATATTCATAAATAAGATTTTTTGTCAAACAGACACTGACACAGCCTGTGACAACCTTGGGTTGTCGCTTTTGGCACCACTTTTGACAACTCTGTGTTTTCAGTGTACCATAAAAGCCCTAATTCAAGCCTCATCTGAATTACCTCTGCGCATATTTTTCATAATTATTTTTATTGAGCACCATTGTATTCAAGGTTGTTTAAACCCCTAATTTAAGCCGCAGTTGCGGTCTTGTTGGCTTTTCTGAAACTACCCTAACCACAGCTTAAATTAGGAGTTTTACGGTATATGAATTACATCGACAACAAAAAAGGGCGTCTCCATGACATTAACTCTTTATTCATTGAATCGTTGTAAGACTGTAATTTAACCACGTGCAAAAAAAAACAGCAGGGGAGAACGGTAGCTTGGATGGATTTGAAATTAATAGCAACAAAGAGTCAAAAGCTTTCTTATATCAATCTGAACAGTGGATGAAAGTATATTTCTAATCACATATCGATATGTATTGGATGTATGATGAATTTGTGCTCCGTTTATGAATGAATGTATTCATGGAGTGATGGAAAAGTCAGTTGATATCATATTGATAAAAATAATATCTGAAACCAGTGATCCATTCATGTCACAGTTGCTCACTATTCCATAATCGGTTCACAGTTTTGGTTAACATTGTTTTTTGGATCATGTTATCACAGGCAGACAAAAGGTTTTAAATTGTTATCTATAGGTCTCATTGTAGACTGACAACTATGCCAGACTGAAGTGTTTTTCATATTCCATCAATCCTTTTTGGTAGAGTTGAGTACAAACTTTACCTTATAGACTTAATGGATGATCTTTCATGTGAGATTTTATGTTCTATTTTATTTTACATTCCTGAGTATTTAATAGTTCTGATAATTAAAGACCAGGTATCATATAGTTGTGCTGTCTCTCAAATGTGGATTAATATATAGCATTTAAGATGTTAAGGAGTTTTCTAATAGTTACACTGCATTTAAGAATGTTGTCCGGTGGACTAAGGGAGATCAACCTATTCTGAATTGATCTTATGACAAATGAGTGAACTATAGGGTTTTAATTTACTGTTATCAATTAATCTACCAATTATAAGTTTTCCGTCTTCATGATTCCAGTATGCTAGCCATGTATCGCAGTCTTCTTTCTCCTCTCGACTACAATTCATCCTCAAACATAGTTCATAATTCATGGATGACAAAGAACACTCATATGAAAAGATAGTTTTTATTAATCCAAATGCATGTAATATGTGTCACTGAGCTCCCGTTGATTATGGCAGAACAGGGAGATTGTCCGCTTAACTCTCAACAACCAACAATCCTAAGCACTACCACCAGCCTGGCTCCACTTACTCTCCCAGACAGTAACCTGAATTCACTGAGCTTTACACTACTTGGACTTGCCTGATCGGCAAACATATTCACTCTGAGGACTGTCGGTACACTGCGTGTCTATTTACTCATACCTTTGACATCATCTCTTCACTCTCCGCCCAGATATTCGGAGAGTCAATCTTAGCCCTGATCCTTTGTATTAATTTTTCTAAACTAGTATGGATGTACCATTGTTGGTTTAAAAAACATCAGCCCTGATCCTTGCTTTTCAGCTAAAGCTAACTTAGATACTGCATAGTGGACTGACACCTGCATCAGTACATAAGTTTACTGTACAAATTAAGAACTGACTAAATAATGAGTTCAAAACTCAGTAAGGTTGTTATGCCTCTTGTGATTAATCTATCAATACAAAGTTTGAGAGCCTAGAAATCCTAGCCGCATGAGTTTTGGATCCAATAAAGCACTAATTATACACTAAAGTCATTAACTGGATGTTTGTGCACTAATTATTGTTGTATATTTGTAATTATTCAGTCATTGGAACAAAATAATGAGTGCATATGTGACCCATTTTGGCGAATTGAGTCGCATGTTGCACCAGGACGAATTTTAGTTAGTTACACCATCAGAAAATACCAATTTTTAGCTTTAAAGCATGTGACATCATTGCAACATCCGACACGTTTCGCCAAAACGGGTCACATGATTATAGAGTATAGCACAAGCATTTCACATAATGGCAATTATTTTTCTAATTGCGAACAAATGCTAATGAGTAGCACAGAAAAACGTGTTACTGGAAATAACCCTGTATGAAGTCAAACAGACCATCCGATCAGTGTTAACCCAGACTGATGCTTTGTATGAAAAGAATTGTGGCCTCTCTTCGCTTCCTTAGACAGAACCACCTCAGGCAAACAGGAAACAAATAACGAGAGAACAATGAATCGCATAGTTTAGCCTAAAGTAGTGATTGGACTTAGACAAATACTTGCTAGTTTGGCATGAGAATGGGGAGCATAGCATGAATGGTGGATAACATGAATCTACCAGCAGGCATGGGGAACAAGATGTCGGGCAGACGGCCAACATGCTACTACCCTTCCTTTATCTGTGACGGCCCAGTATCCTGGTCCGGAGTGGAACCCTAGTAGAACAGTAGTCGATCCCTCATGATGTGTAACATGTGCTCAGGCTCATGATGCATAGCCTTCTTCACTCTCCCCCCAAGTTTATTAGAATCTGCTCACTGCTTCAACAACACACCATTCAGCCCACCCTCGTGCACGAGGCACAACTCCGAGAAGCCTGACTTGCCTTGCATCTTGGTGCCGGTCTGCAGCCCAAGCCCAAGCCCCAGGCATGGACAAGCAACCCCCACTTAGACCCTATTCTCTCATTCCCTGAGGAATGGCAAGACCCAGCAAGAGAACGAACTAAATCAAAAAGAGCAACGACCGACCCTCATCCTCCATAGATAATAAGAAAAACCTTTTCATCAAATTCTGTTTGCTTTGATACCAAAAAGATGTTTACATTGGGGGAATACCATTATTTCTTAAAATTATCATTTGATATACTGCACTAAGGCAGATACCTCAGGCAAATGCAATGTAAGTGTGCCCAATGCTGAGCAATATTCAGTTTATTTAACTTTCAATAGAATAGTGCTGATTATGGAAAGCGATAGGCTCTATTCATTTAATAGAAAAGTTAAAAGAAGGGATGGTCCCCAATATGTTATGAGCAGTAACAAATTGGAATATTAAAACAATAGATGAACTCAAATAATAAAACGACTGACAAGTTTAGAATATATATACATGTAGGACGGTACCAAGGGGAGCTGAGACTGTCATCAAAACTGATGTGTGTAACCATATGGCAGTGTCACCTACCAGTGGAGGTACCATGCCCAGAGGAAAAGAATCAATAAAGAGGGTAATATATAAAGGCATTTAAGCGGGATAGCTGGAGAGAGTAAAAGACTGAGCTAAAGGAATAACACCTTTACAGGAGCTATGTGGACTAAGTTGGTGTTGGTGGCATTTCATGGTGACCATAAAGTTGTTATAGGAGAACATCTGTGTGCAGTGTATTGTGGGGACCACTTTACTGGTGGACTAGGAATGTATACCATCAAAGTGAGGAGACTGCAATAGTGATTGGATAGAACTATACTCTATGTGATGAGTGATGAGTATTGTACTGATGTTGCTGGAGGTGGACTAGATCATGTAGCGGAATGTTTATTCCTTCACCTTTCTATGGATTCTTAATAAATGTTTGAACCACCGCAAGCAAGTCTCTTCACTTAGAATTGAACACCCTTAATGGAGTGTATTCCTCTACTGCTGGCTAGCATATCTTAGCTTTATGCAGGGACACTAGCTAACATATCACTATAAAGCTTGAAGTGATAAGAAGAACCCTTTTTTATATGCTTCCCCACAACAAACAATAATACACAACACTCTTGTTCAATACATGAACTTGATTGCTAATGTATCACTTGAATACCTTTGATGATAACGAAATTAGATTAACATACATTTGAGAAAAGTGTTCAACGTAAGGAAAATTCGACTTTTGCAATGTTTGCTTCATCTTCTAGGCCTATAGGCGATATTTGTCCTTTTCAGGTATTAATAATTGTCTCAGGGGTAGAAGTCTAAATAAATATATTTGTAAAAATGTAGAGTAGTTGACTTGTGAGTGACTGTCTTAGACGGCTACCAGTCTGCAAGAAATAGTCTAGGTTACCATGAGGGCCATATTTCCGTAATTCATTAGGCTAATCATGTAAACCTTGATTTGTATGTCCTTTTTAGTTATTTCGTCAAGGATAAACAATATACATTTTTATTCATCTCTTTTATGGATTAGTTTGCAATGACGCCAGTGGTTTTAATGAGAATCAGAATCTCAAAACTATATTGTAAGACCTTGATATAGAGTTACGTGATCAGCTATGTGATTACGGTGCCAGAAATCACACCGATCATTTTTGTTTTCAACATTTTTTTCGACATACAGGGGCTGCAACATTACAAAGAAAAGTAAAAAAAAGACTGATTATGTACTGGTTTAGAAACAGTGATTCTACATATGCGCATAGAGACCTGTTTCCTAAATCGAAGATATCCAAGTTAATCTTATCTGAACTTATCTTAATCGGCAACTTTAACCACATTAATTATCCAGTACAGTCAAAGAGTTTTCACGGGTAGGCATCTTAATCAACTGAAGTACGCCTGAACAGTCGTGACAAACAATCTCCCACCCCCAGGCTACAAGAAACTTTGTGGCCCTGTTCACCTAGAGTGTTAACAATAGCAGGTTCATGCAAATAAATTAGTAGAAGAAAAGGATAACAACAATTTTGCTTTAAACATCATACCAGACTTTACATTATTTTTCGCTCGGTTAATTAACTTTGCTATAACTTTTGCCTGCTATTGAATACACATGAATCAACAGTAAAATGAAAAACCTTACTTTTGGACAGTTTTTCTTAACTTATCATTTTGTACTACCCTGGACAATAATATGCAGAGCCTTCGCTATAACTTTCTATTTCAAATGATTGCCAATAAGAGTATAAAAGCAAGGTGGTTTCTTAGATTTGTTATGGGATGCAACTTTACATCCAGATCCTCCGAATTCAGAATCGCTTAGAATACAAAGCGAAGCCTCGAATGTTGACAATGCCCTGTTTCAGAGAAAGCACTACGTGCCTCTCTCTCTCTTCCGTGTGCTCAAATATTACCTGAGTTTAGATAAATCATTTCGAATCACACACAATCTTTTTTTTTAATCTAGATCTTTTGAGAACATTTTCTGCCTCGTACTTCTGAAAGTGGCTTAAATGGTGAAACAGATTATGCACATGACGGTGGACAGGGCACGTTTCCTAAAACACCGATCAGCAAATTCGGTGCTAAACGTCAATAGCTTCAAGCAATTCAGGGTGGAGTTCAGCCCGGGCCAGAATCCAATGAATACCCCCGAGCAATCTGCACAGAATAAAACGTCTTTTGGGGACAAAAGGATGCCATTAGGTGTGACTTCACTCACTAGAAACACTTTCGCAGAAGATCTATACGGAGTTAAGGGCATTAACCAGGTAACTCCTCCTGGGTCGGTAAACTGCACCATGAAGACGCTACCTGTGCTGGTGGTGCTCCTGGGGTTCACCTTCGGAGTGGCCCATGGAAGGTACATCAGTGAGAAGGTTATGAGGGAAATTCTGGACGAAATCAAAAGTGCTGTAAGTATATTAAAATAGTTTTTTATATATACATTCAGTTTATTACTATGATTATTTGAGGAGAGGATATAAGCATGTTTTATGGCGCTTTTCTTTTTGTGTTTTTATTTGTGCTATTTTTTCTTTTGTTTTCTTTCAGAATGTTTTCTTTATGAATAAGAATGAATTGTTGTGCATAATACAAGTAACAAAAGTGGGTTTACTCCCCCTTCTCGTTTCTTGTTTTAGTTTTCGTTACGTGTCACCTTGCATCTGGGATTTCATTTCACATTAAATTATATCAATTAAACTTTTCATAATTTCAATGGCCAATTGGACCACTATTATCGCACAAACCCTTAAGTGTTAGAGATGAGCAGTTTAATGCAACTACATTTTGAGAGATTGCAATGCGAAATACTTTGATATTTATCCACCTCCTTTAGGAACAACTGGATGGACCCCTGTGAGTAGGTGAGATTCGGGGGCAAGGCTTTGGGGTGTGGCCCCCTCCTTTTCCCGGAGGGGCAATTTAGATCTTTTTATTGTAACATCCTTGAGGTGCGCCCCTTTCCTTTCTATTAGCACACCCCAACTTTATCACAAAGCTGGATCCCCTATTGGATACTGACCAGGCAATACCTTATAGGGAGCGTCACTGAGACATAGGCTACAATGAGGTGAAATCAACACCAAACATAAAAATATTGTACAACAGATTGTACAACAGATTATAGAACTTAAAGTTGGTCATTTGGAAGTAGCGATATGATATGATGAAATCATAACAAAAGAACGTCGCTGTGTGAAGTTGCAGTGTTGGGTTGCAGGACAGCAGAGAAGCTAGCCCTCTTTAAGTACGTAACCAGAACAAACACATGCCATTACCATAAACTTATAATACCATCGTATGTTGGCTGGGTTTAAATCAGGTTTTGAATTATAAATTCCACTACTGCCCTTTCACAATAGTGATATACATATTATGCCAAAATTCGGTATGTTACAGATTTAAGGTTTTTTTCGTATCCATGAATGAGACCGAGACCCACTACAATGTGAGCCAATTTACTAATAGATAATTAAGATTTCTTATGTCAAACAGGTAAAGAGAGGAGAGGACCCGCCGTCAGAGAGACCAGAGAGACCGGAGAGACCGGAGACAACTGCACCCCCCTGTGATGCTGACGAGGTAATTGATGTCTACTATTCTACTTTTCTTTTTTTAATTGTAGTAAACAGCATCACCTAACAGAACTTCTCATGACACAGTAACATTGATATACCATCTACATAATAACGTATATACATTCAATATTCCTTATAATGCACTTTGTTTTTTAAGTATTCATAACTGCCCTCCATAATGTTTATTTGATGAGTGGAATCGTATACACTTGATTGTTATTAATAGTTTCTTTCATATATGGGAATTACTTCATCATCTAATTGTGAATAATTATGAATCACTCTAATTTTTTCGTGAATTTGTAGAGCAACATACATGACTATTGATACCAGTGCTCAATATATTTATAGATGAATCTATGTCTAATTTATCAATTAAAGATGGACAGGATTAACTATATGTGAACTTGACTTCTGTCTTGATAGGGAATAATTATGTTGTCTATTCTCTTTCCCATAAGTGTCCACCACCCCCTGAAGAAAACAACGACCAAGTCAAGAGGCAAGGTAAATGTATTATCACCCTTAATGTGTACTTGATTCTACCAAACCCCTAGTTTCTCTAACTATTCTTTTTTTCATACAACATACTTAAATGTGAAGCATAATTTGGAAAAGCATTAGAAGGATTTAAATGAGATATTTCCTTGACAAATGTCAAAGTGCGCATGTTAGTTGCAATACACGGTATGCGACCTCCGGGTATAAATGTCTATTGTCTACGTGTATTATCACAGGGGCGGATCGTGGGGGGGGGGGGGGGGGAGGGGCCCCCCCCCCCCCCATTGGTGGACCTTCAAAAAGAGGGGGAAATGCCACGCGCATATGCGCGATTGCACACAGTTTTAGTAATCAAGGCCTGGACACATATACCAACTCGATCGTCGGGAGTCATTACAACCCGATCGTCGGGGACTAACCAGTCGTAGGGAATTTCCAGGGGGATGCCACATACAATGACCAACTGGTCTGAGTACTATGATGTCCTTTCATACAAATAACAATACTGATGATTGTGATGGATGTTAGTTCTTGGAACCCAAAGTTGATAAGTGTCTTTTTTTTAGAATAATTATCGTAAATGTATCATTAGAAAATATGAATTTAACTATTCCCATACAGTTTGTATTCACATGATTATATTATTGGAAATAATGATCGTACAATGACATACGATATACCACCTTGAAGCTAATTTCATAATGCATTTAAATATAAAACTTTTTTTCACGTAGTTATATATTTAAAAATTGTCATAGAAGTACCTATTCTCACAGACCCGACAGTTCAGTTGTTCATGTTCAACATCTCTTGATTCTCGACCCGACGGATCCGTCGGGAATAAGGCCAACTGAACAGTCGTAAGGCCATGACACATACACCAACTGACCCCAACTCAACTCAACTGTTGCGTCGGGTCGGTATATGTGTCCGGGGCTTTAGCCTTTATGCTGACCCCCCTCCCCTCCCTTTCGAAAATCCTGTATCCACCCCTGGTATATTATAATTGTTTCACGCTTCTCAGAAGAACCACTATAGAGGTATATGACCGTATATATATCCAGAATCCAGACCACCCCCTCCACCCCGACCAGTAGGGGGAAACGGAATACCACCCCCTCGTAGACCACCCCTAGACGAAGAAGAATCAGAAAGTGCTAACTCTACCGATTCAGGGGATGATTCTACCGACTCCGGCCATGACTCTGCTGACTCTGAAGATGACTCTACAGACTCCGGAGACGACTCTACAGACTCGGAGGACAGCTCTACCGACTCAGAATCAAGACCACCCGGGCCACCAGGGAGAAACAGAAGACCACGCCCTTGCAGACCTTCATCGGATGAAGAGGAATCAGAGAGTGATCCCTCTGAGGACGGCTTAATTGAGGCTGGGGATGGCTCCGGAGACACTGATACGGACATCGGGGATGGCTCTACTGACTCTACTGGAGGTAGGATTTCGAAAAAACGTATCATTTTTAAATTATTGTAGACGTGGTCCTTATTTCTTTCTTTTCCTATCACTTTATGCTGAGGAAAATCGTGGGATAACTAATAGGAATCTCAAAAACAAGTATGCTATCTGACTGATTGGAAAACTATGCTCAATGCTTCTTTCCCGTTTTGCAAAAACAAGAAACAATGAACAATTGGTTGATATAATATTATGCTGAGGTCTCCCTAGCAATTTAGCCAGAGTAATGTACTAATAGCCTAGTACTTTTAATATATTATCATATTTTATAATTAAGTTAGGATCAGGCCTAACCATACTACTTCTGAAAAGAGACATTTTACGCTCCTAGCACCACCTGTTAACCAGTATAAAAGGTGTTGCAAGGTAGGGAGCGAGTCAGTTTTAGTGAGAAAGTCAGTTGAGTGAGTTCAGTTAAAAGAGCTGCTCGGAGCTATGTCTACCAGCTCCTGCGTAGAATCCTGGAGTTTACCTATACCAACTACCTCGGACAAAGGATTGTGATAGAGCTAAGCGCTAGGGTGGTCTAGGATGTGCTGGAACAACTTGTATTCTAATGTGGTTGATCACTGAGTAGGAGATGGGAAGGTGGACTGATTGAGACTTATTCACTGTGGCTTTGACTCGGGATGAGATGTTTACTTGAATAAAATCCTTTCACTTTAAGAGCTCCCTCATCGTCCATTTCTTTTGAACTATTGGGGGATGGATGAATTAACTTTGAGCGCAGTCTGATTGGCTCGATAACTTGGATGAACGACTCATGGATAAATCAATTATACACATCACGCAGTCTTAAATCAAACACTAACAATAGTTCAGTAATTTAGTTTGCAGAAAAACCGTAGATTCTTTGCAACCTTTGAGAATTGAGATAAATTGCACTTTGTGCTGCGAAAAAGTCACATTGAAAAATGCCACCCATTTATTGGGAGCTGGAAATGCTACCTTTAGAGAGGATAGATAAATGTTTATTTCTAGACCACCCTGTCAATGATTATGGAACTTTCACTGTTAAATCTGTCTGAAAAGATTATATATTACCGGTGAAAAAAGGGTGGTCGAATATGATCGGTTACATTCCTGAAATGATTACTTTCAGAGAGGAAAAGAGAGCTGCTCATTCGCGAACTCATTCATTTGGTAATTATGTCTTATCTAACTTCTTGAGACAATTTCAAATATCTAGTATCTTGAAGATTACAAATCCAGTGAGACAAAAGTGTCACGTGATACTGATGTCCTATTAAATTTTCATGGAATGACCGTCGATACTTCAGTTTAAAAAAGAAAGAAAAACGTTTACTATGCAGCTGAAATTTAAAACAGACATCAACAATGGCAAAATTATAAATCATTTAAAAATAATATTGTAATCATTTCTAAGCAGATATTGGAAATTATGCTATTGAGGGTTTGTTTTTTTCCCAGATAAAATCGTATCACAAGTGAGCGGGACAGGAAGAGAACGAAAACTGACCAAAGGATACCGAAAACACAACATTCCCAATGCTTATCAGATAACCTGACAACGAATATGTTTTTCAAATTCAAACCAACCTACTACTGACCGAATGAACTGAATGATTTTGAATTTAAGAAATAAATCAATTTGAAAACGCATTTCATTTGGTTTCAACTTTCAATCGCATTCTTTATTTCTGAGAAATTTGGTGGCGAATGCAAATACATAGGAAATACTCTTAGTGACATGTCTTTTCAGTAATACGCTTTTTCCATATTTAATCACGATGATAAAGGGAATCCCGACAGTAAAAGCGTAAGAAAGACTAAGGACAGGGAGTAAGATACGATTTAATAATATACGTTGCTGTGAAATAAGTATGGGTTTATTACTTTAACATTTTATAATTCGATCACATTCATACAAAACTCAGATCCCTATCCATTCCAAGAGGTTTAAATCTGGATGAAAGAAAAGTCAGAGTTCACAGTGTTTCTAAGTGACCTTAACGTCAGACATTCGAAAATGTCAGAAACATGTCCGACCTACATGTCTGACATGGGTCGAATAGATACTAAAGCCCTATACCCACTAGGCGATTTGGCCTCGTCGCCCGTTGGTATGCTATATTGAGATGTGCATGTTTGATCTGAGTCGCCGGCAGAATCGCCCGATGATTCACCCGACGATACAGATCTAACATGTACATTTCAATACACCATACCCACGGGCGACGAGGACAAATCGCCTAGTGGGTATAGGGCTTAAGTACAATGCAGAAACTCGAACAAATATCCAACGCACGTGAAAGTTCTTGGTGGTACAGGAACTACGAATGTATTTTTAAGTTCAGTGGGAAAAAAGAAAACAAATAAAAAAAACTAATATCCGTTTTCTATGCTCCATGCAACATATCTCTCATACACACCAACATCAAACCTTATGTAATTAATAGCAATGTCTTCACTTTTCAATTTTGTTCAATTAGAATTTATTAAAATGGATTCGTCTGTGACGCCTACCCGCGCCCTTTCCTGACCAGAATGGAGCACGGCGCCGTCTGTTGAGTTTCTTGTACAAGTAGAATATTTGTTTTCGCATGTTGTGGTAACGAGTGGGGAACACTTCCCGGATTATTGGGCCTTGGAACTTGAGCCTTCGAATGAGTCGCTGCATTTCATTGCCCTTAAAGCCTCGCAGCCAAGCAGGTGCTTCTATAAGTTGTACTGGATGAATAGTTCCATCACCGAGGATATCTGCAAAATATCAATGTCGAATATTATTGTATTACTATTTTTCAATATCAGGTGAATTCTATTATTACTTCATAGCTTCTCGGAACGGATAAGAGTTGGAAGCTTTATTTTGAACCGGCCAACAACCTGCCATTTACAATTTGTACTCAACCTTATCGGTTGTAATTTTACGGAAATTGTATTTCTTAGTCAAGATTTAAAATCTATTCATTTGTCCAACCAGCAGAGGAGAAAAAAAGTGAAAAAAACTCAAATACTGGAGTCAGTGCACAAAGGCTGGTTTGGCAAAATTATAGTATAGAAGAATGTTTTGTGACAAATTTTAAAGTGGAAAAAGTCCAAAGGATGCCTGAGAATATGGAGAACTATGAAAAATGCATTTAGTTACATAAAAGTTTACCAGATAATTATATACCCACCAATGTAGTCGTTTTGGCCAAAGAGTGCCTTCTTTGATGTCCACGCGTCTCGATCACGCGGGTCTACTTTAGGCATGGGGAGTGGGACGTCCTCATACTTCCCCTTAGGCCTGGGAAGAACACCTATAGATGGAAATAACATTCGAAATTAATTACTGATAAAGAGATGAGTTTTAAAAATGTATGAACAGAGTCCGAAAGCAGTGTCTAAACAAGGTTATATTCTACATTAAATTGTTTGCAGATGAGCTTGAGGATAAAGAAGAAGAATTATTGCATCGTTAATTTATATACAAATCTACCAAAAGAAAAGGATATTGTTTTCTTAATCATGGCGTGTGACAGCATAGCAGCTGAGACGATGAAAATATATTTCTATTTTTATGATGGCATTAAAGTATGCTACTGTGCGCCGCACTTCTGACAGGCCATGAACAAGAAATCCCGTTTAGATGATTTAATAAAAGTAAATTACACCTACGGGATCGTTATACAGATACACAATTAGGATACCCACATTCGAGAAAGTTTTTTTTTGCTCATTGTAACCTAGTGTCTTTGTAATTTTGTACTAATAGCTTAGTACTTTTAATATATTATCATCTTCTGTAATCTAGTTATGATCAGACCTAGCAAGTCTACTTCTAGACGGAGATATTTTGCGCTCTCAGCGCCACCTGTTAACCAGTATAAAAGGTGTTGCTAAGGTAGGGAGCGAGTTAGTTAGGAGTTAGAGTTCAACCATAGAATAGAAGAACTGCTTGGAGTAATACCTACAGCTCCTGCGCAGTATACTGGAGTTTACTCATACCAACAGCTTCATGCCAAGGAATTGTGATAGAGCTAAGCATTAGGGCGGTCTAGACTGTGTTGGAACAACTTGGATTTTAAATATGGTTGGTTGCTGAAAGGAGATGGGAAGGTGGACTGATAGAGACTTATTCACTGTGGCTTTGACTCGGGATGAGATGTTAATTGAATAAAAACCTTTCACTTTACCAGCTCCCTCATCGTCCATTTCTTTTGAACTATTGGGGAATGGATGTATTAACTTTTAACGCAGGCTGATTGACTCGATAGCTTGGATAAACAACTCATGGATCGAACAAGTATATACATCAAGTATTATTAAACAAACAACGACAATAGTTCAATTTATATATACAATTAATCATTGGAGTTTTTTAAACTGTGCAAAATGTATTTTAAGATATATTTACCTCCTTTGTGATACTTGTACTTATAACCATAACGGATAAGCTTCTTGGATTTGAAGGGATCTGGGGTCTCGTCGAACTTGGGGTACGGGTTGTAGGAGGAGCAGAGACGTGAAGTCAGCAGCTGAACACTAGAAGGTATTAATGATCGCACTGTCGACGTCACCTGGTTGCATTTGGCGTAAGTAGACGTTATTGGTTGTCGTAGGATTTGGGACGTAACCTGACGTAACGTTCCCAAAAGTGCTGCCATCTGTAAATGAAAAAATACGTTGATAATATATATCTACATGTTTGAGTCGTTTTCCCTTCTGCCGACCTCAAATTTTGCCTATAAATTACAATGCCGCCAATGCCAATTGAGCGGCATTGCACCTTAAATTATTGTCGAGCCATGTTTGAATTAATAGATTAATGGAATTCAATTCCCGCATCAATGCTCAGGGTTCTCCCCAAAGCCCGGTGCTCCAGGCAGGCGCCAGGTTGTACATTTCAAAAATAAATTTAAAATTTGATTTTTCAGCCTAAATTGACATATCTCCGGTCTTATTTTGTCTATAAACATGCACAATATATCATTTGAAAGCTTATTAAACGTACTGACGCTTTTCTGCGCCGGGCTGTGATTTTTTCTCTTTTTTTTGGGGGGGGGGGGGGGGGGGGGGGAACCCTAAATTCTCAGATCTATATGGATGTTGACAAAATGGCCTCATGGATTTTTTTTACCAAGGCTTGGGCCCAAGTTGGGGGCTTTTGATAGTCTACAATGTTTTCCAGGAATAACCCTGCGCAAGTAGGTATTCTTTCAATGAATACTGGAGAACTCAGTCTGCAGGAGAACTCTGTCCATGAGAACTTGGGCGGCGAGAGAACTTGGTCCGCTGGTCTTTGTAATGGAAAACATACTAGATATATATCCCTCTCTTCTAATACATTTCTATGATTCATACCTAAAAGGCTAACTCGTCCCTATTCCAAACTTTGTGGATAAAAAGGTGCCAAAAACACAAGTGGACCGAGTTCTCAAGCGGACCAAGTTCTCCTAGACTGAGTTCTCCAGCAGGCCGAGTTCTCCAGACACCCTTTTGAATGGCAGCGTGAAAATCTTATGCCATGGCACTACAGGGAAATACTAGGCATGCAATACTAAAAATGAACAGTGGCATAGGGCAATAAATATATCTACATGGTATGTAGGTGCCACAGGCTTCGAAGTCGAGTCGGATGCCTGGTCTGTTTACCTAGTTATCAACTAAAGGTGAGAAAGTAGCCATGTAAACAATAATAGACCGATTTACTGTTGTTGTTTTGATACCTCCCCATGCCCCACTGGTAGGCAGAAGTAGGAGGCCCCTCTCTTTCATATAGAACCTTATAGACGATCTATCCTTTACTCAATCTCCAAAAACTTTTCAAGGCAGTTGAAAGATACTTTATATTTTACAGATGCTAGTCTCTTGTCAAAATTCCTAATATATTTAATGTAATTATAATAGCAAAATTACATACACACACCATACACTAGCCCCTCATAGAGTGCCCACCAGACAGCTGGTGTCCGGGACTCCCTCATCTGTCAGTGGGGGTGTCGCATGGCACCCTGTGGTTGGGCTTAAATCTAAGTGATATCTTCAATATTCTCATCGAAAATATTGTTCAGTAGAGGATAGTAGACCTAATCAATCATGTATTTAAGGGTAGTTGATGCCCATGATTTTTGCCAGTTGGAGCTAACTAACGGGAGAAAATGAAATAGGCCTCTCACACTTTGTACCTCATAAACACTTAAAACAGGGTTACTGAGTGTCCTGTCGTTTGCGCCTATCTGTCTATCAGTCAGTCAGTGTCACTCACTGTGAGTGTGACGCGATTGAGGAAAGGGATTTTCTTCGCAATAATGCGGATTATGAAACGAAACGGTCACATTAAGCTCTCAGCTAATGGGGAAAGAAAGAAGCTTATTTTTCTGCACGAATGTTTATGCGACACTGATTACAACTTGCTCAAATACACGTCTGTGTACAATAAACATAACCGACCTTGATTACGCGGCGTGACTTTTCATGGGCGCGGCCATCTTAATTGACTACGCAGCAAATATTTTCAGGATGTTCATTGGAGGAAACTCTAAATTTTCTGATTTAGAACATCGGAGATAAAAGTAATTTTTGTATTTATCAAAATATTATATATGAAAATCTAGACTTAGTCAGATAGTAACACTAACTCAAATGTATTTTACCATATTGACCAATAGGCGTTAAGGAAGATCGTTACTGCGGAGAAGATAAACATGGCGACGTTGTGTGAGCACGGCCGCATTTCGCTGTTAAGTTTTACAGCAGGACTCTCGATATTATTATTCCCTAGTCTATTTCATGTTATACAAACATTAGAAAACATTTCTCTATATGTATGCATAGTTCATAGCATTGTCGTCGGTGGAATCATACTCACACGCTTCCATGATGATGATTACAAAGTAAGTAGGAAGGTGACTGACGCCGGATGGGTCAACCTCTTCAGATTAAATCTGGCTTCAAATCTGTTCTCTTTGCTACGGATACAGCCTAGTATCAGCAGTATTTAACTATAAATTGTGTAGTTAATATTGCTGAGTGATGTTAGTTTAAGTTCTGATAAAAAGTTTTGAAACCGCTGGTTGTATGTGCTAAGCCTCAGGGAGGTGTGGCATAGCAACCGAGGTCGCTCCTCAACTCAAGATCAAGGATGTGCCTTAGCATTAGGCCTAGTTTTATGTCCTGTTAGTCACTCACGGGTAATGACGCATCCAAAACCATGGGCGTCAGGACTGCCAAGTGTTGTGATTTCCTTGAGATAGCCCCTGCTTTTAGAGTATACCAAGTCCAAGGACATATAATTGTTATGAGAGGAATAATGATAAATCTTCGAGTATGTCCGAGAAGTTAAGGGAACGACAAATAAATCATCAATGATTGTTTCTAAATTTCGGAAAATATGTGCATTGGTTAAGGTGGCTCAATTTGCTCTAAAACAAACATGTCAGTTGCAAGTGAAAATTAAACAACATTCGAAACGGCGTAAAGCATCTATTACTCACTCACTCATTGCCGACGTTGCTATTTTGCCATATGGTTTTTATTAATATTATTCACCCATCTAATCCATTCCAACCCCTAGACAACATGGCTGGACAGTTCTGTATTGGGTAAAACAAATACTTTCAACAAAGCCATCAAGCTTCGTTTGGCCATATCACGGTAACCACTAAGATTCCACCTCTGATGGCATTAGTGTACTAATAGCCTAGTACTTTTAATATATTATCATACTTTATAATCTAGTTAGGATCAGGCCTAACCATACTACTTCTGAGAAGAGACATTTTATGCTCCTAGCGCCACCTGTTAACCAGTATAAAAGGTGTTGCAAGGTAGAGTTTAGTCTGGAGTTAGTAACTAATAAAAAGTCAGCAGCGTTAGCTGAGCTGCTCGGAGCTATGCCTACCAGCTCCTGCGCAGTATACTGGAGTTTACCGATACCAACTACCTCGGACAAAGGATTGTGATAGAGCTAAGCGCTAGAGTGGTCTAGGATGTGTTGGAACAACTTGTATTCTAGTGTGGTTGATCACTGAGTAGGAGATGGGAAGGTGGACAGATTGAGACTTATTCACTGTGGCTTTGACTCGGGATGAGATGTTTACTTGAATAAAAAACCTTTCATTTTAAGAGCTCCCTCATCGTCCATTTCTTTTGAACTATTGGGGGATGGATGAATTAACTTTGAGCGCAGTCTGATTGGCTCAATAACTTGGATGAACGACTCATGGATAAATCAATTATGCACATCACGCAGTCTTAAATCAAACACTAACAATAGTTCATTAGTAATAATAATCTATATTTTATTGACAACTCAAAGTCTACAGAGGCTTATGTGTCATTTCCATATGTGAACAACTACGCTACACTACACTAAAGCTGTTCATAGGTATAAGATAAGATATTACAGAGAGATATGACAGTCCAGGGCTTGACAAATCGGGTGTCCATAGGCCCAGGAGTCAGTACAATTATACAATCAATAAGACAAAATAATATACACATGCATATACATGGCGTTAAAAGATAGGGATCATATAGGTAATACAATTGGTATTATGTCGCTGTGATAAAGAATATCCTTCTCTAATCCTTTTCATAGGTTGCAGTGCGAGCGCTTTTCTTGGGCCTTGTCTTCAGCGCGTCCATCCTCTGGGGTCAGACGACCACTGGTGGTTGGCAACACTTCGCCTGGTACGTGACCGCCCTCAGCTTCTTCCACTGGTCCGAGTACTTCACCACAGCGGTCACCAACCCCAAGAACCTGTCGCTCGACTCCTACCTCCTCGACCACAGTCGGGAGTACCACTTAGCCGCCCTGCTGAGCTGTTTAGAATTTACTATAGAATCGTACTTTTTCCCAGGTATGCTGACGAATTTTTATTTTATTCGATTATACTGACTTAGAAGAATTGATTTAAATTTGATAAATACCCTACTGAATAATTTGATGATTCATTTATATAAACCGACAAAATAGGGTTTGTTGTTTTTTCATTTAATGGTTGTTAAGATTTACCGACGTTTTTAAAAGAGATATGTTATGATTAGACTGAAATGTGCTTTGAAAAGGTAAAGAACATCGCCAATTTTTTCCCTCAAATAAGAAAGCGTATTTTCACTAAGGAATAAAAGCGCTTTCCTAATAAAGATTAAAAGTCATTTCATGAATTGACAAAACAAGAGGTCCTTATTTTTCCATCTTTCTTTTTGCATCTTATAAAATAACCTTGTATTCGCCCGCAGGTCTAAAGGCGTGGTACTGGCCGAGCCGGCTGGGGCTGCTGATGGTGGTAGGCGGGGAGGTGACCCGTAAGCTGGCTATGGTCACCGCCTCCACCAACTTTAACCACTACATCCAGCGTACCCGGGACCAGGACCACCAGCTGGTCACCTGGGGCATCTACTCCCTGGCCAGGCACCCCTCCTACGTCGGCTGGTTCTACTGGAGCATAGGCACACAAGTGAGTCAACCAGTTTTACTCTGATAGAAAAAACTTTGAAACGTTTTGTAGAGATATTTTGTCCGTCCTCAATGATCGTGAATATTAGTTAGAAATATTTTGCCGTAGAAAAAGGACGAATATACTGCCCCATTTAAAGTGATATTACAAATAGATGGAAAAAAGTATCATCATCGAAAAATAGAGACTTTATTTATTTCCCGACAATACCATTTGCGGTTATTCCCAAAAAGATTTTCGCATTAGTAATTGGAATATTATATTTGGTTGCTGGTGATATCGTACCTTCTCTGTATTGTTTATAAAGTGTTGTATAAGCCCATTCTGCACGGTTGCATGAGATTTATTTATCCATTCTCTGTTTCTCAGGTGATGTTGGCCAACCCATTCTGTATGGTGGGCTACGCCTGGGCTTCCTGGCGATTCTTCAGAGCGCGGATCGAGGACGAGGAAATCATGTTAATAACCTTCTTCGGCAAGAAGTACACAGACTACCAAAAGGCGGCCCCCACAGGCCTCCCCTTCATAGAGGGCTACAGGGTGGAATTATAACGCTGTGATTCTAGTCGGGTATTAGTCAAAGGATTTCAATAATCAAATGTTCAGTGTTAATTGCGCTTCTGTAGTTTTTGCATCCCATTTTTATCGCAATCTAGGGTTCCATTGTTAAAGCGATGGTTTTAGGGAGTATTTTCTACTTATATTTTACTTTATGTATTTCTTAAGCATTTTGTTTCTCAAGAAAATAATTGTTTGGATCTCTGTATACGTTTTTCCTGCATGCAGGTTTTACTGTTTTTAACTTTATGGTAATTGAATTCTACGTTACGAATAATGCAGAATTCATATTGATGGAAGTAACAAATGGAAAGGTAGATCTACAGAAATTATTTGTATGTTTAGGTGGAGATTTCCAAAGTGTATAAATGACAACATAAATGACAGCATGCGTTCTACTTTATTTTGTAAAATTGAATTTGTCAATTCGTCAAAATACCAAGCACACATTTTTGGGTTGTTTTGTTTTGCGTCGAATTTGCGTTGTCTTGTGTGAAGGATTGGAACCAGCAGGTCATGGGGGATAGGGTGTGTTCTGCTAATGTATTAAATAGAAATGATCGGACAATATAATATCTTCGGAACTGATGGGATTACGTGGTCAACTATCATTTGTTATAACTAGTGTCTCATGATAAGCCATTACCTAATCAGTTGCCAAAGTAGGTTTCAGGTAGTCCTCAGCTGGAATCTAGCTTATACTTTTTTTTTAAATTAATCTTATTAATTAAAAATCACTGCGGTGGAATTGCCACTTATCCCCCAATTATTCAGGAGTTTTCTTTACATAGCCTTCTTCAAGTGACAACGTTTTTCATACTCAGCATTCACAGAAGAGAGGGATTGATTTATTAATTGCAAGCATTACAATACCAGAGCAATGATTTCATTACCTCAGTCTCATTGCTTATGGAATCTTTATATTGTTGGTACTTTACTTGACTAAACAATATGGGTAGAAACTAAACTTACATTTAGCCATAGTATGATCTCGAAATACATGTTATTTGGTTAGAAATTAATTCATCAAGAGGAAAACGTAAGTTGTGAAAATATGTCTCCACGATCCCCACTTCGTTTTGTTAACAATTTATTGTGGTATTCCACCTCCCACGTCATTATTTTAGAAAAAGAAGTTGAAACCCTTCCAGAATGTGCAGGACGCATCCAATATGATGGTCATTTATTTATTTGTCTATTAATCATTTACATTAGACGAGGACGAAACCCCCCACTGAAAGTAAAACGATATACGCGTCATATACGTATCAATACGTATATTGGGAGAATTAATAAACCTTTGCTGAGAGCATAGCTGGTAAACTTCTTATATCTTGGTAATTAAATAAGCAGATAACTGATTTTAATGTTTGATTTCACATGTTTGATGGTATGAATATACGTAATATGAATCATGTCGTTAAGAAACTAAAATGAATCGTGTGATTCATAAAAAAAAAGAGTCGAAGGGTCCTCTATTTGTCTAGGAATCGAAACCATCTGTTTTCGGAAGAGGTAAAGATGCAGTATGGGATTGTAGCTATTTCCTCAGGTTCGTTCTAATGTGTTTCACGGAATTTATCTTTTTGTTTATGAACGTCAATCGACTTTATTTTTCAAAACATTTCAATCCGTTATGCCTTCCCTGCTATTTGTTTTTTAATGCGAAACGTTTGTTTTGCTTGGTAAATTACATGCATCAGTAAAAACCCGAACGACCCTGTAACGTTCGTTTCAATACTGTGAATCAAAAAGCACCAGCTTTGAATGTTCTGTGATACAAACGTTCAGACAATAGGTCATGTTACAATAATGTATACAAAGTATGTATATTGGTGAGGCTACCCTGTGGTGAACTTGGGTTTGTAGTATACAGTATTCAAGCTCCCTTCTCTAAGGCTTTAGAGTGTACAATGACTTTTGATTATAGGTAATGTGAGGCTCATATCTCTATTCAACAAAGATGTCTTTAATCTTTTGAACAAATTTACCTTATATGCGATATGTGCAATTGCTCTTGTTGATCGAAACCCCTGAAATAATGTTGAATCGCTTCATTGTAAAATGCTTGTTAATTAAGTTGATCTGACACCGTCGATTATTTTTCAAGTTTGACTAATGTATTCTGACGTTACTCAACCAGAATCAAGACTCACTACCATTAGAATATTGTTACAATGTCACTAAATGGTTTGAATGTGTTTCCAGGAGAGAAATACTCACTAAGCGGCAGAGAAATGGTTTCCTCAATGTGCTGCAAATATCAATACGGTTTTATGATGTTGTGGCCAACCGTAAGGTGTCATGCATTAACTTATTCTAAGGAATACGTACCCAATAAACCACGGGGCCACAAATATGAGGGCACTATAAACGACACATTACATACATGGGCAAGGAGAGGTGCACTTGTATATTGCTTTATTTTGCTCTAAGTTCATACTCACTTCCAATCATACTTCCCACTTCGATGTACCGGTAATCAATAAGTCTGTCTATTATATTATCAAAATTCACATTAAACACTTCAAGTTTTTTTTCCAGTTTCTGTAGAGAATAGATAAACGAGTAGAGTTAAAGCTCACCTAATTTACGGTTTCTGTAGAGTAGCCATAGGTAAAAGTGAAAAAATTACATATCCTAAATTAATTAACATTCCTGTATTGTTTTGACTTCACGCAGTGCCAATTATTCGCTAGTGCCTGGTTGGCTGATGTTGTAAGCACACCATGTTGTGTTTCCAGTTGGGAACCAGTGGAAGTATCACGAATATTGTCTCGTAATATCATGCCATATGACTGCTCGCAAACTTAATCTTCGGGAAAAATTACGTATCATTGGCATAATTTATTCAACAAAATTTCGAATAGAAAGTATTGAATTGAAGTAGTGACCGTTTAGACTTATATAAGAACATGCAAAAATAAGTTTTGCTTGAGATTTTAGATATTACAAAAGACCGCTTTGGTAGTTCTTCACAATGCTGATACTGTTGGGAAAAAATAAGGAGACGCACAATCTTGAGCCCGTATCAATAAACAGGTAAGGGTATTATACGAGTATTGTAATACTTGAAGGCGTTCCGTATTAGACCAAAAAAATGGGAAAATTCAGTTATAGTGAAAAACATTAGCAATTGTTGAACAGGTTTACATGCGTGATATAAACTATATCAAATACATGAATATTATACTGACCAGACGGGGATATTTTTGTAAGATATTGAAAGACTGGTGAAATGGCTATTTACATAATGAATGCGTTGATACGCGTCACGTTGTTTTCACACACACATACACACAATGTGTCACAGAATGTGTGGTGATGCTGATTTAAAATGTATAACGATCATGTCTCACATTAGAGAGCCTTGTTGTGACTACGTGCTCTTTAATAAAGGTTTCTTTTTTAAACATCTCCATAGTAGTTTTTCTGTTTGTCTCTATTACATTGTCCCCGTGCCAGATTTGAAGGTATATTGCTAAAGTAAATGTAAATTGGACTAGAAAAGACGTTTTATCGCATCAGTTCAAATCGGACTCACCAGAGGTCACTGGTGTTGTGCTCTGTCATTGATACACCTTTTTTTCACCAGAATATAAATCAACCGATTGAGTCGTCTTTAAAGCATAAACGATCCTTATAAACGGCGATTTCTCATACGCAAACGAATTAGAAATCAAACAGAAGTGCCACAGTTCACTAGAGGTGTCCGATTCCTTCCTTAAACTAAAGTTTCAAGTCAATTCAGGGATTTGGCCTAATCCAAGGAAAAACGTTGTTGGGAGGGGAACATTATCTCTGATAAAATTGTTTAAAGAGTTATCAGTTTTTTTTCCATTCAACAACTAAGACGGATTGGCACTATTGACCAGCTCTGTAGGTCTGTTTTATTCTATTGATCAGAATTTCTAAACAATTGTTTCGAATTTCTAAATATTTGTTTCGAATTTTCTCAAAAATCACTCAGTGAACGATTGAGTGAATGATTTAAATAAAACCGAATGTCTTATAATTTTGCTTGTTTATAACTTGAACTATACGGTAGTTCTCAATCTCTTTATACAGGGTGCCCAGACTTTTTCAATGTAAGACCTTTTTAAGACCTATTTAAGACCCAGATTTAACACCTATTTGCCACATGTTCAGAAAATCTCTTCACATGAGGTTTGACGTATAAACGCTTAGCAAATAAACAGCATTTTACTTAACCTGTCATTTGATATTCATTTTTAAATCAAATCCAATTTAAGACCTTTTTAAAACCTCCAAGAATTTAAGACCTCTTTAAGGCCATAAATTAAAAAAAAATCGATTTAAGATCTTTTAAACTTGCGTGGGTTATAATGGTAGATATTCATAAAAGGAAAGAACGTGGGATCAGAATGTTTCAAGGTGCAGCTAGAAATAGGAATGCTTTTTCAGCATCCTTCAATACAAAATATGTTCTTGAAAAAGTGTCAAATGTAAGCTTCAATACATTGTTATCCTCCGAAAAAGTCCACACTGCTACACCATGAATTAGTTTAATTGAGTTTTCAGCACACTAGCGTGGTTACTCCAAGTAGTGAGAACGGAAGCACATCTATCTGGTTTCTAGAGGCGCCCCCTCTATGAGCTACGACTAAAAAAGCATAAATATAACAACACAGAATGTGGAGTGTTGGATTTGTGTTTATTGACAACGAGATTCACCATTTTACAAGTCTATGGTTAAAAAAAAATCGAAAGAAGTGCGACATGTCCATATTGTTATGGGTATATACTCCAATATAGTCTTTATAACAATGCAATAATAACAACAAATACAGAAAAAAATACCAAGTGGTCTTGATTTAAAGCAACCTAAATGATTTGAAAATTAGTTTCATTTTCTTTCATTTCAGTTTTCTGTTAATCTTAATACATCGGTTACTCAGATTATAACTTCAAATGGATTAAACATTCACAGATATTGCCCATTTACAGATTTCAAAAAAATAAGTAAAATTTGCTTCGGTTACGTGAACTAATGTACGTTTTTGATGCCTTGTGAGAAGCCTAAGCTTGTAATCTGTTTGATATTGTTTTCACCTAATACAGAACGATAATATTACGTAAGACAATCGAAGGTGACTGGGAAACACTTGTACTATAATACTTCCATAAAGAGACTAACTGCAATTATAATACATAATAAAGTTAATTGCCACAATAATACCTACAACCAGTAATAATAAATAAGTCAGCACAAGCAATAGGTGACGATCGGGATGAAGCCTGTTTGACAATAGAACTCCTATTATATTTTTTCTAATTACATTTTGTGTTTAAAACGAAGATTTATTTCCTGTCTGATATACATATACATATATTTATTCTTATATATAGCAAATGCCTACATGTCAAAGATAGCTCAATTTCTAAAACTCTGTTATTTAAGACAATCACTCTTGTTCTCGTTAAGGTAATTTGGTTTCATATAGATAGGAATAGTGCAACGTGGTCCAACCTCGTATAATATGAAAGAAAAACCTTCGTAGATAGTTGATCCATATTTCCATTCACACCGCATGGTCCATGACCACTGCGGTCACCCGGCGACTGGAGTGGAGCGGCCGACCTCAACTCTTGGCCACACCCACTTTTCATTAAGCCACGCCCACATCTCAATAAGCCACGCCCCTTTTCTGCCATAACCACTCCCTGATGTGACATACATCCATTCTCACGTGGTCTTTTCGACTAGGCCAACACTCAAAACCTTTCTCGCAGTCATCAAGGCCAAGTTAGTATTTACTCGACCTTATCTTACAGGGTGGGCCTCGCGAAAGGATCGCGCGCTTCACAACAGTCACCGAGCCATGCCCACTGGAGCGTAACGCTCGCCTCAGCGCCATCCTCTGCAATTTCTGCAGCGTAACTATCTCAGTGTTTAGGTAGAATACTACAATACATGGCAGTCGCAGCGGCACGAACACATGCTTCGTAATAATATCCTGTTTGTACATCGAAGATAGGCTAAAAACTAAACTTTTGGCATTTCTGCCAACAATCACTTTTTTCTTGTCTATAATGATAACCCATAGGTTTAGGGAATGATGCTGGAGCCTATTAATATTCCATTAAAATGCGTCTTTATTATTCGTTACAATAATACCAACTTTAAAATGTCACTCATAAAACCATTTTGCTCATCTAAGTTCACTTTACTTACTGTTCTTCTTTTGTTTCTCGATCCTTTATTAGGCATAGAATGATATTGCTGAAGATGTGTAAGCATAAAAGTAACCTACTCTAGCCGATAATACAGAATCACCTCACATTTGTCATTTTCGCCGCAGTGAACAGGTTTGTATAATAATCATGATACAGCTTCATATAAAGTGACATGGTTTGCTAAAATACGAAGAGTAGGGTACGCGACAGGCACCACTCTGTGTGTGACAAGACTTTACCACGAGGCCTAACGGACAGTAAGCTACCAAATCAAACCTCCTTCTCCGGCTTCTGCGCCTCACCTGATCAACATCACGTACCCAAATGGGCCCCGGCCTGTTAAGACAAGCGCGCCTGCTGATTTATGTTTCCTGTTTTTGATTATTATTGTTCTGTGCCTACAAGGTACCATTAATAATGGAGGAGTACTCTACGACAATAACTGGAATGTACAATTACACTTGGTCTTGTGCACTAATCAATGAACAGGGCCCAAAACCGCATCTAGCCTAGGAGTTACACTTTGACTGAAAGCAGTGGTGCGGAACAGACACCCAATATTTGCACAAACGCCCCACCCCCTTTATTGCCCGAGGCCATCCCAGCCAACCGACCAATGCCAGATGCACTGACTGGGCCGGCCGCTGGTCTGGTAGGGCACAGGAGCACACCCACCATGAACCAGCACAAACCGCCAAACTCAGATTTCTACAAGAGGCTCCTGTATAATCGCCTCTTAATAGGGTACCGTTGATCAAATTGAACATTTTTACTCTGGTTAGTCACCGTTTATTGGTATAAATCTTAAATATAACTCATTGATTTTTTTACAGCCACAAAAAAATGGCAGTGAGTTTGTAGCTGGTTTCTGGCAGCCATGCCCTGGTGCGCCACCTATGTTCACAGGGCTGCATTACATAGCTCAGACTGGTACGGGGAATAATGATAATTACACATTAATGTCAATATCTCAATATAATGATATCTGCCACATATAAGGGGTAGTGTTAATCCACAAACTGTCTTCAAGACAAATTCTGATATTGCCCCTGGATTCTTGCCACCAATCACACACGCACACACACCTGTAGAGCATAAACGAACAGTGTCCGTTCTTCTCTTCTGTTTTTTCTTTCCCTATCCCAGTTTGGTATCTACCTGTTGCAGTGTGTCCATGCTTGGGTCTGCTTCCCAACAAGACAAGAGAAAAGAGCAGCAGTTTATGTCAAGTTAGCTGAAGAGAAAAGAAAACATTCTGGAGGTATGTCTTCATATGCAGCTCTCGTTCATTTGGTCTCTTAACACTGGAATTGACCAAATCATACACAAGTTTTCATCCGACCATTCAGTTGGGGTATCTTGGTATTGGGTCCACTACTAGATATACAGATCCCATGTGCAGTCTTGTGATATACAAGTTACAGTGTGAACCATCTAAGGGAGCATTTAACCAGGGCTTTTGTTGGTTGCCATTTCCTGGTTTGTGTGATTGTAAGATTGGTGACAAGAACGGTGGCTGTGTTGGTTATGCTGAGACTTTACTTAAGCCTACCGAGGTGGGATTTCATTGAGACGGGGCATCAAACGGTATCTTAAGAGATAGCTGCGCTGCTTGCCAACTCTCTTTATGTTTAAAAACATCTTAAAACACTACAGCACACAAGACTTGCAGGACACAAAGCACACATGACGGGACGAGAAAGGCTGCGGAGGCCCCACTAGGTCACAGCTGGTCAAAGGGGATCGTACAAAAAGCCCAGACAGCGAGAGAGCGGCAATAACAGCAGCAGCAGTTTCAGCATCTTCACGCTTTTTGTTCTACCCGCTCCAGCCTCGGTTTGGTCCCAATGACCGCACACGCTACCTGGTGGCAAGTACAGATGGAAAAGCGTCGCTACGACAAAACGGGGCAAATTTATTGGTCTCGATTGTCTTTGTCTCCAAGGAATTGTGAGGGTGGGGGTAACCAGAACACTTATAGTAGTATAATATGTATATGAAAAAATATGTAACAGGGGAGTTTTTTGTTTTTTTAGTTTATCTAGCCTGCCCTCAATTAGGGGAGGTGGAGTGCGAAGCGGGCTGGGAGTGGGAACCCAAGCCCGCCGTACAATCACATGATCAGTTAACGATGGCGTTAACCATGATCGTCTTATTTAAGAGTCTTTAGCGCCTAACCAGCAGGTCCGCCAGGAAGTGTGTCGCCATCTGGTGATTGGAGCGTCTACTACATGATCCTAGATACTAACCCAAAGGGAGCCGTTGCAGGCTATTCTAGTCAAGACCCCCTGCTTAGATTCTTCTCCTCTCTCTCTCCAGGTAAACCTGTGGAAACAGACTGTAGGGTGTGTAAGATAGGCTGATGATTCAGTGTCTTCATTTATCTTTTTGTTAATTATCTCTCCCATTTTATCATTAGCACGACACTCAGTTTTATCTTTTTTGGATAGGGATAGCATGCACTGCCACAATTGGTCTCAAGCAAGCGACCTACTCTTGACGCCCCGGTTACAACATTCCTACTGCCGCCTTTTAGTCGGCAGCCGACTGCCCACCGCAAACTTGCCAAATTTGTAAACTTCTGCTTATTATGTACACAATGCTACGGTTATATCATCATTATATTGACTGTTGGGATGAGGAGGAGGGCAGTAAAAATGTTGCAATCAGAGACTCTCACACATTTCTGTCTTGTTTTTTGTTTGTTTTAACCTGCTACACTACTTTTGCTCGCTCGTGCTCTCTCACGCTCGCTTTCTCGCTCGTGTCGCCTGCTGGGCTGCTCAGAAGGTGAGCGTCGAGTCGTCCCACTCTAACTCGCGGTCTTTGACCTTTTCAGACTCCTCCTCGGAGCTTTCTAGCTCGTCGTGGAAACTGCTGGCGTCTTCGTCGTCTTCGGTGTCAGAGTCCTCCGGGCGTAGCACGTTCACCTCACGTTCATCCTCGTACATCGCCTGAGAAACAAGAAACATGAGATTAGTAGTTTTTTTTAAACAGCCAAATACCCTTGCATCTTAAATGAAATACCTTGTCTTTTTTTTCAGTACACGTTTTAAGTCAACAAGGACAATCACATTCCAACTTGAAGAAAATGCTGCGGTTTCTTTTTTATGCAGAGCAAGTCGTTGTTGGTAATTTGTTTTTTATAGCAACGATTGTACAAAGGCGTATAATATTTTTGTTTATAGTTAAACGTCGGTTCATCCTTCAGGGTTCTTTCCAGACTGCCAAAGGGTAATTGTCAGTGATCAATCCCAATGAGTTTATAACGGTTATTATCTACCTATACGTTTTTACACGCAGAAATGGCAAACCTTAGCTTTTGCTACGTCAATCAAACAGTATCTGGTCCCTTCTAGAGAAAAGTGGAAAAACACAAACGAAAATACTCTATCAGTGTCTGATGTTTGTTTTGTAAAAACGTTCTGTAGACATTACGTTGACGTATTTAGTTCACAGTTGTAAGTAACAGAGATGGCGTTCAGGATTAATGAAATATCCGGAAAAGTAGAAGGACATATCCGGATTTTCAGTTTAGACACTAAAAGGTTGGAAATATAGCTAGATAATGCAAATTTATGGCTTAGATGACTATGAAATGACATAGGAATAATTGAAAAGCAAAATTTGTCCGGAAATCCGGAAAAAGAAGGAAAAATGGCATCTCTGAAGTAAAGTGTTCAGCTCACCTCCTGATCCATGGGGTTGACTGTGATGGTGAGGGCCGAGTTGTCCCACTCCATCTCCGGCTTCTCCTCAGGCACGCCCTGGGCACGGTTGTGGGCCGCGCGGATGCGGATCACTCCCAGCACGATCATGAAGAGCAGGAAACCCACGCACACCACCACGATCACCGTCACGCCCACGCCTGAAACAACGGAATGAATACAATTTTTATTACAATTTATGTCAATTTTTAGTAATTTAAATGTCGCAAAATATTGGTTAGATTTCTTTCAAAAGAACACACAGTTTGAATTGAGAAAAATGTTCAAAAACCTGGTAAAGTTTTCCCGAATTTCAGCCTTTTTTCATCATTCTTCTGTTTGTCAGGAGAGCTTTTCATACCATTATGCAACTTGTTTCAGGTGGTTTACATGTGAATTGACCAGAATGTATGACTTTCGATGACTATTTCCCTCAAACAACAGGAAATATTTCCAAACTTTCCAAAACAAAGAATCATCTTTCGATGACTTTTCTCTCTCAAACAACAGGAAATATTTCCAAACTTTCCAACACAAAGAATCATCATGGTAAAACCAAAAAAAATTCCAGGACTATAGCATAGGTCCTAACTCCGTTTAATTGCATGCATGCATCTATTGGGTTGACTTACCCGAGGCGTTGGCGTGGTGCTTCATCATGTTGTTGGGGCTGCCTGGGTTGGACTGCAGGGTGTCGAACTTCTGCAGCGACTCCACGTTCTCCAGCACGTGGGCCTGGGGCACCGACTGGTGGTGGATTGTGTGGATCACGTCAATCTGAAGAAAACAAAATATGCAGTCATTACACTGTGCTAAGCAGAAGGGTGTAAATATCAATCATAAAGACAAGTTTTTTGTTTCTTTAGGGCATGGTAATGGAGCCTGTTTTTTTTTAGACAGCCTTGTCTGTATTTAATGGAGCTTCTTCAAACAAGTCCAAATTAGTTAGGGGTCAGTATTGCTTTCTGAGAGTATCAAAAGATACAAAATGAGGCGATGAATTTTATGCCATTGTTTAGGGTAGGTGTAAACTGATAGAATAGGCCTAGATATGTCTTAGATTTTGAATCAGATATTTTGATGGTAGGTCTGGAAAAATGACACTATAGTGACAAATTCAGAAATAATTTCATCTTTGAATTATTTAAATCTTAAATCTGGGTCAGACAGTGACACTGTCAGACAGCACCGGAGAACTTATTGACAGTGTGACGCCTATGTTTTAACATTGAATGGGAATGATTCAGACACTGACAGTGACTTAGGCCTAGACATATTTAAGTTCAGATTGAATATTTTGGTGGTAGGTCAGAAAAAAATGACACTATAGTGACAATTTCTCAAATCTTTTAATGTTTGGATCATAAATAATTGCTTTTGGAGACGCCATAATATATTGACAGTGTCGGAGGGGGCTTAGGCCTAGCCTATCTGAGTCTGAGTCCAGTCATTTTTTCATACCATCTGTAAAACATTATTGCAAGCATTTCCAGGCCTAAAATGAACAAACTATATGATAAATAGGACCATGAGATATAGGAAAACATAGATATATACATGGATTTCATTTTGATAGGCCTAATAAGGTCTAAATAATTATTTTTCAGATTGCAAGTGTCCAACCAAACGCCCGAGTTGCTTTGACATCCAGCCTCTAGGCCTAAGACTGTAACCATCTGTAAAATATTATTGCAAGCGTTTCCAGGCCTAAGATATCAATATATATTATGATATATAGGACCCTGAGATATAGGAGAACATAGATATCTACATCACTTTCATTTTGGTAGGGGTAATAAGGCCTAAAATAATTATTTTGCAGATTGCAAGTGTCCGACCAATGGGCGTTAGGCCTCTAGCCGAGTTTAGGCCTATCTCAACGGTATCATTTCAAATGCTGGACAAAATATATGAACTCACCTTAAGGCCTGGAGTCCTCAATGCGTTTCAATGCGTATATCCTCCACAATTGATGCGTTTAATGTCATCCTGGTTCGATGCAGGCGTGATGGGGAGAGAACCCGGCGAAGGGTTGACGGCGCCATGTTAGGTCTGACAGTGACAGAGCCTCCTCGTGTCCGATTGATCCAATGTTTTCCCTTCGATACGAACGCATAGTTCCCGCATGAATTGTCAATGCGTTGTATGCGTTTAAGGGTATCCAGACATCAAAATATATATATTGAAAGCATCAGATACCGCCGTAATCCAGGCGGAGAAGGCGCAGCCCCCGGTAACAACCACCGGCTGGGACGACTGCTCCCAGCCGTCTGAGGTCTGACAGTGACAGTGCCTCCACGTGTCCGATCGATCCAATATTTTCCCTTCGATACGAACGCATAGTTCCCGCATGAATTGTCAATGCGTTGTATGCGTTTAAGGAGGTCCAGACGTCAAAATATATATATTGAAAGCATCTGATACCGCCGTAATCCAGGTATCCAGACGGAGAAGGGCGACTCCCCGGGACCAACCAACCGTCCCCGCCACCTCCCTCGAGCGGTCTGACAGTGTCAGGCCTTCACGCGTGCAGGTGGAAAATGGCGCGATGTATTTGCGCAAATTGTCGCGTTATTTCGCAATCTATGAATTTCTGGACAATGAGATACCTATCTATTGGTCGAAATCTATCTATTGGTATCAATAACTAAAGTTAGATCGACCGTTTTCATGGTGAAATAGGTCTGCAAACTTTGACCCAGATACCTTCTTCACCGATGAAAGTGAGGTCAGTTTAAAGTTCAAAGCACCTAACATCCCTTAGCCTTCGCAATAGACTCGTCCGGGTATATCTTTATAGTGGACAGGTCCGGAAGATTCCATTATAGTAGGGGTGTACAATCTCTGCCTGAGACCGCTGGCCCAGCCGAGGTCGCTGCGGTAAAACGTAGAACGGAAATTCAACAAATCGTAGACCGCTTTCTAAGTATATGAATTCGCCGATGGCGGTTTTAAGGCCTTAACGAGGTCTAAAGCCTAAAAAGTTTCATAATGCCATCGCCTCATAATTATAACTATATTCATTCTGTCTCAGCAAAAACATTTTTCAATACATCATACACCAGTACTTATGGAGCAATATAAGTAGTATTTAAGCGCCTGTATACGTGTGCATACCTTGACTTTATATTCGTTGGATACGAAGCGGCCGTTCAGTTCTGAGCATGTGAGGGTGAAGGTGCGGGCGTTCATGTCTTCGGGCTTGGTGTTGACGTAGTGGATCTGACGCAGCACCATCTCGTAGTTGTAGATCTTGTCGGCTCCTGCTCAGAATCAAACATAGGGGTTATAATCAGAGAAGCAAAGTTTCATGTTTTCAGACTAACTCTTGATCACTGTATTGTTGTTGTTTTTGTAAAGATTCTGGATTTGTGTACCTCTATCAGGTTTAAACCAAAGTCTAATCAGATAGTCGAACACTCAAGACTTTTTTTAACATTGATCACATTAAATAGTTCAGCTCACGTCCAGCTAAGGCTTACTCTAAGACTTGGCCGAGTTTATTCTCTCTGCTAAAAAAGATCTCGTTGGTCTTAAGTCTGTCTTCTATTGGGCACCGTTTCAACACCTTCACCAAAATTTCCTTCCATAATACTTAACTTCATCATCTAAAGTTTTTCATTTTATTCTATGACATAATATTCTTCCCCAGACTTCAATCTTATCCTCTGCTTAATAATATCTCTTTTCGACCAAGAAAATGCCAAGAAACATAGAAATACAAAGGCCAGCCTTTGTAATTTAATACCATTCCTCCTCAGACTAACGCTAGATTGTTTTATTTATATATTTTTTTAAAAAAGATTCTGGATTATGTGTCAAGTATAACTACGAACTGAGCGTAAGAATTAGAGATTTAAGGAATATCTTGAAATCAAAGGCTTTCGAGTATGCAACGGGCCTACTAACCAAATGTATTTCTGCTTATCTTATTGTGTCATACCAAGTTTCCTCTTTTCCCAAATGACATAGCGTCCCTCCTCAGACTTCAGAAAAGTTTCTAACTCTTTTTAGGTCACAATAATAGGTTATACACGTAGTAATATTAGCCACTGGTGGCGAGTTTTCTCCCTACATAGGAGAGTCTATTCTCACGGACTCATTTCCCGGCTCGGAGGTAGACCTCTCTGGAGAATGCTCTCATTGATGTTTTTTCCTTATTTCAACCCAGAAAATGGCCAGAGAAATACAAAGAGTTCAAATAGAGTACAGCCCCTCCTCAGACCTCCCCTTACACTCACCGGCGATGATGGCGCCCTCGGGGCTGTGGGAGCCCTCCAGGCCCAGCTCCTCCATGAGTCGCTCGGGCAGCAGCAGGTGCTCCGTGTCCGCCTTCATTGGGGGCTCGGTGCGGATGATGCACGAGTCGAGGTGGTAGCGGTCCGAGTTGACCGAGTTGCTCTTGTACTGCGTGTCCTGCTCCTCCACCGGCAAGGCATTCTTCTCATTGAAGACCTGCTTGGCTGCGGTGTCCAGCTGGAAAGGGAGGCGGGTTGGGTTGTTATTATGGGTGTATGGAGGAAGTGTTTTAGTTAAATTTCATAAAAGTTGACAGTTTCTGGGTTCATGTAAACGCATTGAATTCGCCAGTAGTTTAACACAGGTGGTTATTTTGGAAATTTATTTCTTGGCCAAATGTTCGAGCCAAATATAATTTTTAGATTTGTTCCTGAAGGCGTTACAATTAGATGCTTCTTAGGATCAGAGATATCCTTATATATTTGTACCCAAATCAATTTAATGTTAATAGATGAGAAAAAGTAAAACATTTGAACACCTCATGAAGTTGCTAACTGGCAAGTACAAGTGTTGGCACGAGATAACAGATCTGTCAGGGTCTTAGCTCCTAGTTTCAGTTAGAAGATACTGTCATGGGAATGAGACGGTACAGACAAAAAGTTTGATGGGATTCAAAATACTATATTTACAAAAATACAAATATCAAAGAGTAGAGGTAGGAGAAAAACTTTTTACGTTGTTTCACTTGCAGTCGTCACAAAATCTAAAAGTGTAAGAGATATTATAAACAGCATACACGTATATGCAACTATATGGATTCAGCCACATAGTATAGAACGAACTCCGAGATACGACAGTCCCAAACACTTGGGATCGGGATATGAGACCAGGATGGCTGTCAAATATCACGCCTATCGCCAGTAAGAGATTCAGAAATTCAAGACACAACCCGAGTACTCATTCTTCACACATATACAGATAGTGATAACATGCCATTTTTTCAATGGTCATTTTAACTCACAATTTTGATCACCTACAACATTTATGGAAACGCTGAGAAATTTCACGAAATACTCCAACTTCTTTACTTGGGGTGCATGCCGCCTTTGTCCACAAACAATATATCAAACTATTGAGATAAAACTCGAAAATTGACTACGGTGTCTTTGATAACATGCCAGACAAAGTATGCACCCAAAGTAAAGTTGTCTCGTTGTTGACGGATACAGGAAATGAAAGGTTTTACCGCGTGGTTTTTGGTGGTTGGCGTATGTATCTACGATCAACTCAAACTAGCGCCAGAGCCCGTCGTTTTGACAGTCCTTTCCGATGTCCGCACCACGGAAATGAGCTCTTACTGGCTGCTAAAACTTGGTCAGAGAATGTAGCATACACCCCACACAGACTTCTCCACGCGTGTCACCTCCCTGTGTTACACCCAACGTCATGCGACTAGATGTATCTAATTTTGGTCCTGCTTATATTCGTTGATATCTAAGGCATTTAACTTCGAAATTTTTTATTCTCAACAGCCAAAGCAAAAAAACATGGCATGTGGATTTAAACTTTGGAATTCATGGGAACATAATTTATTTATACTTTAGCCATATTCTTTTAAAACTTGAAATATCAAAAGAAATTTAAAAGAACATTAACATATTCCATCTGCAAGAATGTGAATACGTCTATAAATTTGTTTCCAATTTCATTATTGTGGTCAAAGAGGTGGCTATGTACCCTTGCTCTAAATTCTGATGTCTTGAGATAACCAATTTCTGTTGAAAGGGCCTTGAACCCAAACAACCACCGTTGTCATCTATACATTTCTGTCTTTAATTGTGTGTTGAGTACATCTATTCAAATGCTTGGCCCTGCTCTCACCTTGTCTCCATCTTCGGTCTCTTCGCGCTCCTTGCGGGTCTCAGAGGTGATGGTCATGTCGCGGAAGATCTTCTCGCCATGGCTGACTTCATGCTCGGTACGGGCCAGGTTATCGGAACCAGTGAGTGTGATGATGGGGCGCTCGGCCTGGAGGACCACGATCAGTGTGTTCACATCGGGCACCTGGAGACGACGACCGCCCTCACACCTGGCGATAGGGAGAAGAGGGATGGTTATTGGATGTGAATCTTCTATCAAATTTAGATGTGTTGCACGTGAAGTAGTTAATAAAATTTCAACAACAAAAAATTGGGTTAGTTTATGATTTCAAAAAGCATAGTCAGGTTTATTCTCTCCTGGCGATCGGTCTACGTTGGAAGTAGTCGATGTAACCGCCCCCCTTTATTTCTTTATTAACTGGCCTCCAAATTGACAAATTGAATATGTTCAAAACACTTGTAATTTATACCTGGGATTATCATCACAGAACATAAATGTTATCATGATTTACAATATGCTTTGTTAGTTGTAACTAAAATCAGATTTGGATAGACCATAAAAATGCCCTATACTGGGTTGGGGAAAACCAAGTGTATGCAGCGTTTACTTACGTGAGGTCGGTCTGGATGGTGAGGGCGCGGTGGCCGGGTGTGGGGAAGCTGCGGGTGTTGATGTAGCCGATTCTCCTCACCAGGTTCTCCACCTCGGTACGGTTACGACCGTTTATTGTGATCTCAGTCATCTCACTGTTAAAGGCCACCGACTAGAAAACACAAACAAGAACTTAGCCTTATAGTACAGAGACTATTGTACTTTGGAAGAGCATTATTTATTGCTAAAACCGGAGGATATATATACTTTTTTCTTCTTTGGTCTCAGTTTTTGTTTGTATTAACATATTGGCCAAGTATGCAAGCAATTTATATTTTCAAATCTCTCCATTGGTGTTACAAATCAAGGACAAAAACAGAATGTTTTGGAGAAGAAAAAACATCGCAATTGAGTTTTGGTCGCTTTCCCTCCCTATCTTTCTGACTGATTAAGTTTGCATTGGGATGTTTTAAATGTGCGAGGTTAAGTTGGTTGGGGTAGTTTACAAAGGACCCGGTGAAATACCCTGGTTCATACTACACTTGCATGACGATAAACTCAGAAGTACCCACCATGCCGGTCTGCATCTCGCTCATGGCGTGGAACTCGAGCTTCTCCTTACAGTTGTTGAGACACTTGATGACGCGGTCTGTCTCCGTCTTGCCGGGTAGGATGTTCAGTCCGGCCAGGTAACCCTTGAAGTAGTGGTCCAACTTGGACGCACCATCTGACGGGGAGAAATCGACTTTTCAGCCAAAGACTCAGGGGTTTAGTAGTGTTAGTATGGAGGAGGTGTCGGTTTTATGGTTAGTATGGGGGGAATAGGTTATATATTGGTTAACCAAGCGTTTGTGTTAGGAAAGTTTTTCAGGGTTTTCTTGGTCTGCCTTTCTTTCCACTAGCCAAAAGAGATCATACTAAAAAACAAAAAAAATGTCAAGTCAATTTTGCATTAATTATCTACGTACATTGTGCATCTTTATAAACATTTCACTTATCACCTTTTTCAAACAAAAACACATCACTATAACTCTATACAGTCCAAATAGGAACAACTTTTCCTATTGAATATAATTAAAAAGTTATATGATGTTGAAACATTCCATTAATTCAAAAATGTTAATTTATGGTAGGGGAATAAGTGATTAGTTATTCATAACTGCAGCAGACTCTTAGCACCGCATATCATATCCCATCAATTTAACACATTTGTTAACGAACAGGAACTAACCTCGAATTTACATCTCAATAAAATAGTGAGCATATCAACGGTCAAACATAAATTTGTAAAGTCAAAATTATAGAAACGTGAAAAAAAATCTTTCCGAAGTAAAACCAAAAATATTTAGAAAATTCTTAAGATAATTTAATCGGGATAAAAATGAGATGCACCTCAGGGCTATGTTCTCCCCACAAAGACCCGTCAAGGACAGTAGAGTACATGTAGGTTAAATGTATTTGTTTTTAGGTTACTCACTGTTCTTGGAGGAGGCCCCCTGCCAGCAGGCGCCGACGACGAGCCGGGTGAAGTGGATCTTCTTACTCGGGTGCAGCGGCCAGTCGTCGATGATCTCGGGGTTGTTCTTACCGCTCACGAACAGCTTACCGTCAATGTACAAACGTACCTGAAGGAAGATAGGTTATAGTTTATAGCTTAGGTAAAGTCTGTTATTAAAGCACACTTTATTTTGAAAAATATTTAATTTTTTTTAACTCTTTTTTTTTTTATATATATACTTTTTTAAACTTTTTTTCAGTTGAAGGACCTTAACTCTTTCCCAATTCATGTGAGACCTTTACCCATAGGAGCCTCAATCGACCTCAACTCCCCTAGGGAGTCACTCCAACAGGGTGGTTTCTTTCCTACCCAGGTGAAAATTATTTCCCACCAGTGGGATTATTTTCTTCCACACGACCTGTGGTACTGCAAAACTTTCTCTACTTGATGCCTAAAGATTCTCAAAGGTGAAACCGTAATCATTCCACTGGGAAAACTGGACCGTCCTATGGGCCGTAACTCTCAATGACTTAGGGCACAAGAGATTGTTCCCAAGGGGGCCTCCCCCAATTACGTTAGCATCAGCCAGAGAGACTAGCCACGTTTTCATCATTAATTTTGAAAAATAATCTGTCCCTCTCATTTCAGCTTTGTGGACTGAGTTCCAGCTTTGTATTTTGTGGACTGAGCTTCTTTTTGGACAAAAAAAACGTTAAAGCCACGTCAGGTATCCAAGTTCCCACCACAACATTCACCCTTTCCTTTAGTGTAACTTGCTTATATAGCCGAGTTTTATTTTCGCGCGCAAGTGTTTTTTTCCTTTCAAGTTTTCACTAAGTGTCATATTTCTTTTTTGGGGGTAAAGCTCAATTTAAACTAACCAGCTGCTTTTAAGCCGAACAAGGGAACAATCATAATGATTTCCAGATCGGGACGTTGAGTTCTTTTTGACACTTGCAGCCCAGAATAACATCAACTAAATAATTAAGGTTTTGATTTCAAAGAAATTAGCGCCCGTTCAGATTGTTTATCTTTTGGCTCAGAATTCGATTATCATTTTTCATTTTCAATTTCCCTGTGTTTTCCTGAGATTTACTTTTTCCACTTTTCCGCGGTAAAATTTCCTTGTTTTGTGTTTTTCTTTAATCGTTTCCAGTTGGAAAAGCTCAAGTACGTAAACAGTAAAACACTTCTTTCGGCTATGGAATAATGTCAAAAGTCCAAGGTCCTACAGTTAATGAATCAAGAAAACAGAACATGGTTACACAAAATTCACAGAGATTTTGCTAATTTCCGAATTCACTGTGGTTTTCCTGATGTGATCATTCCCCCTGTTTTCGTCCCTGGACCATACCAACCACACGGGTTCCATTATATTACCTGCTCACTTTTTCTTGTTCAAAGCACGTTAATAGATTAAAACAAGAAGCAAATGACTATCAAAGTTCCGATCGTTGGAACGATCGATGTTCGCCCTTAACATAACAATGGACATTTCATTGTGCTTGAAAGGTAATTGAACGAAATGTCAATATATCTAATGTATGTAATCTATAGCAATGGTGTCCCTCAATAAACTGAAGGCCTTCCTACAACCAGAAGGCTATATGGGCTATAAGTAGTGACCACCACCACCAATCCTGCTGTCACACACAACTCAGGGAGGGGCTTAGGAAAGGGGCTCCTCCTACTAGTTCTAGGTCACCTGCACCCACCCACCTGCAGGTGACAGTGGAGGTCCTAATGTGGAGGGGTGAGGTTGATTGGCTCAAATACTGGTTATGTAACCCACTTCTGGCTTCTCAAACTGCACCCTCCCCCACCCCCACTCCTTGAACTGAGTTCAAGGAGTGGGGGTGGGGGAGGGTGCAGGGGAGAGGCCTGCCCACTCAATTACACTTGATGCAAACTAATTGTCCTTGCTTACAAATGCATGCCGGTGGACAAAGGCCTGTAGCTACTTGTATGTAAGATTGTGTAACCGGGCAATCAGATCAAAGCCCAAATACCTACAAAAGACATGACTGATTGAGTGAGCCCTTCCCATAAGCTACAATACTAAAAACTATAATTAAGGGCTCACAAAAAGGCATTTTTTCACATTTATTATACTACTTAGGCCTCTAGAAATATATCCATATAAACCATACATTCCATTCTAATATCCAATAAATACATGATAATCACGAGTTGCTTCACAAACTAAATCCAATCAAAAACCAGGTAGTTCCGGTTTCTGTGATTGGCTAATTGGGGACCCCCATGGGCCGTATAGTACAAAGTGTGTGTTTTCTCACCTGGGGGAAGTCGATGGAGATGGCGAAGTGGTGCCACTGGCCGTCACACACCTGGGGGATCTTCCAGCGCCACTCGGCCGGGTTAAAGACGTTCAGGTCGTTACCCTGGGGCTCCTGGCGCAGCAGGAAGATCAGGCGGCAGTTGTGGACGTACAGGGAGTAGTGGTGGCGGTTCATCTCTGAAAGCATAGGAAATGGGGGTGGATGTAAGTCAGGGTCAATGAGAAAGTTGGGGACAGTGTAATGAAAATTTAAATATGTAAACAAAATCTTGTAAAATATGATCTGATCATAAAATGTTTTACATTTATTATAAGGCGTTGTGACCATAAAATGTTTTACATGTTTTATAAGGCGCTGTGGTTTAAAAAGAAGTGATGTATACGAAGAAATCTGAAAAAAGAGATCCCTGATGTAAAGGCTACTAGCGTTGTATTTTTGTGTGGTTTTTTTAAACAAAACAAATACACCTTGGTTGAAATAACAGGGCATTTTCAGGACATTTCAGGAGCAACAGTTCCTTCTCTCGTAGCATTCACTCTTGAAGAAAATAGAGTAACCAAGTACAACTTCCATGGCAGGGAAACTGTAGACAGTATTCACAAATACACCTATTCTACTGCTGGAGGTCCTTTAGTACTCTAGAATACGAACTATGAGTATCCATCTTGCCAAGAGAGACATCAGTAATTGTTTTAAAAAAAGAGAGAAGAAATACGGATCTCATTTTCTTTTCTTCTGGAGACGTACGTCCGTGTCTTATTCCTCTTGAGGAGAGGAGGTGATACTGTATTCATCAGATATAGTAGTTCCTGCACGTGCTCGCAGTGCGTCTTATAAATATTTCTGTCCGTTTCTCCGTTTACTCTACTTGGCAAACTGAGAACGCCAGTCCCTTACACAAGACGTGCCCCACATTGGCTTTAAATGTTTGTAGTGTCTGTGAATCATTTCCTAACAGAAATCCGTTTTTCATCAGAGAAGGATAACCAAGAACTTTTGAAGGGCAAGAAAGCGATTATTTGCATTTGTATTATTTAAAGAACAAATTTCGTTCTTCAGATTTCTTCTAGGGGCCTTCGATAAAGTTTATGTACGCATCAAGAGAGGGAGGGAGGTCTGAGATTTTTGAAAATGTGCGTATGTGTCGGTACAAATCCAATGCGTATTTTTGCTCTAGGGGGAAGGGGTGCCTGAGATTTTTGAAAATGTATGTATACATGTACTAAATGGAAGGCCCCTAACTCACGCGCACAATTCGTGTCCTTTGGGTAAAAGATAAGCTATGGTGGGTGTACCTCCCAGTGGGGATTCCTTACTCTCACACGGGCAGTCCCCAGATAGCAATATACAAATGTAGTCCGCCGTCCCACCCACAGATAAGGCCCACGCACTCCTTCCCAGAAGTCGCTACGTATAGAAGAAACTCAGATCAGGCCACTCGGGAGATCATATTACAGAAAAACATATCTAAAAATACATATTTAAAACATCACGAGGATATTTTTGAACGTTAGCTATATTACTTATCTTTAAACCCTGTCACTATCTTAAGAGTTATACATGTATACAAGCGTACAGCATTTAATATGTATTTTTTTTCCATTTTCCACATCATTTTATATGTATGAGCAGAAGAATAAGAATACATGCGTGTGTTGTGGGTTAACAATAACATAGGCCATTCAGTTGATTAAGAGCTGCTATTAGTATTACGGATGATCTCTTAAGCACTGCGAAAATACTAGCCATAACCAAATGGCTCCTAACCCTGGATCCTGAATGAGACATCAAGGCGGGCGTCTACTTGCAAATAGGCTATTAGGAGCTGGGCCGGGCTCTGAGTGGTTTGTGCTATGATATACTGGCCCCCTGGGGCTCGGCCATGATGAGGCATTAAAACGATTGGCTCCTACTGCTGCTGCTGCTGCCGCCGCTCTAATCAATAAGACTACCGTAATGCCTCCACTGACGGCACATCCCTAATAAGGCCGATCCCTTTATCTAAAGGCCTACAAGGAACAAGTACTACTTATACTAAGTACTACTTATATCATCCTTCTGTTAAAAGAACCAAGTCTAACTGCTAATTTCTAATCTAATTTGGCTGCATCAATATAGGCGCACGAAGCAAATATCCAAACATTGAACAAATACAACACAATGTATCATAACTAACCTCAAAATCAATGTTTTCCCCTTTTTCGGGGAACATTTGAATTACGAGAAAAATCTCTAAATTATTTGGCAGCTTAAGTGTAATTATGTTTCCAGCTTAAGTGTAATTATATTATAACATCTTTAAACTTTGGTTCAAGTAGCCTTGTCTTTATGGGATAACATTGAGCTGGGGAGCAGCCTGGCCACCTCCAATATTGACGACCGGTTTTGTGGGCCGTTTTCTTTAGCAGCTCGAGTCAGAGAGGGCGTCACGTCATTACTTAACTAATGCAGTTGCCTGACTCTTCCATTAACCTTATGAGATCCTTTCTGATGGCACAGGCCTGTACACGTGTAACCCACACATGAGTATCAGAGATCGAAGATTAATAGAAAGTATAAGGGAAAGATGTAAAATTGCCCAGGGTAACATATTTATGTTCGCTTAATCATACCAAAAAAAAAACCCATTAGTTTTGTCATTTTCATATCACTTGAGCTGTTTTCTTCTCGTACCAGTACCTCCTTTATCCCTGAAAGTCATTTTGGGTAAAAATTGTACATCCTTGATTCATGCAAATATTTTTGAGAAAAATATGAAAATTCGGATTTAGGAAGCAAAGATTATTTTATCGAGCGTTTTTCTAACCCGCCTACTCTTTTGGGACATATCCTACGTACCCCCTGTTACTAAACTATATATTCCATCTCCCTACTTTTCCCTTGGGGAACATTCTCATTAACATCGCAACCATACAAGAAAGGCCATTAAAACAGTGATATATTCCCATATATCAGTCTCTAATTTAGGCCATATGCAATTATCGTCCTTCTCGGGGGAGTGCGGCGCCTGCTGGGGTAGGTGGGAGGGTAATTAACTCTGTCATTCTGCCTACAAGAACGTCCCCAGACCCCTGTAGTGTTAGCCAAAGTGTGGTTCTACTAACCAATCCGTCTTAATATGGAATCCATATTTATTAATCTGTCTAAGTGGATTTTTTTACCGAAGGAAAATCTGCATGCAGGTTTACTTTGGATTTTAATTTCGTGTTTCCCATTAGTATCATATATTCCCAATCTGTGCTATATTCTTCTCTTGAGGAGGATCTCTATATATCATTTTCTCACTCCTGACCTTTTATCAGAATAAATAATTCTGCTTATTACTATGTGAGTTATCACGGCTGATATTAATGTCAGTCAAATATTTATGTGTATGGCCCATCTCTGTGTACTACCCTCCTGTTCCCCCATCTCCATCTCACATTGGGACTGATAGTCCTAAGGCGGCCCTCCTGTTCGCCCATCTCCATCACACACTGGGACTTACAGTCCAAAGGCGGCCCTCCTGTTCGCCCATCTCCATCACACACTGGGACTTACAGTCCAAAGGCGGCCCTCCTGTTTGCCCATCTCCATCTCACATTGGGACTGATAGTCCTAAGGTGGCCCTCCTGTTCGCCCATCTCCATCACACACTGGGACTTACAGTCCAAAGGCGGCCCTCCTGTTCGCCCATCTCCATCTCACACTGGGTCTTACATTCCTAAGGCAGCCCTCCTATTTCCCATCTCCATCTCACACTGGGACTTATATTCCTAAGGCAGCCCTCCTGTTCCCCCATCTCCACCTCACACTGGGACTTACATTTCTAAGGTGGCCCTCCTGTTCCCCCATCTCCATCTCACACTGGGACTTATAGTCCTAAGGTGGCCCTCCTGTTCCCCCATCTCCATCTCACACTGGGACTTATAGTCCTAAGGCACCCCTCCTGTTCCCCCATCTCCATCTCACACTGGGACTGATAGTCCTAAGGCGCCCCTCCTGTTCCCCCATCTCCATCTTACACTGAGACTTACATTCCTAAGGCGGCCCTCCTGTTCCCCCATCTCCATCTCACACTGGGACTTACATTCCTAAGGCGGCCCTCCCGTTAGCCCATCTCCATCTCACACTGGGACTTACATTCCTAAGGCGGCCCTCCTGTTCCCCCATCTCCATCTCACACTTGGACTTACATTCCTAGGTGGCCCTCCTGTTCCCCCATCTCCATCTCACACTGGGACTTACATTCCTAAGGCAGCCCTCCCGTTCGCCCATCTCCATCTCACACTGGGACTTATATTCCTAAGGCAGCCCTCCCGCTCGCCCATCACCATCTCATATGGGGACTTATTATCTTAAGGCGGCCCTCCCGCTCGCCCATCACCATCTCACATGGGGACTTAAACTCTTAAAGCCACCCTCCCGCTCACCCATCTCGATCTTACTGTGAGACTTATCATCTTAAGGCGGCCCTCTCTCTGATAATACATTAAACCGTGCTGAAGAAACCTCTCGGTTTACTTGTCACCATTTCCTACTCACACACTATAATCAGTCAATCACTGTCGGCGGGGACAAGAAAATTCATTTCCCATTAGGCTGTTGACTAAAGGTGCCTACTCAGCAGTCTTTAAGAAAGGCTGTACTAACTCAGCGCCGAGCTGCTCATGTACTAACCAGGGCAGCTGCTGACAGCACCTCCCTTAACAGCACCGCGGCATTTTGAACAGATGTCAGCTTTTAGCTACCTCCTCTTGGTCAGCTATTTTGGTTTTCGTTTATTTTTTGACTGGATATTTAACCAGGCACTTCATTTAAATATTGGTTAATCCAGCAATATGGTTCTGAAATGATTAGTACGTTGCCATGTAATGTAAAGAGGACTAGTCACTAACTCTGTAATTACAATTATCAATAGTATATGTAATCCATACGTGAGTCAGTCCCTGTGACAACCAGTTGTGAAACACTTGATGTAAATATGAATGAAAATATCTAGCCTGAATATTTAATGCCAAGGACAACAACAAAAATCCCCAAAATATGTTTATTTTTCCGCCTGGAACGCTATGATAGATTGAGCTGTTCTTATTTTAGATCTCCCCAGTAGTAAACACAACAATTTAAGACAAATTGTTAATTTTTGTGACCTGAGTGTCCGGCGGAAACTAATTCCAAAGAAAGTTTCAGAGGTGACCAATGAGATTTTCTTTTGAGCAAGGAGATTTTCTTTTAATGAAGTTATACTCCTTTTTCTGTTAGTGAAAATTCATTCCTAGCAAGATTGAAGAAAATAGAAACAGACTCCAACGGTGTCTCCGGTTCCTCTGCAAAAACGATAATTTCTTTAGGTTATTTTGCCGTTATTTTTAGAGGATTGAGGAAGTTTTATAATTGACATTTCTCTTGTTGATCCCTAATTTACATGATTCCAGTAATCTACTCTGGCCGACTGAACAAAGAGACGAGGGACTTGGGTTCATTAAATCCATGTTTTAATTAAAATGTCTTACCCCTAAGCCCTTTTGATAGCCTCTCATACACATGCCAAAACCCTGCCTCTCATAAAAATGTCAAAACCCTACGTAAGATTTTTGCCTTAAAGAATTGAACTTGCAATGATCAACAGTTTAGGAACACAAGATACGAGCGATCGACATGCCGCAATTTGAGTCCTGGACGTTACAACCAAGATATTACATAATGTGTATCTCTATTATTAAATATATTTACTAATCACCTTCTCCCCCTCCCCCCAGTCAATCCTCTACTTCTCCAAAGCCATCCTATGCTAATTCACGCCGAGCATGAATATTTAAATCCAGGAACCTAAAATAACTGGAAAAAAAACTGGCAAGTGCCATGGCGGGTTTGGGGGCGTTGGGGAGGGGACTTAAATGGGACGCGTGCCCTGACAGATGTGAGAGGGGTCCCCACCCAAAGCCCCATCGTCGGCTGTCAATTACACACCTCTCCGCCTCCACCCCCGAGGGCCGAGGGACGTTTTACTCGGACGACACTGGGCACCAGTCGCAGGAACGATTATAGGTAGGCACGTATGGGAGTGAGCGATGGGTGTTTTACTCCATACCGACAGCCAGGGTCATTTTCACGGCGAAAAACCAGTTGGGACGAATTCTGTCTTAGGTTATCGAATCTATGAGATGAAGGTGACAGGGCGGGCAAACAGCAGAGGATCAAAACTTGGAATTTTATTTTGCTGTACCTCATCCCTTAGTGAACCACAGCACCAACCATGAATTGAACCCAAAGAACCACTTGGTTGGTGCTGGGTCCCCCCTATCATCGCCTCTTACCATCAGCAGGGGCTACTGGGGGACTCTTCTTACCCGGACCCCCATGGGGGAGGCACGTATGGTTACAGGACAACACATACAAGAACAGAAAGGGCATGTATGGTAACCATTGGTTACAAAAACGGGACGTGAAGTTACAAAAATAGGCCTCTCTGGATACAAGGTGAAGCCATACGTTTCATCCAACTAGTTGTAACCGTACGTGTGAACAGTGTAACCGTACGTGCGTTTATCCCAGAGCCAATAACCGATTTCCTGAGGACCATGTCCCCAGCATGTTCCGGCCATGTTCTCCAGCTTTCACAAACAAATCACAGCCGTTAAGATTATTTTGATCCGCCGTGCAGGCCTGATGGAATTATCCCTAATTACTGGGCGATTCAACACAAAAGTCGGTCGCATGTTTTTCGGGGGGTTCCTGTTTGAAAACGACTTTTAAATTGACGCGCTCATTACTTGGTACGCTGGTGACTCAAGTGGTTTACTTTTCCCCTATTTTCACGATTTCAAACGTCATTCCCCGTGCCCTTCTACGTTTAGGGAGGGGATTAGGGGCACAAAAGGGCAATGAAACTTTCTGATTTGGCAGATCCATCATAAAACATTAACGTTTAATTTTTTCTCCTGGTTTCTTTTTAGGTCGGCGAGTTAGGGGCACTTGGGTTTTATTTGCTTTCATTTCTTTAGTTTCCTTTCAAGTACCCATTTTCTGTAAATTCTTCAACGTCGTTGCCTCGGGCGGGGAGACTGAAAACCACTGAACACATTAATGGCACAACTTAATTCTCTCTACTCCTGCTCCGCCATTTAATTATTCTTGCAGCATTAATGTATTGCTGTAGTAGAAAAGCTGAACCGGTTCTTTTCATTAACGAGTACAGAAGTAACATAAATTTCTGTATATCTAAGTGTTTAGGAAATAAACAAAGAAAATGCTGTTCACGGAGATGCCCCATTTCGTGACTTCTAAGTAATAAACTCTTCTTCTCCCCGTAAAACCCCATTAGGGCCTTTAGCATTAGCGTGAGTGTTTCAAGTAAAGGCGGGAGTGGTGGCATTATGAGCTCTTGTTGTCCATTAATAATTCACAAAGAGCAATAATCCTCTCCCCCTGTATGATGGACGGGCTTTGCAATAAGCCGGCCATATCAAATCCCGTTCAACATACATAATCATATGGTAAAATGAAATAAGCCCCACAAAGCGAGATCCCAGAGATTTCACAGTCTCCTGATTCTCTCGTGATGTATTACAAATCTGACACGCCGTATGAGAAAATAATGGATCTGTACAGGAAAACTCTATAGTTAAATCTTTTAGGGACAGCTTATACTTCTACGATAAAACCAAGTAGGGTGTAACTTATACACTGACAATGGATAGAAAACATAGCTGCATAACAACGGAAATGGTTACATCGGATAAAGATAGATCCTAGTTGGCTGTAATTATTTCATTGTTATTTACTACAATGGTACTGTTTTGCAGGGAAAAAAGTATACGTTCTTCACGTATTTATTTGTTGTCTTGTTACAATAACTACAACCATCAACCATATTTTATCTGAGAATGCAGAACGGACCCTTGTTTGATTATGCGTCTGATCTGAGACAAAAACAGCCGACATTAAGAACAAGGATACGTATAATAACGGATCAATAAAAACCTGTTACAATCTAATGAGTGCGGGGAAGCGTCTAGTGCCTAAAGTGACTGGCGTTCAGATAATGCATCACATGATGGGATGCCTTTTTATACCCATATAGTCCCGACTCCACCCATCCGGTCCCCAATCGATTATCTCATCAGGCTTTAGACACCATATCGTCTCATAAAAGCTAATAAATATCAAAGAAAAAAATGCAGGATATGGCATTAAGGCCTTAGTTATTAGGGGACAAAAGACGTTTTATAAACGGCTATAACATAACATTTTCTGAAACCAGGAACCTCTGAAATCCTCCCTTTATTATCAGATCTATTATAATTTACTATAAACAGGGATGTAAGTAGGGGACAGTGAAAAAATCGGAAATACTACAAAGAAAATCTGAATGTATTCTAAAATATTGGTAAACTTGTTCTCACATCAAATTTTGAAAGTGATTTTTGGGGGCAAAGGTGGGGGGAAAAAATCGGAAATCCGACAAAAATCGGAAAACTTACACCCCTGTATAAAGCATGTTCTCAGGACACTACAGCATCGGAAATCTGTTAACTTCCTGATTCGGCCCAACTTTTCCGAACGTTTCTTTATATATAGTTTCCAGAAATAGCCCGAAGGAATAATAACCCTATTTATTCCGATTGCGGTGCAGGCTACACTGCATTATGATAATTCGGATCAATACTACTTATCGTTTATCATTTGCATTTCTGTGATTTATTTCTACATCCATCTATGAATATCATGTATGCCATTACTGAGGATGTAGCGTCAGGTGAATCTGGTTTAGTACTGTGCGAATGTAGCCACGGCTCTCCTTTTAATATAGCACCCCTTCTTTTATTATATCGTCCCCCTTTTAATATAGCACCTCTCCTTTTAATATTGCGCCCTTTTATATCCCTCGGCGTTTATGGGGAGGCGTCATTTTGAGTCAGGCCCTATAAGGCTTGCACCAATTACCCAACGTGTAATAACCTCCCTCTGATGTCTGGGGGGCCCGCTAAGTGTCGAGTAATAGGATACACCGTATACACAAGTATCTATCATAGACACCCTTAGGTCTGCATTATTGTAAGTCGTTTTTGTGGTTTTTATCCTGTTACTTCTCGTTAGCTGAAATTGGTAATATAGTAAACTGCAAGATTGCTGTAGTAGGCCTACAACTACATGCAAAATGCTTATGGGACGCTGTCAGTAAATGTAATGGGATTTTCATTGTTGTTTTTTTCAGAAAAAGAAATAGACGAAGTACTCTGTAGGCAAGGTGTTTTCCCTACTCCAAATAAAGATTCTGATCACACTTATTACACAAGGCTGGATAGGAAACACAGCCCAACAGGTCTTACGAAGTAAATTACTCTTAGAATGCTATAACCGTACATAAAGTAACTTCAGTAACACAACACAACTTTGACCGGTCCCCCCACCCCTGCCAATTTAAATAGGGTACAAACCAAGAGATGTTAATTTTGCAGGTTGCCAGGCAGAGTTAAAAGGCAGACCGCATCGACCCCTATGATATACACGTCAATATTGTTTTCCCTGCCCTATACCTCTCCCCCAGCCCAGCATGTCAACTGCCCCTACTACCAGGTAGGGTTATAAAGACAGACCCCGTCAACCCCTATATACATGTAGGTAGTGTTTTCCCAGCACTACCTCTCCCCGTGGCCCAGCATGTCAACTGCCCCTACCACTAGGTAGGGTTATAAAGACAGACCCCGTCGACCCCTATACATGTTGGCTGTGTTTTCCCAGCACTACCTCTCCCCCAGCCCAGCATGTCAGCTGCCCCTACCACCAGGTAGGGTTATAAAGACAGACCCCGTCAACCCCTATATACATGTAGGTAGTGTTTTCCCAGCACTACCTCTCCCCGTGGCCCAGCATGTCAGCTGCCCCTACCACCAGGTAGGGTTATAAAGACAGACCCCGTCAACCCCTATATACATGTAGGTAGTGTTTTCCCAGCACTACCTCTCCCCGTGGCCCAGCATGTCGGCTGCCCCTACCACCAGGTAGGGTTATAAAGACAGACCCCTTCGACCCCTATATACATGTCGGCCGTGTTTTCTCAGCACTACCTCTCCCCACGGCCCAGCATGTCGGCTGCCCCTACCACCAGGTAGGGTTATAAAGACAGACCCGGTCGACTCCTATATACATGAAGTTAGTGTTTTCCCAGCACTTCCTCTTCCTGCTGCCCAGCATGTCGGCTGGCCCTACCACCAGGTAGGGTTATAAAGACAGACCCCATCGATCCCAATATACATGTCGGCTGTGTTTTCCCAGCAGTACCTCTCCCTACGGCCCAGCATGTTGGCGGCCCCTGCCACTAGGTAGGGTTATAAAGACAGACCCCATCGACCCCTATATACATGTCGGCCGTGTTTTCCCAGCAGTACCTCTCCCCATGGTCCAGCATGTCAGCGACCCCTACCACCAGGTAGGGTTATAAAGACAGACCCCTCAACCCTATATACATGTAGGTCGTGTTTTCCCAGCACTACCTCTCCCTGCGGCCCAGCATGTCGGCTGCCCCGGCCACCAGGGAGTTTACATGGGGAGCACACAGAGCCTACCACCAACGACCCGGGGCCCACGGCATTATGTTAATACCAATCAATACTACCTATCGCTGGGACCAGGCTGCTTCTATTGGCATACAAGGCCGCATGGTGGGCACCAGCGAAGGCCCGACGAGAGCTCTCTGTGTGCCAAGTCATGTCATGTTTTTTTTCTAAACCACCCTCGGTCTTCTTTTTATCAGTTAATTTGGAAATTGGGATCCTAGGGTTTCAATAATTGGAATGCGCAGCGTGAAGCCTTTGTGACTAATGTCTCAATCTAGTGACAGGTACTGTGGTTTTATGTCTATGGGTGTCAAAATTGATGGGAACAAAAGAAGTGCTTTTATAATTCATTCCACGCCCGATAAGCTTGGGTGAATGACAAATCTGCAGCGGTACTTCTGAAAACCCAAACAATGGTAATATCCATCTCTTTTTTTTATTTCTCAGTTTAAGCATGTCCCTTTAGTTCTTGGCAATGCATCATGGCTACATTGTTAGGATTGTAATAATCTAATTATCATTTAAGACAAATTATCTTTTTTTTTCCCTAACACCTTTATCTATTCTGTGCGTACTGTATAGTGTATCAATTCCAAGGGGATGTTATGGGTTGCAGTTCTGGCAGTTAGAATTCGCTTTCCTATACCATACCTCATGCACTGATTTTAAGACCAGCTGGCTTCCTTTTCCCATCCTTCCTCATTAGTTCAGTTTTCTCAAACCATCTCAAAATAATACATTGGTGTGTAGGATTTACCTGACAACAGTCATAACAGACCTGACCGAGCAGCTCTCTATGGGAGTGAGTGGCTCTTTGAAGTTTCACCTCCTCACTGAGAGGTCTGTCAGCACCCACAGCCTCTCTCATGTTGTGACACCACTGTTCTAACATCAAAGACAACCCGTGTTAAAAATAAAAGGTTCCCCGGTAGTCCTAGACCCAAAGCCAGGTTCAGGGTTAGAAGGGGTCGGGAGAGTTGTCTAGTTGACAGCACTCGAGCAGAAACTTGGTCATACTAAAAAGCCTGCCATGTTTTTCGGACACCCAAAGAATTTCTCGGAAATATAACAAATTGCCTCATTTATGACTCTTTATAAGTGTTCACAGAACACTGGAGAAAAATATTACTGATACATTACCATTCCGCAAATGTACGAAGGGGACATGCCAACAACCTAGCTACTTCCTTTGCACCCTACTTTTGTTTGCTGATCCAATTCCTGGCATTATTCATTTGTCGGAAAAATTCGGTAAATTGCCATTAAAAATTAACGGCTATTGTGGCTCGTGCCAAAGAACACAATTACATTGTCATCAATAATTCAAATAATGTGTTCTATTCTCGGAAAAGTAGGGAAATGATCATTATCAAGCACTCTTGAGGGGAACTCGGAGTGGCAATTATTCACAGAATCCACTAATATGTATTCAAAGAAAGGAGGAAACGGTGAAAATGCCTACGATTTCGTTCCATATAGAGAGATATATCAGTGCCATTGCCATGATTAAACTGCAGTGGAGGCATATAGGTATAGGACCATACGATGCGGTACATTTAGCAATATAGGTAGGACCATACGAGGGGGTACATTACAATCTATTGGAGTAACGACCACTGTATCTATAGAGGCGGAGCGAACCAGGGAGGCTCCATTTGCCAACAAAGAAACTAATCTGGCCGGCCTCGATGAGCCGGGAAGCCTGGACCGGGTATACCCATCTATTTACCTGACTACATCGTGACCACAGCCCCCGCCCACCATATAGCGACCCACACAACGGCCAGTTCATAATTCGGCCAGTTCCTGGTGAGGTATTATATTCAACGTGTATAGAGGAAAGAAGGGCTATAGGCCGGAAATCAGCCATTCTGTAGCAGGTTCCGGTTCCGTGACGTCTTGTGGAGCCTGTGGGATATATCCGGCATCGTATTGAGAAAAGCTAAACTGGAACAAGGTGGAAAATTGCACTTCATTGTGCCTGTTGCTAGGCAACAACACTGTAATCGGCTTAGATGGCATACCGTAGAAATTCTCGGAAAACAAAGTCACCTGCCTCGATTATAGTTTATTTATAGAACAGATTGACTGATTTTGTTACGAAAGCGCCAGGAGGAATATTTCTGGAAGTGAAGTGGGTGGAAATAAGATGGGATTATAACTTGACTGGTTTCTTTTGCTACCGCTCAAATAACGTTGACACTGGCCGCTAGGGGGCTTTGTGATCACGTGACAGCACGCGGGGCCCAGCGACCCGGGTCAGGCTTGTACCTGGCGAGCCCCTGGTCCAACATGCTAATGGAAAGGTCGGTTCACGGGAACTGCCTCCTCCTGGGTCGGCCTTTCCCACGAACTGCTCCCACCGAGGTCCACTGTTTCCACCCTCTATATCACCTAGGCGGGTTCCAATATCTTCTCTTTTTGATTTACGTTAAGTTTGTAAGCAGATTTTAGTGATATAACTGAGGTTTTGCCCCACCCCCCCCCTCCCGCACCAACCCACTTTCTTTTGAGTATCCTACAATATACATCTTACTAACTTTTCTGTGTTTTTTTTTCATAGGAATACATGTACATGATTATGTATATCTATAATGTTTATACATATCATTTTCAGTGAATCAAAACTAGGGTCCCAGCTAGTTCCGAGTAAAACCAATTTAGTTCCGATACCTCTGTATTAAGAAATTAATACCCTCATATTGGGTGAACATAAGTTTTAATCAATGGGAAATCCATCTCTGCAAGCCAAGCGCTCAAAGTTTACAAATATGGGAGAGTTTAATTTCCACTAGTGTGATGAATTAAGCCGACCCACCTGACCCCATCGTCCCCGAGTGAATGCCCAATTTACCATTTTATCAAGATGATGAGCAATTTTTCGTTTTAGCACTCGACCTGATGGATCAATTTGCGAACCTCGCATGTCATTTGAGCCAATTCGGGGACGTTTTAATCCCACACTCAGCGAGCAATTTCTCCAACTCCCAACGCTTTCTACGCACTTTCACCACAGAGCCTTACTCGGTAGTCTTTTACCAGGCTAGGTCATAAAGGCGCCTTATTTCTCCCCGCTTTCCAGATTTCTCCATGGGCGAGGTTTGTTGTGTCTGCAACGCTTGAAGTTGCCAGGGTAACGTTCCGCATAACCCTCCCCCCTTCCTCCAGCTGCTCTTTTAGAACATCATAGCAAACGCCCAACCCGATCTGAATATTATATTGAACACATTTCAAATCCGCTCTAACCAATTCAGCCATGGGAACCATGGGATACTGTTCCCTGAATAAAACCACCGTACTCTATTCAAGCGGCGCGTTTGGCGATCCGTTCGCCATCTCCCAACCTGTTGTTTCAGCCAGGCCGCGCGCCGCCCAGCTTCGTGTTGCTGCCACATCTCAATCACACGACACGACAGCGCCCTGACATTCATTGGGCAAATATTACAGAAAATATCAGAATGGCACCAAAAAAGGTGCCTCTGGTCTGTGGGGAGTGTTATTGACACGGCGGGCTGGGTGTGTAATCAGCAGGCACCACTGACTGAGGGGAGTCGGGGCCTGGGTAGGAGGCCAGGAGGCGGACATATAACTGAAGGTGTTACTGCAATACACGACTTGAGCTACGAATTCACGATGCTGCAGTGAAATCGCACATTATTAGTGATTAAAGTCTTTGTTACACATGTGTAATGCACTCCGAATTACCAATTTCAAATGATCATATTACTTCTGTATGAAAATTTTCTCTGATGTTATCATTATATCGCAGTGATATCGCAGCTCAAAGTCGTGTAGTGTAACAGGGCCTTGAGACTTATGTAGCTATCTCCTTCACTAGAAGCTGCCACTCCTAGACCTTCTGTAGGTACATGTCGAAATTTATTATTCCGACTTGAACATGTCTGAAATTAACTGTTCACGAAAGTATTGTGTGTTTAATTATTGAAAACTTATATTAAATTTGTATTTTCAGTACAAAACAAGAACAATGTACCGTAACCCACTAAATCGTGCTCTATATTTTACCTGCTGAAAATATCTGTTTACAGTCCATTACTTGTGATTATAATCGTAGAAGGTAGACCAAAATTGACAAGTCGACAATTAACTAATCTATTTGAGGTAAAATCAGTTCTCATTATCGACCAATTCGGACTCTAAATTAGGTGTTTACAACACTCACTCACTTCTTCTTTTTTTGGGGTCCAAGTTCGTCTGAACCAGTTTTCACCCAGGCTGCATTTTTACAGAAAACAGTAAATGGTGTTTTGTAAGATTCAGGTCAATAGGGATATTTCTAGTATGAACTCCCAATACCCATATCTGATCCCATCAATACTGGCCTAGCTGTTAGCTCCTATACGTACGAGCAGTCGGTAGGCTGCTGCTGCAATGAACCATGTCTGGTGCAATTTCCTTTACCGTAAACCCATAAATATACTTTCCCAACATGGCAAGTGCGCGCATATTGACCACGTTAATTTGTATTTTTGACGCAAGACGTGGCTATATAAAGAGTAGTGATTGCAGAATCATTGACCACTTATTTTCAAAAATTCTTATTTTTACGGTCGGTTCTCGGAAACCTTAGCCTCCGATAGTCCCGCGTGCAGGCTGGAGTCCGCGCTCATGCAATACCTGCACGCGTTCACTCCAGTTCTGATACTGCCGCCCTGGAGGTAATGTTTGCTTAATTTGCACCCATCAGTCTGTGAATCCCCGTGCCTTACGGCCGCCGACAGGGCAGTACATGGGGGCTACCACTGCAGCCGGCTGGAAGGCACACCCCATCTAAAGGACCTCAGCGAAATCAAAATCGATCGGCCGACAAAAACGAGCTGGCTGTAGAAATGGCCGCGCGGCCCCCACCGCATGATACGCAGTTATTGATTACAGCAACAAATAGCCTGGTGAATGGGGCCTGGGTAGGGGGGGAGGGGGGGCAGGTGATCGGGAAGGTGGTGGTGGCGGGGGGTGAATAAGGTATAAGGGGAAAAGATAGGACGGAGAAGGGAGAGGAAAGAAGGGGAAGAAGGGGAAGAAGGGAAAAGGGCGGGCGAAAGAGTGAGGGAAGAATGCTTACTTACAAAATTGGATAATTGCAAGAGAAAGTATCACTGGTACTAGTTGAAGAGAATTTTATATGGGTGGGATGAAGTATGTGAGAGAGTGATTACAAAGTGTAGCGGAGGCTAAGGAGATGTAGGCAACTGGTTCTGAATAGTGTACGAGGAAAACCGAAATCCAATATGTGAGGACGAGGGGGCATAGAATGGGAAAGGGAGGGGGGGGGGGGTTGCTACAATAATAAGGACACGGAATTGAAGAAAAGCGGCAGGACACGGAAGAATGAAGGGTGAGAACCGAGAATAATATACACAATGAATTAAGTCAGAACGCAGAAAATGAGGGTTCAACAATCGGCTGCCGTCTCGGTGAGAACCAAAGTCTGCCGGGAACAAAGACCAAACTGGCGGGATGCGGAGGATGAATGTGGGTTCAGGTGCCAGTAGACAACAGCGCCACAATGTAGTTACAGATAAGGGGAGAAAGAAAAGCCAAGGAGCTATTTTATGGTCGACAACAAACAGGCAAGCATCTGAGTGAGTCGACAAGCCGGGCGGGGAGTGGGGCGGGCAGGGAGGCGGCGGGGGGAGATCGATAGTTGGCATTCCCTTGTCACTGCTTTGCGTGCCTCACCGCCACATTCTCCAGACACAATTCCGGACGAGCTCGAGTGGTCCTAGAACTGTGCCCGGAGAATGCCCCAACCTTCACCCCCTCCTGTAGGTTTACAGCTGAGGTTAGCCTGGTGGCTCTGAGTCTGTAAGGGTTTCAGTGTACGAGCAGCTCGCCCCCAACAAGGTCATAGCAGGCCAGCCACCAGCCCATAGACTCTATGCCTATAGTAGACTTGTTGAGGCCAACCTGGTGGCTGTGAGTCTGTGAGGGTCTCGGTGTACGAGCCGCTCACCCCCAACAAGGTCATAGTAGGCCGACTACCGCTCCATACTCTATGCCTTAAGTAGACTGCTGAGGCCAACCTGGTGGCTGGGAGACTATGAGGGTTTCAGGGCATGAGCAGCTCACCCCAAAAAGGTCATATCAGGCCATCTACCACTCCATAGACCCTATGCCTATAGTGGACTTAGGCCAACCTGGTGGCTGTGAGTCTGTGAGGGTCTCAGGACATGAGCAGTTCGCCCCCAACAAGGTCATAGCAAGCCGAATACCACTCCATACTCTATGCCTAAAGTAGACTTGTTTAGGCTAACCTGGTGGCTGGGAGTCTGTGAGTATTTCAATATATGAGCAGCTCGCCTCCAACAAGGTTGTAGCAGGCCAGCTACCACTCCATAGACTCTATGCCTATAGTGGACTTAGGCCAACCTGGTGGCTGTGAGTCTGTGAGGGTCTCTAAGTACGAGCCGCTCGCACCCAACAAGGTCATAGCAGGCTGACTCCCACTCCATAGACTCTATACCTATTGTCAAGATGGTAGCTGTGACGGTTTAAGTGTAACTCTTGGAAGGAGTTTGATAGAGCACATTATAGCCACAATACTTGTTTGACTTCTCTTTGCGGTAGTAGCTGAAATTAGGCGTTACATTGAGCTCAAATTGGGTTTTCTAGATAAAGTTGCTCCCCAGACCCTATGGTTAGGTGCTCATTCTGGGGGCATTATTTGACGATCGCTGGGGGGGGGGGGGGCTTATTCTAAAATAAGATCTCCTTGGCCCTGTATGTTAGATTCCGAGCAGGGCATGCATTTTCAAGCCAACTGGCATGATCCAAGACCTTAAATTGCACACGATCCTTTGGACCAAAGGACCAATCTTCGGCTACTGAGATAACCATAAAATACTTCTGGGAGAGATCCGGGTCGCCATGATTCTCTCAGTGTCAGTTTTGACCGATGAGCCTTTCCTCTCAGGCTTGGAGTATTTTGGTACACACAAAAGCGTGGGCAACGTGATGGAAAGCTTGCATGTTTTCCGAATTGAACAGGAAACTTTTCAAAATCCTTATCGCTTTTTGCCCATCTAGCTCGGAGCTATTATCTAAAGCAGTTCAAAGAGACAGCTCTCTGGTTCGATCAATAATGGTAGGTTTTTATGTCTAGAAACAGAGACGAGTTAGATATGCTAAATCTGAGTAAAGCAGGCTAATACGCAAAATTACCAGACTCAGCAAGGGAAAATCGACCAAGTGAATAACTCAATTCGTAAAGGAAATTTGTTTCAGATAATTAAGTGAGTAAAGTTAAAGATTATTGGGTGTTATATTAAGTTCTGGAGTGTTGGACTGGCCCTGTACGTGTTGCGAAACCTACAAGTGTCGGTACCTTTGCCAACAGTTTCGATCAATGTAGGTGTATGTAGGTCTAGAACGAGCCTGGTCAACTGAGGATACTATGTCCTGGAGCTGTATAGGAAATGTGCGGTGAGTAATTATATTAACACGTTTCTGTAGAACTATTGTTTGAGAGTCCATAAAGCCATGTAAAGGACCATTTCACAATAGTCCACGCGCACATGTATAAAGGCTTGGCTAGAACGCCTGGTGATAATAGAACTTGACCTGCTTCTATTATTCTATTCACCCTTATTCACTGAATAGTTCTTGGGCCTAGATGGTATGATGGCTAATTGCAAATTAAAATTATGCTTTCAGGAGAATCCATTTTTAGCCTTAGCAATAATTTTGTAATTGCGCCTTATTTTCATCTGGTATAAAAGAAAAAGGTAAAACCATTTTTTCACAATCTCATGCAGATTGGCGAAAAACAAAAAAAATGGTTGGCACATTAGAAATATCATTAATTTTCCCGGTTGGTAGTTGGGGAAATGTTATAAACACTATTGCAAACCCAAAGATCAGAATCATTAACGCAAACCCAGAGCTGGCGTAAATGACGACCAAGCCTATGAGATGGAAGCCCTCACTTGACGACATGAAGGGACTCTCAGGTGGCAGTGCCAAGGCTTTGATGAGAATCCCGCTAAGTCGTGTCGAGTCTTCACCCAGCCACGTGCCAGAAGGGGCGCCAAGGTAGACTGGGGGTGTAGGCGATAGCAGACACCTGGGCCAAGGTACGTTCTACAGACCCTTTTCACACTAACCGAGTTGTTATACAAGAAACAACTCATTTGGCAGTGATTGAAATCAACGTTGGGCCTTGCGCACGACATACACATTTTCGGTACCGGGCGCACGTTTTTGAGAAGCGTGTGCCCGGATTAAGCATATCTTATCCCATATAATTAAATAAGCTCATGAGGGCGAATGAAAAATTTGTCTGGCGCATACTTTTGAAATATATGCACTCGGTGGGCGCATTATTTAGATTTTGTTTGCTTTCTGTTACTTTTTTGTGACATGGGAATGGTTACATTTTTCGATATTTTATTTTATATAAAGTGTTGTTCATCAACTGAACACGTATTGTCACTTTACTTTGTATATATTATTTGCCATTAGAGTTGCTGTCTATTGAACCAACAAGAATATATTGGGGAAAATACCTGTCTGGAGGCAACAGGAATCGTTCAGGTGTTGTGTCCCTGACCTATTAGCCAGAATCAGCAGTTTTCAAATTCACCTGTTAAAATGCTATCAATAGAGATCACGTTTGACAAAGTGTTTTTTTCCCTTTACACACATGATAATTACCAAAGGTTTCTACTTGATTTCTGGGAATTATTATTTTCATTATTTTTACCAAACTGCTCTGAGTTTTTCTCGCCGCTATAAAATCTAATGTAATTAGAGTCTAACGCACTTGCTACTGTAACCTAGCAACGCACAGGTGGACATGAAGATGACAAACTACGGAGAGATTAGCGTGCCGAGGCTCCATTAAGATAGAAACCGTTGCCATAGCAACCCGAAATAAAACGATATATCACAAGGCGATCGCCATCAACAGCAGTGTTCCCCATGTTCCAAGTTAAATGTGTTTTGGGGATTCCATTTCTGATTCGAATGGCTTAGCTTTATTGGAAAGAAGATATCTAATAATCTTAAGTGATTGCTTCTCAGCTACTAGTTCTGTTATCTATAACTCGGACCGAGCTGCTCTCCGCGTTATCTTTAATGCTCACATCGGAAAACCGAGCGCCAACTCGACTTAATTGAGATAGTTTTCACTACTAACAAAATAATCCCGCTTTTTCCCACTCCTGATTTTATCTCATTTATTAGCACCATCGGGACAACTTCATTCACACGAGTCCAGGCCTTTGTGACAGACACTGACTTAATCTAGTCCGACTGACTCTTGAAAAGCTCTGCAGTTCACCTGTCTACAAAAAATAATCCTATTAATTCTAGGATAATGCTCAAAATGTAATGTATAAAGCACATTTCATCGCAGATTTTATACACCCTTTAACATTCGAGTCAAATTAAAAAGACGATCTTTCCCTTCATGGACTTCATCCGTCGCCAGATTTTTAGGGATATAAAAAGCCAGAAAAGCATATTTACTAAGTGTTAACTAATGTGCATATCTGGATAAAAGTGGACAATGGCGTATCATAGCTGTAGTTCTCGGTACAGGCTGTTGGGGGCGTTTGTTACCAGACCAACAATTAGTCCTGATTCAGGTAAACTGCTCTACTTGTCCACTTCTGATGGCCCTGGTCGTTTGTGATAAGGAGGCCTTCAGGGCCACATGACACTGATTGACCTACTCAGTTAGGTCTTGTATAACCCGTAATTATCCCACTTATTTGCTCACCGTTGACAAGTGTCAGGGTCACAGTGGTCAATGAGGTGAGATTTACGTCAGATTTGTGAGAAAGAGGCAGGTTAAATAACGTGGCAGGCGGTAGGTGTAAGGAAATGAATTTGAGATATAACGTTGAAATGAGAGGGGCAATTAATTTAGAAAGAGATCGAAAAGAGATAGGCCAGCAGAAAGTGATACAGACTAAACAAAGACGGGAACCCGTCAAGTGTAAAAAGGTCTGTATATACTTATTTTTTTGCAAAAAGGACCCCCCTCCTAAAAAAGAACAAAAAAAAAAACACCTAATTTTAAACCATACATAGTTTTTCGGGCCTAAATTCCATAGACAAAGTAATTGTGAAAATCCAGTTGTCAAATGGACAATGGCAACGTTTAAAGCCAAGCCAGTTTATAGGTATGTTTGAGGACTCCTTATCTGCTTCAGATTATAAATCAGTAGTAACTCCAGGTCTACGTTTAGCTGTCACGTCACCCACAGTACGGTCCCGCATGCCACTTTGAGCAGTGGCGCCGGTTCTTGCCTCGTTAAAACGGCACCCCTGTCATCTAACCTCCTATTAACGACTTTCGTTTTCAACATTTCCCAATCGTAATTTGACAACGTCATGAAATGCCGTCGTTCGAGATATTCATTTTTACAGCCCCTACAAGCTGTGAGAACTAGATCTATCGCCCCCGTCCGCCTTTAAAAACGGGAGTGTCCCAGGTTGTACGTAGGATGATGGGTTATTGCTTCATTTCTTTATTTACTTAATTATATTCAAGGTCATTTAATTTTTAATAAAGATATTAAATAGAAAAGAATTCCAAGGTGTCATCTAAGTGCACCGCTTTGATTGTTACAAATATTAAAAGTATAGGGAATGTCATTAATTAACACTGTCTATACTGTTTGAACTTCAAATTTGGAAAGATTTCGGAAAAGAATAGTCCAGGTAAAGTAGACGGATACTCTCCACCTACTCACGCCCATCAACTCGTGCCAGGCGGAGCCCTTAAACCCACCTCCGACAAAAACACAATCCCTACTTGGGTCCCATATCCCCAGCTCTCTTCCATTCTCCCTTCCCCTTCCATCTGTCCTTTCCTCACACTGACTCTAACTTGTGTAAGCCACCCCTGACAACCCCTCTCCAACCCCTCTACATCCATACAACACGGGAGCTCGCTTACATCGTCGCCGTTGCCATGACAACCCGATCTAATTAGGAGGCCGGTCGGGCCGGTCGCCGGCCGTCGGCGACAACAGTCACTCTCACTGGACGCCGTATAAAACAGGAGAGAGGGCCCAAAAAAGGGGCCGTAATTAGGGGCCGAGCCTCTCGACAGGCCGAGCTGGGCCTCTCGACAGGCCTCTCCGGCCCATTGGCGCCCAGTGAGGCCGTCTTTGTTTGTCTTTATTATCAGTTATTTCTGTTCTCGCCATGTTACAAGGCGGAGCCTAGATTAGTGACAGTACGCTGGGATGGAGGCTTTAATAGGGAGTGATTGATGGGCGAGCGGTACTGCTTCGGGGGAGTTGGGGAGTGAGTGGGTGAGTGGGTGAGTAGGATAGTGAGTGAATGGGCGAGTGAGCGAATTGGTGGGTGGGTAGGTGAATGAGTGGAAGGGTGAGCAAATGAGTAAGCAAGTGAGTGAGTGTGTAAGCGAGTGTGTAAGCGAGTGAGTGAGTGAGCGAGTCGGTCGTAGGTTGAGTGAAGACTGAGAGAGTGAGTCAGTGACTGAGTGATTCAGCGAGCGACTGATTTTTTTTTTATTTGTAGGGTTAGTTCAATGTTCGCCCAACCTGCTAGGGTTCTTTTCAGACTGAGTGAGTAAGTGAGTCAGTGGAAGAGTGAGAAAGTTTGGTAGGTGAATGGCAAAGTGAGTGAATGAGTGAATTGTTGGGTAGGTGAATAGGTTGGTTGATGAGTTGTTGAGTGGGAAGGCGAGTGAGTGAGTGAGTGAGTTAGTGAGTGAGTTAATGAATGAATGAGCACTGGTGAGTGGGTGTGAATTTGAGTGAGTTTATGAGCTAGCAACTGTGTTATACATACCAAGTCAGGAGTAGGGCGACTGGGGAATTATATTTCAGTTTTACCAAAGCTTACCTAAGTGCACAACTAACTCAAGAAACGTAGTAATGCCGGATTTGAGGCTGTAGACTGATTATTTTGACGGAAGCCGACCGAGCGCTAAGACAATACGGACAGGAGGTGGCGAGCGAGGCTATAATTACCTCTAGGAGGAGGACATGTCTGTAGACAATGGGACCGGCCCGAATAATGCAGTTTACTCCGCACTGAGCTCTTTACAGGCCCGGCCCTGTATTACGGGGCCCCGAGCTAAGAGCCCCGCTCATCCCGAGTGTCTACGCTGAGGGCCAAACAAGCCTTGTGTCAGCCGCCCTCCATTCAGCCCGACTTACGGCCAAGGGATGATTTCGCAGCCTTTCCGGTGTGTTGTGTTCCCCACTTTGTTATCTGTGGTTATGGGGGGACAACGGATGCTGTTGGGAATTAGGGGAAGGGGTAGGAAATTATGTAAATCTTGTGTTGTGACTTTGTTTGTGAGGTCCGTGGGGCTTGTTTTGTGGCAGATGGATAGTTTTACTTATGTGTTGTTGTGGACTTCTAATTAGGAGATTTCTAGTTGAAACGAGGCATGAATGGACTGCCCCCCCGCGATGATGCTTCCTTGAATGAACAGAAAATGTTCAAATTTTTTTTATTTTTTTTAGGAGATTTCGTTTTGTTTGGAAGATATATCTACAGTCGGTAGTTTTGATGAGCATTGCAGATCTCAAATTTGTATCATTTTACAATGACAACCGTAACATTTTTCTGATCTGCTTACTTGCCCAAACACGTAACTAGCCTGACAACATGGCCTGGCATTTCCAGCGATGTCATTGTGTCATGTAAAGCAGCCTTACCCGTGATATGGCAGCGGAACACTACATTGAATGTGCCTGATATTATATATTGTGCACAACATACCCCATATCCCCGCACAATCAACGTAATTGACTTGTCAAAAAACCTGAAGATCGTTGGATCTGTACACGCTCTATATAGTCAGGATAACTAGCTCACATTTATATCCAACGTAATTTGGTGATGTACGTTCGTATTGGGGTATAATTACTGTAAGATTCACATTCTCACTTTACACTTGGAACCTAAATACGACTGTACGGTAAACAGGTGGGCGGTAATCAGGGAAATCAGGGGTCTCTGGAGCACTCCACGCACAGGTGGCTGAGACAAGTTGGGTTTTGGGTCAATTACAGGATTACTGATTTAACAAGTATTCCGCACTGATTACTACCAGAAATTGGTTTCTATTACCGTTTTATTAGACTGTTTATGTACGTTAAGCGTTCGATCTAAGCAGCTGCGCTCACGTCTTTTGCATAAAACAGGCAAATCTTCACAATCTATCAGGAAAAGTGCCTAACTAATTCATCAGTTACTTATGTTAATAAGGTACGAGTATACATGAAGTAGAGTATTATCATAAGACACATGTAGTTCTTCTTAAGTTCAGAGAAATAAAAGATTATTCGGATTTCCAAAGGTTCATCATTAGAAATATGAAATAGAAATAGAATTAATTTCAAAATTAGATTTTAAACTCAACAATGTTTGGAGTTGAAAACATTCTCTGGACAATACTTGACACCGCCGGTCTGCTCTTTTAACATTCTTTCTTTTCCGCCACTCTTACCTCAGTCTTTGTCTGCTGATAGTGTTTTTCTCTCATTATTTTGGTTGCCTTGGCTACCAGCTGCAGTGTAATTTATCTCCATAGCCAAGTCATTATTTCTGCGACAGACTGTGACAAGTAGAGATCACAGAAAGCACCGACACGGTGTACAAGGAGAGCCACAGTAATAGTCCCTTCGGAGAGCAATTTACTCTGTTAAATACTTCCCGGTTGAAAAACAAAAGACTAACAGGGGTCTACACTGAACCGTCACAATTATAGAAAATGTGCAGTCCAGGGGCGGATTCAATTAACAAAAGGTGTGCGATTTCCATTTTGTCTACGTCCAAATGGAAAGACTGTCACCCCAGAGACTTCGGTTGAAAAACCATCTTTTCGCTGAACCAAAACAATGAAATTATGTACGCGTTCCCGGAGCTAATTCCACTTATGATAGAATACCAATATCTTTTTATTGCTATTGCTGAACTGTAACATTTAAGAAAAGTATTGGCATCAGTTTTTGTGCTAACAGTATAATTGCAACATTTCCACTTTTGAGGTTAGAATGAAAGGATTTTCATTCCGGAGATTGAAATAACTCTCAGCCTCAGGTGATACCACAGAGCCTTGAGTTCTTCACCCGCCAGCAATTCCAATCCGAGCCGACAACCTTTGAATTAATTGACTCCTTGGAATTTCTTGATGAGTTCCACCTTTTATTACTCCAAAAGTGACTAAAACCGGCTATCATTCTTTCTACCACATTGTTTAGCTTGCCAACACCTGCTGTATTATGCCCCGTCGGGGGATAGCGTACAAAAAATCGGAATGCGATAAGGGTGGTATTCTCGCGCATACACTGGTTTCCCAAAGTTATTTTAAGCTTCTTTTTTTGGTGCTTAAGAATATCCAAGCACAATAAGGAATTCATTCCATGAACAATCGATTACTTTAGATCAGCTTATAATTTTGCACTACATGTATTTAGAAACGGAGCATATTCTCCCAAATAGAAAAATTATTTCATCAGGTGACGTCTGCAGTCCCAAAGGACATTGTAATAGATATCTATAAGACATTTACTCAAACAAATGCGGTAACGGGCAGGTCTCTGAGTTTGGAAAGAAAATGCTGAACCCAAAAGCGGATCTCCTAAACCAATCAACCTTGACAATGCATCCCAATAAATGTCACAGAGGTGCCAGTCTGCCACTAAATAAACATGAAAAATATGAATTTCTGTGAAACCAATTTCAATTTCCGAATTTTCAGTAATAAGACAACTTAAGAATTCTATGGCATAATTTAGTATGTAAATTACGAAAATTTAGAAATTATATATGTTGTCCTGCAAACAACAAGCATATGATTCTAAAATTAGTCAAATTCTGGTACTGTCAAAAATCCAAAAATCCGGGGAAAAAAGGTAAAATGGCATCTCAGTTTTTTTGTACTCACCTAAGTATGATTATCAAAACCAACTGATATAATAGCTAGACAAAACATCTTCTACTAAATACACAAAAATACACAAATACTACAAAATAATAACTATTGAGTGAACTATTGTTAATGTTTGATTTAAGACTGCGTAAGATTCGTGTATATCCAAGTCTTCATGAGTTGCTTTCCAGAATGTCTGAGTAATTCAGACTGCGTTTAAAGTTTGTCCATTCACTTCCCAATAGTTCAAAAGAAATGAACGATGAGGGAGTTTCGTAATATGAAAGGGTTTTTATTCAATAAACATCTCATCCCGAGTCAAAGCCACCATGTATAAGTCTTCATCAGTCCACCTCCCGTCTCCTATAAGCAATCAACCACATTTAGAACACGAGTTGCTCCAACACCTTCTAGACCATTCTGGTATTCAGCTCTAACACAATCCTATGTCCGAGGTAGTGGATAATGGTAAACTCCAATCTGTTACACGGAGTCGATGTATTTACTCCAGGTATAACTCCTTGGTTAGACATGTTTCTTCTAACCAACTAACTCACAAGCTGCTCACTAACTGCTCGCTCCCTACCTTGCAACGCCTTTTATACTGGTTAACAGGTGGCGCTAGGAGCGTAAAATGTCTCCTCTAAGAGTAGACTAGAAGTAGACTTGCTAAGCCTGATCCGTGTTGGATTATATATCATAACAATGTATTAAAAGTACTAAGCCATTAGTACATTCGACGGCGGTCAGGTGTTTGAGTTTAAGGAGGTGGACGACATAGCTCAAACCAAATGAATATAATGAGCTCCCAATTTTGATGATTGGATATATTTGTTAAACCATGGTGGGGTGGCCTTGACTCTCGTGGTACATTCAACACAGTATCAATAGATTTGTAGATCCGGTTTCAACACAAATTCACAGTGAAATTATTCATTGAGTTGATGTCCACATTTTGAAGCTCCAAGTTAGCAGAACTTGTTCATAAAATGACAAGGTAATTGTTAAAAATTGATAACATGATTAGTTGGATAACAACGTAGATGATGACATAATCATGGTTACAAAATGACAAAGTCAACTTTAGAGGATGAAGTATTCGTCATCTTTAGGTATTCACTTAGTACATGCCTTGTACATTAAAGTCAGTTCTCAGCATTGTTAGCTGATTTTAAGATTCAAAGATTGCGACACCCGTGCATAAGGTGACAAATTCAGTTTTGACTTAGTACGCGCATGTACAGTTTCTGATATTTATGATTTGTAACACAAGTTAACAGAACTCAACATATATACAGTGTAGGGTTGTCTTAAACTTCTAAGAGTAACAAGTGTACATCAAATCCAATTTTCAGAACAAATTAACACAACATAAATCAATTCAGAGAATTCGGACATTTTGAACGAACGACTTTCATGATACAATGCGTGTCGAATTTCAATCAAATTTCAACCAGAACAACATTATTTACAATAAATACAAGGTCTCTGTATCAGGTTTAGTAATACCGAGCAGTTGGAACCAGAAAATACCACCATTCCCGTCACGCGTCCGCCAGCTATACTTAGTACACGTGTACTTAGCGGGACGCTTGACTGGAGTTCCCCCCCAAGGTTTGACCTCGATTTGGATCCTTCGGGCGCAAAGCGCCCGGATGGCAAATTTCTGCTTCGATCAAACTTTCAAGTTTGATTGTTCGACCTGATATTTTGGGCCGATATGAATTAATTCTGGCGCTTGATTACGTTGGTTGGGGACCTAAACTTTAGTTTAGCATAGATTTTATAGGAAATTATTCGATGCTTTGATCATGCTAGCCGATTTCAGAATTTGGATCTTTTGGATCAAAAAGGGGTTTTCCAAATTAGCCTCGTTTTGACGTCATTTTAATCAGTGTCGCTCATCTTTTTGGTCGGAGAGGACGTACTTTTTCACTTTGTCTCGCCCTTTTATCTTTTTCACTCTCTTTTAACAATGGCCCGGGTCGCAGTTTTCTGCAGTCAAAGGGAGAGCGGGATCGAGGATTACAACGACCTGATCATCGGGGATACAGCCCACAGTGTGACCGTGGTGGAGTGCGTCGACGCCGGGACAGCCGATTTAGCCGGGGCGGCTTTCGCGCACCACAGCGTGTGGCCTGACGACCTGTTAGTGGTCGTGGTCAATCTCCTGGACATTTTACGATGGGACGCGGAGCTGGAGTTATACATTCCCCTCTTCTCCTCCACCACGGCCGCGGTTACCTTTTACGGTGAAACGCTTAACAGAGCCTTTCTCAACCTGCGTAGCCACCCAGCCCCCGCCACCGTGATGTTTACCACCGTGACGGGCATCAACACGGAGTCTTGGGATTTGACGTGCGAGGACGCGCATTTCCAACGATGGATGAACCACCTGGTGCCCCGGATCAACCGGGAGGTTCGCCACGCCAACCGCTGGTTCGGCGTACCAACAGCCGACCTGGGTCATCGCCTCCACACCACGCGTCAGACTGCAGACGGGGCCTTCACCGTCCACGACTACCGAGAGTTCGTGGACGGTTTCATGCCGACCCACCGACAGCTTCGACGGTGGGCGCGCGCCCTGGGCCGGCTCCTTCGCCAGCTCCCAATGGCTCCCCTCTAGACCACCCCCTTCTCCCCTGTACATACCGATTTCCTGCGGTGATTAGTGGGTCTTAATTCCCGGTTAGTGATTGAACCATAAACATTATTTTTAACAATCATCAAGTGTTCATCGGATCCAATTCCCGGCCAGTGATCGGACCACCAATGACTAGATGTATTTTCTTTGTGGCTGTTTTTGCCGGACTGTTCGGGGCGACTCGTCGGAGCCGTTTGGGGTTTCTCCTGCCGTTGCCGGGCGTCGTCCCCCTCGTCTCCTCGCCCGCCACCGGGTGCCTTCCCCTCGTCGAGTTGGTCCAAGCCCCGACCGCTCCGAGACCGGGTAAGTTCAGTCTTCCTTTTCCCACCGTTTCTTGCATGTTAGGCAGGCTACTAATCGTAGTTTTAAGGAGATTGTTGGTCAGGAGTTAGTCAGTAGTTTTCTTAGCTCGCCCTCACGTGGTTGAATTCCGGAAGCTGATGTCACTCCCGGAACCAGAAACTGTGTTTCGCTGGTAATTTTAGTAACGGGTAGCGTGGGTGGCCACCTAGTGTTTACTTTTGGTTCCAAGATGGTGGACGCGGGCTGAGAACTAGGATCTTGCGTACTAAACTTATTATCTTTTCCAGGTCCCGCGGTATGTTAGGGTGATGTAAATGAAGCAATGTGACACGGTTGGCACTGAAAAAGCGTCAGGCTGTATAATTTTAGTGGGCGGATTGTTTAGACTAATATGATCAAGCATTTTACTTCGCGCGTGGTTGGGCGATATTAGGGGGTTTTCTGACTAGCGGTTTGTTGACATTACCGATCTAAGTAGGTTTTCTGGAGTGTGGGTAATTCGTATCGTATTGTTATTATTTGATACTATTAACTGTTGGGGACTGACACTGCACATGATAATCAGGTATGGGTGGCCAGAGATTCTGGTCTGAGAGTTACAACATAAGATTTGCTGTAACAGGATTCTTTGTTTAGTCGTTATACGTACAGAACATGAGTGTAAATGTCTACATTGGAAACAATTCACATGGGGTGCCCTAGGTAACAAGCGCTTCCCAGGGTGTTCACCCTGGTAAGTTTTAGGTGTAGTGGCTGACCAAGTATTTTGGTCCAAACTTCCCAACATTAGATTGGCTGTGACAGAATTCTTTGATGAGTCGTCCCCCTTACAGAGTACTGGTAAGATTGACGTGTCGGCCACGTAAGGCGACACTACAGGTGGAGCCGTCCAACGAGCTGTTGGCGACTCCAAGGTAAGTTTGAGATGTAGTGGCGAAGGCCACAGATACCCATCCCATGTTTTAGTCTAACAGCAAGACTTCGTCAGTGTCATCGTGTTAGAATAAGTGTCAGAGTGAGTATTATTATCAAAGTCGTCTCGAAGAGGAAAAAATACTACTGTGAGGAGTCCGAGATGAAGTCTCTAAGACACTGAATAAATTCTCAGATGAAGATTCTGTATGAATGTAATGAAAGAAGGAATGGTATCCTTATTAAGAGTTAGAAAGGCACCAACATCACAAAGGTTATCAAGCGACCCTTGCAGAGATACATGTGTGTACACTGTGGCAGCTCGTGCGTCCATAGATCGGGCCAAAGTGGGCACCGTTCCACTGAATACAGAACCACGCTTATCAGCGCCTGAGGTTTCCAAACACCTCAGATAGTGATATCTTTGCGATGAATGCGTGAAAGCCTGTACCCACAGGTTGGAGTTGAGCCATCATAAGAACATCCACCTACAAAGGTTTCATGAATGCCCGAGATGTGAGGCAAAACCGTCCCGCTCAGATTCCCAAACGACCTCATGGGGAGATAAGAATAATGATAGGGGTTGGATCCCTGGTGATTTACCTTAAGAGGTCACAAGGTTCAGTACTCTTGATAACACTCTTTCTGTACAGTGTGATCGAATAATTACCCAACACACTCCAAAGATTTATACGCAAACAATTTAACACCCCCTTCAAGGGTGACAACTGTTCTAACATATTTGACTCCATTTTATGAAGCGTTCGCTTTAAAAACCCAGTTTTGTTCTTATTGATTGATTTTGTTACGACAAAATCCCTTCTCTTTCTGCTAGTTATAGGTGGTAGCTCGGTGTTCACCCCCCTACATTCAGCCTGGGGTCTGAAGACCGAGTTCCACTTTATATTGGGTAGCGGCGCCTTTCTGATAATGCAAACGGGTGCGCCACCAACTCCAAACAGTTCACTGAATAATTATTATACCTATGTTACCAGTAACATCTCATTGTCTACCGTATACACTACACTATATGGAAAAACCACATGACTAGCGGTGGGGTAGCGTTTTCATTCCGTGAGGTATAAATGTCATTAAAGGACATTAAGTATTAACTGTACAAGGGAGGTCGAGATTATTCGTTCCTTGCTTAGTTATCACTAGAGGATCGGGTCTCAGATTCAGGTTCATTTCTGATCTGATTCCCGGTCCTTATTAGTTACACGTGGTTTGTCGGTACTTTCCCATTCGTAGGACCAGAATGGGTAGCACCGAGTTTCCATTGCTATAATTGGGAGCAGACTGCATATATATTTTTTTTTTTTTTTTTTAAATATGCAGCCTACACCCCCTTTAAATTATAGAGATGTGTAAATGCATCTCCTGAGATCACTTACTTTCAGACAGCACCTAGTAAGTCGGGCCTTTACCGAAGTACAGTACCAGGTTAAACCCGTTTTCTTGTTCAGGTCTATGCCCGTTTCTCTTGTGGAGAGTCAAGACTACTCCTGAAAAGACTCCGCCCCCAGCTTATCCTAACTATGCGCATGCCGGGCAGGGATAGGTAGTGCTAAAGACAGAGTTAGAATTACTTATCTCCTTTCTAATAGATTGGGTAATCTTATTAGCTTTGGGTGTCAACCAAGTTTATTGTAGCTTGTTCATCAGGGAATCAGTAATCCATGTCCCCCCTCTTCAGCTCAACTGTTGAGCGGAGACCTGGATACTTTTAGCGCCACGACGGCGGTCAAGACTAATTTTCATTTATTTATTTTATTTTCTTTTCCTCGACGGCGGTCAGCTCTGAAGCCGTTCATTTCCTTTATTAATTTTAATTATTTCTAATTTTTACCCGGGTCGAAACTTGACTTCTTGCCGTTTTGTCTCTGTCCCGATTAAAACTGGTCTAAACGTGGTCTAAATAATTTAGTCTTGAATTATGGGCAGTTGTTCATATACTAGTTGTCGTTGGATCCCGACTTTTATGTTAAAGTCAGGATCCTTTGACCTAAGACATACGGTGATTCAGTGGTCATTTACACATAACCAAGACGACGGGGCTATTAATAAGGACAGCACCTCGCTCCACCGCCTTGTGAGTTTTCGCTACAGCTTCTCCCCCCCAGGGATAGCTTGTCCCATCTGAGGGAGTTGCGATATAGTGAGAGAGAGCCGAGCACCCTGTGAATGTCACCAATTCGCTGTTGTCCCGTAACTTCATTTCCTTGTGACCTCCGTTATAGCTCCCAAATATAGCACGCCTTGTCAGGATTTGCACATATCCTTGCCGCTGCGGCGTGTCTATGCCAGGAGCAAACGAGCCACGTATAAGGTACTCTCGTGTGCTGTCACGGAGCGTCCCCCCTGAGAATGTTACTAATTATATTGCTTTCTTATTATATTTTGCCCCAAATTCCCTGAGGAAGAGCTCTTAGTTACACAAATATTGGTTTGCTTTATCTATTAGTTTTTAGGTAAATTTCTTTCTACTCGTCGATTTTTTTTGTGATGAAGGGACCGCTTGTCAGGAGCCAATCCACCCGGGGCATAGTGACTGCCATGGTCGGGCGTCCACCCCAGTGCCCTTCGCAGCGTCGGTGACGCGTAACCCCAACGTCCTGCCTCCTGTCAGGCACCACTGACACCAGGCTTGTGGGCGGGCTCCTGCTGCTTGTGCAACCCCCTCATCTTTGAGAAGAGTATATATGTAAGCATGCTAAAGAATAGACAGTGGCGTTCCCCAAGTGGCCCCTGTACTGCAGCCCGATCCTAGCGGTAACAACAGCACAGGAGTCAGGTGTAGATGGTACTTGCTTGGGGAAGTTCACTTCGCTCGTTGGGAGCATTGGTCCCGTTGAGCGCTCTTAGGTTTTATACAGAATTTTGAGTTTTTCTTTTAAAATGCTAAAATTTTTGCGACACTAGGATCGGTTCCAAATGGTTCCCTTCTTTTAAAAGAGTTGCCAAATTAATAACAATTAGAGTGTTGAGCTAGGCTACCGGGCATGGGACACTCGACTTGAGAGAAATTTAGATAACCCATGGGTCCATAGAGAGACGGTTGGACCAGCCTACCCGAGCTAAGTTTTTCCTGACTGGTGAATCCTTATTGCTCAGGCTAGTCAACAGAACCCTACCTACCCAAACAGGTATTGCCCAGCGAACTTCCTGTAACATTTTAGTTTTAGTATTCGTACTTCTGTGTTATTAATTCACCAACTTTACCTGTACAGTACCAGGTCAGGTTTTACCACTCGTTACATTGTCATATGATAACTTCATAAACCGTTCCTGGATTTATTTCGGATGTCCCTGGCCTTATTGTCTTTCGTGCAGATCCTGTTCCGGTCGCTGTTGAGGTGGGCGTGGTCGATCTAGGAGGAGCGTTAGGCATCGTTCCCTGTCCCAACACCGGTTGAGGCCAGTCCGCTCCGACATCGGACCACCCTGCGTCGATGAGGCGAGGTACTCCCATGGGTACAGGAGTGGCTAGCCCCGAGGAATATCTCAGTAGTCTGGCCCTGGTATTGTATTTTAAGTTACTCATCATCAGACGGGCGAGTTTTTTAGATACCCTCAGGGTGTCGGGTAGTGGCACCTTAGATGGGTGCTGTCCCGGCCTAGTTGCTGCTCCCATCAGCTGCGCCCCCCAGGTTACCGTCAGAGTATACTTCAGACACAGCTGGGTCACCAGTAGATCCCTAATGAGCACATAGCCTTCAGTATAAGTGTGGTCTGAAGGCATAGCCAGTTCGCCCAGGAAGATTGTTTCTATCATATGTGGGTTGGCAAACTGTACGTACAACCCATCCACAGTTTTTCTTCTAATATTTCTCCACTTTCGCCACACGAGGACCACTATGGCGATGACGAGTACTGCCAGTAATATAGCAAGTACTGCCACCGCAGTGGGGTTGGCGGTCGTGTCCGGGCATCCAGTTAGTTCCTTTTCACTGCGCAGCAGCTCCCCCGGGTCCGCCGCTTCCAAGGCCATGGCCCGAGGTAAAGTCATGGTTAGTCCGGCCAGGGCAGCCTTGCCTTGGTGGTTCCGCCAGCACTTCCAGAGAACACATCCAATAATTGTCACAGCTACCACTATGCAAAAGATGGTGAGGAGACCAAAACCGCCTCCGAAGTTGCCTATAGAGAACCACGGGGCGTGTTTTTCCACCTCATAACGGTCAGTCGCTTTCTTGATACCCTTGGCCAAGTCTTTACGGTGTTTTTGTATTCGTTTGGCCAGGGAGGTTACAGGTATTTTGGCCTTCAGGCTTTCCTCGATTTCCAGCAGGTCTTTCCTAATTGTTTCAGGGATAGGGTCTGATTCTAACATAGTGGGTTCGTTTTTGGACGTCGTGAAATTCATGTCCCACCCCTTCACACGACTTGCTGCTTCCAACAGGTCATTATGTGGGTACACAACCGTGGTGATCCTGGTGTGCCTGTCACAATTTCGCAAGCTATACGGTATCCATGCTCCTTGTGTTTGGAATGCACAGTCGCATTCCACCTGAACCCTTGCATAATTTTCTATGTTTACTCCGACCGCAGGCTGGTTTCTGCAAATCATTTGGCCTCGGGTGTCGGCGCTGACCACCAGCATATCTCCGTCGTCTAGGTATACCGCCATCTCTCCGAAGTCTGCTTCCAGTAGATAGTCCAGTTCACATTTTTCTTGGATCGCTAGGTCGTCGCGCCTCAGTAGCGCAGCAGTGCAGGTGTTGTCTGTAATCTTTTTCATATAAGGTAGGTCCTTACAGAGCGTGATGGTCTGTCCGTAACAACCTGACCAACTGCCACTAGCCAATGGTACGTAATACTGGCGGGACATGGACATGGCGACACTTTTGGGTAGATTAACAATTTGGAGAGCGTCCTTCTTAAGTCGTCCCCTAACCGTCACTGGCACAGGAAAAGTTAGTACTTCGTAGACCCGGAACAAATGTTCATCAGCCACCACAGGCACCCTTACATACACTATAAATTCCTGAGTGGTTTCATTGAATTTGAACGAAGGTTGACTGTTCTCGTAATAGAAGGAAGGATCTGTGAACGCGACATGGAACCTGGGGTGGATCCCCTTCAGATATCTGTTCACTTCCTGGATCGCTCCGACCATATATTGGCGGGGTACCAAGTCCATAGTCAGCTGGCCCCGCGTCAGGCGCTGTACACCTTTCCTGAACACGCGTGTTTGCTCTACCATTAGTTGAAGATACACCATTTCTCCTAACTTGTCTTCTAGAGCGACCGGTATCATATTCAGGTACAGTTCCATCCAATCCACCTTATGTTGCACGAGTTTCAACCTTCGGCGAGTCGTGTTGTGTGCCTTATTTAGTGATCTTAGATTGTCCAGTAGGCCTATCACGACATGGTTAACCTTTTCGACAGCCTCGTCATGTTTTTCATTCATCAGAGCTAAGTCTTCGATCATTTGGCTCGAAGACTCCTGCAATACTCTAATCAATTCTCTGTTATATTTGACATCAGCCGCCAGTCCTTGATTCCAAGAGGTTGGAAGCGGAAAGGTCGGCCATCCTGGATCGTCCAGCATAGTGGGTAACTTCTTCATTCTTTTGACCCTTCCACTAGATTTTAACTCCAACTCTTGATTTTGAAGGTCTTGTTGAGTGTTCTTTATTAGGGAACTTAAGGTTTCATTAAGAATTTCTCGGCACCGACCCTTAAGCGCCTGTGACGTCTGATCCATCCAACTGACCAGCGACCTGATATGGTAGCAGGCCCGATCAAGGGCGTCTCCTCCCTGTAGATATCGGTGACATACCTGGCCAAAAGTAGCTTTGTTGAAGGGGCGCCTCCTTGGAATAGCGATTAGGAAGCCCTGTCGAACGTGTGTTATATCCGCGGTGGACATTAACTTCCCTGGTTTTAACACTACTCCATATTGTTCTAAAGCTATTACTTCAGCGTTAGGGGCTAGCCCTTCAGGTGGGCCGGAGTCGTTATGCACTCCCCTAATGCCCCCTATTATAGCTAATACGAACAGCACCAGCCACTTCATTGTCCTTGTCTTTGCCTTAGCGATCGTTTGAGAAAGATAATTTTGCAGTTTATCTAAACATGTTCACAGTAAAGTTACCTTATTTCTCTGCGCATTACTAACATCCATGCGCCGAAAAATGCTCTCCTCTCAGGCCTCCTGGTCTGTTTTTAGTTTGGGACATGCTCGTAGAGGTTTTGCCCGTTGTCATTTACCACTCGCCTGATGATCCCGCTCTCATCCTTGGTGACCGTGACTCTTAAGCCTCTCATACGTTCGCAGGACGAGGGGCGCATTGCTCTGAGGGGTCTTGGCCTAGTAGGTTCCAGTCCGAAACGGCCCCCGTTGGGTCGTACGACGGTTGGCTCGAGGGGTATGGGTTTGGTACTTGCGGTGGGTTTGTCGTTGGGAGTGGGCTCGGCCACAGTGGGCCCCCCGGCTGGCTGGTTGGCGTCCACTGCGGCTGGTTCCATAGCAGTGGTGAGGGATTGGCGTTGCAGCTCGTTGTCAAGCTGCTCAAGTCTAAACAAGCGGGGTCCGCAGGCTGTAAGTGGTGGAGGAGGGGAGCTCCCGCTGGCCCGTTCCCCACCGGTGGGGTTGGCGCGTGTTGACCGGGTGCTACCTCCACTTTTAGTCCTGGAGCGGCGACGGTTAGCTGTTCCCCTCCCGATCGCCTTTCCAGAATGGGCAGAGGTCGGCCGCCTCGTTTTGTTTGTAGGCTGGTACTTTCCCTGACGCATTTAGAGTTTTGTGTGGTCCTTTGAATAAAAGGAGCTACCTGAGTTTTAATCTCAGCTAACTGTTTGTTTGATTTTGGCACATCTAGTCCTACTGTTCTCCTAATTTCGTCAACAGTCTCAAATAGCTGGAACAGTGGTTGCGTAAGGTCCCAGAACCAGCCGGCCTGTATCTGCACTGATTGGTTGACCGCTTCTTCCTTCTGAACCGGCTTGGCCAACGCCGTTAGCCTTGGCTCGGGCTCCGCGTCACTCACCTCAGATAAATTGTAGAAGTCTTTCGCTGCTGTCTTCTTTTTGGTTGGAGCCGGTTTGGCGGACCTCTTGGCTCCGCCTGTGGTCGTTCTGGTGGGCCGCCGGGCTGGTGTCCTTGGCTTCTTCCGGGCAATCCCGGCGTCGGTCGAGTCCGGACGGACACCGCCCCGGCCCGGCCAACTCCACCGCCTAAGGGTCTGAGCCGGTTGTTTTCTAACACTCTCCTTCTCGGCTGCCTTTTCTTTCATTTGGTAAAATCCTAAAAGAATGGCCCAACGAACCTTCCTTTGGTAGGCAGCACCCTCTGGTGGGGCCGGCTAATCCGTTTCATTCTCAGGGGGACGATGATTCTTCCCTCCGTGTCCGCAGGGAAAGTAGTAGTTCCCTTTGGATTGCTATGTGGCCGGAGGGCTAGACAGTTCCCCATGAGTCGGTGGATCAGTGTCCCAGCTAAGTTCTCTTTCTGCTCCTTCCAGGAGAAGTCGGAAGTTGAACAATTTCTATCTCCAACTTCTGTTCAGAGACAGAATCAATTTCTATCTCCGCTTCCTCCCAGGCCAGGTTGCGCGCACAATCACCTGCAGCAGAGGTGACCGTCTAGGAGCAGAGTTGCGGACCGACTGGTGGGTCGGCGCGGATCCACGAAATTATAACCGATCCGCTTGTCCATGCTGTCTCCATATTTGGAGCTGTATTTTGTTTCAGGTGGGGGGGAACGCTTGCATCCGGTCCCAAGAGATGACGCCCAACCACTGGCAGCTCCCCTGGTGTGCGCACCCCCCCTTTTCTGCCACGCCCCCTGGGCGCGGCGAGGTGGTCGTGAGGTGGACCACCTGTTCCATTAGCGCTGACGCTAACGGTGCCGCTCCGCCGAACCTTTATTTTCACAGGGCGGCTAAATTTCCTGCATTAATCATCCATGTCGTCGCTCTCTCCGCCGTTGGACAGAGCGACGTAGTTAGGGCGGCGGTTCCGACGTAGGTTATAGCCACCTTTCGTCGGGACATGGTCCTTTACTGTTTTTCCTGGGCTCTGTTCCGACGTATCCAAGATCGGCACATCACCGCAGGGTAGTTTTATGGGCTTGTTGTTGCCTGGAGGGGATCTCCCCTCCAACGGCTGGTTTTTGCCCCTTCGTTTAGCTCGTTTGCGTTTCCTCTGTCCATTATCGCCAGCTGTTCCCCGTTCACAGGCGGCTTTATTAGGGACAAAGGATAAGTTTGTGGACAGCGTGGTGTCCACACTGGTGCCCTGACCATCAGTGATTTGCCCATCCGTTTCTGCTAAATCAGTGGGACTTGGACCAGGTTTTTGTGTAGGTACCTTCCTGGCCATTGGAATTGCATCATGCTCACGGGGACCGGTCGTTCCCGTTGAGTTTTCAGTCTCAGCACCCCTTATTTCGCCATCTTCCTCAGCGATTTCACCCGTCGGAGTGTGATGCAATTCAGGGTTTCGGTCAGGATCTGCCCCTTTTGAGTTAGTGATTTTCGCTTCTCTCACCAGTTTGGGAATGTTATGAGGGACAGCGGGAGACCAGGGCCCATGTGCAGGTTTGAGTTTTGAAATGTTTACTAGATGTGGGACCTGTTTTCCAGTTTTTAAAGACACTAGTCTAACAAGGTGGTCTCCTTTTGTTTCAATTACCCTGAATGGCCCAGTATACCTGTTTGAGAACTTAGACGCTTTATTTTCACTAGCTAAAGGGTCGTACATGTATACCATATCACCTTCGTACATCTGGGTGGGCCGCGCCCGCTCATCAATTCGCAGTCTCAGATCTTTTTCGTAGTTTTGAACTACTCTTTCAGCCATATTCCTAAACATAGCAATATTATCCTTGGTTTGCATGAAAAACTCGCAGTCGTTCAGCGTTTCAGGAATTGTTCCTTGCTCAGGCATTCCCATACTGATTGGATCTCTGCCAAACAGCAGGGTGTGTGGGCTGTATCCCGACCGTACACTGATTGTGGATCTAACTGTCCATAATGCAATGGGAAGTAGATCGACCCAGTTACAGTGATCGTCAGGGATATAATAAGCAATCAGGTTTTCGATGGTTTTATGTAGTCTTTCTACTCGAGCGTTGCCAGTCGGCATTCGCCCGGTAGTGAACGTTTGCTTGCACGCTAGTCGTGTGGTGATTTCCCTGAATAGCCCTGAGAGGAAGGCCGCTCCCCGGTCTGTGTGCAGACGGTTTACCCGTCCGTACCGACACACTATCCCGGTTAGGAAACAGTTGGCCGCGGTTTGGGCAGTAGAGTCTTTCGTGGAGAAAGCCTCCGGCCAACCTGTTAGTAGGTCTATGAAGGTCATGATGTATTTTGACCCATCCCTAGCCTTCTTTAGTGGCCCGATGAAATCACACTGTACTACCTCAAAGGGTCGGGTTGGTCTCTCCCAAGACTTAGCTAAGGCCTTGAAATGTGGGGCCCGTCTTCTTAGAGAACAGGTCTCACAAGCTTTTACATAGTCTACTATGTCGGCGTTCATATTCCGCCAGTAGAATTTCTCAGAGATTTTGGTAGTGAGGTTACTGATCCCTACATGTCCTCCAGCTAAGATATCATTATGTAATAGTCTCAGGACTTTGGGAATTAACCTACCTGGAACTATCATCCTGGGTTTCAGTCTGACCAATTGGTCTTGGTGTTTGTTATACCTTTTTATGTTGAACCTACACAGTACTCCCGGTGCTACCATTCCTACAAAATCAGCTTGGTCCATTATTCGCCTAGCTTCAATGGGATCTGTTGGTAGGTCTCCGTCCTGCAGGTAGTCTATCAATTGCGCGCACTCGGCATCTTGGAGTTGCGCGTTTAATACCGTAGCCACAGAAAGCTCTTCATCCTGAACTTCGGCCTCAAATAACTCACATCCCACGGCGGGTTCATATTCCTCACCGGGGACATGCTCATGATAGACTCTAGACAAATAGTCCGGTAGAAAATGAGTTGCTCCTGGCTCATATATGATTTCAAAATCAAAATCTGATAACGCTAAAGCCCACCGTCTCAGCCGGGCTGACGGGGCTTTGTAGGCACTCTGTAGCAGGGGAATCAACGGTTTGTGATCAGTCACTATTGTGATTTTAGCTCCCTGCAACATGTCCTCATAGTTCTTAATACCTTTAATTACTGCCAGAGCCTCCTTTTCCGTTACCGAATAATTTAATTCGGCGTCCCGGAGAGTACATCCCCAGAAAGCAACCGGACGATAGATTTCATCTAGTTTGTGACAAACCGCTGCACCGCACGCGGCGTCTGATGCGTCAGTTAGTAGATAGAAGTGCCCTCCTATATCTGGATGAATTAGTAAGGGCGGTGAGGTCAGCAATTTCTTTAACTGTTGAAACGCTTCCTCGCAGGCCTCTGTCCACTCAAAATAGACTTCTTTCTTTAGCAGCCGGTTTAAAGGCTTTGCTAGATCAGCGAAGTTTGGGACAAATGATCGGTAGTAATTACACAGTCCCAGAAATGATTTAATGGTTTTCACATTATGTGGACGGTTAAAGGCTGTAATCTTTTCTGTGGTTACCCTTTGTGTAGCCACACCCTCTGCGTTTACTACATGGCCGAGGAAATTGATTTCACTGCGGCACCACTCACACTTTGACGGTTTCAGTTTGAGATTAGCTTTCGCCAAAGCTTGGAGAACCACCTCAACGCTCGCCAGGTGTTCTTCAAATGTAGTGTCGTAGACAATTACGTCGTCTAAATATGCTAAGCATGTTCTAGGAATCAATCCCTTTAGCGCTATGGCCATTACCTTGGTAAATTGCCAAGGTGCGCCAACTAAGCCAAACGGTACACGCTTATACTGATATACACCCATCGGGGTTTCAAAAGCGGTATATTTTCTACTGTCTTCTTCGATTACACATTGGTGATAGCCGCTCAACAGATCTAAAGCTGTCCACATAGTGGGTTTCTTGTAAGCCATATATAGGAAAAGCGAGCGAGCCGTGGGCATGGGGAATTTATCTTTAAAAGTGACTTGATTAAGCATGCGAAAGTCTGTACAGAGCCTAGGTTTGCCGTCTTTCTTCTGCACTACCACCAGCGGGCTTCGCCAAGCCGATTCGCTGGGCTCTATGACACCTATATCTATGAGTTGCCTAACCTGTTCATCGATGATATCCATTTTCTGTGGAGAGTATCGGTATGGTCTGGAACTTATAACTCCCTGCGACTCATCCACAATGATTCTCATCGGCGCTATTTCACAGTGACCTAACTCTTCCATTGAGAACGCTAGTGCATTTCTATTGTTATTAAGCATTTGCCTAAACCTTACCTGTTGCTCTTCGTTTAAGCACGACTCGGACAGATCTATCTTACTCACGTTTTCATCCATTTTACCTCGGGATTTCTCCTCAGAGGTTTGGCTTTCCATTTGCACTGCGTCTTTCATTACTTCTACAGAAACCCTACAGATGGACATTGGGGTCTCTGTTTTAGTTAAATAACACAAGTCTAGGAACTCCTCTATCTGATTTTGGTTTACCTCAGGCACTGCGCATTCTTCCGCAAAAGCTAATACTTCCTGGGGAGTGATTTCTTGCATTTCATCTAGCGGATTCATGACTTTGATCCACCACTGGCTTCCCACCGTATTCACGCACCCCTCTACTAGGACTGGTGCGGTTACCGCCGGTGCGCAGTAAGCTACCGGTGAGTCTAATCCCAGCGGCTCTCGAGTGGTTACCGGTATGATGCATTCATTCCCCGGCGGAATTTTCACTGTTTCTTTGCTAACTATAGGGTTTCCACAAAACACTTCTATCTTTGCGCCTGGTAGAGATAAATCTGATCGAAGCACTGTTAATAAGTTTCTACCGATTACTATTAGGTGGCATAGATCGTCCACTATGTTGAAATCATAGCAGACCACCGATCCCTGGATTGAAAACTTACATCTAATTTGTTCTAGTATTACTTGAGACGAGTTGTCTGCCAAACTGATGTTTCCCTTCGATACCTTCCATTCATCTAAAATGCATTGTTTAGGGATCTGTCGTTTACAATGGGTGGACATGAAGCAATCGCTCGCTCCTGTGTCTACTAAAGATCTAACCTCCTTCTGATCATCAAACCTTAACGTTAAGAAAAATGCTTCGTCTCCTATCTCTCTCCTAGCCGGTCCGTCCACTGCGCCTAATTCTATCGTGGAATGAACGGACCCTTCTTCTAGTTTCCCTGATTCTTTTGTTCGGTACCACTGGCTTTGCTATCTTTGTAGATCCGCGGGGGTTTTTCCCTCAACCTATTCTTTAACCACAAGCACGCTTCTGTAGAGTGACCATGTTGTTGATGAATGATACAAAACTTACTTTCATCAAAAGGCAACCTGGGTCTCTCTACTTTCTGTTGAGTTGGCAGATTCTTTCCCTTATCTGCCTCTCTGTTCGGGGCGATATTGGATTTAGGCTTCTGATCTGAACTTCTTTCACCCTTCTGGTTTTCGTACCTATCTTTTCTCTCATAACCTTGCTGTTTAAAGTTACCACCACTCTGGGGAGTCCCGCTTTGCCCCGGCTTTGGTTTCTGAAACCATGGAGCGGCCTCCAGTCGGGCCAGCACCACTCCAAATCGTTCGGAGATGGAGTTTAGGGCCGCGGTCTCCTCTGATTCTTGGCCTCCAGCCAATTCGCTCACTGCATTTGATATTTTAGTTCCCCCTTTGCCTTTGTCCAACGATTCTAACCTCGTTGCACAATCCACCGCTTCGGTGAAAGACTTAGGGTCCAGTATGGCTACTTGTCTGGCTACGCCCTGTTTTAATCCTTCTAAAAACACAGCTAACATCATGCTTTCACTCGCCTCTGCTTTCACTTGCTTTTGTTTCAGAACACCTGCAAATTCGATCACGCTCTGGTCTTTCCCTTGTTTAAGGCCACAGAACTCTGCGTGTTTCTGCCACTTTGCCCTTTGATCACCGAAGATCTTGGTCATTTGGGCTTCTAGTTTCTCAAACGAGTCTTTCTCACTTTCAGCTAACGCTCCTGCCCAGTCGTCGGCCCTTCCTTTTAGGCCTAACAGCGCCATATTCAGGAGATGGGCGTCCGACCAGTCATAGATAGCTTTCAGTCGTTTTAATTCCCTGAAATACTTTTCTATTTGCTCGTCTTCCTTTCCACTAAACCACGGTAACCTAATGTTTGGTCCCCTTTGGTGACCACTGTGAGTCGTTTCACGCACTGGCGCTGGTGTTTGCCCCAGTGCCTGGCTCAACCGTGGTAGAATTTCCCAAATATTTGGTTGATTCGGTGGGTTTGGAGGGTTGTTCTGACCTGGTGGGCCCGGTGGACCTGGCGGTCCGGGCGGCGGAGGGTTCGGTGGGTTTGGGGGGTTGTTGGGTTGGTTAAGGAAAGGATTGTTGTTCTGGTTCGGGGGAGGGTTATTGGGTCCTGGTGGATTTACTTGGTTATTTTGGCCGGCTGGGGCTTGCTGACCCTGCTGGTTAGCCGCTCCTCCTCGGCCTGCGTTAAGATTGGCTGCGAGTGCCATCGCCTGCAACAGGTGAGGGAGCAGGTTTTGATCGACCCCACCTCCCGCTGGCTCGGCCCGGCCGGGCTGTTGGCCTGGTTGGCCTCCCCCATCATTTTGTTGCAGTGCGTTAAGGTTTACCCCAGGATTAGGCTGCTGTATTCCCGGATTCACACCACCATTTCCCCCTGCACCGGGTTGCTGGAGTCCCCCAGGGTTTATTCCCAGATTGGGCTGATTCGGAGGGAGATTATTAATAGGGTTTTGAGGAGGGTTATTGAGAAGGTTTTGAGGAGGGTTATTGAGAAGGTTTTGAGGAGGGTTATTGAGAAGGTTTTGCTGAGGGTTA